>CM059430.1:115981700-116624200 GCA_030390025.1 Squalus acanthias
CAGTGAGAGTCAGTATCTGTGGAACCCATACCCCAGTGAGAGTCAGTGTGTGTGGGTCCCGTACCCCAGTGAGAGTCACTGTCTGTGGAACCCATACCCCAGTGAGAGACAGTGTCTGTGGAACCCGTACCTCAGTGAGTGTCCGTGTCTGTGGAACCCGTAACCCAGTGAGAGTCAGTGTGTCTGGAACCCGTACCCCAGTGAGAGTCAGTATCTGTGGAACCCATACCCCAGTGAGAGTCAGTGTCTGTGGAAGTCGTACCCAAGTGAGAGTCAGTGTGTTGGAACCCGTACCCCAGTGAGAGCCAGTGTGTGTGGAACCCGTACCCCAGTGAGAGTCAGTGTGTGTGGAACCCGTACCCCAGTGAGAGTCAGTATCTGTGGAACACATACCCCAGTGAGAGTCAGTGTGTGTGGGTCCCATACCCCAGTGAGAGTCACAGTCTGTGGAACCCGTACCCCAGTGAGAGTCAGTGTCTGTGGAAGTCGTACCCCAGTGAGAGTCAGTGTGTTGGAACCCGTACCCCAGTGAGAGCCAGTGTCTGTGGGACCCGTACCCCAGTGAGAGTCAGTGTCTGTGGAAGTCGTACCCCACTGAGAGTCAGTGTGTGTTGAACCCATACCCCAGTGAGAGCCAGTGTCTGTGGGACCCGTACCCCAGTGAGAGTCAGTGTCTGTGGGGCCCATACCCCAGTGAGAGTCAGTGTGTGTTGAACCCGTACCTGAGTGAGAGTCAGTGTGTGTGGGACCCATACCCCAGTGGGAATCAGTGTCAGTGGAAGTCATACCTCAGTGAGAGTCAGTGTGTGTGGAACCCGTACCCCAGTGAGAGCCAGTGTCTGTGGGACCCGTACCCCAGTGAGAGTCAGTGTCTGTGGGGCCCATACCCCAGTGAGAGTCAGTGTGTGTGGAACCCATACCTCAGTGAGAGTCAGTGTCTGTGGAACCCGTAACCCAGTGAGAGTCAGTGTGTGTGGAACCCGTACCCCAGTGAGAGTCAGTATCTGTGGAACCCATACCCCAGTGAGCGTCAGTGTGTGTGGAATCCGTACCTCAGTGAGAGTCAGTATCTGTGGAACCCATACCCCAGTGAGATACAGTGTCTGTGGGACCCGTACCCCAGTGAGAGTCAGTGTGTGGGGAACCCGTACTCCAGTAAGAGTCAGTGTCTATGGAAACCACACCCCAGTGAGAGACAGTGTCTGTGGGACCCGTACCCCAGTGAGAGACAGTGTCTGTGGAACCCGGAACCCAGTGAGAGCAAGTGTGTGTGGAACCCGTACCTCAGTGAGAGTCAGTGTCTGTGGAACCCGTAACCCAGTGAGAGTCAGTGTGTGGAACCCGTACCCAAGTGAGAGTCAGTATCTGTGGAACCCATACCCCAGTGAGAGTCAGTGTTTGTGGGTCCCATACCCCAGTGAGAGTCACAGTCTGTGGAACCCGTACCCCAGTGAGAGTCAGTGTCTGTGGAAGTCGTACCCCAGTGAGAGTCAGTGTGTTGGAACCCGTACCCCAGTGAGAGCCAGTGTGTGTGGAACCCTTAACCCAGTGAGAGTCAGTGTGTGTTGAACCCATACCCCAGTGAGAGTCAGTGTGTTTGGAAACCGTACCCCAGTGAGAGTCAGTGTGTGTTGAACCCATACCCCAGTGAGAGTCAGTGTCTGTGGCAGCCGTACCACAGTGAGAGTCAGTGTCTGTGGGGCCCATACCCCAGTGAGAGTCAGTGTGTGTTGAACCCGTACCTGAGTGAGAGTCAGTGTATGTGGGACCCATACCCCAGTGGGAATCAGTGTCAGTGGAAGTCATACCTCAGTGAGAGTCAGTGTGTGTGGAACCCGTACCCCAGTGAGAGTCAGTATCTGTGGAACCCATACCCCAGTGACAGTCAGTGTGTGTGGAACCCGTACCTCAGTGAGAGTCAGTATCTGTGGAACCCATACCCCAGTGAGATACAGTGTCTGTGGGACCCGTACCCCAGTGAGAGTCAGTGTCTGTGGTATCCGTACCCCTGTGAGAGTCAGTGTGTGTGGAACCCGTACCTCAGTGAGAGTCAGTGTCTGTGGAACCCGTAACCCAGTGAGAGTCAGTGTGTGTGGAACCCGTACCCCAGTGAGAGTCAGTATCTGTGGAACCCATACCCCAGTGAGAGTCAGTATGTGTGGAACCCGTACTCCAGTGAGAGTCAGTGTCTATGGAAACCACACCCCAGTGAGAGACAGTGTCTGTGGGACCCGTACCCCAGTGAGAGTCAGTGTCTGTGGAACCCGGAACCCAGTGAGAGTAAGTGTGTGTGGAACCCGTACCTCAGTGAGAGTCAGTGTCTGTGGAACCCGTAACCCAGTGAGAGTCAGTGTGTGTGGAACCCGTACCCCAGTGAGAGTCAGTATCTGTGGAACCCATACCCCAGTGAGAGTCAGTGTGTGTGGGTCCCATAACCCAGTGAGAGTTCAGTCTGTGGAACCCGTACCCGAGTGAGAGTCAGTGTCTGTGGAAGTCGTACCCCAGTGAGATTCAGTGTGTTGGAACCCGTACCCCAGTGAGAGCCAGTGTCTGTGGAACCCGTACCCCAGTGAGAGTCAGTGTCTGTGGAAGTCGTACCCCAGTGAGAGTCAGTGTGTTGGAACCCGTACCCCAGTGAGAGCCAGTGTGTGTGGAACCCATACCCCAGTGAGAGTCAGTGTGTGTTGAACCCGTACCCCAGTGAGAGTCAGTGTGTGTTGAACCCATACCCCAGTGAGAGCCAGTGTCTGTGGGACCCGTACCCCAGTGAGAGTCAGTGTCTGTGGGGCCCATACCCCAGTGAGAGTCAGTGTGTGTTGAACCCGTACCTCAGTGAGAGTCAGTGTGTGTGGGACCCATACCCCAGTGGGAATCAGTGTCTGTGGATGTCGTACCCCAGTGAGAGTCAGTGTGTGTGGAAACCGTACCCCAGTGAGAGTCAGTATCTGTGGCACCCATACCCCAGTGAGAGTCAGTGTGTGTGGGTCCCGTACCCCAGTGAGCGTCACTGTCTGTGGAACCCATACCCCAGTGAGAGACAGTGTCTGTGGGACCCGTACCCCAGTGAGAGTCAGTGTCTGTGGATTCCGTACCCTAGTGAGAGTCAGTGTCTGTGGAACCCGTAACCCAGTGAGAGTCAGTGTGTATGGAACCCGTACTCCAGTGAGAGTCAGTATCTGTGGAACCCATACCCCAGTGAGAGTCAGTGTGTGTGGGTCCCATACCCCAGTGAGAGTCACTGTCTGTGGAACCCATACCCCAGTGAGAGACAGTATCTGTGGGATCCGTACTCAAGTGAGAGTCAGTGTCTGTGGGACCCGTACCCCAGTGAGAGTCAGTGTCTACGGATTCCGTACCCCAGTGAGAGTCAGTGTGTGTGGAACCCGTACCTCAGTTATTGTCAGTGTGTGTGGAACCCGTACACCAGTGAGAGTCAGTATCTGTGGAACCCATACCCCAGTGAGAGTCAGTGTGTGTGGGTCCCGTACCCCAGTGAGAGTCACTGTCTGTGGAACCCATACCCCAGTGAGAGACAGTGTCTGTGGAACCCGTACCTCAGTGAGTGTCCGTGTCTGTGGAACCCGTAACCCAGTGAGAGTCAGTGTGTCTGGAACCCGTACCCCAGTGAGAGTCAGTATCTGTGGAACCCATACCCCAGTGAGAGTCAGTGTCTGTGGAAGTCGTACCCAAGTGAGAGTCAGTGTGTTGGAACCCGTACCCCAGTGAGAGCCAGTGTGTGTGGAACCCGTACCCCAGTGAGAGTCAGTGTGTGTGGAACCCGTACCCCAGTGAGAGTCAGTATCTGTGGAACACATACCCCAGTGAGAGTCAGTGTGTGTGGGTCCCATACCCCAGTGAGAGTCACAGTCTGTGGAACCCGTACCCCAGTGAGAGTCAGTGTCTGTGGAAGTCGTACCCCAGTGAGAGTCAGTGTGTTGGAACCCGTACCCCAGTGAGAGCCAGTGTCTGTGGGACCCGTACCCCAGTGAGAGTCAGTGTCTGTGGAAGTCGTACCCCACTGAGAGTCAGTGTGTGTTGAACCCATACCCCAGTGAGAGCCAGTGTCTGTGGGACCCGTACCCCAGTGAGAGTCAGTGTCTGTGGGGCCCATACCCCAGTGAGAGTCAGTGTGTGTTGAACCCGTACCTGAGTGAGAGTCAGTGTGTGTGGGACCCATACCCCAGTGGGAATCAGTGTCAGTGGAAGTCATACCTCAGTGAGAGTCAGTGTGTGTGGAACCCGTACCCCAGTGAGAGTCAGTGTCTGTGGAAGTCGTACCCCAGTGAGATTCAGTGTGTTCGAACCCGTACCCCAGTGAGAGCCAGTGTCTGTGGAACCCGTACCACAGTGAGAGTCAGTGTCTGTGGAAGTCGTACCCCAGTGAGAGTCAGTGTGTTGGAACCCGTACCCCAGTGAGAGCCAGTGTGTGTGGAACCCGTACCCCAGTGAGAGTCAGTGTGTGTTGAACCCGTACCCCAGTGAGAGTCAGTGTGTGTTGAACCCATACCCCAGTGAGAGTCAGTGTCTGTGGTATCCGTACCACTGTGAGAGTCAGTGTGTGTGGAACCCGTACCTCAGTGAGAGTCAGTGTCTGTGGAACTTGTAACCCAGTGAGAGTCAGTGTGTGTGGAACCCGTACCCCAGTGAGAGTCAGTATCTGTGGAACCCATACCACAGTGAGAGTCAGTATGTGTGGAACCCGTACTCCAGTGAGAGTCAGTGTCTATGGAAACCACACCCCAGTGAGAGACAGTGTCTGTGGGACCCGTACCCCAGTGAGAGTCAGTGTCTGTGGAACCCGGAACCCAGTGAGAGTAAGTGTGTGTGGAACCCGTACCTCAGTGAGAGTCAGTGTCTGTGGAACCCGTAACCCAGTGAGAATCAGTGTGTGTGGAACCCGTACCCCAGTGAGAGTCAGTATCTGTGGAACCCATACCCCAGTGAGAGTCAGTGTGTGTGGGACCCATACCCCAGTGAGAGTCAGTGTGTTGGAACCCGTACCCCAGTGAGAGCCAGTGTCTGTGGAACCCGTACCCCAGTGAGAGTCAGTGTCTGTGGAAGTCGTACCCCAGTGAGAGTCAGTGTGTTGGAACCCGTACCCCAGTGAGAGCCAGTGTGTGTGGAACCCGTACCCCAGTGAGAGTCAGTGTGTGTTGAACCCGTACCCCAGTGAGAGTCAGTGTGTGTTGAACCCATACCCCAGTGAGAGCCAGTGTCTGTGGGATCCGTACCCCAGTGAGAGTCAGTGTCTGTGGGGCCCATACCCCAGTGAGAGTCAGTGTGTGTTGAACCCGTACCTCAGTGAGAGTCAGTATCTGTGGAACCCATACCCCAGTGAGAGTCAGTGTGTGTGGGTCCCGAACCCCAGTGAGCGTCACTGTCTGTGGAACCCATACCCCAGTGAGAGACAGTGTCTGTGGGACCCGTACCCCAGTGAGAGTCAGTGTCTACGGATTCCGTACCCCAGTGAGAGTAAGTGTGTGTGGAACCCGTACCTCAGTGAGTGTCAGTGTCTGTGGAACCCGTAACCCAGTGAGAGTCAGTGTGTGTGGAACCCGTACCCCAGTGAGAGTCAGTATCTGTGGAACCCATACCCCAGTGAGAGCCAGTATGTGTGGAACCCGTACCCCAGTGAGAGTCAGTGTGTGTGGAACAGGTACCCCAGTGAGAGTCAGTATCTGTGGAACACATACCCCAGTGAGAGTCAGTGTGTGTGGGTCCCATACCCCAGTGAGAGTCACAGTCTGTGGAACCCGTACCCCAGTGAGAGTCAGTGTCTGTGGAAGTCGTACCCCAGTGAGAGTCAGTGTGTTGGAACCCGTACCCCAGTGAGAGCCAGTGTGTGTGGAACCCGTACCCCAGTGAGAGTCAGTGTGTGTTGAACCCATACCCCAGTGAGAGTCAGTGTGTGTGGAAACCGTACCCCAGTGAGAGTCAGTGTGTGTTGAACCCATACCCCAGTGAGAGCCAGTGTCTGTGGGACATGTACCCCAGTGAGAGTCAGTGTCTGTGGGGCCCATACCCCAGTGAGAGTCAGTGTGTGTGGAACCCGTACCCCAGTGAGAGTCAGTATCTGTGGAACCCATACCCCAATGAGAGTCAGTGTGTGTGGGTCCCGTACTCCACTGAGAGTCACTGTCTGTGGAACCCATACCCCAGTGAGAGTCAGTGTCTGTGGATTCCGTACCCCAGTGAGAGTCAGTGTCTGTGGAACCCGTAACCCAGTGAGAGTCAGTGTGTATGGAACCCGTACCCCAGTGAGAGTCAGTATCTGTGGAACCCATACCCCAGTGAGAGTCAGTGTGTGTGGGTCCCGTACCCCAGTGAGAGTCACTGTCTGTGGAACCCATACCCCAGTAAGATACAGTGTCTGTGGGACCCGTACCCCAGTGAGAGTCAGTGTCTGTGGATTCCGTACCCCTGTGAGAGTCAGTGTGTGTGGAACCCTTACCTCAGTGAGAGTCAGTGTCTGTGGAACCCGTACCCCAGTGAGAGTCAGTGTCTGTGGGACCCGTACCCCAGTGAGAGTCAGTGTCTACGGATTCCGTACCCGAGTGAGAGTCAGTGTCTGTGGAAGTCGTACCCCAGTGAGAGTCAGTGTGTTGGAACCCGTACCCCAGTAAGAGCCAGTGTCTGTGGAACCCGTACCCCAGTGAGAGTCAGTGTCTGTGGAAGTCGTACCCCAGTGAGAGTCAGTGTGTTGGAACCCGTACCCCAGTGAGAGCCAGTGTGTGTGGAACCCATACCCCAGTGAGAGTCAGTGTGTGTTGAACCCGTACCCCAGTGAGAGTCAGTGTGTGTTGAACCCATACCCCAGTGAGAGCCACTGTCTGTGGGATCCGTACCCCAGTGAGAGTCAGTGTCTGTGGGGCCCATACCCCAGTGAGAGTCAGTCTGTGTTGAACCCGTACCTCAGTGAGAGTCAGTATCTGTGGAACCCATACCCCAGTGAGAGTCAGTGTGTGTGGGTCCCGAACCCCAGTGGGCGTCACTGTCTGTGGAACCCATACCCCAGTGAGAGACAGTGTCTGTGGGACCCGTACCCCAGTGAGAGTCAGTGTCTACGGATTCCGTACCCCAATGAGAGTAAGTGTGTGTGGAACCCGTACCTCAGTGAGTGTCAGTGTCTGTGGAACCCGTAACCCAGTGAGAGTCAGTGTGTGTGGAACCCGTACCCCAGTGAGAGTCAGTATCTGTGGAACCCATACCCCAGTGAGAGCCAGTATGTGTGGAACCCGTACCCCAGTGAGAGTCAGTGTGTGTGGAACAGGTACCCCAGTGAGAGTCAGTATCTGTGGAACACATACCCCAGTGAGAGTCAGTGTGTGTGGGTCCCATACCCCAGTGAGAGTCACAGTCTGTGGAACCCGTACCCCAGTGAGAGTCAGTGTCTGTGGAAGTCGTACCCCAGTGAGAGTCAGTGTGTTGGAACCCGTACCCCAGTGAGAGCCAGTGTGTGTGGAACCCGTACCCCAGTGAGAGTCAGTGTGTGTTGAACCCATACCCCAGTGAGAGTCAGTGTGTGTGGAAACCGTACTCCAGTGAGAGTCAGTGTGTGTTGAACCCATACCCCAGTGAGAGCCAGTGTCTGTGGGACCTGTACCCCAGTGAGAGTCAGTGTCTGTGGGGCCCATACCCCAGTGAGAGTCAGTGTGTGTGGAACCCGTACCCCAGTGAGAGTCAGTATCTGTGGAACCCATACCCCAATGAGAGTCAGTGTGTGTGGGTCCCGTACTCCACTGAGAGTCACTGTCTGTGGAACCCATACCCCAGTGAGAGTCAGTGTCTGTGGATTCCGTACCCCAGTGAGAGTCAGTGTCTGTGGAACCCGTAACCCAGTGAGAGTCAGTGTGTATGGAACCCGTACCCCAGTGAGAGTCAGTATCTGTGGAACCCATACCCCAGTGAGAGTCAGTGTGTGTGGGTCCCGTACCCCAGTGAGAGTCACTGTCTGTGGAACCCATACCCCAGTAAGATACAGTGTCTGTGGGACCCGTACCCCAGTGAGAGTCAGTGTCTGTGGATTCCGTACCCCTGTGAGAGTCAGTGTGTGTGGAACCCTTACCTCAGTGAGAGTCAGTGTCTGTGGAACCCGTACCCCAGTGAGAGTCAGTGTCTGTGGGACCCGTACCCCAGTGAGAGTCAGTGTCTACGGATTCCGTACCCCAGTGAGAGTCAGTGTGAGTGGAACCAATACCCGAGTGAGAGTCAGTATCTGTGGAACCCATACCCCAGTGAGAGTCAGTGTGTGTGGGTCCCGTACCCCAGTGAGCGTCACTGTCTGTGGAACCTATACCCCAGTGAGAGACAGTATCTGTGGGACCCGTACCCCAGTGAGAGTCAGTGTCTGTGGGACCCGTACCCCAGTGAGAGTCAGTGTCTACGGATTCCGTACCCCAGTGAGAGTCAGTGTGTGTGGAACCCGTATCTCAGTTATTGTCAGTGTGTGTGGAACCCATACACCAGTGAGAGTCAGTATCTGTGGAACCCATACCCCAGTGAGAGTCAGTGTGTGTGGGTCCCGTACCCCATTGAGAGTCACTGTCTGTGGAACCCATACCCCAGTGAGAGACAGTGTCTGTGGAACCCGTACCCCAGTGAGAGTCAGTGTCTGTGGAACCCGGAACCCAGTGAGAGTAAGTGTGTGTGGAACCCGTACCTCAGTGAGTGTCAGTGTCTGTGGAACCCGTAACCCAGTGAGAGTCAGTGTGTGTGGAACCCGTACCCCAGTGAGAGTCAGTATCTGTGGAACCCATACCCCAGTGAGAGTCAGTGTGTGTGGAAACCGTACCCCAGTGAGAGTCAGTGTGTGTTGAACCCATAACCCAGTGAGAGCCAGTGTCTGTGGGACCCGTACCCCAGTGAGAGTCAGTGTCTGTGGGGCCCATACCCCAGTGAGAGTCAGTGTGTGTTGAACCCGTACCTCTGTGAGAGTTAGTGTGTGTGGGACCCATACCCCAGTGGGAATCAGTGTCTGTGGAAGTCGTACCCCAGTGAGAGTCAGTGTGTGTGGAACCCGTACCCCAGTGAGAGTCAGTATCTGTGGAACCCATACCCCAGTGAGAGTCAGTGTGTGTGGGTCCCGTACTCCAGTGAGCGTCACTGTCTGTGGAACCCATACCCCAGTGAGAGACAGTGTCTGTGGGACCCGTACCCCAGTGAGAGTCAGTGTCTGTGGATTCCGTACCCCAGTGAGAGTCAGTGTCTGTGGAACCCGTAACCCAGTGAGAGTCAGTGTGTATGGAACCCGTACCCCAGTGAGAGTCATTATCTGTGGAACCCATACCCCAGTGAGAGTCAGTGTGTGTGGGTCCCGTACCCCAGTGAGAGTCACTGTCTGTGGAACCCATACCCCAGTAAGATACAGTGTCTGTGGGACCCGTACCCCAGTGAGAGTCAGTGTCTGTGGATTCCGTACCCCTGTGAGAGTCAGTGTGTGTGGAACCCGTAACCCAGTGAGAGTCAGTGTGAGTGGAACCAATACCCGAGTGAGAGTCAGTATCTGTGGAACCCATACCCCAGTGAGAGTCAGTGTGTGTGGGTCCCGTACCCCAGTGAGCGTCACTGTCTGTGGAACCCATACCACAGTGAGAGACAGTGTCTGTGGGACCCGTACCCCAGTGAGAGTCAGTGTCTGTGGATTCCGTACCCAAGTGAGAGTCAGTGTGTGTGGAACCCGTACTCCAGCGAGAGTCAGTGTCTATGGAAACCACACCCCAGTGAGAGACAGTGTCTGTGGGACCCGTACCCCAGTGAGAGTCAGTGTCTTTGGGACCCGTACCCCAGTGAGAGTCAGTGTCTATGGATTCCGTACCCCAGTGAGAGTCAGTGTGTGTGGAACCCGTATCTCAGTTATTGTCAATGTGTGTGGAACCCGTACACCAGTGAGAGTCAGTATCTGTGGAACCCATACCCCAGTGAGAGTCAGTGTGTGTGGGTCCCATACCCCAGTGAGAGTCACTGTCTGTGGAACCCATACCCCAGTGAGAGACAGTGTCTGTGGAACCCGTACCCCAGTGAGAGTCAGTGTCTGTGGAACCCGGAACCCAGTGAGAGTAAGTGTGTGTCGAACCCGTACCTCAGTGAGTGTCAGTGTCTGTGGAACCCGTAACCCAGTGAGAGTCAGTGTGTGTGGAACCCGTACCCCAGTGAGAGTCAGTATCTGTGGAACCCATACCCCAGTGAGAGTCAGTGTCTGTGGAAGTCGTACCCAAGTGAGAGTCAGTGTGTTGCAACCCGTACCCCAGTGAGAGCCAGTGTGTGTGGAACCCGTACCCCAGTGAGAGTCAGTGTGTGTGGAACCCGTACCCCAGTGAGAGCCAGTGTGTGTGGAACCCGTACCCCAGTGAGGGTCAGTGTGTGTTGAACCCATACCCCAGTGAGAGTCAGTGTGTGTGGAAACCGTACTCCAGTGAGAGTCAGTGTGTGTTGAACCCATACCCCAGTGAGAGCCAGTGTCTGTGGGACCTGTACCCCAGTGAGAGTCAGTGTCTGTGGGGCCCATACCCCAGTGAGAGTCAGTGTGTGTGGAACCCGTACCCCAGTGAGAGTCAGTATCTGTGGAACCCATACCCCAATGAGAGTCAGTGTGTGTGGGTCCCGTACTCCACTGAGAGTCACTGTCTGTGGAACCCATACCCCAGTGAGAGTCAGTGTCTGTGGATTCCGTACCCCAGTGAGAGTCAGTGTCTGTGGAACCCGTAACCCAGTGAGAGTCAGTGTGTATGGAACCCGTACCCCAGTGAGAGTCAGTATCTGTGGAACCCATACCCCAGTGAGAGTCAGTGTGTGTGGGTCCCGTACCCCAGTGAGAGTCACTGTCTGTGGAACCCATACCCCAGTAAGATACAGTGTCTGTGGGACCCGTACCCCAGTGAGAGTCAGTGTCTGTGGATTCCGTACCCCTGTGAGAGTCAGTGTGTGTGGAACCCTTACCTCAGTGAGAGTCAGTGTCTGTGGAACCCGTACCCCAGTGAGAGTCAGTGTCTGTGGGACCCGTACCCCAGTGAGAGTCAGTGTCTACGGATTCCGTACCCCAGTGAGAGTCAGTGTGAGTGGAACCAATACCCGAGTGAGAGTCAGTATCTGTGGAACCCATACCCCAGTGAGAGTCAGTGTGTGTGGGTCCCGTACCCCAGTGAGCGTCACTGTCTGTGGAACCTATACCCCAGTGAGAGACAGTATCTGTGGGACCCGTACCCCAGTGAGAGTCAGTGTCTGTGGGACCCGTACCCCAGTGAGAGTCAGTGTCTACGGATTCCGTACCCCAGTGAGAGTCAGTGTGTGTGGAACCCGTATCTCAGTTATTGTCAGTGTGTGTGGAACCCATACACCAGTGAGAGTCAGTATCTGTGGAACCCATACCCCAGTGAGAGTCAGTGTGTGTGGGTCCCGTACCCCAGTGAGAGTCACTGTCTGTGGAACCCATACCCCAGTGAGAGACAGTGTCTGTGGAACCCGTACCCCAGTGAGAGTCAGTGTCTGTGGAACCCGGAACCCAGTGAGAGTAAGTGTGTGTGGAACCCGTACCTCAGTGAGTGTCAGTGTCTGTGGAACCCGTAACCCAGTGAGAGTCAGTGTGTGTGGAACCCGTACCCCAGTGAGAGTCAGTATCTGTGGAACCCATACCCCAGTGAGAGTCAGTGTGTGTGGAAACCGTACCCCAGTGAGAGTCAGTGTGTGTTGAACCCATAACCCAGTGAGAGCCAGTGTCTGTGGGACCCGTACCCCAGTGAGAGTCAGTGTCTGTGGGGCCCATACCCCAGTGAGAGTCAGTGTGTGTTGAACCCGTACCTCTGTGAGAGTTAGTGTGTGTGGGACCCATACCCCAGTGGGAATCAGTGTCTGTGGAAGTCGTACCCCAGTGAGAGTCAGTGTGTGTGGAACCCGTACCCCAGTGAGAGTCAGTATCTGTGGAACCCATACCCCAGTGAGAGTCAGTGTGTGTGGGTCCCGTACTCCAGTGAGCGTCACTGTCTGTGGAACCCATACCCCAGTGAGAGACAGTGTCTGTGGGACCCGTACCCCAGTGAGAGTCAGTGTCTGTGGATTCCGTACCCCAGTGAGAGTCAGTGTCTGTGGAACCCGTAACCCAGTGAGAGTCAGTGTGTATGGAACCCGTACCCCAGTGAGAGTCATTATCTGTGGAACCCATACCCCAGTGAGAGTCAGTGTGTGTGGGTCCCGTACCCCAGTGAGAGTCACTGTCTGTGGAACCCATACCCCAGTAAGATACAGTGTCTGTGGGACCCGTACCCCAGTGAGAGTCAGTGTCTGTGGATTCCGTACCCCTGTGAGAGTCAGTGTGTGTGGAACCCGTAACCCAGTGAGAGTCAGTGTGAGTGGAACCAATACCCGAGTGAGAGTCAGTATCTGTGGAACCCATACCCCAGTGAGAGTCAGTGTGTGTGGGTCCCGTACCCCAGTGAGCGTCACTGTCTGTGGAACCCATACCACAGTGAGAGACAGTGTCTGTGGGACCCGTACCCCAGTGAGAGTCAGTGTCTGTGGATTCCGTACCCAAGTGAGAGTCAGTGTGTGTGGAACCCGTACTCCAGCGAGAGTCAGTGTCTATGGAAACCACACCCCAGTGAGAGACAGTGTCTGTGGGACCCGTACCCCAGTGAGAGTCAGTGTCTTTGGGACCCGTACCCCAGTGAGAGTCAGTGTCTATGGATTCCGTACCCCAGTGAGAGTCAGTGTGTGTGGAACCCGTATCTCAGTTATTGTCAATGTGTGTGGAACCCGTACACCAGTGAGAGTCAGTATCTGTGGAACCCATACCCCAGTGAGAGTCAGTGTGTGTGGGTCCCATACCCCAGTGAGAGTCACTGTCTGTGGAACCCATACCCCAGTGAGAGACAGTGTCTGTGGAACCCGTACCCCAGTGAGAGTCAGTGTCTGTGGAACCCGGAACCCAGTGAGAGTAAGTGTGTGTCGAACCCGTACCTCAGTGAGTGTCAGTGTCTGTGGAACCCGTAACCCAGTGAGAGTCAGTGTGTGTGGAACCCGTACCCCAGTGAGAGTCAGTATCTGTGGAACCCATACCCCAGTGAGAGTCAGTGTCTGTGGAAGTCGTACCCAAGTGAGAGTCAGTGTGTTGCAACCCGTACCCCAGTGAGAGCCAGTGTGTGTGGAACCCGTACCCCAGTGAGAGTCAGTGTGTGTGGAACCCGTACCCCAGTGAGAGTCAGTATCTGTGGAACACATACCCCAGTGAGAGTCAGTGTGTGTGGGTCCCATACCCCAGTGAGAGTCACAGTCTGTGGAACCCGTACCCCAGTGAGAGTCAGTGTCTGTGGAAGTCGTACCCCAGTGAGAGTCAGTGTGTTGGAACCCGTACCCCAGTGAGAGCCAGTGTGTGTGGAACCCGTACCCCAGTGAGAGTCAGTGTGTGTTGAACCCATACCCCAGTGAGAGTCAGTGTGTGTGGAAACCGTACCCCAGTGAGAGTCAGTGTGTGTTGAACCCATAACCCAGTGAGAGCCAGTGTCTGTGGGACCCGTACCCCAGTGAGAGTCAGTGTCTGTGGGGCCCATACCCCAGTGAGAGTCAGTGTGTGTTGAACCCGTACCTCAGTGAGAGTTAGTGTGTGTGGTTCCCATACCCCAGTGGGAATCAGTGTCTGTGGAAGTCGTACCCCAGTGAGTGTCAGTGTGTGTGGAACCCGTACCCCAGTGAGAGTCAGTATCTGTGGAACCCATACCCCAGTGAGAGTCAGTGTGTGTGGGTCCCGTACTCCAGTGAGCGTCACTGTCTGTGGAACCCATACCCCAGTCAGAGACAGTGTCTGTGGGAGCCGTACCCCAGTGAGAGTCAGTTTCTGTGGATTCCGTACCCCAGTGAGAGTCAGTGTCTGTGGAACCCGTAACCCAGTGAGAGTCAGTGTGTATGGAACCCGTACCCCAGTGAGAGTCATTATCTGTGGAACCCATACCCCAGTGAGAGTCAGTGTGTGTGGGTCCCGTACCCCAGTGAGAGTCACTGTCTGTGGAACCCATACCCCAGTAAGATACAGTGTCTGTGGGACCCGTACCCCAGTGAGAGTCAGTGTCTGTGGATTCCGTACCCCTGTGAGAGTCAGTGTGTGTGGAACCCGTAACCCAGTGAGAGTCAGTGTGAGTGGAACCAATACCCGAGTGAGAGTCAGTATCTGTGGAACCCATACCCCAGTGAGAGTCAGTGTGTGTGGGTCCCGTACCCCAGTGAGCGTCACTGTCTGTGGAACCCATACCACAGTGAGAGACAGTGTCTGTGGGACCCGTACCCCAGTGAGAGTCAGTGTCTGTGGATTCCGTACCCAAGTGAGAGTCAGTGTGTGTGGAACCCGTACTCCAGTGAGAGTCAGTGTCTATGGAAACCACACCCCAGTGAGAGACAGTGTCTGTGGGACCCGTACCCCAGTGAGAGTCAGTGTCTTTGGGACCCGTACCCCAGTGAGAGTCAGTGTCTATGGATTCCGTACCCCAGTGAGAGTCAGTGTGTGTGGAACCCGTACCTCAGTGAGAGTCAGTGTGTGTGGAACCCATACACCAGTGAGAGTCAGCATCTGTGGAACCCATACCCCAATGAGAGTCAGTGTGTGTGGGTCCCGTACCCCAGTGAGAGTCACTGTCTGTGGAACCCATACCGCAGTGAGAGACAGTGGCTGTGGGACCCGTACCCCAGTGAGAGACAGTGTCTGTGGGACCCGTACCCCAGTGAGAGTCAGTGTCTGTGGATTCCGTACACCAGTGAGAGTCAGTGTGTGTGGAACCCATACCTCAGTGAGAGTCAGTGTCTGTGGAACCCGTAACCCAGTGAGAGTCAGTGTGTGTGGAACCCGTACCCCAGTGAGAGTCAGTATCTGTGGAACCCATACCCCAGTGAGCGTCAGTGTGTGTGGAACCCGTACCTCAGTGATAGTCAGTATCTGTGGAACCCATACCCCAGTGAGATACAGTGTCTGTGGGACCCGTACCCCAGTGAGAGTCAGTGTCTGTGGATTCCGTACCCCTGTGAGTCAGTGTGTGTGGAACCCGTACCTCAGTGAGAGTCAGTGTCTGTGGAACCCGTAACTCAGTGAGAGTCAGTGTGTGTGAAACCCGTACCCCAGTGAGAGTCAGTATCTGTGGAACCCATACCCCAGTGAGAGTCAGTGTGTGTGGAACCCGTACTCCAGTGAGAGTCAGTGTCTATGGAAACCACACCCCAGTGAGAGACAGTGTCTGTGGGACCCGTACCCCAGTGAGAGTCAGTGTCTGTGGAACCCGGAACCCAGTGAGAGTAAGTGTGTGTGGAACCCGTACCTCAGTGAGAGTCAGTGTCTGTGGAACCCGTAACCCAGTGAGAGTCAGTGTGTGGAACCCGTACCCAAGTGAGAGTCAGTATCTGTGGAACCCATACCCCAGTGAGAGTCAGTGTTTGTGGGTCCCATACCCCAGTGAGAGTCACAGTCTGTGGAACCCGTACCCCAGTGAGAGTCAGTGTCTGTGGAAGTCGTACCCCAGTGAGAGTCAGTGTGTTGGAACCCGCACCCCAGTGAGAGCCAGTGTGTGTGGAACCCTTAACCCAGTGAGAGTCAGTGTGTGTTGAACCCATACCCCAGTGAGAGTCAGTGTGTGTGGAAACCGTACCCCAGTGAGAGTCAGTGTGTGTTGAACCCATACCCCAGTGAGAGCCAGTGTCTGTGGCAGCCGTACCACAGTGAGAGTCAGTGTCTGTGGGGCCCATACCCCAGTGAGAGTCAGTGTGTGTTGAACCCGTACCTGAGTGAGAGTCAGTGTGTGTGGGACCCATACCCCAGCGGGAATCAGTGTCAGTGGTTGTCATACCTCAGTGAGAGTCAGTGTGTGTGGGACCCGTACCCCAGTGAGAGTCAGTGTCTTTGGGACTCGTACCCCAGTGAGAGTCAGTGTCTATGGATTCCGTACCCCAGTGAGAGTCAGTGTGTGTGGAACCCGTACCTCAGTGAGAGTCAGTGTGTGTGGAACCCATACACCAGTGAGAGTCAGTATCTGTGGAACCCATACCCCAGTGAGAGTCAGTGTGTGTGGGTCCCGTACCCCAGTGAGAGTCACTGTCTGTGGAACCCATACCGCAGTGAGAGACAGTGGCTGTGGGACCCGTACCCCAGTGAGAGACAGTGTCTGTGGGACCCGTACCCCAGTGAGAGTCAGTGTCTGTGGATTCCGTACACCAGTGAGAGTCAGTGTGTGTGGAACCCATACCTCAGTGAGAGTCAGTGTCCTAGGAACCCGTAACCCAGTGAGAGTCAGTGTGTGTGGAACCCGTACCCCAGTGAGAGTCAGTATCTGTGGAACCCATACCCCAGTGAGCGTCAGTTTGTGTGGAACCCGTACCTCAGTGAGAGTCAGTATCTGTGGAACCCATACCCCAGTGAGATACAGTGTCTGTGGGACCCGTACACCAGTGAGAGTCAGTGTCTGTGGATTCCGTACCCCTGTGAGAGTCAGTGTGTGTGGAACCCGTACCTCAGTGAGAGTCAGTGTCTGTGGAACCCGTAACCCAGTGAGAGTCAGTGTGTGTGAAACCCGTACCCCAGTGAGAGTCAGTATCTGTGGAACCCATACCCCAGTGAGAGTCAGTGTATGTGGAACCCGTACTCCAGTGAGAGTCAGTGTCTATGGAAACCACACCCCAGTGAGAGACAGTGTCTGTGGGACACGTACCCCAGTGAGAGTCAGTGTCTGTGGAACCCGGAACCCAGTGAGAGTAAGTGTGTGTGGAACCCGTACCTCAGTGAGAGTCAGTGTCTGTGGAACCCGTAACCCAGTGAGAGTCAGTGTGTGGAACCCGTACCCAAGTGAGAGTCAGTATCTGTGGAACCCATACCCCAGTGAGAGTCAGTGTTTGTGGGTCCCATACCCCAGTGAGAGTCACAGTCTGTGGAACCCGTACCCCAGTGAGAGTCAGTGTCTGTGGAAGTCGTACCCCAGTGAGAGTCAGTGTGTTTGAACCCGTACCCCAGTGAGAGCCAGTGTGTGTGGAACCCTTAACCCAGTGAGAGTCAGTGTGTGTTGAAAACATACCCCAGTGAGAGTCAGTGTGTGTGGAAACCGTACCCCAGTGAGAGTCAGTGTGTGTTGAACCCATACCCCAGTGAGAGCCAGTGTCTGTGGCAGCCGTACCACAGTGAGAGTCAGTGTCTGTGGGGCCCATACACCAGTGAGAGTCAGTGTGTGTTGAACCCGTACCTGAGTGAGAGTCAGTGTGTGTGGGACCCATACCCCAGTGGGAATCAGTGTCAGTGGAAGTCATACCTCAGTGAGAGTCAGTGTGTGTGGAACCCGTACCCCAGTGAGAGTCAGTATCTGTGGAACCCATACCCCAGTGACAGTCAGTGTGTGTGGAACCCGTACCTCAGTGAGAGTCAGTATCTGTGGAACCCATACCCCAGTGAGATACAGTGTCTGTGGGACCCGTACCCCAGTGAGAGTCAGTGTCTGTGGTATCCGTACCACTGTGAGAGTCAGTGTGTGTGGAACCCGTACCTCAGTGAGAGTCAGTGTCTGTGGAACCCGTAACCCAGTGAGAGTCAGTGTGTGTGGAACCCGTACCCCAGTGAGAGTCAGTATCTGTGGAACCCATACCCCAGTGAGAGTCAGTATGTGTGGAACCCGTACTCCAGTGAGAGTCAGTGTCTATGGAAACCACACCCCAGTGAGAGACAGTGTCTGTGGGACCCGTACCCCAGTGAGAGTCAGTGTGTGTGGAACCCGGAACCCAGTGAGAGTAAGTGTGTGTGGAACCCGTACCTCAGTGAGAGTCAGTGTCTGTGGAGCCCGTAACCCAGTGAGAGTCAGTGTGTGTGGAACCCGTACCCCAGTGAGAGTCAGTATCTGTGGAACCCATACCCCAGTGAGAGTCAGTGTGTGTGGGTCCCATACCCCAGTGAGAGTTCAGTCTGTGGAACCCGTACCCCAGTGAGAGTCAGTGTCTGTGGAAGTCGTACCCCAGTGAGAGTCAGTGTGTTGGAACCCGTACCCCAGTGAGAGCCAGTGTCTGTGGAACCCGTACCCCAGTGAGAGTCAGTGTCTGTGGAAGTCGTACCCCAGTGAGAGTCAGTGTGTTGGAACCCGTACCCCAGTGAGAGCCAGTGTGTGTGGAACCCGTACCCCAGTGAGAGTCAGTGTGTGTTGAACCCGTACCCCAGTGAGAGTCAGTGTGTGTTGAACCCATACCCCAGTGAGAGCCAGTGTCTGTGGGACCCGTACCCCAGTGAGAGTCAGTGTCTGTGGGGCCCATACATAGAAACATAGAAACATAGAAAATAGGTACAGGAGTAGACCATTCGGTCCTTCGAGCCTGCACCGCCATTCAATGCGTTCATGGCTGAACATGCTACCTCAGTACCCCATTCCTGCTTTCTCGCCATACCCCTTGATCCCCCTAGTTGTGAGTGTTATATCTAACTCCCTTTTGAATATATTTAGCGAACTGGCCTCAACAACCTTCTGTGGAAGAGAATTCCATGGATTCACCACTCTCTGGGTGAAGAAGTTCCTCCTCAGCTCAGTCCTAAATGGCTTCCCCTTAATCCTTAGACTGTGACCCCTGGTTCTAGTTTTCCCTACCATTGGGAACATTCTGCCCGCATCTAATTTGTCTAAACCAGTCAGGATTTTAAATGTCTCTATAAGATCCCCCCTCATTCTTCTGAACTCCAGAGGATACAAGTTCAGTTGACCCAATCTTTCTTGATATGTCAGTCCGGCCATCCCAGGAATCAATCTAGTGAACCTTCGCTGCACTCCCTCAATAGCAAGAATGTCCTTCCTTATGTTAGGAGACCAAAACTGCGCACAATACTCCAGGTGTGGCCTCACCAAGGCCCTGTACAACTGCAGCATCACCTCCCTACTCCTGTACTCAAATCCCCTTACTATGAAGGCCATCATTCCGTTTGCTTTCTTGACTGCCTGCTGCACTTGCATTCCCACCTTCAATGACTGATGTACCATGATGCCCAGGTCTCGTTGCACCTCCCCTTTCCCTAATCTGCCACCATTCAGGTAATAGTCCGCCTCTCTATTTTTACCACCAAAGTGGATAACCTCACATTTATCCACATTGTACTTCATCTGCCATACATTTGCCCATTCACCCAACCTGTCCAAGTCACTCTGTAGCCTCCTAGCATCCTCCTCATTGTTCACACTGCCTCCCAATTTAGTGTCATCCGCAAATTTGGAGATATTGGGGTAAAAATTCAGTTGGTTGCGCCTCCCGTTAGCGCCTTAAAAGGGCGCTAATGGGGCGTTAAGGCGCTAACGCCCGGGCGCAGCGCTGTTTGCGCCGCTCGAGAACTTAACTTGAGATTGTGCGGCGGCGCTAAAACTTACCGCTGCGACCACCTGCGCGCGCAGATAGAAACATAGAAACATAGAAACATAGAATCTAGGAGCAGGAGTAGGCCATTCGGCCCGTCGAGCCTGCTCCGCCATTCAATACGATCATGGCTGATCATCCAAATCCAGTACCCTGTCCCTGCTTTAATCCCCACAGTACACATATCCCACCCTACCCCCATAACCCCACGTATTTAATTCCCCCTTACATATCCCATCCTATCCCCATAACCCCACATATTTAATCCCCCCTAACACTAAGGGTCAATTTATCATAGCCAAATCAACCTAACCCACACATTTTTGGACTGTGGGAGGAAACCGGAGCACCCGGAGGAAACCCACGCAGACACGGGGAGAATGTGCAAACTCCACACAGACAGTCACCCGAGGTCAGATTCGAACCCGGGTCTCTGGCGCTGTGAGGCACCAGTGCTAACCACTATGCCACCGTGTTGCCCTGATGCCGTCATTCCATGGTGCAAAGCCCTTGGGGCGCCCCGGAGCGGAAATTGAGTGGCGCCCCCTGCCTTACCGCCTGGCGCTTCCAACGACCGGAAGACTGGAACGTTATCAATCGGTGTGGGGCTGGGGGGGGCGCTATTTAAAGGGGGCCTCTTCCTGTCTTTTTCTGTGGTCGACATTTATGCACCACTCGTTCTGAGAGAGAGAGAGAGATTCGGAGAGAGAGAGAGAGAGACTTCTACATTGACTCAACGCTTTGTGAGGTAGTTTTGCCTAGTTCATCCTAACTTTGCTGCTACTTTCGTTGCTGTACCTCATTACTTTTCTGGCAAAGAGAATATGGGGGCTGCAATGATTGGGGGCGTCGTCCTGCTCCAGCTCAATCGGAGGATAGTGAGACGCAGACAGAGAGTGGCAATGATGGCCAGACGGAGGAGGGCCATCAGGCGCATGTACAGGAGAGCTTACCCTCCCAGGGTATATCGTGAACAGCTCTCCTACATCCACATGTCCGATGAGCTGTGTTTGCGAAGGCTGCGATTCAGCAAGGAGGTGGTCACTGAGCTCTGCCACCTGCTGCAGCCAGATCTGCAGCCTCAGCTGAGGTCCAGGACGTCTCTGTCGGTGGCAGTGAAGGTCACAGTGGCTTTGAACTTCTACGCCACTGGCTCATTCCAAGCTGCTGTTGGGGACCTCGCCAATATCTCCCAGTTTGCGGTGCATCGCTGCATCCGGCAGGTCACCAATGCCCTCTTCACAAGGAGACGAGACTTCATCTCCTTCCCTATGACCCCAGACAAGCAGCATGACCGTGCTATGGGCTTTGCGAGGGTAGCGGGCTTCCCCATGGTGCAGGGCGCCATTGACTGCACGCATGTGGCTTTGCGTGCTCCGCGAGAGAATGCAGAGGAGTTCCGGAACAGAAAGGGGTTCCATTCCTTGAATGTGCAGTTGGTCTGTGACCACAGACAGGTGATTCTCGCTGTCAATGCCCACTATCCGGGCAGCTGCCACGATGCTTTCATCCTGCGCCAGAGTACTGTGGCAGAAATTTTCGAGGCACCGCATCAGCCAGTTGGTTGGCTTCTGGGGGACAAGGGGTACGCATTGAGCACCTGGCTGATGACACCGCTCCATGCGCCAAACACCCCTGCTGAGCTGCGGTACCAGGAAAGCCAACAAGCAACCAGGAACATTATTGAGCGCACAATCGGCGTGCTCAAACAACGATTCCGCTGTCTGGACCATTCCGGAGGAGCCCTGCAGTACTCACCTGAGCAAGTTTCCAAATTCGTAGTGGTGTGCTGCATGTTGCACAACATGGCAATCCTCAGGACGCAGCCAATGCCACCAGGCCTTGCAGCACCACAAGAGGAGGAGGAGGAAGAGGAGGAACAGGCCGAGGACGATGATCAGCAGCAGCACCAAGGCAGGAGGGCGGCCCACAATGGTCAAACTGCAAGGGCCGTCCGTCAACGACTAATAGCAAGCCGCTTCTAGGGCCCCTGCCATTGCTACAAACACGAATCAACCCAGCACGCAACCCCTAAGCCGGCCAAGGCACCAATAATTCCAACCACCAGCCATGTATATTTTGAATACAGAAACTTATTTATTGTACAAACTCTGTGTGTGTCAATTCCTCATGACAAACTCATAGAAATAAACACAAAAAAACAGTCAATAACATAACTGGTTCTCACAACCTGGAGATAATGTCCAAAACACTAAACAAAAGTTGGGCCATGAACCTCGGCCTTTAATAAAAAAATGACCAGCATTTTGGCACACCTCCTACTTTTTGCCCTTCGAGGGTGATCTCCTTCCCTTGCGCACTTCCCCCCTTCTAACCCTACTGCTCCTCCGTAATGGGACCTCAGTGGCTGCAGCAAGGCTGGTGGAAGGCTGCTGCTTGTCAGACCCTGACACTGCAGATGCCCCTGAAGGACGGCCTCGACCACTTCTGGGCCTGGAGGGCCCGGCTGCAGACTGCACCAACTCTGCATGGGCGGCAGCAGTCTGTCCTACAGGCGGTGGCAAGTGCAGTGGAGAAGTGACAGTGTTGGCAGCAGGAATGCTGTCATCGTGAGAGAGGACAGCAACTCCCTGCTCGCCCGACACACTGGCACTCCCACGGGGCAGCACTTCAGCATCCGGAGCAATTTGCCGGAGAACAGATTGCTGGCCTGCTGCGGCGCGGTGACAGCCCCGGGGACATGTGCACGAACCATCGAGGATGGCAGCAGTCAGTGCTCGCGTGGCCTCAATCTGAGTCTGCATGAGAGCAGTCTCAGATGGGTTCCTGGCAGCCAGTGACTGAATTGCAGCACTAAGCTTTAGTGTGGCATCCGCCTGTGCTACAGCGAAGTGCTCCACACTCCTTGCCAGTGCCTCAATGCATTCGGGCACCCTTCCCACTGCACCCATGAGCTCAGTGTGCATGCCCACCGCCTGGCTGTTCATTTCTGCAATCAGCCGCTCCTCCTCTGCGTCCATTGCATTAGGAGTGTCTGGCATACTCTCCCTCTGGGGAGAAGGCTCCCGTTCTTCCCTCCCCCCCCCCATGGCGTTGCTGCAGCCCGCTGGGTCCTGGAGCTTCACCATCATCAGCCCCTTCCCCCCTGCTCCCCCGTTCTTCCCTCCCCCCCCAATGGCGTTGCTGCAGCCCGCTGGGTCCTGGAACTTCACCATCATCAGCCCCTTCCCCCCTGCTCCCCTCCGGGGAAGGCGTGTTCCCAGTGTGGCCATGGGCTTCCTCGGGAGAGGGTGGCACTGATGCTCCGGCTTCCTCTTCCTCCTCAGCTGCAGCATCACTCCCAGTGGCAGCTTCAGGGACCATCTCCTCAGCTGGTGAATCACCATCTGAAAGCAGGGAGGTACAAGAGTGGCTTTAGCGTGAGGACAGGGTGGCAGTAAGGGAGGAATAAGTGCAGCGAGTTAGCAAGTTGGATTGAAAGTGTCAAAGGCTGGTATTGTGAGGGACAAGTGGAAGGACAGAGGACAAAAAGGTGATGACCTTACCATTGCTGTCCACAACGGGGTCGGCGTCCCCAGTGGCGACGGGACCGATCACCCGGCTTGCCACAATCCTGTGGATGCGCTCCTCCAGATCGCTGAGGGGTTGCAGCTGAAGCCGCCCTCCACCCGTCCGTTGCTGCTGTCTCCGATTATGAGCCAGCTTAGCCTGCAAGAAAAAGGACAGCATCTGAGTCAATATGCAGCCATGGTCTTGCCTGATGTGCCTCCCATAGGTGAATAGCCCTTACAATATGCAGCCATGGTCTTGCCTGATGTGCCTCCCATAGGTGAATAGCCCTTACTGTATGCAAAGTGTGGAATGTGTGTGTGTGTTTGATGAAAGGGCCATAGGTGTTGCATGAGTGTTGTGCATTGGGGTTTTAAGACCCTCTGGCCATAGAGTGAGGTTGAGATGGAGGGATGGAGAGGTATTGAGAAAAAGCCACTCACCCTGACGACCCGAGTGAGGTCTTTGAACTTTTTGCGGCACTGAACATGGGTCCTGGGCACCATGCTCCTGGAGGAGACGCTCTGAGCCACCTCCCTCCACACTCTTCTGAACTCGCGTGGCAAAGGCCTCCTGCCACTCTCCGGGAACAGCATGCATCGTCTGCGCTCCACTGCGTCAACCAGAGCATCCAAGGCCCGCTCGGTGAAGCGATGAGCGCGTTCTCTCACCCTCTCCATGCTTGGCAGCAAAATGGATTACAGGTCTCTCCAGGCTGAGATTCAAGGCTGCAATGAGCAGGGTGTGGCTGGGGAGCAAGTGGCCCCCCCCGCTTTAAGAAGTGTCCGGCGCCAGTGTGTCTGTGTTCCCTCGCTAACTGGCAGCAGCTGCGCTGCGCTCGTGCGCTGAGGTAGCGCCTCACTCCTAGGCCTTTGCGCCTTAAGAGAGGTGTGCAGCGCCTAATTTAGCGCTCCACTCACCTCCCGGGGCGGTAAAAGTGAAGTTTCCTGTCAGTGCCGATAATTAGCGCCAGGCGCTAATATTTGCGCGCGGACGATATTTGCGCCCCAAATGGGGCGCGACCTAATTTCTACCCCATTACATTTAATCCCTTCGTCCAAAACATTAATATATAATGTAAACAGCTGGGGTCCCAGCACCGAACCCTGCGGTACCCCGCTGGTCACTGCCTGCCATTCTGAAAAGTACCCATTTACTCCCACTCTTTGTTTCCTGTGTGCCAACCAGTTCTCAATCCACGTCAACACATTACCCCCAATCCCATGTGCTTTAACTTTGCTCACCAATCTCTTGTGTGGAACCTTGTCGAAGGGCTTCTGAAAGTCCAAATACACCACATCTACTGGTTCCCCCCTGTCCACCCTATTGGAAACATCCTCAAAAAATTCCAGAAGATTTGTCAAGCATGATTTCCCTTTCACAAATCCATGCTGACTTGGACCTATCATGTCGCCACTTTCCAAATGGTCTGTTATGACATCTTTAATAATTGCTTCCATCATTTTACCCACAACCGATGTCAGGCTGACCGGTCTATAATTCCCTGCTTTCTCCCTCCCTCCTTTTTTAAAAAGAGGGGTTACATTGGCCACCCTCCACTCCATCGGAACTGATCCAGAGTCTAAGGAATGTTGGAAAATGATCGTCAATGCATCCACTATTTCCAAGGCCACCTCCTTAAGTACTCTGGGATGCAGACCATCAGGCCCCGGGGATTTTTCAGCCTTCAGTCCCATCAATTTTCCCAATACCTTTTCCCGACTAATAAGGATTTCCCTCAGCTCCTCCCTCTTACCAGATCCTCTGACCCCTTTTATTTCCGGCAGGTTGTGTGTGTCCTCCACAGTAAACACCGAACCAAAGTACTTGTTCAATTGATCTGCCATTTCCTTGTTCCCCATTATGACTTCCCCTGTTTCCGACTGCAGGGGACCTACGTTTGTTTTTACTAACCTCTTTCTTTTTACATATTTATAGAAGCTTTTGCTGTCCATTTTAATGTTCTCTGCAAGCTTCCTTTCATATTTTATTTTCCCTGCCCTAATCAAACCCTTCGTCCTCTGCTGAGTTTTGAAGTTCTCCCAGTGAGAGTCAGTGTGTGTTGAACCCGTACCTCAGTGAGAGTCAGTGTGTGTGGGACCCATACCCCAGTGGGAATCAGTGTCTGTGGATGTCGTACCCCAGTGAGAGTCAGTGTGTGTGGAACCCGTACCCCAGTGAGAGTCAGTATCTGTGGAACCCATACCCCAGTGAGAGTCAGTGTGTGTGGGTCCCGTACCCCAGTGAGCGTCACTGTCTGTGGAACCCATACTCCAGTGAGAGACAGTGTCTGTGGGACCCGTACCCCAGTGAGAGTCAGTGTCTGTGGATTCCGTACCCCAGTGAGAGTCAGTGTCTGTGGAACCCGTAACCCAGTGAGAGTCAGTGTGTATGGAACCCGTACTCCAGTGAGAGTCACTGTCTGTGGAACCCATACCCCAGTGAGAGTCAGTGTGTGTGGGTCCCATACCCCAGTGAGAGTCACTGTCTGTGGAACCCATACCCCAGTGAGAGACAGTATCTGTGGGACCCGTACCCCAGTGAGAGTCAGTGTGTGTTGAATCCGTACCCCAGTGAGAGTCAGTGTCTGTGGAAATGATGAATAAATGTGGTCAATTCACGTGCGAATGGGCATCGACATAAGCGAGGGCAGAAACATAGAAACACAGAAAAATAGTAGAAGGAGTAGGCCATTCGGCCCTTCGAGCCTGCTCCGCCATTCAATATGATCATGGCTGATCCTCTATCTCAATAGCTTATTCCCGCTCTCTCACCATACCTCATAATCTATCTACCTCCTTCTTAAATATATTCAGTGACTTGGCCTACACAGCCTTCTGTGGTAGAGAATGCCACAGGTTCACCACCCACTAAGTGAAGAAATTTCTTCTCATTTCAGTCCTAAATGTCCTACCCCATATCCTGAGATTGTGACCCCTCATTCTAGAGCCCCCAGCCAGGGGAAACATCCTTCCTGTATCCAGACTGTCTAGTCCTGTCAGAATTTTATACGTTTCAATGAGATCCCCTCTCATTCTTCTCAACTCTAGTGAATACAGGCCTAGTCGACCCAATCTCTCCTTGTACGACAGTCCTGCCATTCCAGGAATCAGTCTGGTGAACCTTTGCTGCACTCCCACTATGGCAAGTATATCCTTTCTTAGGTAAGGAGACCAAAACTGCACACAGTACTCCAGGTGTGGTCTCACCAAGGCCCTGTACAACTGTAGTAAGATATCCTTGCTCCTGTACTCAAATCCTCTTGCAATGAAGGCCAACATACCATTTGCATTCCTAACTGTTTGCTGCACCTGCATGTTTGCTTTCAGTGACTGGGATACAAGGACACCCAGGTCCCTTTGTACATCAACATTTCCCAATCTATCACCATTTAAATTATACTCTGCCTTTCTGTTTTTCCTACCGAAGTGGATAACTTCACATTTATCCACGTTATACTGCATCTGCCATGTATTTACCCACTCACTCAACTTGTCTAGATCGCCTTGAAAACTCTTTACATCCTCCTCACAACTCAATCCCACCTAGTTTCGTGTCGTCAGCAAACTTGGAAATATTACATTTGGTTCCCTCATCCAAATCATTGATAACTATTGTGAATAGCTGGGACCCAAGCACAGATCCCTGCGGTACCCCACTAGTCACCGCCTGCCACCCCAAAAAAGACCCATTTGTTCCTACTCTCTGTTTCCTGTTTTAACCAATTTTCAATCCATGCCAGTATATTACCCCCAATCCCATGTGCTTTAACTTTGCACACTGACCTCTTATGTGGGACTTTATCAAAGGCCTTCTGAAAATCCAAATACACCACATCCACTGGTTCTCCCTTATCTATTCTATTAGTTACATCCTCAAAAAACTCCAGTAGGTTTGTCAAACACGACTTCCCTTTCATAAATCCATGTTGACTTTGTCTAATCCCGTTGATATTTTCTAAGTGTCCTGTTATCACATCCTTTATAATAGACTCTAGCATTTTCCCTACTACTGATGTTAGGCTAACTGGTCTGTAGTTCCCTGCTTTCTCTCTCCCTCCTTTTTTAAATAGTGGGGTTACATTTGCCACCCTCCAATCTGCAGGAACTGTTCCATAATCTATAGAATTTTGGAAGATGACAACCAATGCATCCACTATTTCCATGGCTACCTCTTTTTGTACTCTGGGATGCAGATTAACAGGCCCTGGGGATTTATCAGCTTTCAGTCCCATTAATTTCCCCAGCATTATGATTTACTAATACTAATTTCCTTTAATTCCTGCTTCTCACTAGATCCTTGGCAAGTTATTTGTGTCCTCTTCCATGAAAACAGAACCAAAGGTCTCGATTTTGCCAGGCCCGAGGAGGTGGGTTTGGAGGCGTGTGAGATGTAAAAATCGCAAAAAATGGCAGGCGGCTCCGATCCCGCTTCCAGCCCGCCTCTGAGCAATTTTCCCAGAATTAGGGTTTCAGACCCCGTTTCCAGCCCGCCTCCAAGAGGTGGGATATACCCTTAAGGCCCTTAACAACCAATGAATTGCCTCTATAATCCCATTTTGGGAGGCCTTTCTGATTTTAACACATTTCCCCCGTCCTGCACGTCTCCTCTGGAACACGCCAGTTAATCCTGGCGGCCTCACAAGTGGATTGCTTACTAACAGCTGCAGCTCCACCATTAAAAAGGAGTTTTCACCAATGATCATTTGCAGGCGGCAGAACTTTGTTGTCTCAGGTCTGGGGGAACTTTTAGCAGGCATACTCATTTTTGTGGAAGTTTGGAGCCTGACACAAATCTCCAGTGTGAACTCCTGGGAAACCCCTCTCCCCACCTTGAATGAGCGCTTCCTCAACTGAGGTATATACCAGAAGCATGGGAACCATTTATTTCCTTTCCTCCTGGACATCAGATTCGGACGAAGACCAACTGTGGTAGCAGCAGAACCATGAACAACAGCAGCACCAACAGCAGCAGCAACAACAGGAGCGCCAAGCTGCTGCTCACCCACCTGAAGCTGCACAGGCCACAAGGTGCCAGTGCGCGACCACATTGCTGCCCGGGATGCAAGGGATGCACGCATGCTGGTCAGATTTGCTTAGCCTGCACAATCAAACACTTTTGCCTCGCACCTTCTTACCAGAGCATCGACAATGGACAGGAACCTGCGGATTCCTATCACTCTGACCACCATACTGACAATTGCAAGTCGCTCTAAGCCCTCAATGTGGAAGTCCCATTTGTGAAATGACACAGGCCACAACTTCAACAGTTTGCCATCAGAATTTTTTATCACTACAAGCAACTGATGGCATTTAAAAAATAAACACAACATAACACCCAAGTGACTACCCTCGTGACTACTTGTGCATTATCTTCCTCTTACACGTGCTCCTATGTGGTGCTTCCCCTGTGGCTTCAGCAGATGTGGAGGCCCCTTGCTCACTTTCTTGCTGCTCCTGTCTCGATACTTTGGCGGGCGTCCTCTGGGGTTGCAAACCTGTGAGCGCTCGGCAACAGTCTGCTGCTCCTGCGGCTGTGCAGGGGATGAGACGCCCATCTCAGTTGGGTGAGGACTCTGGTGGGGCTCTGACCGAGGGCTTTGCAGTGGCATGGTCGTGTGAGCGCTTGGAGAGGAGCCCCACTTCCTTGTTATCTGCCACCAACATCCCTCTCATGGGTCAGCCCCATTTCAGAGCTAGCAAGTGGCTTGACAGCACCTTGCTGCACTTCAGGGGGGCCATGAGGACCCGTTTCTGCCCTGGCAGTCCTACTCCAGCGGACTTCCATGAAGGTCTGGTTTCTATGCTCAATAGCTGACCATCGCTCCTCAAGAGATGCCAGTCTATTCTGAACAATGACCATGTTTTCAACACTCTGTCGACTTAGCTCCTCCATGGCCATAGCCATCCTCTCCTCTACCGTAGCCATCCTTTCCACGGAGGTAGCCATCCTTTCCACGGAGGTTGCCATCCTTTCCGTGGTGATGCGTTCATGCGCCAATGTCTCCACAAAGGCTCTGCTCATGTTTGCGATGGACTCGTCCATTCGCTCCACACTTGCAGCGCCCCTGGAGACAAATCCTGCCAGAGACTCCTGCACCTGTTCCTGGAGTTCCAGCACCACTCTCCTTCTGGATGGACCCGGACGCAAAGGGTCGACATGCAGCTGAGCCGAGCTGGCAGTGTCCTGCGCCCTCCGACGAGGACTCTCCACTGCTGTCCCTGTCTCCAGCATCTGCTGATGCTCACTTGTGAGCTGTGATACACCAGGTGACAACACTACTCTATCTCGCGAAGGTCCCACTGAGGTGTGAGTGTCTGCGCTGGTGCTGGGTGTGCTGAATTCTGCTGACTCTATGCCCTCAGAGGTTGCAGCTTCCACTGAGGAGTCTTGAAGCTCAGGCTGTTCCTCCTGGACAGTGGGGACGGGGGCTGTCGATGGTCCTGTGGGGGAGTATGGTCGAATAGTTAAGTGAATGTGACCATAGAGAGAGAGGGAATGGGTAAGAGTTCAGGGATGTCATGTCAAGTGGGATGTGGAGGAAGAGGTTAGCAAAGCAGAGTGCTGGTGAGGAGAAGCGGTGGGGTTCAGATTGAGGGTGATGGGAAAGTCATACTCACTTTTCCTGTGCGGAGAAGGTCATGAAACCTCTTCCTCCACTGCAGCCAGGTTCTGCGGCACATAGAGATTGCGTTGACCTCCTGGGCCACTTGCATCCACACAGCTTTAGTCTGCTGGGGAGGCTTTTTCCTCCTCGAGGAAGGGAAGAGCACCTCCTTATTTGAACTTGGTCCCTCCACCAGAGCTTGGAGGGAGGCCTCATCGAACCTTGGAGCTCACTTTGGCCTACTGCTGGACATAGTTGCTGAATGAAGTGATCACAACAATGGGCATAAAGTTTAAAGTCTCCAGAAGAAGACAACTTTCTGTATGAAAAGACTCATTGGGCCAGGGGTTTCCACATGCTGGAAATCAAGTGCCCAATTGGGTCAAAATCGCACATTTTTCCCACTTCACATCGGAGTCGTGGTCCTGACACGAAAACCACCTGACGCGCCCCAGCCCGCCCCCAATGGCAAAATCGAGCCCAAAGTATTTGTTTAATTGCTCAGCCATTTCCTTGTTCCCCATTATAAATTCTCCCGTTTCTGACTGTAAGGGACCTACATTTGTCTTCACTAATCTTTTTCTTTTTACATACTTGTAGAAGCTTTTACAATACGCTTTTATGTTCCTTGCAAGTTTACTCTCATATTCTATTCTTCCCCTCTTAATCAATCTCTTGGTCCTTTTTTGCTGAATTCTAAACTGTTCCCAATCCTCAGGCTTGCTACTTTTTCTGGCAACTTTATATGACACGGCAACAGAACACCCAGCCCAGTCAACCCTGCAAAGTCCTCCTCACCAACATCTGGGGACTTGTGCCAAAATTGGGAGAGCTGTCCCACAAACTAGTCAAGCAACAGCCTGACATAGTCAGACTCACAGAATCATACCTATCTGCCAATGTCCCAAACTCCTCCATCACCATCCCTGGGTATGTCCTGTCCCACCGGCAGGACAGACCCACCAGGGGTGGCGGCACAGTGGCATACAGTCGGGAAGGAGTGGCCCTGGGAGTCCTCAACATTGACTACGGACCCCATGAAGTCTCATGGCTTCAGGTCAAGCATGGGCAAGGAAACCTTCTGCTGATTACCACCTACCGCCCTCCCTCAGCTGATGAATCAGTACTCCGCCATGTTGAACACCACTTGGAAGAAGCACTGAGAGTAGCGAGGGCACAGAATTTATCCTGGGTGAGGGGCTTCAATGTCCATCACCAAGAGTGGCTCGGTAGCACCACTACTGACCGAGCTGGCCGAGTCCTGAAGGATATAACTGCCGGTCTGGGCCTGCGACAGGTGGTGAGAGAACCAACACGAGGGAAAAACCTACTTGATCTCGTCCTCACCAATCTACCTGTCGCAGATGCATCTGTCCATGACAGTATTGGTAGCAGTGATCACCACACAGTCATTGTGGAGACAAAGTCCTGTCTTCACGCTGAGGACACCCTCCATCGTGTTGTGTGGCACTACCACCGTGCTAAATGGGATAGATTCAGAACAGATCTAGCAGCTCAAAACTAGGAATCCAGGAGGCACTGCGGGCCATCAGCAGCAGCAGAATTGTATTCCACCACAATCTGTAACCTCATGGCCCGGCATATCCCTCACTCTACCATTACCATCAAGCCAGGGGACCAACCCTGGTTCAATAAGGAGTGTAGAAGAGCATGCCAGGAGCAGCACCAGGCGTACCTAAACATGAGGTGCCAACCTGGGGAAGCTGCAACACAGGACTACATGCATGCTAAAAAGTGGATGCAGCAAGCTATAGACAGGGCTAAGCGATCGCATAACCAACAGATCAGATCAAAGCTCTGCAGTCCTGCCACATCCAGTCGTGAATGGTGGTGGACCATAAAACAACTAACGGGAGGAGGAGGCTCCATGAATATCCCCATCCTCAATGATGGTGGAGCCCAGCACGTGAGTGCAAAAGACAAGGCTGAAGCGTTTGCAACCATCTTCAGCCAGAAGTGCCAAGAGGATGATTCATATCGGCCTCCTCCTGAGGTCCCCACCATCACAGAAGACAGTCTTCAGCCAATTCAATTCACTCCACATGATATCAAGAAACGGCTCAGCGCAACATACATTGCAACTAACTCATCCATTGTCTTGGCGGTTTTCCACCCATATTAATGGTCTGTAAATTTCTCGCTCAATGTCCCTTCTGGTCGCATATCTGTAAGACGTGCGGAATTACCCCTCGCCCCGTCCAACAGGTTATAGAGTTCGGACTTGAGACTTATGAGAAATTACACCAGACACACGGGTTCTGTCTTTAACCTTTTATTGTTCCTAAACAGATTCAAAACCCCAACCACTATTCGAGCAGTCCACCAATAATATTACAAGAAATCATACATACAACCACCCGCCGACGATCGGTCCAGCGTTGATTGTAGGTCCTCGTAAGCGAAAACACTGACCAGGCCCCTCCTTCCTCTGACTGCAGCTTGATCCTCGTAGGCGAGATGACTGGCCAAGCCACCTTCTTCTGGCTGCAGTGCCGATATTCTTTAGCCACTGTGTTTTACACAGATTTTTTTGCCTTTTGCAGTAAATCAATCATTCAGCGATAGTGAAATGTTCCTTTAATGTTGGTCTGAGCTGTTTGATCAGTCAAACATTCATACTCACACATCCTGTGTGGCTATCCATTAGTTGTCCTTATCACAGCCCAAAATTGTTCATTCACTGGAAAGCGCTCCACCTCCTGCTTGGGGCACTACCACTGAATTTCGCGGAGCTACGTGCATGCGCGGCGGCATGTAGCGCCGCGTCATTGTAGGCCTCCTCCCCTGACTAAAGTGGAGGGGCCTAGCGCTGCGCATACCGGGGCCCTGATGGACCACCAGGGAGCGGGGTGCCCTGAAAACAGCCCGGCACTCAAGAGGTCAAAAAAAAGATGGCCGCCTGACACCTGCCCTCTAAGTAGGGCCGCTGCCGCTGCAAAATCGCTCCCTGATCCTGTCGGACATATCGTCCGGCGATAGGTCAGGGGGCGCAAGGGAAGTTTGCGACCGGGGCGCAAGTGGGGCACTGCGCACGGCGATGACGTCATCACCGGCGGCACAGGGCGCTACCGGCTACCACCACCGTTAACACCTCCCGCTGAATTTCGCGGGAGGCGTTAGCGGCGCCGTGCCCAGGCGCTAGGGGATTTGCGCACCATTTGCGCCCCCCGGGGGCGCTAACAAGAGGTGTAAACTAACTCAATTTTTCTCCCTATGGGTATTATAACTTGAGCACAAAAATCTAGGCTGACACTCTAATGCACCGCTGCACTGTCAGAGGTGCTGTCTTTCAGATGAAACGTTAAACCGAGACCCTGTCTGCTCTCTCAGGTGGACGTAAAAGATCCCATGGCCCTATTTTGAAGAAGAGCAGGAGAGTTCTCCCCGGTGTCCTGGCCAATATTTATGTCTCAATCAACATAACACAAACAGATTATCTGGTCCTTATCACATTGCTGTTTGTGGGAGCTTGCTGTGTGCAAATTAGCTGCCACCTTTCCTACATTACAACAGTGACTATACTTCAAAAGTACTTCATTGGCTGTAAAGCGCTTTGGGACGTCCTGAGGTCGTGAAAGGCGCTATATAAATGTAAGTCTTTCTTTTTCTTGTTATAATTTATACATTTTGTACAATGCTTGGGCATTAAAGGGGCTAAAATATTAAACCTGTCTGCTGGTAGGGCTACGCTGGCAGTTGGTAGATCTGGAAGTGGGCACGCAATAAGTAAAGTTTGGGAACCTCTGCTCTAGGATTAGCATACTTCTGATTACTGGAATTGATTACCATTTTGTCTAGATTCTTCCTGAAAGTAAGGCGTGTTTATTGGTGTTATCCGTGATGACTAATACTTTCCTCTCACCTCCTTGCAAATCGTCAGTATTTGCTGAAAAGTCCCAGAAATGTTGCATGAGTAATGTATGACAATAATAATGAAACCATTGCATGCAAGGAATTAAATGTTCAGGAATTTGCTATATTTAGCTGTTTCCTGCATGCCAGGTTATGTTATTTACAGGAGATTGCTAAATTCAGGTACGTGCTTTAGTTGGGTATAATAATATTACCACACTGGGTGGAAGTCTTCAGATTGTGATCTCACAACCAACCACCCATCCATTAGTATGACCTCATCCCGATGGTAATTAAAGTTTCATATAGGACAAAACAGCACAAAACATATCCTCTCTGTAATGTGCGCTGCCTGCTATGTGCAAAGCTACCATCAGTTCAAAATGCAGTTTTGGGTAGAAATTTTCTGTTAGGCATGGGGATTAGAAATACCAGGTGCAAGCGAATGGAATCATTATGGCTTCAGCAAACTAGGATGGATGAAGAAAAATTAAAAAAAGAGTAAATAAGAAAGATAGAGGGCGAAAAATTCGGGGGCTTTACGCCACCCGTTACCATCAGAAAATCGCCATCGCACTTTCGCCAGCTGGTGGCAGATCCCGCGGCGTCCTCCATTATCGTTGTCCCAGTAGCGCTGCCGGTAAGTATTAGCGTCCTGCAAAAGAAAATGGCACAGTGGTGATGTCAGTAACACCGACTAACGTCACCATGGCCAACTTGGGCCCTAGCGCTGAGGACATCTTTCAGGTAAGTTTGCATTTAAGCTTTTGTACTGGGTTTTTATGATTTTGTTGAAGTAGTGGCTTGCTGCAATAGATGGTAAAAGTTTTTTATGTGTGTTGGGAGTGCTGCTGGACCCTTGCAAGACCTTGGATTGTAAAGGAAGGCTTCTGAGAAAAAAGAAAATGCTGCAAATACTCAACAGGTCAGGCAACATCCATGGAGAGTTCACGTCTCAGGTCAAGATGCTGCCTGGCCTGCTGAGTATTTCCAGCATTTTATGATGTCCTTTCAGATTTACAGCATCCGCTCACAGAGGGAAGAGGAAGACACAGAAGAGGAAATAGCAGAAGAGGAGGAAGCTGATGGAAGGATGAATCCCAGACAGCCCCTTTGTGGCCAAGATATCCGGGATGGAATCATCCCCCTGCAGTCCCAGTGACCACAACCCCAATTTCCTATTCAATATTAGCCCCACACCCTAACTTCCCTCTGTTACTGACAATCACAGTATCCTCTTGGCCACGATGCTGAAATAAAAGCCATCACAAAGCAAACTTTCTATTCCAACCTTATACACCTATCCATCCAATATGACATCAAGTAATCAACTCATCACCCTTATGCATTCTCTTAGTGATTGTCTTGTGTGTGCCTTTGCCTATCCTAGTGAGATCAGAGGAGAAGTGATAAAAAAAATAAGAGGGGCAAAGAGAGAGTATGAGAATAGAATGGCAGCCAACATATCCAAAAGTCTTCCATAGGCATATAAATAGTAAAAGGGTAGAAAACCCGACAGGAAAAGTGGTCCAACCGTGGCTAACAAGAGAAGTTAAATATAGTTTTAGATCAAAGGAAGAGGCATATAATCTTGCCAAAAAAAGTAGTAAACCTGAGGATTGGGATGATTTTAGAATTCAGCAAAGCAATTGATAAAGAAAGGAAAATAGAATATGAGAGTAAACTAGCGAGAGACATAAAATCAGACTGTAAAAGCTTCTATAGGTATGTAAAAAGGAAAAGATTAGTGCAAGTAAATGTGAGTCCCTTACAGGCTGAGACAGGAGAAATAATAATGGAGAATAAGGAAATGATAGAGAAATTAAACAAATACGTTGGGCTCGATTTTACCAGGCCCAAGGAGGCGGGATTGGAGGCATGTGAGGTGTTAAAATCGCAAAAAATGGCGGGCGGCTCTGATCCCGCCTCCAGCCCGCCTCCGAGCAATTTTCCCAGAATCAGGGTTTCAGACCCTGTTTCCATCCCATCTCCAAGAGGCAGGATAGGCCCTTAAGGCCCTTAACAACCAGATAATTGCCTCTATAATCCCATTTTGAAAGGCCTTTCTGATGTTAACACATTTCCCCCATCCTGCACGTCTCCTCTGGAACACGCCAGTTAATCCTGGCGGCCTCACAAGTGGATTGCTTACTAACAGCTGCAGCTCCACCATTAAAAAGGAGTTTTCACCAATGATCATTTGCAGGTGGCAGAACTTTGTTGTCTCAGGTCTGGGGAAACTTTCAGCAGGCATACTCATTGTTGTGGAAGTTTGGAGCCTGACACGCATCTCCAGTGTGACCTCCTGGGAAACCCCTCTCCCCACCTTGACTGAGCGCTTCCTCAACTGAGGCATATACCAGAAGCATGGGAACCATTTATTTCCTTTCCTCCTGGACATCAGATTCAGCCATGGCAGCAGCAGAACCATGAACAACAGCAGCACCAACAGCAGTAGCAACAACAGGAGCGCCAAGCTGCTGCTCACACACCTGAAGCTGCACAGGCCAGAAGGCGCCAGCGCGCGACCACATTGCTGCCCAGGATGCAAGGGACGCACTCATGTTGGTCAGATTTGCTTAGCCTGCACAATCAAACACTTTTGCCTCGCACCTTCTTACCAGAGCATCGACAATGGACAAGAACCTATGGATTCCTATCACTCTGACCACCATACTGACAATTGCAAGTCGCCCTAAGCCCTCAATGTGGAAGTTCCATTTGCGAAATGACACAGGCCACAACTTCAACAGTTTGTCATCAGAATTTTTTATCACAAGTTACTGATGGCATTTAATAAATAAACACAACATAACACCCAAGTGACTACCCTTGTGACTATTTGTGCATTATCTTCCTCTTACACGTGCTCCTACGTGGTGCTTCCGCTGTGGCTTCAGCAGATATGGAGGCCCCTTGCTCACTTTCTTGCTGCTCCTGTCTCGACACCTTTGGCGGCAGTCCTCTGGGGTTGCGAACTTGTGAGGGCTCGGCAACAGTCTGCTGCTCCTGCGGCTGTGCAGAGGATGAGACGCCCATCTCAGTTGGGTGAAGACTCTGGTGGGGCTCTGACCGAGGCCTTTGCAGTGGCATGGTCATGTGAGCGCTTGGAGAGGAGCCCCCACTTCCTTGTTGTCTGCCACCAAAATCCCTCTCATGGGTCAGGTCCACTTCAGAGCTAGCAAGTGGCTTGACAGCACCTTGCTGCACTTCAGGGGGGCCATGAGGACCCGTTTCTGCCCTGGCAGTCCTACTCCAGCGGACTTCCATGAAGGTCTGGTTTCTATGCTCAATAGCTGACCATCGCTCCTCAAGAGATGCCAGTCTATTCTGAACAATGACCATGTTTTCAACACTCTGTCAACTTAGCTCCTCCATGGCCATAGCCATCCTCTCCTCTACCGTAGCCATCCTTTCCACGGAGATTGCCATCCTTTCCGTGGTGAAGCGTTCATGCACCAATGCCTCCACAAAGGCTCTGCTCATGTTCGCGATGGACTCCTCCATTCGCTCCACATTCTTCCATTCGCTCCACACTTGCAGCGACCCTGGAGACAAAACCTGCCAGAGACTCCTGCATCTATTCCTGGAGTTCCAGCACCACTCTCCTTCTGGATGGACCCGGACGCAAAGGGTCGACATGCAGCTGAGCCGAGCTGGCAGAGTCCTGCGCCCTCCGATGAGGACTCTCCACTGCTGTCCCTGTCTCCACCATCTGCTGATGCTCACTTGTGAGCTGTGATACACCAGGTGACAACACTACTCTATCTCGCGAAGGTCCCACCGAGGTGTGAGTGTCTGCGCTGGTGCTGGGTGCGCTGAATTCTGCTGACGCTGTGCCCTCAGAGGTTGCAGCTTCCTCTGAGGAGTCTTGAAGCTCAGGCTGTTCCTCCTGGACAGTGGGGACGGGGGCTGTCGATGGTCTTGTGGGGGAGCAAAGGAAAGAGTTAGAGATGTGAGGTAAAGGTTGCATGCACATTGAAATGTGCAGATGATCATAAATCAATCTGTTAGAGCATCAGAATCATTATCAGTCACTCATGCAATGTCAATGAGAGAGATGCCAAACTATTCTGTCACCAGCTTGCTGGGATGTGCCCGTCTGTCCATCCCCCACTTACGAATCTTCCTCGACACTGGCGATTTCCAGGGCCGCCTCCTCCGAGGTGGTGAGCTGGGCTACTGAGGGTGGCCCTCCTCCTGTCCTCACTCTTTCCCTTTTATTGTGGGCTCTCTTTTCCTGCAATGAGGGACACATGTGGAGTTTGAGTGAGAATGAAGGAGTGAGTGTAGAGAATCCATAGCATAGATGCTTAGAAGGAGACAAAGGGCCCTCTCTGTGTGTTGTAAGTTGTTGTCATTGCATCACAGTGATAGTGAGTGTGAGGACTGCATGGTCGAATAGTTAAGTGAATGTGACCATAGAGAGAGAAGGAATGGGTAAGGGTGCAGGGATGTAAAGGTCAAGTGGGATGTGGAGGAAGAGGTTGGCAAAGCAGAGTGCTGGTGAGGAGAGGTGATGGGGATCAGATTGAGGGTGATGGGAAAGTCATACTCACTTTTCCTGTGCGGAGAAGGTCATGAAACCTCTTCCTGCACTGCAGCCAGGTTCTGCGGCACATAGAGATTGAGTTGACCTCCTGGGCCACTTGCATCCACACAGCTTTAGTCTGCTGGGGAGGCTTTTTCCTCCCTGAGAAAGGGAAGAGCGCCTCCTTATTTGATGTTGCTCCCTCCACCAGAGCTTGGAGGGAGGCCTCATCGAACCTTGGAGCTCACTTTGGCCTACTGCTGGACATAGTTGCTGAATGAAGCGATCACAACAATGGGCATAAAGTTTAAAGTCTTCAAAAGAAGCAAGGCTACTTGCAGGCCTTAAATCCAGCAGCATTGATGATGTCATCGGAGGCGAATGTATCAAAAGACTCATTGGGCCAGGGGTTTCCACACACTGGATATCAAGTGCCCAATTAGGGCAAAATCGCACTTTTTTCCCATTTCACATGGGAGTCGAGGACCTGACACGAAAACCATCTGACACGCCCCAGCCCACCCCCAATGGCAAAATCGAGCTCGTTGTGTCTGTCTTCATGGAAGAAGACACAGAAAACTTCCTGGAAATAGTGGAGAACCAAGGCTCCAGCGAGAATGAAGAACTGAAAGAAATTAGTATTAGTAAAAAAATTGTACTGGAGAAATTAATGGGACTGAAAGCCGGTAAATCCCCAGGACCTGATGGCCTACATACTAGGGTTTTGAAGGAGGTGGCTATAGAGATAGTGGATGCATTGGTTGTCATTTTCCAACTTCCAGAGATTCTAGAACGGTTCCTGCGGATTGGAAGGTAGCAATTACAACCCCACAATTTAAGAAAGGAGAGAGAAAGAAAACAGGGAACTACAGACCAGTTAGCCTGACATCAGTAGTAGGGAAAATGCTAGAATCTATTATTAAGGATGTGGTAACAGGGCACTTAGTAAATAATAATAGGATTGGGCAGAGTCAACACGGATTTATGAAAGGGAAATCGTGTTTGACAAATCTGTTAGAGTTTTTTGAGGTTGTAACTGGCAGAATAGATAAGGGGGAACCAGTGGATGTGGTGGATTTTCAGAAGGCATTCAATAAGGTGCCACACAAGAGGTTATTAAACAAAATTAGGGCTCATGGGATTGGGGGTAATATACTAGCATGGATTGAGGATTGGTTAACGGACAGAAAACAGAGAGCAGGAATAAACGGGTCATTTTCAGGTTGGGATGATGTAACTAGTGGGGTACCGCAAGGATCAGTGCTTGGGCCTCAGCTATTCACAATCTACATCAATGCTTTGGATGAGGGGACCAAATGTAAAATATCCAAGTTTGCTGATGATACGAAGCTGGGTGGGAATGTAAGTTGTGAGGAGGATGCAAGGAGGCTTCAAGGGGATATAGACAGGTTAAGTGAGTGGGGAAGAACATGGCAAATGGAATATAATGTGGAGAAATGTGAAGTTATCCACTTTGGTAGGAAAAATAGAAAAGCAGAGTATTTTTTAAATGGTGAGAGATTGGGAAATGTTGGTGTTCAGAGGGACCTGGGTGTCCTTGTACACGAATCACTGAAAGTTAAGAACATAAGAACATAAGAAATAGGAGCAGGAGTAGGCCAATCGGCCCCTTGAGCCTGCTCCGCCATTCAATAAGATCATGGCTGATCCAATCTTGGCCTCAACACCACTTTCCCGCTCTCTCCCCATACCCCTTGACTCCCTTGTAGTTCAAATGTCTGTCAATCTCCGCCTTCAATATATTCAATGACTCCGCCTCCACAGCTCTCTGGGGTAGAGAATTCCAAAGATTCACGACCCTCTGAGAGAAGAAATTCCTCCTCATCTCCGTCTTAAATGGGCGACCCCTTATTCTGAAACTATACCCCCTAGTTCTAGATACCCCCACTAGGGGAAACATCCTCTCAGCATCCACCCTGTCAATCCCCCTCAGAATCTTGTATGTTTCAATAAGATCACCTCTCATTCTTCTAAACTCCAATGAGTATAGGCCCAACCTGCTCAACCTTTCGTCATACGTCAACCCCTTCATCCCAGGAATCAAGCTAGTGAACCTTCTCTGCACTGCCTCCAATGCAAGTATATCCTTCCTTAAATATGGAGACCACAACTGTACGCAGTACTCCAGGTACGGTCTCACCAGCGCCCTGTAAAGTTGCATCAAAACTTCCCTCCTTTTATACTCCATACCCCTTGCAATAAAGGCCAACATTCCATTAGCCTTCCTAATTACTTGCTGTACCTGCATGCTAACTTCCCCTTAGGATTGTACTTAGTGACATTTATTAACCAAAACTTCTAAGAAGTAAAGTGCAGTGTTTTTTTTTAAGAAGATAAGAACATTTGCCACCAAACTTTAACTGATATTTAATTAGAACATTAACTGCACTTTCTAATGTTGCTATACAACCAGTTGTTACATTCCTGATATATTTAAACGCTCTGAAAGATGATCAAAAAGGGTGGATGATGCTGATGTTGGAATTTGCGTGGACCCAGGCGCACAAAAGTTTTGATTGTTTTTCTACATTTGTTTTGGAATTGGCCGTTTGTAATAATTTTGCAAGTAAATTGTCTTTTGTTGAAAAATAATGGGGAAATATCACAGTAGAATTCCATTTGGTTAAAGCTTTGTGAACAGAATTCATGAGCTGTTTTTTTTAAAATAAAAATAAAAATGGTACGATATGTAAAGTGCTTCACTGCAGTGTGTTATTTTAATTGTAAAATGAGTATCAGGAATAGGGGAATGGCTAGTTACTGATGGAAGAAGAGTCCTTGGATCATCTGGATATTTTTTGCATGCGTCAGTGGATCCTGGAAATCCCTCCCTAACAGCTCTATGAGAGTACCTTCACCACACGGACTGCAGTGGTTCAAGAAGGCAGCTCACCACCACCTTCTGAAGGGCCAATAGGGATGGGCAATAAATTTGGGCCTTGCCAGAGACGCCCACATCCCACGAACAAATAAAAAAATATACATAAATGAGGAAGACCACTTTGCTACCTTTCACTTACCAATCTGGGAAAATTTACAGTTTCTCCATCACGTCATCTGTCTGTTTCTTAAATGTCTTTAAGGTTTTGCCTTCACTACTCTATCTAAAAACCATTGCAAGTGTTTATCATTCTGCACATGAACAAAAACTTTCTGATATAAATCCAATATTTGTTGTTTACCAATTTGAACCTGTGCCCCCTATTCTACTGTCAAGGTTTACTTTGATGCAGTGTTCCAGATTTACCTTTGTACACCAGTCAACATCTCGTATATCTCCACAGGACCACCTCTCAGTCACCGCCCCTCAAAGCTGAATAGCCCAGGTTATTTTAGTCTCTCCTCACAACTCAGCCCACTGGTGTTATCTCTGCAAAACCTCCTGACCTGTGTGTCACTGACCTAATTAAGACACAAAATGCATGATCTGGTTCAACTGGAACACTGTCCAGTTTCAGCATGATATCCTTTGACTTGCACTTTATGATTTACCAATATAGTTCTGCAATAACAACAGAAAATGCTGGAAACACTCAGCAGGCCAGGCAGCATCTGTGGAGAGAGAAACAGAGTTAACGTTTCAGGTCTGGGACCCTTCATCAGAACTGGAAAAAGCTGGAGATGTAACAGATATTAAACAGGTGCAGAGACGGGGAGGGGGGGCGGGGTGGGTAGGAGGGGAGGAAGGAATTGAAGGAACATACTGTGCTTATGTAAGAGGCAGGAAAGATAAAATGTTGCAAATGGGAATGGCAAAATCATACAGCATGAAAAATGGGGGCAGGGATTATTGTCTGAAATTGTTTAACTCAATGTTGAGTCCAGAAGGCTGTAAAGTGCCTAATCGAAAGATGAGGAGCTGTTCCTCGAGCTTACGTTGAGCTTCGATGGAACAATGTAATAGGCCGAGGACAGAGAGATCAGAGTGGGAGTGAAGCGGAGAATTAAAGTGACAGGTGACCGGAAGCTCAGGGTCACCCTTACGGACTGAACGGAGGTGTTTGGCAAAGCGGTCGCCCAATCTGCGTTTGGTCTCCCCAATTTAGAGGAGACCACGTCGTGAGCAGCGAATACAGTATATTAAATTGCAAGAAGTACAAGTAAATCGCTGTTTCACCTGGAAGGAGTGTTTGGGGCCCTGGACAGTGGGAAGCGAGGAGGTAAAAGGGCATGTGTTGCATCTCCTGCGCTTGCGCGGGAAGGTGCCAGGCAAAGGGGAAGGGCTGTTAAGGGTGATTGAGGAGTGGACCAGGGTGTCGCAGAGGGAGCGGTCCCTTCGGAATGCTTAAAGGGGAGGTGAGGGGAAGATGCGTTTGGTGGTGGGATCACGTTGGAGGTGACGGAAATGGCGGAGGATGATCCGTTGAATGTGGAGGCTGGTGGGGTGAAAGGTGAGGACAAGGGGAACCCTATCGTGGTTCTGGGAGGGAGGGGAAGGGGTGAGAGCATAAGTGCGGGAAATGGAATGGACACAGTCAAGGGCCGTGTCAACCACAGCTTTCTGTTGCCAGCAGTTACAATTTTGTATATTTTCTTTTTGAAACAAAGACAGTTTTATCTCAGGAACAGGGAGTGGCACGACAAAGCAACAAATCACACCTTAGGAGAAGGAAGTGCAAGATGTCAAAATGTTCGAACCGACCTAATCAAGAAGATAGATAGCATCAACATCAGTTACACAATAAATTCTTGTAAATTGAGTAATTGTTCGAAACTTTTAACACAGAGGTAACACAACAATCTGAAACCTCTTTTTCAGAACGGATTAGCAGTCCTGTTCCTCCTGGCCCCACAGAAATCTTTTAAAAGCACAAAAGATATCTTTTTGGAGTGTCTCCAGAGATCCTTTTAAGGGTCACTGATTAGACCTCTCAATACCTGGAGATGTGGGACTAGTTTGCACCAGGATCTATCCTTGGCCCCCTCCTATTTCTCATTTACATGTTGCCCCTTGACGACATCATCCGAAAACACAGTGTCAGTTTCCACATGTACGCTGACGACACCCAGCTCTACCTCACTACCTCTTCTCTCGACCCCTCCACGGTCTCTAAATTGTCAGAGTGCTTGTCCGACATACAGTTCTGGATGAGCCAAAATTTTCTCCAATTAAATATTGGGAAGACCGAAGCCATTGTTTTTGGTCCCCGCCACAAACTCCGTTCCCTAGCCACCGACTCCATCGCTCACCCTATCATCTGTCTGAGACTAAACCACACTGTTCGCAACCTTGGTGTCATATTTGACCCTGAAATGAGCGGCGGAGTAGGACTGGCTGAAGTGCTCTTGCAGGGAGCTGGCACGGGCTCGACAGCCCTAATGGCCTTCTTCCGTGCTGTAACCATTCTATGATTCTATGCCACGCAGTGCTACCCCAGTGGTTGCAGCATGGCTGGTGGAAGGCTGCTGACTTTCAGTGGAGGACACTGCAAATGGCCTTGCTCGTCGACCTTGAGCAGCTGGGGGCTCAGAGTGTCAAATCAATCATCTTCTTCTTCTTCTTCTTCACTCTCCTCTCCCTCTTCTTGACCAACCACTGGCTGAAATAAGGAAGGCACAAGGGTGGCGTTCTGGTGAGGGGAGGGTGGGAAAGCAAGAGATGCATACAAGAAGGAGGATAATGTATGAGGATACCAGCATCTTATATCCTTTCAGACCCGCCACTGGCCAAGCGCTCAGCCATGCCTCTGCCAAGAATGGCCTGCACTGTCTCCTCCAAGTGGGTGAGGTGAGGCTAGGAATGGGAGGTGTGCCTCGTGATTGGTACAGATTGTTGGTAGCTGAGTGACTGAGGGGGAGTCATGCATTGATAAGTGCATGAGGCTAGTGATGCAGATAGGAGACGGTTTTTGAAGATGCATTCACTAAACTTCACCAGGGGTCTGAGGTCATGAAGCTTCTTTGGGCACTGGAGCCAGGTGGTGGGGGTGACACTGCTGGCAGTGACGGCCTCGGTGATGTGGTGCAAATCGTTCTTTCTAGAGGGCCTCCTGGCCCCTGTGGGTAGAGGCCCTCTCTTGCAGTATTGACTCCCTATATACTCCTCCCTAAACCATTTTTATGTTTTGGAGCAAGACAACTTGAGAATAGATATTGAAATTGACAGCATAGAGGACAACTCACACTGGTGGGATATTGGGCTTAATACATCAGCACACCCTTACGTTCGTATTATTTCACACGCTCTGGTAGTTATCCAACTTGTAATGATAGTGTATTTGATATATGTAACGTGTGAGTAAGACTTTGATACATAAGCCAATTGGGTACTCATGCCCATGACTAACCAGCACTAACAAATTAATTGAGCACACCGAAAGAGAAGATCTGAAGCAATGTAGAGGAGACCCCAGGCGGGGTAACATCAGGAAAGATAGAAGAAACAGAGGATACCCCAGGCGGGGCAGAATTGGAACAGTGAATTGAATTTGAGTAAGAGGTCAGAGGTTGCTCCTTCTCCTCAAAGGAATGGACTGTAAGGAAGGGAGAAACCTTCAAGACTCCCTACTAACCAACACCCAAGTTGAGAGAGCAATAAGAACGAGCTAGATTAGTCAAGAGCCGATTGTGAGAAGTCAATAAGGATATTTCCTTCTCAAAGAAGGGAATTGTAAGAAATAGCTGTTAGATTCAAAGATGGGTTTTAATTCTTAGAACAGAGACTGACAACATGCAGCCAGGAACAGATAGCAGAAATGCCAGCAAGGTCGAATATCAAGCATCAAAAGACAAATAGAAGTGATAAGGGAATCGTAAAATGCAAAACAACACAGGGTGGGGATAAAAGACAAAAATGGAGCCGAAAAGTCATAAAATGTCCTTAAAGAAACATAACAAAACATTCCTCAGAAAGATAAGAGGGAGGCCTTGTCAGTCATGCAGAAAGGGATGGCGAGGGATGCCTTCCCGCTTCACAATTGGACAATAGGATGGGGGATCAAATGATTGACACCAGGTGATTACCAGCCCACCGAAATAACCATAAATATAGACGACCGAGAGAGGAAATCAGGCAGTTAGGTGCGAAGGCTTCCCCGAGGTGGCTACGGTCTAACACCTTGGTCAAGTTTAACCTCTGAGGGGGCTGACGGACTAATACCTCCAACTGCTTGAGAGATGACCCAAAGGAAGTGACCGCTGCAGCAGACTGCAGGAATCCACCCAATCCGAGACCACCGTACTGCCTCCCTGTCCGTCCGGTCGTGGCATTCCGATTCGGGAGTCGTAGATCGCTCTCTACTGTCAAGGGTTGTATGTCTATTATACTCGGCTTAAACCATATGTAATACCTGATTATGCTTTAAAACTGTAGCTCTTTAATAAAAGCCTTACAACTTCTAAAGCCCTGTTGGGTAATCTGTGTTTGGCCTGCAATCCGGATCTTACAGTGGTGTCAGAAGTGGGATCACAGAGTTAGGAGTTGTAAGGTTCCAGTCGGGGTGACCGGAGCGACCGGTCAAACGCACGTGATCGTTGCTTAGACTGAGTATAGTGTTTTATTCTCTCTGAAAGAAGGGAGCGGTAAAGAGCTTGTTGGAAGGTAAAACCAGAAATACAATGGCGTTGGCATATCACCGGGAACAGTTGATAGATAGCCTGAAGGAGGTAAAGCATAAAGTGCAGGAGAGAGAGGGAGAGATAAAGAAGGAAAAAGATCTAATTTGCAGGCTAACCAATCTGAAAACTCAGCAAAGGAAGGGAAAAAACAGGGATTTGGAAAGCCAGGAAAAGCTGCTGAGACACTGATTTCAAAAGAGAAACAAAAGAGAAATTTAAAGCTTTATCGACATGAAAGTTATTAACGTCTGTGCCGAGACAAATAAAACACAAGATTTGCTGAGTGAAAGGAACCTTAAAAAATGCTGGAATTTCAGTTTGCATGAAACTATGTGTTAAAGTCTGAATGTTTTCCTGACTATGAATGTTTAAGAAGTTACAGTATTTCTTTTGTCTGAAAAGTCTGCCTTTAAAAGAAAGATTCTGTTATGTGTGGTTTAGCTCCACCCACTTCTCTGTGTTAAAAGCGTTCAAAAACTTTTGTCTTGTCTTGGATTTTGGATGTTTTAAGAATGTGCAAATAAGATTGTGCCACAATAATTGGGGAAAAAAACTTTGAACTACAATTTAAGTTAAGCTGGTGTGTAAAAACTGAGAAGAGCAACAAAAAGTTTGTTTAACAAAAGATTAAGTTTCAGTCTAACATTTAGCCTTGGAGTCGCGGTTGCTATGGTGAAATCTTCCAAAGCAGTTTGATTTGATTTGCTTACATGTGAAAAACTAATTTTTCTCCAGTTATATTCAATGTTTTTACAGTATTTTGGAAAGACATCTGAAGAAAGGACAATAAGAAATATCACGTAATTTACTGGTTCTGCAAGCATGTGCTAGTTTGTTTTGTTGTATCTGTTCTGTTCGTGTTTAGTTAAAGTGTGAAAACACAACTGTCTTTTTCGATCGGGAAATTTTTTTTTGATTTACGTGAAGTGACGCAATTGCGTGTGCCTGACAATGTTTCGCTCCACCTTCTTAAAAACCTGCAAAGGAGTTAACCCTTTCCACTGACAGCTGCTTAAGTTCACCAAACAACAACTTTAGTATGAAATTTAAAGATATTGGACATTATTAATTTTAAGTTAATATTTCCCCACAGTGAAGGAAAATTATGATTTGATAAATTAACCCCTTGGGCTCTAAGTAGAGTCACAATGGAGTCTCTTCTTTCTTTTGTTATATGAAAGTTACCTTGTAAACTAATTGCAGCACTTCTGTCTCTAATGTTAAAACACTGTGTAAGCCACCTAGCCTGGGAATCACTTGTTTCTGAAATTGGAAATGGAGGATAAATTGATAGAAATGAAATTGAACATTGACAAAACCTGTCAGTTCAATAATACTGCTGTTTGGATTTTGGGATAATTTTGTAATAACAAAATGGACTCAGGCACTATATATTGGGTTACTTTTGGGAAAATAAAAGATCCTCTAAAATAATGATAAATAAAAAGTGTTAATAACTTGGACCAAGTGAGAATGTTTGATCTATGTTTTCAATCTTAAATATTGTACTGGACATTAAAGTTTCTCGAGGGCTCATGAATGAGATATGAATAGTAATTAATAGGATGTGTAAAATGGAGAGAGGAAGTGATTGAGGGTGTGAGATAGAAACAGGAGAATTACACCACTAATTGAGAATTTATCAAACTTTCGAGTGAAAGTCAGGAAAGTGTAGTTAAGAATAGCAAATTGATAGCTTTTTCTTGGAGACATTTGTGTCCCTGCCTATAATGAACTTTTTAAGAAAACTGAATTTGATAGTCTGGCCACTATCCAAGACAAGGGACCATGCGGTGGAAGATGAACAAAGATCTCCAGACAATCTTTTGATAAGATCACCTGAAAGCCCGAGAAAGGCTTGTATCGGATGGCATGTGTGGCACGATATTGAGATACCGATATGAGTGTGCAAATGTGATTCATTACGTATGTGGCAATTACCATCCGGGAATGTATGGTGAATCTGCACTGAAGAACGGGTCTCAGACATGCTCAGTTACTTGACAATAGCAAGATATGAAATGGTTAATGTGGCTCAGGAGAGCGAGACAACTTTTAAAGCACTGACACATACTCCATCGAGAAACTATCTAATTAATGAAACAATCAGAATAGAGTTAAACACACTGGTACCTGTTAGAGGAATTGAAATTGAAGTTGAAGTGGAGAGTTACATGGAATCTGGATCGGGACAATTGAGGGCCAAGGAGAAATCATGTTTAGCAAGAATTATCCACAAGATGGATACGAGTAAAAGAGAGATCTGGAGAATCTTTTAAGTCCATGATTTGTTGATTAGATGTTATCTGTAATGTTGCTTGAAATGATTGTAAGACTGAATTTAACTGTGACTGTAATAATTGTGTTTTGTAGGTATCAGAGCGTGGGAAAAACCAGTGCGAATCCAGTATGAGGTGGTTTTGGTGATGCTTCCTGTGTCACTACTACCGCAACTACCATGCTTTACAGGTCTAACAGGATCTGTTCCATCAATCAACACGTTTTACGTATAATCAAAACCTATGCTAAAGTGAAACTGACAGTAAATGAGATACTTACGTATGAGCTGCACAATTACGTGACACAATTCAGGTACGACATTCCTCTGTTGTCTGAGGGCTTCAGTGAGTTTGTGATGCGACTGAACTCCTCCCTAAAGCATTTTTATGTTTTGGAGCAAGACAACTTGAGAATAGATATTGAAATTGACAGCATAGAGGACAACTCACACTGTTGGGATATTGGGCTTAATACATCAGCACACCCTTATGTTAGTATTATTTCACACGCTCTGGTAGTTATCCAACTTGTAATGATAGTGTATTTGATATATGTAACGTGTGGAGTAAGACTTTGATACATAAGCCAATTGGGTACTCATGCACATGACTAACCAGCACTAACAAATTAATTGAGCACACCGAAAGAGAAGATCTGAAGCAATGTAGAGGAGACCCCAGGCGGGGTAACATCAGGAAAGATAGAAGAAACAGAGGATACCCCAGGGGGGACAGAATTGGAACACCGGAACAGTGAATTGAATTTGAGTAAGAGGTCAGAGGTTGCTCCTTCTCCTCAAAGGAATGGACTGTAAGGAAGGAAGAAACCTTCAAGACTCCCTACTAACTAACGCCCAAGTTGAGAGAGCAATAAGAACGAGCTAGATTAGTCAAGAGACGATTGTGAGAAGTCAATAAGGATATTTCCTTCTCAAAGAAGGGAATTGTAAGAAATAGCTGTTAGATTCAAAGATGGGTTTTAATTCTTAGAACAGAGACTGACAACATGCAGCCAGGAATAGATAGCAGAAATGGCAACAAGGTCGAATATCAAGCATCAAAAGACAAATAGAAGTGATAAGGGAATCGTAAAATGCAAAACAACACAGGGTGGGGGATAAAAGACAAAAATGGAGCCAAAAAGTCATAAAATGTCCTTAAAGAAACATAACAAAACATTCCTCAGAAAGATAAGAGGGAGGCCTTGTCAGTTATGCAGAAAGGGATGGCGAGGGATGCCTTCCCACTTCACAATTGGACAATAGGATGGGGGATCAAATGATTGACACCAGGTGATTACCAGCCCACCGAAATAACTATAAATATAGACAACCGAGAGAGGAAATCAGGCAGTTAGGGGCGAAGGCTTCCCCAAGATGTCTACGGCCTAACACCTTGGTCAAGTTTAGCCTCTGAGGTGGCTGACGGCCTAATACCTCCAACAGCTTGAGAGATGACCCAACGGAAGTGACCGCTGCAGCAGACTGCAGGAATCCACCCAATCCAAGACCACCGTACTGCCTCCCCATCCATCCGGTCGTGGCATTCCAATTTGGGAGTCGTAGATCGCTCTCTACTGTCAAGGGTTGTATGTCTATTATACTCGGCTTAAACCATATGTAATACCTGATTATGCTTTAAAACTGTAGCTCGTTAATAAAAGCCTTACAACTTCTCAAGCCCTGTTGGGTAATCTGTGTGTGGCCTATTGAAGTAAGCCCCCAAAGTGCGGACCAAGTGATATACAAGGTCGACGCTACTGGCTTGTTGAAAGAAAGACAGACCAAGTAATTGAAGTCACAATGGTTTATTCAGGCCTGGGGAGAACCTCTTACATCGCTGCGTAAGTCCAACTCCACCGAGCTAATCAAAGCACACATATTTATACAACATTTCTGCCTTACCCTTACGGAGATCCAATTAATTTTAAAAGTTAACATTTACTCATTATCCGAGGGTGGCGGTTTATACAAAGATAACACATAATTTACACACAATGCTGTGCTAGCCCATGATGTGGTTTCCAGAACTGTGCTAGCCGTTTTCTGTTAATCTCGTTATAGGCCTGCTTCTGTTAATCTCGTTATAGGCCTGCTTCTGTTAATCTCGTTATAAGCCTCCTTTTCTGAAAATGAGTCATGCCCGTCTTGCCCTTGTTATGTCCAATTTTTAATATTTTACTTCACCTATGATCCTAATCTTACAGTGCGCATCCCTGGGTGCCCCTTACCTGGCTTGCTGAGCCATTTGTGTTAGTGCTGAAGCACTTTTCCCCTTTTTTGAGGTTTGGAAGGACAACCAAATGCACTGCAAAGTGTTTCCAGAGCAAATAAAAATATTTTTAATTGCGATAAAATGACATTTAATAAAAATCTTTTCAATGGTAATCTTTTTATTGAAAGGCGGTAAGGGCTGAAAGCTGCCTTTTTTTCACTGTATTGTAATTTTTATTAGTTCTGAATGCATTGCCCGTTTAATTCATAGGCCCTTTATTTGCCCACAATACCTTGCGATCTCCACAGCCTCACTCCCAGAGGCTGTAAGAAGCTGGAACGCCAACTGTGGACGAGAACTTCGGGTCAGAGGTCTCCATTAACGCCACCAGGAGGACGTTGCATGGTAGATTAGCGCTGCGCTCCACATCGCCAACCCCCAGTGTGAATTTTTCACCGGTAGCGCTGCGGCCATTTTCAGCGGCCATTAACTCAAGTTGCCGGCAATACCGGCAATTCTGTTTGCGCACACAAATCTTTCCCCAGAATCTATGAGGTCAGAGAAAATAAATCTGAAAATAAACAATGCATGAAGCAGGAAACATAAAGAAGGACAATGTATGATCACCAGCTAACATATATATCCTCCTCATCTGCACCACCACAAATTGCTCTTCCTTTTCTCATGTGCTATTCTGTCACCTGGTCTTAAGTTAGATCAATATGAAGACTCATGGCTTCAGGTCAAGCAAGAGCAAGGAAACTTCCTGCTGATTACCACCTACCGCCCACCCTCAGCTGATGAATCAGTACTCCACCATGTTGAACACCACTTGGAAGAAGCAATGATGGTAGCAAGGGCACAGACTGTACTCTGGTTTGGGGACTTCAATGTCCATCACCACAAGTGGCTCAGTAATGGCTAGCCATGTTAGGAAAGGTTTACCAATATGGGTGCACTTTACTTCTGATTGGATAGAAATGGGTGCACAGCACATCCAAAATGAAGTCTGGTGTTTGCATGAAACCTTCTATTGCCAGTTCTTTAGCATAATAATGCCTAGATCCAGGTGTAAGTTTGGAATCAACGGGAAGTGACAGAGGGATAGGATTCCCTGCACTTTAAGGAAAGGCTCAAGCTTAGGGCCTAGGCAACAGAAGGCGCGACCACCAATAGTTGAGCGATTATCATCAGGGATGCTCAAGAGGGCAGAATTAGAGGAGCGCAGATATCTCAGGTGGTTGTGGGGCTGAAGGAGATTACAGAGATAGGAAGTGGCGAGGCCATGGACGGATTTGAAAACAAGGATGAGAATATTGAAATCGAGGCGCTGCTTAACCGGGAGCCAATGTAGGTCAGCGCGCACAGGGGTGATGGGTGAACTTGGACTTGGTGCGAGTTAGGACACGGGCAGCCGAGTTTTGGATGACCTCAAGTTTACGTAGGGTGGAATGTGGGAGGCCAGCCAGGAGTGTGTTGGAATAGTCAGGTCTAGTGGTAACAAAGGCATGGATGAGGGTTTCAGCAGCGGCTGAGCTGAGGCAGGGGCGGAGACCGGCGATGTTACGGAGGTGGAAGTAGGCGGTCTTTGTTATGCTGCGGATATGTGGTCGGAAGCTCATTTCAGGGTCAAATATGACACCACGGTTGCGAACAGTGTGGTTCAGTCTCAGACAGATGTTAGGGAGCGGGATGGAGTCAGTGGCTAGGAACGGAGTTTGAGGCGGAGACCGAAAACAATAGTTAATTGGAGAAAATTTTTGCTCATCCAGAACTGTATATCGGACAAGCAGTCTGACAATTTAGAGACCATGGAGGGGCCGAGAGAATAGGTAGAGAGGTAGAGCTGGGTGTCATCAGCGTACATGTGGAAACTGATGCTGTGTTTTCGGATGATGTCGCCAAGGGGCAGCATGTAGATGAGAAATAGATGGGGGACAGGATAGATCCTGTTGCAAGCTAGTCCCATTTCACCAGGCATTGAGAGGCCTAATCAGTGAGCCTTAAAAGGAACTCTGGAGACAATCCAATAAGATATTTTTTGTGCTTTTATAAGATTTTTGTGGGGACAGGAGGAACAGTTCTCAAAAAGAGTTTTCAGATTCTTGTGTTATCTCTGTGTTGAAAGGGATAGAACAATTACTCAATATACAAAAATGTATTGTGTAACTGATGTTGATGCTATCTATCTTCTTGATTAGGTCGGTTCGAACATTTTGACATCTTGCCCTTCCTTCACCTAAGGTGTAATGTGTTGCTTTGTCGTGCCACTCCCTGTTCCTGAGATAAAACTGTCTTTGTTTCAAAAAGAAAAGATACAAAATTGTAACTGCTGGCAACAGAAAGCTAGAGCAGCCAATGACAATATTTGTCTGCTGTTGATGCAAGTCTGCCTTGATCTACTTCCTGGCATGTTGCAACACTGATTTATGGCAGTGGTGCTGTGGAGAGGCAAACTGTGCCAATTATCCTTACAACCACGTTACGCAACATCATCTCCACTTCAGCTGCCTTCAAACAGGTTATCGGCTACTGGGCTGTTCTGTCACGTGCCTGCAGACATCTCTCTGCCTCTTGAGCCTTTTCTTAAGGTGCAAGGAATCCTGTCCCTCTAATCTGTCACTTCCCGTTGATTCCAAACTTACACCTGGATCTATGCATAATTATGATAATGAACTGGCAATAAAAGGTTGCATGCAAACACCAGACTCCTGGGACCAGCGTCCTGGCGAATTGAATAACTAGGGCTGTAGACAGGGCTTTAAACTAAAAAAGGTGGGGAGGGGTCAGGTGAGGGGAAATTTCGAAATCTAAAGAGAAAGGTCAATGCACTAGAGCAGTGTAGCGATTTGGGTAAAAATAAGCAGAGTGTGAGAGGAAGGGACAGAGAGTTTAATTGTAGCAGTGCAGCAGAGAATAAGGTCAAAGCAGGGAATAATGGTAAAAATTTAAAATTAAAGGCTCTTTATCTGAATGCATGAAGCATTCGTAACAAGATAGACAACCTAGTGGCACAAATAGAGATAAATGGGTTTGATCTAATAGCCATTACAGAGACATGGTTGCAAGGTGGCTAACGTTGGGAACTAAATGTTCCAGGGTACTTGACGTTTCGAAAAGACAGGCAGAATGGAAAAGGAGGGGGAGTAGCCCTGATAATAAAGGATGACATAAGGACAGTAGCGAGAAAGGATCTCGGCTCGGAAGATCAGGAAGTAGAATCAGTATGGGTGGAGATAAGGAACAACAAGGGGCAGAAAACACTGGTAGGAGTAGTATATAGGCCCCCTAACGGTAGCTATACCGTTGGACAGAATATTAATTAAGAAATATTAGGAGCGTGCAACAAAGGTAATGCAATAATCTTGGGGGACTTTAATCTTCATATAGACTGGACAAATCAAATTGGCAAAGGTAGTCTGAAGGACAAGTTCATGGAATGCATTCGGGACAGTTTCCTAGAATAATATGTCATGGAACCAACCAGGGAACAGGTTATTTTAGATCTTGTATTGTATAATGAGACAGGGTTAATTAGCAATCTCATAGTAAAGGATCCTCTGGGGCAGAGTGATCATAATATGATAGAATTTCATGTTAATTTTGAGAGTGACTTGCCTGAGTCCGAAACTAGAGTCTTAAACTTAAATAAAACCAATTACATAGGTATGAGGGGCAAGTTGGCGAAGGTAGATAGGAAAAATAGATTAAAAGGTATGGCGGTAGATGAGCAGTAGCTAGCATTTAAAGAAATATTTCATAATTCTGAACAAAAATATATTCCATTGAGAAACAAAAACTCCACGGGAAAAGTGATCCAACCGTGGCTAACTAAAGAAGTTAAGGATAGCATTAGATTGAAAGAAGAAGCTTATAATGTTGCGAAGAATAATAGTAAGCCTGAGGATTAGGAGGGCTCAATTTTGCCAGGCCCGAGGAGGCGGGATTGGAGGCATGTGAGGTGTTAAAATCGCGAAAAATGGTGGGCGGGCCTGATCCCGCCTCCATCCCGCCTCCGAGCAATTTTCCCAAATGCGAGTTTTCTGACCCGTCTCCATCCTGCCTCCAAGAGGCGGGATAGGCCCTTAAGGCCCTTAACAACCAGTTAAGTGCCCCTATAATCCCATTTTGAGAGGCCTTTCTGATTTTAACACTTTTCCCACGTGGTTCACGTCTCCTCTGAAACACGCCAGTGAAACCTGGCGGCAGCACAAGTGGAATGCTTACTAACAGCTGCAGCTCCACCATTAAAAAGGAGTTTTCACCAATCATCCCATTTGCAGGTGGCAGAACTTTGTTGCCTCAGGTCTGGGGGAAATTTTAGCAGGCCTACCCATCGTTGTGGAACTTTGGAGCCTGAAACCCATCTCCAGCGTGACCTCCTGGGAAACCCCTCTCGCCACCTTGATTGATCGCTTCCTCAACTGAGGTATATACCAGAAGCATGGGAACCATTTATTTCCTTTCCTCCTGGACATCAGATTTGGACGAAGACCAGCCGTGGCAGCAACAGATCCATAAACAACAGCACCACCAACAGCAGCAGCAACAACAGGAGCGCCAAGCTGCTGCTCACCCACCTGAAGCTGCACAGGCCAGAAGGCGCCAGCGCGTGACCACATTGCTGCCCGGGATTCAAGGGACGCACTCCTCTTGGCCAGATTTGCTTAGCCTGCACAATCAAACACTTTTGCCTTGTACCTTCTTATCAGACCATCGACAATGGCCAAGAATCTGTGGATTCCTATCACTCTGACCACCATACTGACAATTGCAAATCATCCTAAGCCCTCAGTGTGGAAGTCCCATTAGCGATATGACAGACGCCACAACTGCAACAGTTGCCATCAGAATTTTTTATTTACAATAACCAACTGACGGCTTTTCAACATTAAACATGACATTTCACCCAAGTGACTACCCTTGTGACTACTTGTGCATTATCTTCCTCTTACACGTGCTCCTACGTGGTGCTTCCCCTGTGGCTTCAGCAGATGTGGAGGCCCCTTGTTCACTTTCTTGCTGCTCCTGTCTCGACACCTTTGGCAGGCGTCCTCTGGGGTTGCGAGCCTGTGAGGTCTCGGCACCAGTCTGCTGCTCCTGCGGCTGTGCAGAGGTTGAGACGCCGATCTCAGTTTGGTGGGGACTCTGGTGGGGCTCTGACCGAAGACTTTGCAGTGGCATGGTCGCGTGAGTGCTTGGAGAGGAGCCCCCACTTCCTTGTTGTCTGCCACCAACATCCCTCTCATGGGTCAGCCCCACTTCAGAGCTAGCAAGTGGCTTGACAGCACCTTGCTGCACCTCAGGGGGGCCATGAGGACCCGTTTCTGTACTGGAAGTCCTACTCCTGAGGACTTGCCTGAAGGTCTGGTTTGTTTGCTCAATAGCTAACCATCGCTCCTCAAGAGATGTCAGTCTATTCTGAACAATGACCATGTTTTCTATACCCTGGCGACTAAGCTCCGCGATGGACGTAGCCATCCTCTCCTCTACCGTAGCCATCCTCTCCTCTACGGTAGCCAGCCTTACAATGGAGGTAGCCATCCTTTCCACGGAGGTTGCCATCCTTTCCGTGGTGATGCGTTCATGCGCCAATGCCTCCACAAAGGCTCTGCTCATGTTAGCGATGGACTCCTCCATTCGCTCCACACTCGCAGCGACCCTGGAGACAAAACCTACCAGAGACTCCTGCACCTCTTCCTGGAGTTCCAGCACCGCTCTTCTTCTGGATGGACCCGGAGGCAGAGGGTCGACATGCAGCTGAGCCGAGCTGGCAGAGTCCTGCGCCCTCCGACTCGGACTCTCCACTGCTGTCCCTGTCTCCACCATCTGCTGATGCTCACTGGTGAGCTGTGATACACCAGGTGGCAACACTACACTATCTCGCGAAGGTACCACCGCGGTGTGAGTGTCTGCGCTGGTGCTGGGTGCGCTTAATTCTGCTGATGCTGCGCCCTCAGAGGTTGCAGCTTCCTCTGAGGTGTCTGGAGGCTCAGGCTGTTCCTCCTGGATAGTGGGGACAGGGGCTTTCGATGGTCCTGTGTGGGAGTAAAGGAAAGAGTCAGAGATGTGAGGTCAAGTTTACATGCACATTGAATATTGCAGAAGATCATAAGTCAATCTGTTAGAGCATCAGAATCATTATCAGTGACTCATGCAATGTCAATGAGAGAGATGAAAAACTATTCTGTCACCAGCTTGCTCTGATGCACCCGTCTGTCCGTCCCCCACTTGCGCATCGTCCTCCACTCCCACGATCTCCAGGGCCGCCTCCTCCCAGGGGGTGAGCTGGGCTACTGATGGTGGCCCTCCTCCTGTCCTCGCTCTTTCCCTCTTATTCTGAGCTTTCTTTTCCTGCAATGATGGAGACAAGTGGAGTTTGAGCGTGAATGAAGGAGTGAGTGTAGAGAATCCATAGCATAGATGCCTAGAAGGAGACAAAGATTCAGTGAGGTGGCAAGACCAAGGGCCCTCCCTGTGTGTTATAAGTTGTTTTCATGGCATCACAGCGATAGGGAGTGTGAGGGCTGCATAGTCGAATAGTTAAGTGAATGTGAACATACAGAGAGAGGGAATGGGTAAGGGGGCAGGGATGTCAGTGTCAAGTGGGATGTGGAGGAAGAGGTTGTCAAAGCAGAGTGCTGGTGAGGAGAGGCAATGGGGATCAGATTGAGGGTGATGGGAAAGTCATACTTACTTTTCAAGTGCGCAGAAGGTCATGAAACCTCTTCCTGGAGAACTGTAAACCCCGCTGCAGGCATGCAGGATGGAGAATGGGCAGATGTAGTACCTCCGAGTGCCAGACGGGTGGTGCAATGGGCAGCATATGGACCCTTTAAGACCGCAGTAGAAACAGCGCTTGGGGGTCCTACTATAAATTGGGGGGAAATTCAATCAGTAAGGGGTAGCAGCAAGGGGGGGGGCATCGCAACCGTACAAGAGGATTCAGGGGAGCTGTTATAGTTGTGGAAAGATGGGACATATGGCAAAGGATTGCAGAGGTGGAAAGAAAGGGGGATGTGACTATTGTGGTAAGCTAGGACACCAGATTTACAACTGCTGGAAGAAAGGAGAGGTGGACCAGACACAGGGCACTTATTTTAGTCCGGAGGAATAGAAGGGACTTTATGGAGTACCTCAAGTCAAAGGGGAAGAGTCAATGACGGGAGGCGGCCCCAGTAAAAGGAGGCTCGGATAACCGAATCTACGTTGCAGCATTATTAGGGGGCCAATCGTGTGAAATGCTAGTTGATACAGGAGCATCAGTATCTTTAACTGATTTGCCCCGTCCGACAAACCAAAGATAAAGAAGGAAAAGATCTAATTTGCAGGCTAATCAATCTGAAAATTCAGCTTAGACAAAAAAAAGGATTTGGAAAGCCAGGAAAGCTGCTGAGACACCTATGTAAAAAGAAAAAAGAGAGAAATTTAAAGTTTTACTGACATGGAAGTTATTAATGTCTGTGCCGAGACAAATAAACACAAGATTTGTTGAGTGAAAGGAATCTTAAAAGGAATGCTGGGATCTAAGTTTGTGTGAAAGTGTGTGTTAAATTTTAAAAGTTTCCCTGACTGTGAATGTTTAAGGAGTTGCAGTATTTCTTTTGTCTGAAAGTCTGTCTGTCATTTTTGTTTTAGCTCCACCCACTCTTTTGTACAGAGAGCTAAAAGCTGTTTAACCCTTTGAAGACTTGTTTTGAATGATGGACAAGCGTGTGTTGTTTTAAGTTTGTTAATTGTTTTACAAAAGATAAGCTTCAGCCTTGAAGTCACAGTTGCCAATGTGCCTGGAAGAAAATGAATTTGAATGTTTACAAGGCATGGGTAATTGTTTCTTTGTTAATGTGGCTATGGTTTCTTTCTTTTCCAAGTGATACTGGTTAGTTTAAAAGAAAAATTTGATCTAGATTGACTGGAGTTATTGAGGTTGATTAACCTATTAAAAACCAGACTTTCATTGTGGCCACGGTGAAATTCTGGTTGGTGTAAATTTGTGTAGACCACATTGAATAAGATATTTAATGGTCTGAAACCAGACTTTAAAATATTTACAGTCTTGGATACAGAACGGGTTCTGATCCATACCATTGGCAGAGGAATCACAAGGGAAATTCGCCTTAACTGTCAGGGATAGACAGTATACATGAACCAGGGTCCCGCAGGGGTTCCACAATAATCCAAATATATTCCACCATGTACTGAGTCAAGCCTTAGACGAGTTAGACCTATCAAAGTATCAGAGTGCCCTACTCCAATATGTCGATGACATAATAATTGCATCAGAGGATGCCAAAGGACATATGGGAGCATTACTAGCCACCCTCCAGACACTTAAGAAAGCTGGCTTTAAATTGAACCCAAAAAGGCACAGGTTGGACTGTCCAAAGTAAAGTATCTAGGACACGAAATTAACCAGGGGTATAAGGCACTCCTTCAGAAACAAAAGGCAGCCATAAAAGACATGCCAAGGCCAGAGACCGTCCGGGGAGTAAGGAAAATGTTGGGACTATTTAACTACTGCAGGAATTTTATATCAGACTTTGCAGGGAAAGCAGAGCCGATTCAACGGTTAGTTAAAGAGGGATCCAGTAGCGAAGGCAATGCCACGATGTGTGGCTGCAATAGATTGTGTCCCAAGAAATGAAAAAAAAAACTTTGAACTACAATTTAAGTTAAGCTGGTGTGTAAACTGAGAAGAACAACAAAAAGTTTGTTTAACAAAAGATTAAGTTTCGGTCTAAGATTTAACCTTGGAGTCGCGGTTGCTATGGTGAAATCTTCCAAAGCAGTTTGATTTGATTTGCTTAAATGAGAAATCCTAATTTTTCTCCAGTTATATTCAATGTTTCTACAGTATTTTGGAAAGGCATCTGAAGAAACGACAATAAGAAATATGATGTAATTTATGGTTTTCTACAAGCATGTACTAATTTGTTTTGTTTTATCTGTTCTGTTCGTGTTCAGTTAAAGTGTGAAAACACAACTGTCTTTTCCGATCAGGAGAGTTTTTTTTTTAATTTACGAGAAATGATGCAATTGCGTGCGTCTGACAATGTTTCGCTCCGCCTTCTTTAAAAAAAAAACCTGCAAAGGAGTTAACCCTTTCCACTGACAGCTGTTTAAGTTATAGAAATGAAATTGAACATTGACAAAACCTGTCAGTTCAACAGTACTGCTGTTTGGATTTCGGGATAATTTTGAAATGACAAAATGAACTCAGGCACTTATTATTGGGTTACTTTTGGGAAAATAAAAGATCCTCTAAAATAATGATAAATAAAAAGTGTTAATAACTTGGACCAAGTGAGAATGTTTGATCTATGTTTTCAATCTTAAATATTGTACTGGACAGTAAAGTTCCTCCAGGACTCATGAATGAGATATGAATGGCAATTAATAGGATGTAAAATGGAGAAAGGAAGTGATTGAGGGTGAGATAGAAACAGGAGAATTACACCACCAATTGAGAATTTTCCAAACTTTCTAGTGAAAGTCAGGAAAGAGTAGCTAAGAATAGTAAATTGATAGCTTTCTCTCGGAGACATTTGTGTCCCTGCCTATAATGAACTTTTTAAGAAAACTGAATTTGATAGCCTGGCCACTATCAAAGACATCGGGACCATGCAGAGGAAGATGAACAAAGACCTCCAGACAATCTTTTGATAAGATACCTGAAGGCCCTGAGAAAAGCACATGTGGCATGATATGGAGATACCGATATGAGTGTGCAAATGTGATTTGTTACATGTGAGGCAGTTGCCATCCGGGAATGTATGGTGAATCTGCACTGAAGAACGGGTCTCAGACATGCTCAGTTACTTGACAACTGCAAAACATGAGGTGGTTGATGTGGTTCAGGAGAGCGAGACAACCTTTAAAGCATTGACACATACTCCATCGAGAAACTATCTAATTAATGAAACAATCAGAATAGAGTTAAATACACTGGTACCTGTTAGAGGGATTGAAATTGAAGTTGAAGTGGAGAGTTACATGGAATCTGGATTGGGACAATTGAGGGCTAAGGAGAAATCATGTTTATTAAGAATTATCCACAAGATGGATATGAGTCAAGAGAGATCTGGAGAATCTTTTAAGTCCATGATTTGTTGATTAGATGTTAAACTGTAATGTCGCTTGAAATGATTGTAAGACTGAATTTATAGTGTATTTGATATATGTAACCTATGTAGTAAGATACATAAGCCAATTGGGTACTCATGCCTATGACTAACCAGCACCAACAAATTAATTGAGCACACCGAAAGAGATGATCCAAAGCAATATAGAGGAGACCCCAGGCGGGGTAACATCAGGAAAGATAGAAGAAACAGAGAGTACCCCAGGCGGGGCAGAATTGGAACAGCGGAACAATGAATTGAATTTGAGTAAGGGGATTGGTCTGGGCATTATGCATCATTCTGATTTGCTTCACATTTGGTTGGAGTAAATGGGAGCAGAAATATGAATTAAAGGTGACCAGGAGTGGGTACGGTGGTGCAACCTTCACGTATGGGACGTGGAATCTCGGTACAATTCCAAACATGACCAGTGGGGGGGGGCCATGGAAAGGTAAAATCATGATAATGAATAACATATGGAGTAGGTATGAAGCCTATAATAACACTTATTTCACTGGGGTATGTCGTACCCTTTGTACATCACTGCCTAAACCTCAAGGAACACCCAGCCTATCGTTATAAACGAGAAATTAATAAGGCTGAAAGCTACTTCGCGATCTATCTACCCCCATACGGAGTCGCGAGAGCTATTAAAGAGATACGGTTGTTGGCAGAGGTTTTAGAACAGGTTGGGAATGATACAGCAGAAGCTCTAATAGACATTAACGCCGAGATGGTAGCGATAAGGACAGTGACGCTACAGAACCGAATTGTACTTGATTACATCCTAGCAGAAAAGGGGGAACGTGTGCATTGGTTGGGACAGAGTGCTGTACATACATTCCTGACAGTTCAGAAAATATAACTAATTTGGCAGAACACATACAGGAGGAAGTAAAGAAATTAAAACAACCTCCGGCATCCACCCTTTGGGGCTGGGCAACTGGATGGTTGGGATCACTCGGGACATCAGTAGTACAAGGATTGATTTTGTTCTTTGTTATAATATTAATGATGTATGGTCTGGTCCTATTGTTAGGATGTTGTTGCGCTCAAATGTCACGGCCTGCTGTAAGTGTCATGATGGTTAATCCAGTGACACCCAGAGAGAGAGATGTATAGATATGAGTCCCTATACAAGAATGTCACAGTCTGACTGATGGACTGTGAGCTCCTGGAATGTAAACATATCTACTTACATTACCAGAAATCCGTATGATGCTGGTTCCCTGTCACAAAGGAGTTTTGATCAGGGACCAACAGGAGGAATTGTAGGAGTAAAAATGTATTATAGGGTTTAAAACAGAAATGTAAAATTAAAGAATGTGACGTAAGATGTAAATTCGTAAATAAAGAATGGTTTCGCTGACAGTGCGATGAGTAATGTCTGTGGTCAACATTGAGGCCCACCAAGGAGGCCACCAAGGCAATAATAGTACAACGATTACACAATCACCGCATGACCGGCTAGTCCGAATGGACAGATGTGAGGCAAACCGCTATGCTTGTAGTTTCGGTAGGGAAGTAACATTTGAACCTAACGTACATATTATAATTAGAAATCTGTTGCTAAGGCTATGTGATTGGATGAATAATGTATAAAAGGAATCTCATACCACTGTAATTTCGAGAAAAAGCAAGTAACTAGACTGCGGAGTTTATGGCTTCTTCTCCCAGAGATCTCCGAATATTAATAAACTGTTTGCTTGTACCTATCAACACAGATTGGAGTGAAGTAATTTCTCCACAACAATAGTTTCTACAAGTACGTAAAAAGGAAAAGAGTAGCAAAAGTAAACATTGGTCCCTTAGAGGCTGAGACAGGAGAAATTATTATGGGGAATAAGGAAATGGCAGAAACATTAAACAAATATTTTGTATCTGTCTTCACAGTAGAAGACACAAAAAGCATACCAAAAATGGTGGGGAACCAAGGGTCTAATGAGGGTGAGGAACTTAATGTAATTAATATAAGTAGAGAAAAAGTACTAGAGAAACTCATGGGACTAAAAGCCAACAAATCCCCTGGACCTGACGGCCTACATCCTAGGGTTCTAAAAGAGGTGGCTGAAGAGATAGTGGATGCATTGGTTTTCATCTTCCAAAATTCCCTAGATTCTAGAATGGTCCCAGCGGATTGGAAGGTCGCAAATGTAACATCGCTATTCAAGAAAGGAGGGAGAGAAAAAACATGGAACTACAGACGAGTTAGCCTGACATCAGTCATTGGGAAAATGCTGGAATCCATTGTTAACGAAGTGGTATCAAGTCACTTAGAAAATCATAACATGATTAGGCAGAGTCAACATGGTTTTATGAAAGGGAAATCATGTTTGAGAAATTTATTAGCGTTTTTTGAGGATGTAGCTAACAGGGTAGATAAAGGGGTTTCCAAAAGGCATTCGATAAGGTGCCACATAAAAGGTTATTACACAAGACTAGGGCTCATGGGGTTGGGAGTAATATAGTAGCATGGATAGAGGATTGGTTAACGGACAGAAAACAGAGAGTAGGGATAAATGGATCTTTTTCAGGTTGGCAGGCTGTAACTAGTGGGGTTCTGCAAGGATCAGTGTTGGGGCCTCAGCTATTTACAATCTATATTAATGACCTAGATGAAGGGACCAAGTGTAATGTATCCAAGTTTGCTAATGATACAAAGCTAGGTGGGACAGTAAGCTGTGAGGAGAACACAGAGGGGGCGCTTTTCCCAGCCCCGAGGAGGCGGGTTTGGAGGTGGGACAGTTGGCAAAATGGCAAAAACTGAGGGCGGGTTCAGAACCCGCCTCCAACCCGCCTCCGCGCAATTTTGCCGGAGGCGGGTTTGATGGGTGCAATTTGGTCCCGCCTCCATCAGTCGGGAGAGGTAGTTAAGACCCTTAAATAGTAGTTAATGGTCTCTATAATCCTATTTTGACAGGCCTTCGTTACTTTACCACATTTTCAGCATGTTGCACAATCCTCCTAAACCACGCCAGCTAAACCTGGCAGGGTTGACAAGTGAGTGGCCTCCTCACAGCTGCAGCTCCACCATTAAAATGGAGCTTTCATCAGGGAACAGTTACAGGTGCCAGAACTTATGTTCCAAAGATCTTTCAGCACTTTTAGCAGGCCTACCAAAGTTGGAGGTGCTGCAGCTTCTATCTCTCAACTGTGGGACCTCCTTGGAAGACCCTCTCCCTGCTTGGGCTGAGCGCTTCCCCAACGGAGGTATCTGCCAGCAGCATGGGAACCATTTATTTCCTTTCACCATGGACCTCAGATTCGGATGAGGAGCAGCCACGGCAGCAGCAGAACCAGGCAGCTCAGCAGCAACAGCAGCAGGAGCGCCAACCTCCTGTTCACCCACCTGAAGCTGCACAGGGCAGAAGGCGCCAGTGCATGGAAGCACGTTGTGCAAGGAATGCACTCATCCTGGCCAGATTTGCATAGGTTGCCCTTTGTGGCACATGTGCTTGGCTCCTTCTTAACACATGATAGGCAATGGACATGACTCTCTGGCCTCCTTTCACTCTGACCACCAACCTGACCACGCAAGTGTCGCGGAGTCTGCAATGTGGAGCTGCCTAAGCGGAAATAACAGATGCCATCACGCCAACAGTTTGCCATCACCTAATTTTAATACATTCCCACAGGGATAGCATTTCATCAATAAACAGAAACAATCACCCAATCTGCACACAGATCTGGAGGTTATATCCCTTGCCAGCTGGACCCACACAGCCTTGGTTTCTTTGGGAGGCCTCTTTCTCCCAGATGAGGGGAAGAGCACCTCCCTGCTAGCTCTCGCCCCCTCAACCAGCGTACCCAGCGCCTCATCCGAGAACCTCGAGGAGGCCCTTGCCTTGGAGCTGGCCATTCTTCAAGGAGATAACAGCTTGGAGGCGGTGCAGCATCGATCAAAAACCAGTGGAATGAGCCAAGGCAGCAAGCAGCCCTTAAATGAAGCTGGATAAGTGACGTCAGCAGAGGCGAGTTTCAGTCCCAAAAGACTAATTGGCCCAGGGGAACCCACACCTCTGAAATCAACTGGCCAATTAGGGGAAAATCACAAATTTTTCCCACCTCTCAGTGGAGGCGGGTTTGGAACCCACCCAAACCGAAACCCGCCTCCAACCCGCCTCCATTGGGAAAATCGCGCCCAAAGAGTCTGCAAAGGGATATAGATAGACTAAGTGAGTTGGCAGTAAGGTGGCAGATGGAGTATAATGTAGGGAAATGTGAGGTTATTCACTTTGGTAGGAAGAATAGAAAAACAGAATATTTTTTAAATGGTGAGAAACTTTCAAATGTTGGTGTTCAGAGAGATTTGGGTGTCCTCGTGCAAGAAACACAGAAAGCTAGCATGCAGGTACAGCAAGCAATAAGGAAGGCAAATGGTATGTTGGAGTATAAGAGTAAGGAAGTCTTGCTACAATTGTACAGGGCCTTGGTAAGACCACACATGGAGTACCGTGCACAGTTTTGGTCTCCTTGTCTAAGGAAGGATATACTTGCCTTGGAGGTGGTGCAACGAAGGTTCACTAGATTGATTCCTGGGATGAGAGGGCTGTCCTATGATGAGAGATTACGTAGAATGGGCCTATACTCTCTGGAGTTTAGAAGAATGAGAGGTGATCTCATTGAAATATACAAGATTCTGAGAGGGATTGACAGGGTAGATGCTGAGAGGTTGTTTCCCCTGGCTGGAGTGTCTAGAACTAGGGGGCATAGTCTCAGGATAAGGGGTAGGTCATTTAAGACTGAGATGAGGAGGAATTTCTTCACTCAGAGCGTTGTGAATCTTTGGAATTCTCTGCCTCAGAGGGCTGTGAATGCTGAGTCTTTGAGTATATTCAAGGCTGAGATAGATTTTTGGACTCTAGGGGAATCAAGGGATATGGAGATAGGGCGGGAAAGTGGAGTTGAGGTCAATGATCACTATGATATTAATGAATGGCGGAGCAGGCTCGAGGGGCCATATGGCCTATTCCTGCTCTTATTTCTTATGTTCATTTTGGGTGCGCTGTGCACCCATTTCTATCCAATCAGAAGTAAAGTGCACCCATATTGGTAAACCTATCCTAACATGTCCAGTCATTGTGGAAGAGAAATCAAAAAGCAAACAGAATGCAGAACTATATTGGTAAATCATAAAGTGCAAGTCAAAGGATATCATGCTGAAACTGGACAGTGTTCCAGTTGGACCAGATCTTGCATTTTGTGTCTTAATTAGGTCAGTGACACACAGGTCAGGAGGTTTTGCAGAGATAACACCAGTGGGCTGAGTTATGAGGAAAGACTAAAATAACTTGGGCTATTCAGCTTTGAGGGGCGGTGACTGAGAGGTGGTCCTGTGGAGATATGCGAGATGTTGACTGGTGTACAAAGGTAAATCTGGAACACTGCATCAAAGTAAACCTTGACAGTAGAATAGGGGGCACAGGTTCAAATTGGTAAACAACAAATATAGGATTCATGTCAAAAACTTTTTGTTCATGAACAGAATGATAAACATTTGCAATGGTTTTTAGATAGAGTAGTGAAGGCAAAACCTTAAAGACATTTAAGAAACAGACAGATGATGTGATGGAGAAACTGTAAATTGTCCCAGATTGGTAAGTGAAAGGTACCAAAGTGGTCTTCCTCATTTATATATTTTTTTTATTTGTTTGTGGAATGTGGGCGTCGCTGGCAAGGACAGCATTTATTGCCCATCCCTAATTGCCCTTGAGAAGGTGGTGGTGAGCTGCCTTCTTGAACCGCTGCAGTCTGTGTAGTGAAAGTACTCCCATAGTGCTGTTAGGGAGGGATTTCCAGGATTTTGACCCAGCGACGATGATGGAACGGCAATATATTTCCAAGTCAGGTTGGTGTGTGACTTGGAGGTGAACTTGGAGGTGGTGGTGTTCCCATGCGCCTGCTGCCCTTGTCCTTCTAGGTGGTAAAGGTCTTGGGTTTGGGAGGTATTGTTGTAGATGGTACACTGCAGCCACGGTGGGCCGGTGGTGGAGGAAGTGTATGTTTAAGGTGGTGGATGGACAGCCAATCAAGCGGGCTGCTTTGTCCTGGATGGTGTTGGGCTTCTTGAGTGTTGTTGGAGCTGCAATCACCCAGGCAAGTGGAGAGTTTTCCATCACTCCTTACTTGTGCCTTGTAGATGGTGGAAAGGCTTTAGGGGGTCAGGAGGTAAGACACTGGCCACAGAATACCCAGCCTCTGACCTGTTCTTGTAGCCACAGTATTTATGTGGCTGGGCCAGTTAAGTTTCTTGTCAATGGTGACTCCCAGGAAGATGGTGGGGGATTTGACAATGGTAATACCATTGAATGTCATGGGGAGGTGGTTAGACTTTCTCTTGTTGGAGATAGTGATTGCCTGGCACTTTTGTGGCGTGAATGTTACTTGTCACTTATCAGGCCAAGCGTGAATGTCATCCAGGTCTTGCTGCATGCGGGCACGGACTGCTTTAATATCTGAGGAGTTCCGAATGGAACTGAACATGGTGCAGCCATCAGCGAGCAGCCCCACTTCTGACCTCATGATGGAGGGAAGGTCATTGATGAAGCAGCTGAAGATGGTTGGGCCTAGGACACTGTCCTGAGGAACGTCTGCAGCGATGTCCTGGGGCTGGGATGATTGACCTCCAACAACCACAACCATCTTCCTTTGTGTTAGGTATGACTCCAGCCAGTGGAGAGTTCCCCCTCCCCCAATTCCCATTGACTTGTTTTACTAGGGCTCCTTGAAGCCACACTCGGTCAAATGCTGCCTTGATGTCAAGGGCAGTGACTCTCGCCTCACCTCTGGAATTCAGCTCTTTTGTCCATGTTTAGACCAAGACTATAGTGAGGTCTGGAGCCGAGTGATCCTGCTGGAACCCAAACTGGGCATCGGTGAGCAGGTTATTGGTAAGTGCCACTTGATAGCACTGTTGACAACACCTTCCATCCCTTTGCTGAAGATTGAGAGTAGACTGATGGGGCAGTTATTGGCTGGATTGGGTTTGTCCTGCTTTTTGTGGACAGGATATACCTGGGCAATTTTCCACTTTGTTGTGTAGGCACCAGTGTTGCGCTCCTGGCCTAAATGGTGTCTTTTGGCAATTACCGTTAAGTAGGAATTATAATTTTAAAAATAGAATACTAAATAAGTAACTTTCACAGGGAGTAGAAAATCAGGATGTTCAAGTCACTATGAAGAGGTACTTGGTACTTATGATGCTTTTTACATACCTGGGTCTTAGCTTTCAGCAGAAATGCCCTGGGTAGGTTATCACCATCAAACACAATTGAAATTCATTGTGATTGGAAGGGGAAGAACTCCAATTCTAAGCCAGGTATTTAGTAAGGCCTTGAGCCCTCCAATTAGGAATGTTGGCATGGAAATTCAGGCACACAGGAAACAATCCTGCACCTGAATGGTGATGTCCAATGTGCCCCTGATATTGGGCCTCGGACCTCGTTGTAATGGAATTGACATGGAACAACAGGTGAAGACTAGGGAAGAGTAAAATTGGACTTTTGCTAGAATTGCAGCCGCCTGAAGGTCCAGAGGTCGGGCCAGGGGTAGAGGGGCAAGATAATGCGGAGACAGAGGGGCCGGGAGTCGTGTGGGTCAGGGGGCTTGGAGTCTTGGGGGTCGATATTGGGTCGGGGGCCTAGAATCGCAGGGGTTGGGTGAAGGAGATCGGGGGCTAGGATCTCGGGACGGGGGTCGCGGGGGCCGGAAGTGTGGGAGATTGGAGGTGGGGCTCAGCATCGGGAGATCGGGGGGTCGCGTGATTGGGGATCAAGAGAGGGGACCGGGGAAGGGAGGATTGGGGTTTGGGAGTGGCGGCGATCAGGAGGGTAGTTAAATGTGTGGTCGGCAGGAGCATAGAATGATACACTACAGAAGAGTGCCATTCAGGCCATCATGCCTGTGCTCTTTGGTAGAGCTATCCAATTAATCCCGCTCCTCTGCTCTTGCCCCATAACCTATCATTTTTTTCCCTTCAACTATTTCTCTAATTCTTTTTTGAATCTGCTTCCACCACCCTTTCAGACAATGCATTCCAGATCACAAGTCACTGTAAAAACATATTTCCTCATGTCCCCTCTGATTCTCTTCCCAGCTCCACATTCAGGTAAGTTACTTACGTTCTTTGTTGCAGACGATCCCTAGAGCTGGTTTCCCTGAGTACAGCCTGCGATGGCACTGGCTGCATCAGGGTAAACCAATCTTGGAGAGGGGACCTCAAGAAGGCATTAGGCCCCTTATTTTAGGCCTTTAGGTCTTACATTTTATTGCATACACTGCAGAATTATAGGGATAATTAGAAAAGCCCAAATTGAAATTTACATAGTCTTCTTTGTTAGGAAGTTACTGGACTTGTCAAACTCCACTCTGGGAATATGCCTTAGCATTGAAACCAATCTTTTCCCATTAGCTATGCAGGCAGAAATCAGACTAGTCAGGCATTGGTTAAAATAATCCATAGTGGTTGAAATGCTCCAAAGGTGTTACCTGGAGCCAACTCCAAAATGGTCTGCATGATAAAATTACACTGTGTGACGTAAGTTGGGACTGACTTTTAAATCTAGATTTAGATTGGCCCTATCCAAGGTAAATTTTGTTCAAACCTATCTGTGCAGATGAGATAGTTCCAGTGTGTTGAGGGAAATAAGTGGCCTGTACAAACTAGTTTGGGTGAAAGAAATTGACAAAACTGATCCACGAAAACTGTTCACTTTGATGAAGGGTTAAAACACAGGAGGATAGAAGTTTTAAAAAAAGTTTGAATTAAGAAGGGAAGTCAGGCAGAACCTTTACCTCTTAAAAGAGAATAGACTTGTGGAATATGTGACCAGAGAAGTCCATTGAAGTGGATAGTACAAATGAGTTCAAGAGATTTGAATGCTTTACTGAGAGGAGTCAAGTGATATAGCAGCCAGTTCGTGGAAAAGGGACATGCTACTTGTGTCCACTGGGTTTATCCCATCCTTAAAACTTCTTATGCACAAAGATTATCACTATCCAGGATCTGGTTATTTTGAGTAGCTTGCCTACTAGAACATTTCTCAGAAGTTAGAGGCTGAATGAAAGATAGCAGGCAACCATGGAATTATGTCCATACCTCATTGAATAAATATTAGAATTGAAAGGTGCTCCATGGACTATTTTTCAACCCCTGACTCACTAAAATTAACATGCAGCCACCTATAAATTTGTAGTTTGTCTCCAGACAATATAAATTAATGTAAAAATCAAACTTAATATTTCAGAACATTCCTTTAATCCATTAAATTAGAGCTTGTGTTTTTTTGTCACAGCAGTGGCATACTTCAAATATTTCCTCAAAACAAGTCATGTTAAAGTGGTGTGCCAACAAATACACATTCAAGTAAATTGAATAGTTTTATGCTCCTGGAGAATTCCATGAGATGCACTTTCAATTACATCAATTTAATGAAGGTTTATGCAAGTTTCAAGACTTCTTTCACCATTTCCCCAACTCCGTCAAAAATCTCATGGATGGGGGCATTGCACATGAAGGCACTGGTCGTCACCAATTTATTTTGCTTATCAATGTGGGTTTCGGTGACATGTTTGTTGACATGTTTGCAGCCTAGATCAGTCATTGCCTGGGCTGTTTTTGCATGGGGCCACCTAGAGAAAAAGAGTGCAAAATATCAGTGTGGCAAATTGAGTTAGAGAGAGCGAGAGGAATCATAATGTCAGGAAAAATATCATGTAATATGATAAAAAAGATACAACAGGGTAAATTCACCAATCCCGCACGCCAAGCGGGAAGTCATACTTAAAAGGGAGCATGGATCAGAGATAAAGCTATAACACTGTAGCACCAATTTTCCAACCCATGCTCCCTTCAAGTGCAACTCCCTCCAAGGGTGTTGGATTGATGAATCTGCTTACATGGGTTGGAATAATCTTGTTCATTACTCTATTAGTACTGAAAATGCAATTTTAACCCTTGGATAACATACCTACCATTTTTTGCTTTCCCCAGGCCACTATTATAGTGAAATATCAGTAAATACAGGATGAATATTTCAAGTAAATTTACTCTTGTATTATAATGGCCATCAACAAATGCACAGAAGTAATGCCATTATCCTCAAACCTGACACATTCTTGTCCAGATTTGAATGTAACAACTTGATCTTCTCCATTTATATTTCGTATAGAACAGAATTCCAGAATAGAGCTTCCTGGTGGCTAGGTGAGTTCACAGCACAGTATGGAAATGAGTCATGTGGACTTTGAGTAAAATATGATTACTGCAATTACAGTGTTATGCTTTGCAAAACAATGTAGGCTGATTTCAACAAATGTAATCTAATGCAGGATGCCAGTATGAAAGAGAGAGATATAAGATGTTAAGATCAGTATGCTTCATTTCACCTGATCTGATAACAATAAATGTTTTGATTGCAAAGACTAAGTGACAACAGAAAAGGAGAAGATTTGAACAATAAAGTCACCAAAGAGGCCTGGGGAATGCAGTAAACAATGAATCTTGGAAAGTTAACAGGAGTATCAAAGTGTTTAAATGCACAGAAAGTGTTGGTGAAGTATGGCAATAGGTCAAAATGGGACCTGCCGGTATATCGCATTAGTTTGAGTAAGGAAACATCTACCTGGGAAGGACGAATGTGAATGCACTTCTGCTAGCATTAAAAACATGTGACAAGCCCATTTGTGCCATAAAACCCATTCTAGCTATAGACCATGTAAAATTTTCCCTTCACGAGCCCTACCCAAGCCACTCATCTCCCGAGAAAAGCAACCAACTGTCGGTAAATTTAAAAGAAAGTTAAGCTTGGGACTTCTCCATAACCCAGTTAATCAAGCAAATGTCCAACCTTTCAAAATTCAAACTTTAAAACCCATACTTTACATTCAGTCTGGATGAAAATTCTTAACAGTCGTCATATCAATTTTATACTTGTGGATTGTTCTGCAATCACAGTCCAAATTAAATAATCTATTTACTACCCCTTTATCCAATTTGAAACCCACATCTTGACACCTCATCTTCTTTTCTCCAAATGTTTCATAACTTTGACCCCAAAGTCCAAGGATATCATTGAATTCCCCCCCCCCGCCCCCCAACTCAATGTCGTTTTGAAGGTGCTGAAAAGTGTATGTAATATTCATTACTTCAAGTGCTTTACATGAATAGTACCACATTTGGGGCTTTTTATATGGGATTGAAATGATGCGTTTTTCTTCCCATATAGCAGCTGAACATATTAAATGTAAACAGATAGGCTTTTCAGTGCAGCAGACTTGATTGGTCTGGGATGTATTCTGTACTGGTTAATATAATTCAGTACATGTAGAGGTCAAATGAAGGAGGTCAGAGATTAACAGGTTAATTCAGTGATCTCACATTCTGAACTGTGCTTGAACAGAGCATGGGTCAGAGATAGGGCTGTAGCACTAATTCTCCCATCTGTGCTCCCTTTGTGCACTGCCAGTATTGAGTCATGCTCAATCACTGAATTTTTCCTTAAGTACCTGAAGTAAGGTCAAACTACATTGGGCAACAAATTATTTTGTTTTATTTATCTTATACTTGGCTTATTTTAAACTTGTGTCTTTCTAGGTGCCACATACTCTTCTCCAACCAAGACAACAGAAAAGCCACCTGTTCCCAGGCCTTTGCTTATGCCACTTTAACTAGCTATAAGAGGAAAGTCCCAGATAGACTTATCCTCAGAGTCTCCTCTCCTCCTGTGGGGAAGTGACTCACCTTTACTTGCTGTCTGTCTCCCTTCATTCCCCTCTCCCAAAGCCTTGTGAGAGAGCAGAAGCTCATCATGTGAGGAATCAGACAAACACACATCCTACAATCCTGTGACATGGTTAGCATGCTGGTCCACTGTGTCAAATTGTTATGGGCTTTGATACATAATATAGTTTATTAACCAAACAGGCACAAATGAAAACACCAAAAACGTGAACATTGTTAAGCAAGGAAAACAGTAAGTAATTCACCAAGCATAGGAGATACAGCTCTTAACAGTGGAATCTGCAGGTTAAATACAAACCAGAAGCAATATCTGTGCTCAACAGATACATATTTGTTAGAGATAAAGAAAAAGGTTGGTCAAGTCAGCATCCAGTCTGAGGCATGGGGAGCAGAGACAAGCAAGGACCAACAAGAGCAACTGCCAAATGCTGCAAGTCCTTTAATGAATCATCTCTGAGCAGGCCAGAGTCTTGAGCAGATTGGACTAATCTGCTCGCTCAGATATTACCCTTGACCAAAACGGTCACCGCTTCCAGAGCAGCTGCCTCCTGTAACTCCTTTACCCAGCACATTTATTGCTCTGCTAACATCATGCAATATATCTGGAGATCAATCATGTCTTATCTACCACTAGTTACGATAATTACGAGAGTAGGCAACCGTCAGTTGATTAAAGCATTTGGTATTGGTCTAATACTTAAACATACTACAAATCTGTTATTGAACTTATCACTTTACATTAGGTGTAATAAAGATGCACATATGGATTTTTGGCAAATTTAATTAAAATTAGTATACTTACTTTTCGCATTCTGTGTCGTAACCCACAGTTAATTCACATCCGGGGATGAGTTTAGCTGCCAGCACTGGAGAGATGCAGCACAGACCAATGGGTTTCTTTGCAGCATGGAATTTCTTTATAGCCGATTCCACTGATGCCTCCACACTGCAATCCTTCCCTTTCACTGCCCAGGTACTCAGATTCTTAGCAACCCCAAAACCACCTGAATAGAGAAAATAGATGGAGATTTTGTTGCTATTAAAATGATTGCTGTAGGGTCCAAAGGGAAATTGACTTAATCAATGTGTGTGAGTGAACTTATGTTCTACTGCCATTTCTTTTAAGCAATTGGGAAGCCTGTAAGAAAACTAGATTTTCTGGACACATTTGTAAGGAGGACAAACATATAGGATACATTTTAAGCATTCTGGGAAAATTAAAAGGGTTAAGCTTAGAATCAGATGGTGCCAATAAAGGCTTGTTTCAGAATGAGATTAATGTACAATGGTTCTTACTTAAATAAGACAAACAAGCTAGGGGGAACCCCGAGAAGCCCAGATATCAGAAAAAATATAATTAACATGATTAAAGCTTGGACCAGTGGAAAGAAATAATACTTAGAATTGTAAACCTGTTCTTGTGCTTAATTAAAATCAAGCAATTTAGCTTCTAACATGTGCCTGTTCAGTTGAATGACACCTTGGAAAGGATCCACATGACAGAATTGATTATTTTGGTTGGTCACTGATGGTTATGTCCCTTAAGTAGGATTTCTTTCATTTCTGGCCATCAGCTCTGGCTTTTTGTGCATCTCTTCTTCTCTTCTTCATCTCTTCTGCCGTAACTTCAGTGGAAAAGCCACAGAAACCTCGGGGAATGCCATTTCTGCCATTCTGCTGAAGTTACGATGGAGGAGAGAGAACCTCCATGGAAATTCACTCACTAGGTCATGGAATGGGGCTCAAACCTAAGACCTTCTGCTTCAGAGACAAGAGTGCTACCATTGAGCCAAGAAGGTGACCAAAGAAAGAGGCCCAACATGAACAGCAACTTGCTGCAGCCTCCCTCAAGAGAAACCAAGCCTCTCAGAGGAAGGCAAAACTGCCCAAATTTAAAACAACCAAACTACTAAAAGGGTATGGATGTAAATTTTAATACTCATATCACCTTGGGATATGGAAACTTAGTGATACGTTGACTACAAACTGTAAACTTTCTCTTTCTAACCCATACTGTAATCTTGGACATTGTGTGTAACTCTGGTATACTGTTATTAAATAAAACCCAGCTATAATCAGAGATACTGTAATAAAAACAGAAAATGCTGGAATTACTCAGCAGGTCAGGCAGCATCTGTAGAGAGAGAAACAGAGTTAACGTTTCAGGTCGATGACCCTTCGTCAGAACTGGAAGAAGTTGGAGATGTAACAGGTTTATAAGCAAGTGTGGGGCAGGGAAAGGGGGGGTGAGGGGGGGTGGGGGGGATACTGTGGTGCCGATGATGATTTTGACACTGTTGGTTACTAGTGCATATCCAAGGACTTTATGTAATCCTCAATACCTACCTTTATGATGGTATGAGTTGCATTATCATAGATGTTGTTAAACAAAGTGGTGTTAGTTAATGCATTTCTGGGTCCAACTTCATCTTTGATGGCTTTGGCAAGTAGATGTTAACAACACCTCAGTGTAGTGCTGCAGCTCTTTTGTCATTGGTTTGCATAAGTATCAATATAATTTGAAGTGATGCACATGAGACAGTCCAAAGATGAGCTAATTTACATATCTGATGATAAACCTTGGACATGACAGAAAGATTCCAACCCAATGTGTACATGCTAGGAAGGGAGAAAAGATTTGTTGAACACTCCGACTAACATTATTTGTTGGTATTTCAGGCGCAATATTTCTTACATGTTTTATGAGATCTTTATGGGATTTAGCACTTACTGTCTCACAAAGTGTATTCTCATTTCCTTTGCTGGTATCACAGTAATGGCAGCCCTGAAGTCAGCAGCAGAGAAGCAAAATAAATGAGCTGGTGCTAGTGTCACCAAAAGAGGCGGTCTTGGCCCACATCCCAGACAGCAGCATCATCTGTCATGGCAACCTAAACATTTGCCAATGGAGGTAGCTACGTGCATTTTTGGCCACGGCAGGTACATGCTCAGTCCCCACCACAGGAAAGGTAATGGCCACCAGCAAAAAGTCACCATTTCTGACTTTAAAACAAGTCTGCATGTGCAACTAGCAAAATGTGGAAATCACCATTCAAAAATAAACACAACCATTCCTACAGCAACAGGAGCTGTAGCTGGTTTGGCTGGGACTCTTATAGATTTGGAAATTTGTACAGGCTTCAACAAGTTTCCCAGACAATGCTTGAAAGCCTCTACAAACCTGCTGTTTATACAAATTTGCAAGACATCCTGCCACATCTACATTCCAGAACTATTCCCTGAAATGGCTGTACAAGTATAGCATTACGGAGTCTGTACACTGACTCTTGTGAAGTGACCAAAAAGAAAAAAAAATTGAAATCTCTGGAAAACATATTGGGCCAGAAATTCGGCTCTTGTCGGGTGAGTACGCGCTGTGTACTCACCCATAAGGCCATCTGAAGTGCCGGTTTCCTGCATGCACGGGAAACAGGAACTTCCGTTCCCCTGAAGGGAGGGGTTCAGAAGTCGAACGCATGTGCGGGAGAGGCTGCGCGCATGCAGCGAACTTCGGGGGTTTTTTTTCAGGTTTCTCCGGGAAAGTAAGTATGGAGAAGCTGCACTTTTAAAAAGGAGGCGCAAGGCCTGTTTTTAACAAGGTAAGTGGTTAATTAATTACAATTTAAAAATTCTCAACAGGTTTCTCTTTTTTAGATACTTTAAAGAAAGGGAAGTTTATTTTTAGCACCGTTACAAAGTATAATTAATTTTTTCAAAAATTTAAATTTTTGTTTAAAGTAGTTAATTTATTTGACTTAGTTATTTTAAAAATGCGATTTTTTTTTTTAAATTTATTTGAAGTTTAAGTGTAGTTTTGGGGCCAATCTCTATTCATAGATTTGACAGGTCTTCCTGTCAAATCTATGAATGAAAATGCCCTGCTAGGATTGGCTCTCCGTGGCCCACGTGATCCCAGGGGACGCTTTGAACTAACTGCGCCCCTGGGATACACAAGCACTGCGCGCCGGCAGCTGGAGGAGGCCCAGGACCCGAAGTCCTCGTTGGCCCAAAGCACAACTGCAGGCGCGGTAGGCAAGTACGCGCGCGATGCTTGCACCCGCAGGAAGGCTGAAAGCTGAAAGCTGAATTTCTGGCCAGTTATCATAAAATAAACAGGAGCAGGTGATACAGGAAATATTAAACACCCCTAATGTTTGAAAAAGAGATTTCAGCAGCCACACTGAATAGGTTGAGAATGAGAAGTTTTTACACAGAGCCCCCCATGTCTGGAAACGTGATACTACATCGATTATCTCAAGTTTCAAAGTACACTAGAATTAAGGGGCATTCGAAATCTACAAAATTATTGCAAAACAGAATTATATAGAACGTTAATATATTCGACACAGCAAACTTTTGAGGCAAATATATTGCTGTAATCTTTCATGATTTTAGTATAATCCAGGCAGGTTATTTTTTAAATGATCGAGCGTGAAAGACTACAGATCAGAACATTTACCTGGGATGATCAGCGCGTCCAGGTCATTGATACGGAGCTCGACAAGGTCCTTGATATTGCCCCTGGCGATCCGGCTGCTCTCTACCAGCACATTGCGCTCCTCCTCGGTCGGTTGGCTGGTCAAATGATTTACAACATGCATCTGCTTCACGTTGGGGGCGTAGAGCTGTACCTGGAACAAAGTGAAACAGCGAATTTTGCAATCATAGATTGTATAACAAGAAGGCACCTAAAGGCGGAAAGAATATTGCACAGGAACGGGAAACGCAAACTGCAAGGGAAGTAATTGCAGATGGGACCGATTGAAAGAGCAATGAAACAAGGAAGTAGAACGAAATATTCAACAAAAAGACATTAGGGTAGAAAGATGGAATATGAACCGAATGTTAATGAAGAAGCAAAGTAAGAAGGATATTTTAAACACAAGTTTGGGTGGAAAAAATTTCAGATGAGAGGTGGCTTGAATTTTTAGCGATGTGGTGGAAAGGCGATTGTACCTCGGCCCCAGCTCGGCTGAGATGAACCATCACTGCCGAGGACTCGTGCACCTCGGAGCCATCGTAGACTCCGCAGCCGGACAGGATCACAGCCACACGCTTCTTCCCCATGGTCGAACTTGAGCAGAGCAGACACAGCACCAATACGAGGTCTCCGTTTGAACAGAACCTGCGCTTGCACACCCTTTGTCGCTGCGCTTTATATCGTCAGGAAGAGGGCGGCACCCACCGAGGGAGGGATCTTAGCAACAGTGCCTCACTCCCTCTAACTGATTGTTCACTATTCATTTACTCCACAAACATCCTGATGGAAAAATCCAGGAACGTTCCAGGATACTACATACATTTGCTCACCTTCAAAACTTAAGATAGATAAAAATAAATCAGTTATTAATTAATGGATTTGACCTTGAAGGACATTTATATTATATTTATATTATATTTATATAATTAAAATGATTCATGACAATGATTAGGACAAAGTGTTACTAATAATAAGTTTCGCCAGGTTGCATTGTAAGAGGAAGCTGCAGGAAAAGTTCCTCCCAATTCTGTTTGTCTTGCGTCACATTTTTTTTATAGAGAAGTGCCTTGTCATGCTGACTTGCTGACTTTAAAGGCTGCAGCAACGTGTTGGTAGGCAACAATACCCCAGTGAATCCAATAAACTGAAAACATAAGTTGGAGGTAGCAGTTTATCCCCTGAGATAACCAGCTCTGTAGGTTTATTGGTATAGATCAGCGTAAAACAAAGTAAACTCGGACAACAATCTATTTCATTTAAAATGCAAAGTTAGAATGCATATTGCATTTATTTTTCCCTTTCCTGCCAATTTTCTCCGTCTCCCTTCTCCTCTGAAAATGTTGACCTTTGCTGCGCCTCTCTCACCCTCTGGTATCTCACCCAAGTGCCCATTCTTCACATGTGAAACTAAACATTGGGAGTCACTGACTATCTACAACCAAACCCAATCCAAATCCACATGCACAAGTCCATCTGGGGTCATTGGTTGGTCCTGAGGAGCAGGGACCTGGCCAATTGTCCCTTCCCAACTTAGGGGTGGGTGCTGAAGCTATTCTATCGCCTATAATGACTTTCAAATTGGGATCAGGTAACTCAGGACAGATAGAAATCGAGCCTGGTGCTTTCCTATCTACATAGTTTAGTTGCTATGTGCCTGTACCAAATAAGCCATTTGGCAGCTGTAAGTATAGGGTTATTAAGTAACTAATGACACAATGGTAATTATATTTGGGTGTATGCCTTTACGTAGGTTCCCTATATTATCTGGAAAGCCAAGAAACAGTTTCTAAGGAAGAAAGAGCCTGCATTTATATAGCACCTTCCACAGACCCAGAATGTCCCAAGGTGTTTTATATCCAATGAATAACTTTTGAAGAGTACTCCTTATCGTTCTATAGCCAAATCAATAAGTTACCATGACTTGGATTAAAGAAAGAACTTGTGTTGAAGTAGTGCATTTAACGTCCTCAGAACATTCAACGCACTTCATAACCAATTAATTCTTTTTGAAGTGTAGTTACTATTGTTATGTAGGCAAACACGGCAGCAAATTTGTGCACAGGAAGATCCCACAACCTACAATAGGATAAATGGATGGTTAATCTATTTAAATAGTAGTGGTTGAGGGATGAATGTTGGCCAGGACACTTGGGGAACTCTTCTGCTCTTATGTTCACTTGAACAGATAGACAGGGCCTCAGTTTAACATTTCATTCTAAAAGATGACACCTCCAACTCCTGCAGCATTGCTCTGAAGTGGCAGGATTGATTATGTGCTCAAGTCCTGGGAGTAGGACTTGAAGCTTGTCCATGAAAATGTGTTTGCCAAACCTTTTATTGGTTTACAATTACCCAATACTATAATGTAAAATGGCATCAACATGCATTATTGTTTTTCACTTGTATGAAAGATAGAGGTGAGATCAGAAACAGTTATAGGGACCTTACATATCCTTGGTCACCATGTATATTTTATTTGATTGAATGATATTTGTCTTAAGCTATCATTAAATCTGTACCAATGTAAAAATAGTTAAGATTTGATTAATGAGCCCAAAGTACATCACATATACTTGACAGAGTTACTTATGAAAAATCAATACACCTTTTTAAAAACTGCTATGGACTGGTGTGAAGTTAAAGTAATTATTTTCATTACATTGTTCATTCATTCCTCAATTTGATTACAATGAGTATTTCTTAGCTTTCTCTCATTCATTTGACTAGATTATTCCATAATCACTTATTTTAGGCATCCTAGTTGCCATAACATTGGTGTTGTTTGTGTAAATAATGTTACTGCAGACTTGCTGTTCCAGTGTAAGACCCACCGAATAAGGCTCCAACCGGTGGTTAGGAATGCTGAGGCGCCGCCGCGCGGGAGTGGTAGTAGCTCCGTAGAGCAAGAACCTGGTGTCCTTTTTCAGGATGACAGCATTTGTACTCCCGTCACTGCCATTCCGCCAACTTGCTGCTGCCTGTCAGCCAGCCAGCCCAAACTGCTGCCGTCCATGCCGAGGTGGTGCAGTCTACAGCCGGGCCTTCTAGGCCCAGAGCTGCTCGAGGTCGTCCTGCAAGGCCATCTGCAGTCTCCCCCATGGAAAGTCAGCAGCCTTCCACCAGCCATGCTGCAGCCACTGGGGTAGCACTGCGTAGGAGCACTAGAATAGGCAAAGGAACACAAAAGACAGACACTAAGGGAATGCACAAGGGTGATTAGTTGACTTTGTTATGTAGTATTGCATTGATTCATTTACAAATTATGTTTGGAATGTTTGTTTTATGGTGGCTTTCATTTCAACTTTGTGCCCAAGAGGACGCTGTGATGTTCCGTGACAGAGGGATGGTAAAGTGGGGAAGTATTGAGCAATGGGGATCTGGGGTTTCATTCGGGGGAACTGGAGTCTGATGAGGCTCTCACGGACAGCCCCTCAGGACCTGGGATCTGCTGCCTGCCTCCTCCCTCCCTCCTCCTCCACTTCCTCTTCCTCTTCATCCTCCTCCTCCTGAGGTGGTCGTGAAACCTGTGGTGGCCAGCATCCCCAGCATCGAAGCTTTGACCACGCTCGATCAGCTCCGATGGACGGGTCACATTGTCTGCATGCCCGATACGAGACTCCCAAAACAAGCGCTCTACTCGGAGCTCCAGCACGGCAAGAGAGCCCCAGGTGGGCAGAGGAAACGCTTCAAGGACACCCTCAAAGCCTCCTTGAAAAAGTGTAACATCCCCACCGACACCTGGGAATCCCTGGCCCAAGACCGCACAAAGTGGAGGAGAAGCATCCGGGAAGGCACCGAACACCTCGAGTCTCTTCGTCGGGAGCAAGCGGAAGCTAAGCGCAGGCAGCGCAAGGAGCGCACGTCAACCCAAGCACCCCACCCACCTGCCCCTTCAACCACCGTCTGCCCCACCTGTGACAGAGACTGTAGGTCCCACATTGGACTCATCAGTCACCTGCGAACTCATTTTTAATATGGAAGCAAGTCATCCTCGGTTCCGAGGGACTGCCTAAGAGACTGCCTAAGAGAGAGGATGGCAAGGGCTGCGCCGTCATGATGGCCAAGTTGTGGAGGATGCAGCAGACCACCACGAAATGGGACACCCGCCCCGGCGTGTACTGGAGGGCTCCTCCTGAGCGGTTAAGGCAACGGAACCATTGCTTTAGTACCCCGGTGGTCTGCTCGATGAGTTTTGTCATGGCAGAATGGCTGTCATTATATGATTGCTGGCCACGAGTGGTGGGGTTGCGGAAGGCAATCATCAGCCAGGTGTAGAGCAGCTAGCCCTTGTCTTCAAGCAGCCACCCTCGGGTTTGATATGGTGGCTGGAAGATTGCTGGCACAGCGGACTGGCTCAGGATGAAAGCATCATGACTGCTGCCAGGATACCGGGCATTCACCATCATGATGTTCTGGGCTTGGTCGCACTCCAACTGCACATTAAGTGAGTGGTAGCCTTTGCGATTGCTGTACATCTCAGAATTGATATGTGGCGCCCGCAAAGCCACGTGTGTGCAGTCAATGGCGCCCTGCACCATGGGGAAGCCTGATATCCTGGCAAAGCCACATGCGCGCTCCTCCTGCTTCTCTCTATTGAGAAAGAAGACAATGAACTCCCTTCTCCTGGAGTACAGAGCCTCTGTGACCTCCGATGGACAGCGAACTGGGAGATGTTAGCTATGTCACCTGCTCCAGACTGGAAGGATCCGTTGGCAAAAAAATTTAGGGCCACGATGACCTTGAAGGCCACTGGCAGCACCGTCGTCACCCTTCTCTGAAGCTGCAGGTCTCATTCCAAGAGGTGGCAGAGTTCTGTAAGCACCAGCTTGATGAAGCAGAACCCCCGAATATACTGCTCCTGGCTTAAGTGCAGGTAGGAGAAGTGCTTTCGGAAGACCTTTGTTGGGTAAGGCCTCCTGCTGAGAGCCCTCCTGCCCTCTGCCTGCTCTATCTGCGAGCAGCTTGTCCTCTTAAATGCTGCCTCTGCTCCATCTCCTTGTCATGCTCCAGTGCGAGGGGGAATGCAAGTAGAGCCCCCATGACTGGGAGCAAGTGGTGTGAGCAGAACTCTTGAATTCAGAAGCAAGGCCTTCTCCGCTTGCAGCACCACTCCCTGCCACTTCACCAACTTTAAATAACTCTAAAAAGCTCCAAACAGTTGTACAAACTTACACAGAGCCATTATAAATCAAAAAGCAAGCCACCTGCAAATTGCTGATGATCCCTTTAATTAACGCTGGTGGGAGGAGTCCCTCGTGCAACTGAACACATGTTCAGTGATGCATGCTTTGGAGAGGGTGCGTAGTCAAGTGGTAATGTCGAAAATGGCAGGTCGTACGTCAAATCAGCATTGCACACTGATTGGCATCATGATCTGCCTTATTAGCATTCTTCTAGTGAACGCAGGCAACGGCCGCACTGCCAACCTGCCCAAAATGGCGGCCGCCGCAGCCCACACCAGATGTGGACAGAAGTGAGGTGGCCACCATTTTTTTGCCGAAACCAGCCTTAACAGCAGGCGCTAAGGTGCCAAATCCCCAGTGAGTGTCTTCAAGAGAGGAGATTTCAGGGAGAAAACTGGTGAAAAAAATCTCAAATGGGTTGTTGACCATGATAGATGTATAAGAACATAACAACATAAGAAATAGGAGCAGGAGTAGGCCATTCGGCCCTTCGAGCCTGCTCCGCCATTCAATGAGATCATGGCTGATCTTCTGCCTCAACTCCATTCACCGGCCCTATCGCCATATCCCTTGATGCCCTTACTAGTCAGAAATCTATGGACTTCTGTTTTGAATATACCCAATGACTGAGCCTCCACAACCCTCTGGGGTAGAGAATTCCAAAGATTCACCACCCTCTGTGTGAAGAAATTTCTTCTCATCTCAGTCCTGAATGGCCTACCCTTTATCCTGAGGCTGTGGCCCCTGGTTCTAGACTCCCCAGCCAAGGGAAACATTCTCCCAGCATCCACCCTATCAAGCCCTGTAATAATTTTGTATGCTTCAATGAGATGCCCTCTCGTTCTTCTGAATTCAAGAGAATACAGACCTAGTTTACTCAATCTCTTCTCATACGACAGTCCCGCCATCCCAGGAATCAATCTCATGAACCTTCGTTGCACTCCCTCTATGGCAAGTATATCCTTCCTTAGGTAAGGAGACCAAAATTGTACACTGTACTCCAGGTGTGGCCTCACCAAGGCCCTATATAATTGGAGTAAGACTTCTTTACTCCTGTACTCAAATCCTCTTGTAATGAAGGCCAGCATACCATTTGCTTTCCTAATGGCTTGCTGCACCTGCACATTCACTTTCAGTGAGTCATGTACAAGGACACCCAGGTCCCTTTGAACATCTGCATTCCCCAATCTTTCACCATTTAGGAAATACACTGCCTTTCTGTTTTTTCTACCAAAGTGGATAACTTCACATTTATCCACATTATATTCCATCTGCCATGTTCTCGCCCACTTACTGAGCCTGTCGAGATCCCCTTGAAGCCTCTTCACATCCTCTTCGCAACTGACACTGCCACCTAGCTTTGTATCATCAGCAAATTTGGAAATGTTACATTTAGTCCCCTCATCCAAATCATTGATATAGACTGTGAATAGCTGGGGCCCAAGCACCGATCCTTGCGGTACCCCACCAGTCACAGCCTGCCATCCTGAAAAAGACCCGTTTATCCCTACTCTTTGTTTTCCGTCTGTTAACCAATTCTCAATCCATGCTAGTATATTACCCCCAATTCCATGTGCCCTAATTTTGTTCATCAACCTCTTGTGTGGGACCTTATCGAAGGCCTTCTGAAAATCCAAATACACCACATCTACCGGTTCATCTTTGTCTACTCCACTAGTTACATCCTCAAAGAACTCCAATAGATTTGTCAAACAGGATTTCCCTTTCATAAATCCATGTTAACTCTGCCCAATCTTACTATTAGTTTCTAAGTGCCCAGTTATTGCATCCTTTATAATAGATTCCAGCATTTTCCCAACTACTGATGTGAGGCTAACAGGTCTGTAGTTCCCCGTTTTCTCTCTCTCTCCTTTCTTAAATATCCTCCAATCTGCAGGAACCGTTCCAGAATCTATAGAATTTTGGAAGATAACAACCAATGTATCCACTATCCCAATGGCCACCTCTTTCAAAACCCTAGGATGTAGGTCATCCAGTCCTTGGGATTTATCAACTTTTAGTCCCATTAATTTTGCTAGTACTGTTTTTTCACTAATAATAATTTCTTTAAGTTCCTCATTCTCGCCACACCCTTGGTTTTCTCGTATTTCTGGGATGTTTTTTGTGCCTTCCTCCATGAAGAGAGAAACAAAGTATTTATTTAATTTCCCTGCCATTTCCTCATTCCCCATTATAAATTCTCCCATCTCTGACTGTAAAGGACCTACATTTACCTTCGCCAGTCTTTTCCTTTTCACATACCTTTCGAAACTTTTACAATCCGTTTTTATATTTTTCGCTAGTCTGTGCTCATATTCCATTTTCCCTTTCTTTATCAATTTCTTGGTCCCCCTTTGCTGATTTCTAAAAAGATCCCAATCCTCAGGCTGACCGCTTTTTCTGGCAACTTTATAAGCTTCCTCCTTTGGCTTAATACTTGCTTTAATTTCTTTTGTTCGCCATGGTTGGATCACTTTTCCTTTTGGGTTTTTATGCCCTAGAGGAATATATGTTTGTTGCAAATTAAGCATTTTTTCCTTGAATGTTAGCCATTGTATGTCCACCTTCATACCTTTTAGTGTAGTCTCCCAATCTACCATGGCCAACCTCATACCCTTGTAGTTTCCTCTGTTTAGATTGAAGACCTTAGTTTCAGATTGGACTACATCACTCTCAAACTTAATATAAAATTGAATCATATTATGGTCACTTGTTCCTAAAGGCCCCTTTACCACAAGATTATTGATTAGCCCTTTCTCACTACACAGTACCAGATCCAGAATAGCCTGTTCCCTAGTTGGTTCCTCCACATACTGATCCAGGAAACCATCTCGCATGCATTCCAAGAATTTGTCCTCCACACCATTATAGCAGATGTATAATCTTCAATAATGAACTTATTGCGCATGTTTAACGCAAAGTATGTCCTCTCTCCCTTTTAAATTTAATCTGACTTTTTAAAAGCAAGTCATCTTTAATCAAAGGTAAATACTTACTTTGCTGCTCATTACTTACTGTGTTACCTATTGACTTTAATGGGCCAAAAATTCGGCCCTTCCCGGCTGAGTACACAGTCCGTACTCACCCGTAATGCGTCCCGAAGTGCCGGTTTCCTGCATGTACTGCACATGCGCGGGAAACCGGAACTTCCGGTATGGTGAAGGGGACGGTTCCTAGGTGAACCGCGTGCACGGTAGAGGCTGCGCGCACGCAGCAAACTTAGATTTTTTTTTCAGGTTTCTACGCGAGGGTAAGTATTGAAGAAACTATGCTATTAAAAAGGAGGCGCAGGACCCGTTTTCAACAAGGTAAGTGGTTAATTAAGTATAATTAAAAAAAAATGTCAACAGGTTTATCATTTTTAGATACTTTAAAGATAGGTAAGTTTATTTTTATCACTTTTAAAAAGTATTTTAATTTTTTCAAAAATTTAAATTTTTGTTTAAAGTGGTTAATTTATTTAACTATAGTTATTTTATAAATGTGATGGTTTTTTAAAATTTATTTTAAGTTTAGCTGTTATTTTGGGGCCGATTTCAATTCACAGATTTGACAGGTCTCCTGTCAAATCTATGAATGAAAGATGGTCTGCTGCCATTGGCTCTCCATGGCCCACGTGATCCCAGGGGACGCATCGCACTAACTACGCCCCTGGGACACGCAAGCACTGTGCGCCGGCTCTTGGAGCAGGATGAGGAGCTGAAGTTCCCGTGGGCCCAAAACACAACGGCAGGCGCAGTAGGTAAGAGCGCGCGCGATCCTTACCCCCGCGGCAAGCCGGAGAGGTGAATTTCTGGGCCAATATGTGACCAATGCCTGCATTACTGTTGTGGTAGCAGGTTCCAGTAAAGCCTCTATCCAAGTGGCCATTATTTGGGTGAGAGCTTTGAGTGTCTGGAAGAGTATGCCATCATTGAGGCATTACAGCTGAGTCTAAGTTCAGTTGCGTTGGTTTTACGGCCCAATTCGGCCGAAATTAGTGCAAAAGATCGCAGAATTTTAAGCGCAAATTACATTCAGCGCAAATCGAGTTTCCGCGATCTTTTGCAGTAGTTTAAAAAACATTGCGTGAGAAATCGGACCCGCCCACAAAATTGCCCCCCCCATGAATTAATCACCATTGGGAGTTTCTGTTAATTGCACTCATTGCAGGCCTTCGAGGAGGCTCGAAGAATTAAGTGTTTTTATTTTAGGCGCAAGGACACTAATAGGCACATTTTAAAAGCTTTTGAATGCAATTTTTTATTACAGGTACTAAGGAACTGAATGACTACTGTACCCCAATATAACTAGCAAATGGTTCTGTATGTTTTTTAAAAGTCATTTTCAGTAAGCTTAAATCAGGTTACTCACAGCTGGTAGATTGACACTGTGATTAAAAATGCTTATTTTTTGTGATAAACCCTGCTGTCAGCTGTATTAATCAAACTGCACCAAGTTATCACTCTTAAATATGTCAAGGAATATTTTTAAAGCAAATTTTAAATATATATATATTACGCTTTAAAACGCTGCCTGATTGCTCTGATTCGTGGCGGGTTTTGCATTTGGCAATATGCAAATGATTTTGAGCGGAAACTCGAGAGAAAAAAAAACCCTTCTCGGAAGGATCACCGATTCTTACCCGAAGCATAAACTCTGCCCCCTTGTGCTATATGGTTGGAGCGCCCCCTGTTGGGAGAGCTGGGTGTGGGGACAGCGATAGCAGTCAGTCCGCTACAGTTCGTGGGCTGCGCTGGGTCACCAAAGAAGAAGCAACAAATATTTTTATCCAGAGTAAACATTTTAGATTTTGTTAGTATATAACTCATAATTATTTGTTGTGCGGCACTCTTCCCATAGGCAACTCAAACACAGCAGAAGCAAGTTTTGCTGTTAAATACTTCGCCAAAGCAGAGATGGAATACTTACGCGCGAGTGCTAGAAAAAAAAAGTAGCACACTCCCGTCTAGGGAGGGTCTTTAACAATAGTTAACCTGTTGAAGACAGTCATTAATAGTTAAAATGATCGAATGCGCTAACTGGCTCTGTGCCCGAAAAAGTCAAACCAGATGTCAAATGTAGTAACATAGACCATCTCCCGCAAATAGTAATGGTACCGTCTAAATTGTAATTTGATTTTGATTTTGAACTGGACCGTACAATTTAAGCATGGGTAAGGTTCAGTGCGGCATGTATTTGCCCACGTTTATACCCAGTTGTCTGCTGATGCAGTTACACTGCCACTTTCGCACGGTTTGGGGGACTCATCAATGCAAACGTGGCACTATAACACGGGAGACTACCCAGCACACTAAAGCGACCCTCCAGCACGCTGTTGTTCTCGCACGCCGTGCAGTATGACTCCAGTCCAAGACTTGATGATTAATATATTGCAGCTTTGTACAAACTTTCAGCAATATTAGCAGGGATAGGGTTGCGAAAATGATAGGGAGATATTTTAATATATTTTCTAAACCCACCACTGTGCACTGGGATGTCGTGCAAGGAAAATGGAATTAATTTTAAATTATTCCTGAGCAGCATTTATAATCGGATTATTTCCGTTTTCAGGAAACAGTCTTAAATTGCAACTACAATTATAGCATTAGTGCACGTATTCTTTACTATCATGACAGCGGCCACATGCCTTTTATGGATCACTAGCTCTCGCCCAGACCAGGAAGAAATATTACGTTATACAAAGAAAAGGGTAAATGATATTGATCTCAGTATCAGTGTAGTCGTTTCTTCCGCATTGTTGGCCGAAGACGTGTTTTTCCAGCCCTTGTCCAATGGTTCTGTAATAAAATTTGATATCAGGTCCCGATTATTTATTCATTATTTAGCTGAGAGCGAGGAGATGGGATCGATTTCCCAACGCCGATGTGTGAATCCGGTATTTGGCGCCGATCTCTTGATAATACTTTTCTACTTGTAGTCCGTCCCTTGAAATAACTGTGCTCCTCCCAATACATGATGGGAATTTAGTAAAAGGCAGCTGTATCTCAATAGAGGCTGTACTTTCTGCCCAGCCATAACCCTAATGGTATCATCCTTTCTATCAACCCCGGTCCTATTAGTAAGAGCCCTTTGCTCTTAATGCTAACATTAGCCTTTCTGCCGATACTGGGTTTAATGGGCAAACGGTATGTTTCCGCAGCTCGACTATCTGGTTTATTTCAGATTTCCAACATTCTCCCTTCTTGAGATTAAACCGCAAATGATGAAAATCTTAAATAAAACAAGACATAGCCCGTGGGACAGAATCTAAAGGAGGGAAGGTTAACCTTTGGGTGGAGGAACTGCCTCAGTTGCAGGACCTCGCCCATCGGTTAATGGGTTAATTCGTGCATTTTTTGTTTCAGTTGCTTGTGTATATATATATATATAAATTGCCGCCAAACCCTGCCGCTGATATTGCTCCTTCAGTAAAGGTTGACGTTTCTGCTAATCCCGACTGATCCTCCTTCCTGTTCATCTTTACAGCTCCCCTGAAACAACAGCACTCCATTTAACATTTTCCCCATGAGATGTCTCGCACCTCAGATGTAACTCCGTCTCTCTGTATTTAATAGATTTCTTGTCCTATTTAATTATAAAACGGACGCCAGGCTGTTATAAATATCGTTTCACTTTAATCACGATTTTAGAAGCTCTGTCAACAAAAGGATTTTATGTCGAAAAGAGTCCTTTCTGAAAATGACAGCGTGTCTGAAACACCTCATTGGAAGTTTCCTGGCGGATTTGCATATCCAATGACTTGGGACTCTGAAAGGAGGGTGTGGAGAGTTGATATAAAGGAGCAGGAAGGCTATCGCGGGGATCGGGAAGTTAGTAGCAGTACATTACAGAGATTAGACAGGCGTCCTTCTAAAATATTGAAGAGAGTTATCACATTTCACAGAGCTCAGCTCAGCTCAGACAGCGAGTTTTCAACAAATCTATACACTCCCAGACCTTGAGATGTCGCAAGAGCAGGGAACCACCGAGACTCTGCACTATTCCGTGGGGATTCTCGGTACATGTGGAGGTAAGCGCTGAAAATAAATTGCTCTAGTTAATTCATCAAATTATTTTCTTCCAAATTTCTTGCATTCTTAAAAATTCCTTGTTTATTTCCTTTTGTGTGTCAGGTGCGCTGTTGCTGGCTGTGAATTACTACAGCACAGTCCAGCCGATCCCCAGCTCGGCTCTCGGGGTTTTACTACTCATCGTGTCGGCTCTTCTAGGCTATAGTGGTAAGTAACAGCATGCTACAAATACTGGCAAAAATCGTAGAAGATTCGTTATAGTTAGTGGCATTCCAGTCTGTTGTATTGCCGTGTAACTTCTCTCTGTTTTCTGGTTAGCACATTCTCCAGTATCCTAACGCTTTCCTGAGCAGAGTATGGGGCACAATAATATTATTTGGGACAATTTCACTGAAAGAGCAATCACGCCAGGCATTGCAATTTATTTTGATCTTCTATTCGCCCCCCCCCTCCCCCAATGTTCTCCCTTCTTCTTCGGAAAGTGCCAGTTCCTGGTGGGATGCAGTTCCAATGTCACTAGCCCTCCTTTACCTTGCCTTCTTGTGCGAGCCTAAACAATATAAACAGACTATTTAACCAAGCAGGAATCACAGCCGTGTTCTCACCCAAAATCTACACACGGCACTTTTAAGCAGAGGTCACTGAATATTGAGCAGGAGCTCTGCTTGTTTCCTCCACCCTAGCCCAGGAGTTCAATTGTCGTGCTCCAACTTCTACCCCAGGTAAGATCAGCCCATTTAGAACAGACCAGGATTAGAGCCTGTGACCTTCCTGGTCTGTATAATTCATTACAACATCAGGTGATGCACTTCCCAATTCAACCATCAGGGGGCGGCTACACCTGATACTTTAGGATGCTTATCGACATGAGTTTACAATTCAAATGGGGATTTGTGCAAGCCAGGAGCAGGGTGATAGTCCTGAAAACTCTCTGTTTTCTGGTTTTGATGAAGGTAGATGGACGATGGGCTTGGCACCTCTTAACCATTTAATTTACATCATTTCAAAATACATTCTAGGATGAGACGTTAAACCGAGGCCCCGTCTGCCCTCTCAGGTGGACGTAAAAGATCCCATGGCACTATTTCGAAGAAGAGCAGAGAGGTTATCCCTGGTGTCCTGGCCAACATTTATCCTTAAACCATCACTGCTAAAACAGATTATCTGGTCATAATCATATTGCTGTTTGTGGGAGCTTGCCATGCACAAATTGGCTGCCGCATTTCCTACATTACAACAGTAACTACATTTCAAAAAGTACTTCATTGGCTGTAAAATGTTTGGGACGTCCTGAGGTTGTTAAAGGCAAGTCTTTCTTTCTAAACAGCTGTAATTGTGTCTTCAGTGCACCAGGGTGTCAATCATTACAAATAATGGTAAAGGGGGGTGGAGGGGATAGACTTTTGCCACTGAGCTGCCTGAACATCCATTGTTAACCTTGTGCTGGCAAGATTTATTTTTTCAGACATTAACCTGCTGACATGAAATTAAAAAGTACATAAAAATGGATCTATCGCCCTGATTGTAAAATGGTTAAGGTTAAAAGCCAGTTTGTTTTCATGTACAGTGAGGTCTCAGACCTGCTCATCTAACAATCTCCTCTCTTCCCCACCCCCAACTGCAAATTTCTATTTAGGCTGCTTTGGCATAGAAAGTATCTTATCAAAGCAAGTGACTGGTTTGCTCTTAATATTAATTTCTAATAAGTCAATCCTGTATTTTTTTTAAGTTATTTATGGTTATAATTTTAAATGGTAATTGAAGTTTGTTTTGTATGGAAGAAAGCTATTTGGTCTATTCAATGTAGTGTGAGAGTGTGTGAGAGTGTGAGAGTGTGTGAGTGAGTGAGTGTGTGAGTGAGTGAGTGTGAGAGTGAGTGAGTGTGAGTGTGTGAGTGTGAGTGTGTGAGTGTGTGAAAGTGTGAGTGTGTGTGTGAGTGTGTGTGAGTGTATGTGTGAATGTGAGAGTGTGAGTGTATGTGAGAGTGTGTGAGTGTGTGAATGTGAGAGTGTGTGTGAGTGTGAGTGTGTGTGAGTGTGAGTGTATGTGAGTGTGTGTGAGTGTATGTGAGAGTGTGTGAATGTGTGAGTGTGTGAATGTGAGAGTGTGTGTGAGTGTGAGTGTGAGAGTGTGAGTGTGTGTGAGTGTGTGAATGTGTGAGAGTGCGTGAGTGTGAGTGTGTGTGTGAGTGTATGAGAGTGTGTGAATGTGTGAGAGTGTGTGTGAGTGTGAGTGTGTGAATGTGTGAGTGTGAGTGTGTGTGAGTGTGTGAATGTGAGAGTGTGAGTGTGTGAGTGTGTGAGTGTGAGAGTGTGAGAGTGTGTGTGAGAGTGTGAGAGTGTGAGAGAGTGTGAGTGTGTGTAGGTGTGTGAGTGTGAGCATAAGTGTGAGCATGAGTGTGAGCATGTGAGTGTGTGGTGTGTACAAGTGTTGGGGAAACTAATCCTAAATGGAATAAAATGCTAATCAGTGGATAGACAAAGACAGCAACAAACCACAAAGGATGTCATGCATTATATCAGTGGAGGAAGATAAGAAAGGATAATACCAGATTTAATGATGAGTAATGAACCAGAATTAGTTAACAATCTGACAGTAGGGAACATCTTGCAAATAGTGACCAGAATATGATTAAATTTGATATTGGATTTGAAAGGCAGAAGTGGGAGTCACAATCTAAGGTTTTAAGTTTAAGTAAGGCAAACTTCGAAGGGATAAGAAATGAAATGAAGTATTTGGTACAATACAGAATACCCCTAAAAGGCAACGGCTCTACTCCTGTAGTTGAGCAACCATGGTCAACAAATGAGGTAACAGACAGTATCAAACTCAAAGAAAAGGCTTGCACAAAATCAAGAAAAAGTTCAAATCTTCCAGACTGGGAGAACTATAAAAAGCAACAAAGAGATGCAAAGAAATAATGAGATGCAAAAAGGGAATATGAAAATTTTTTTGCAAAGGATATGAAAGCTAACAGTATAAGTTTTTATAAATATATTAAGAAACAGAGTGTTAGGGCTGGATTTTGTCAATGGGGGCGCGTTGGGGGCGGACTGCTGGTTGTCAGGGTTCAGTCCTGCCCCCAACGATGTCCGACCAACCCACGCTATTTTCCCTTGATTGACCTTGTTAAGCCCGCCCTGCGGGCTTAGCCGGCCAATTAAGAGAAAGCCAGTGACAGAGGACGTCAGCGTATGACGTTTCATCTGTCGAAAATTTTTGACAGATGAATTATCAATGTTTTACAGCTTTGAGAAGCTGTCAAACACTGACAATCTCTCTTCTAAGGTGAGCCCTTGCACAAAGACTCACCAAAACCTCTTTCCTCAGCAGAAATCAGATGGCTGCTACATCTGAGAATGCAGCAGCCATTCTGTTATCTCTGCCGCTGAGATGAGGCACCTCCGGATCCCCAAGGGTTGAAGCCTGCAGGAAGAAGCAAAGGTAAGTAAACTTTTTCTAACACTTTACACTCACCTCTCATACCTACCTCTCCATACTTGTACCCATCACTCACCTCCACAGCTGACTTTTCGATCCCTCTCACCCCCACAGACCCACTGCTCGCCTCGCTGACCCTGGCGAGGTTCGCAGCCGTCGGGAAACCCGCACTTGCAGGGGTAAAATGGGGAAAAGCCTCAAAACTGCCTGTTAACTACCTGTTAACAGGCATTTAATTGGCTCTAATCCTCTTCCCGCCTCCCGGGAAGATGGCATGGAGGCGGGTTGGGAGCCGGTTCGGTACCCGCTCCCAGTTTCTGCCATTTTCCCGGCAGTCCCGCCTCCATACCCGCCTCCCCAGGGCTGGGAAAATTCCCCCCATAAAGTGGAATATGGGCCCATTAAAGACATATGTCCATGCTTGTGTGCGTGCTGGCTACAAAACAGAAAAGAGAGTAGGGGTTAAGGGTAACTACACAGACTAGCAAAAGGTGGGAAGTGGTGTTCCACAGGGATTGTTGCTGGGACCACAATTGTTCACAATTTACATTAATGATTTGGACCCGGTAATTGGAAGTACAATATCAAAATTTGCAGACAACACCAAATTGGGAGGTATAGTTAATACAAAGGAAGAATGCAACAGGAAGACATTAAAAAGCTTCCAGATGAACATGTAATTGGCAAACTAATTTCAATATAGGTAAGTGTGCGGTGGTCCATTTTGGTAGGAAGAATAAGGAGGCCACATACTGCTGGGATAATAAGAGCCTGAATGTGGTACAGGAGAAAAGGGATCTAGGGGTTCAGATACATAAATCACTAAAAGTGGTGACGCAGGTTAATACAGGCCACAAAAAAAAGCAAGCCAAGCACTGGGGTTCATTTCTGGAGAGCTAGAACTGAAAAGCAAAGAAGTTATGTTAAACTTGCTTCGAAACTTGGTTAGATCACACTTGGAATAGTGTACACAGTTCTGGCCTCCATATTATTAAAAGAATATAGAGGCATTGGAGAAGCTGCAAAAAAGATTCACAAAGATGATACCAGAACGGAGAGGATATACTTATCAGGAAAGGCTGAACAGGCTAGGGTTCTTTTGTCTAGAAAAGAGGAGTAACCTGATAGAGGTCTTTTAAGATAATGAAAGGGTTTAATAGGGTAGACGTAGAGAAAATGTTTCCACATGTGGGGGAGTCCAAAACTAGAGGTCATAAATATAAGATAGTCACTAATAAATCCAATAGGGAATTCAGGAGAAACTTCTTCACCCAAAGAGTGGTAAGAATGTGGAACGCTCTACCACAAGGAGTAGATGAGGCCACTAGCATAGATGCATTTTAAGGGAAGCTAGATAAGCACATGAGGGAGAAAGGAATAGAAGCTGATAGGGTTAGATGAAGAAGGGTGAGAGGAGGCTTGTGTGGAGCATAAACGCCAGCATAGACCTGTTGGGGCGAATGGCCTGTTTGTGTGCTATACACTCACTGTAACTCAATGTATGTGTACATGTATGGGTGTGAAGCCTATGCAGAGTCCTTTACTATTGTTTTTTTTCTGGTTGTTTTTTCTGCAGGTGTAAGAAAGTGTTCAAGTCATGCTTTGTTATTTGTGACCCTGTGCCTGACCGTGTCAGCTCTCTGGTGTGGATCCGGCCTTATTCACATCTTGATCGGGGAGAAGATAGTTCAAGGTGATGGGATCAGGAACGCACTGGTCCCTGGCTACTCAGCTTTCGTCTTGGGGCTCTTCATCATCGGGGTGGTGGGGTTAATCCAAAAGGAAGTGATTCTGGCTATGATTGCTTTTGCTATCTCTCTTGCTACCGCTCATGAAATTGCCGCATTATATGATCAATCTTTTGGTCATTCTGCAGTAGCTTCAAATTATTTGATTGTTTCCTTTATAGGGCTTTACTTTGGGTTGGGCCGTGCTTCTGCCTTCTTAAGTAAAGGAAAAATCATTTTCCCAGGGACTGATCTGTCCAAGAATAATTCCCATCTGAAATCTGAGCCCCAGAACCTCTTCAAAAATGACGCAGTGGCTCTGGGGTACATTACAAACATGCTGTCTGCCAGTGTGTTAGGATGCCAGGTTTTGGGTGTAACTTCCAATCTGTTTGTTGGCCAGGTCCCCTGGCTGTGGACAGCAGCTGTCTATCAAATTGTTGTTTGTGTTTTGTCTTATAGAGCCATTGACAGCCTGACTGCTACATTCTTTGGTTTGACCTCTATATTAAAATTTGCAGAGGGCTATGCTTTTCTTTACAAGCTCTGGCAAGACAACCAACCCTTCTTTCCAGTTCCAGTCCCTATTGTTCTTGCTGTCCTTTTTTTCATTCTGGCTCTGTTTATGACTAGTAAAAGCCTTGTTGATGGAGTGTATTTGCTTTTTTTTGTTTCCTATTGTATAGCAGTGGCAGCTCACCCCATTGGCTTTTTTCATGGTGGTGCACAAGGTGTCAGTGTGGCCATATTTGTGGCATCTGCTTGCTTAACTTTAATTTCCCTTTTCAATAGTTTTGGGTCCCTCACTATTCCCACTGGACAAGGGATCGTAAAGGGTTTACTCATTAGAATGAATACATTAACTCTGAAGTCAGACAAAGACAGCCCTTATTTGGGATACTCCAGATATTCAGATGCTGAGATTCTAGCTCATGCCTGTAACGTTGTGGCTGCCTTTGGCATCACTGTATCCGTTAACGCTTCTGCTCCTTTAGCCACTGTGGTCCTGCCCTGGATAGTCATTCCTGGGGGAGTCCTGCAGATTCTGTGCGGTTCAATCTCTTTTTCTCGGGGTAAAACCTTGGAAAGTTGTGCTTTCATTCTATATGGTCTAGTATGGATAATCTGGGGTTTAACCAGATACGGTGGTCTCTATGGTTCCACCAGGGGGTTTGGTATTGCTGTAGGGATTATTTGCTTCCTGCTTTTTAATTGCTTTGTGGTGATAGGGACTATCTTTCTTAACACAGTGTGGTTTGCCTTCTCTCTCAGCTTTCAGTTGATCCTGATCAGCTTTCTATTGGATGCCATAAATTCAAATCCTTTCGGATATGATATTGGGGTCACCATCATTTTTGGTTTGGTTAGTTTTTACTGCTTTTTGGCCACCCTCTTTAACCAGAGCTTTGAGAGCCCCCAGTTGCCCATGGGACATGCCTGGGCGAACCTGTGTGGGTTTGGGCAGGGCAGCACTATGTGCCCTCATTTGCCTTCAAGAAATGCCACATCAGTCAAAAAAATTGCAGGTAAGATTTAGCAGAACACTTAAGAAAAATGTAAAGTACAAACTCTGTCAATTCATTTTTGTGTTCATATCTTTAAGGATAGACAGTGGAACCTATATTACAAGATTATTTTCTGCACTGATATTCCTTAAATTAAACCTCTAAGGCAGGTAGCTGTATTCTGCAAAAAACAATTACTTAAACTTAATTACTAGGTTGTTAGTTTTAAATCTGCTTTACATTTGGTGTGTTTCCTAATATATTTGAAATCATGAAATAATAATATAGGATCATAAAAATTATTAGGAACACTAAAAACACCTTCCATAAAGGTATCCAGTTGTCTCTTGAACCTACTTGTACTGTCTGCTTCAGTGACTTTCCCTGGTAACTTATTCTACAAGTCTATTAACTTTTATATAATTGACATAAGAGAAATTAAATCTGAGTTTACTGTTGATACCAAATTAGGGTCTTGGTAAAATGTAAGAAAGATTACAGAAAACGCACAGGTTAGCAGGGTGGAAAGTTATGTGGGAGATGTTATTGAGTGCACAGAAATGTAAAGTAGTACATTTTGGGAAAAGAACAGTGAAAGAAAAATACCCTAAATGGTTGGATTCTTAAGAGTGGAGGAACAAAGAGATCTAGGCATGCAGATATGTAGATCTGTAAAGGTGGGAGGGAGGGTAGAAGAGGCCATAAAAAGGCAACTGAAATATTATACATTGGACATTGAATATAAAAGCAAGGAAGTGATGTTACGTTTGTACAAGACAATGGTTATGCCACAGTTGAAGGAATCCATGCATGAATAGGCAGGATATTAGAGTAATTGAAAGGGTACAGAGAAGATTTACTAGAATTATAAGAGGCAATAGTTATGAAGAAAAGCTTGAACATTAGGGCTTTTTGCACTGAAAAAATGGTATAGGAGGCAGTTGTAATAGAAGTTTTCAAAATTATAAACAGAAAATAATGAAAGGTTGTTTCCATTTGTTGTCAAATTGATAACCAGGGGACATAGACTCAGGATTATCACTAGAAGAATGAAGGGGGATGTTGGAACATGAAATGTGCAGCACACTGTGTCCATAACATTTAAGAGGTAATTAGATATGTATTTGAAAAGGAAGAATATGAAAGAATATGAGGAAAGGGAAAGTAAATAGGATTAGAGTAGATAGCTCCAGTTGAACAGTTTGCATTGGCCCAGGTGTGATGGGTCAATGGCTTCCTTCTAATCTCTGATTCTTTCCATCAACATTTTGCCTGATTTCCATTCTTTCACCTAGCTTCTTAACTTTTCACTTGTGCCTCCTGATAGTTAGCGCCTTTCACCATAGTGATCAATTTACCAGGATTAGCCTTGCCAATTCCCTTCATAACCTTCATTCAGGACACCTTACAATCACCTATTCCAAAAATAATGTAAGAATTGTACTTTGATAAGACACTCACTGCTCAGTGTTTTCCAGCTTTGTGATGGGTTTTCTTTATTTTATAACTTATTTCTGCAGAGATTATGAAAAATGGAGGTGCGTGTGGTATTCCAACAGACACTGTGTATGTGTTGGTGGCGGCCTGCAATCGTCCTGATGCTGTGGAAAAGGCTTACAAGTAGGAACCTTTTTGCAGTGGGTGTTCTATTTTTTGGGGGAGACCTTCAGTGCTTGAGGGGAGGGGTCATCGCAGTAATTTATCTTCAAAGACACATTTACTATATTTGGACACAGAAAACAGCAGTTATATTGGGGATGACTTGCTGCTCTTATTTATTAATAAATACTGAGATTAAAAGCATGAATACTCAACTGGAGCAAATATAGTATCTACTTTGTTTGTCAACTTATTGCCAAACCAACATAGTGCCATTGCAGCAAATCTCATTTCAATGCTCATTAGGTCAGTGTCGACTTATCTCAAAATTTGAGTATGGAACTCCAAGTCATCAAATGAGTGGATCACACCGTATATATGAAGGTTCAATCCATTTGTTGTAGGATGTATGTGTAAAGTAACAACATCACTCAGATTTTTTTTTTAAATTACCAAAACACCTGTAGGAAGTCCAATGCTCCACTTACTTGATTATTTCTATTAAAGAAATGTTCTGGTATTCATGGAGATTCAAAGGTAACTGTGCCAGTTTCCTCCTTAATCTCTACCGCTTATGTATCAAATGACATACCCCATATAAGTAATTGCAGCTTTTTGATGTTTTGAGATTTCTAAGAACGGATTAGGCAAACACAATGGGCTGGATTTTCCAAGCCCCGAGGAAGCGGGCATGGAGGCGGAATAGCCGGTAAATTTGGAGAAAGTGGGGGCGGATGGGAAACCCGCCCCCATCCTGCCTCCATGCCTTTTTGCCAGGAGGTGGGAAGATGTGCTGCTTCGGGTCCCGTTTCCTGGAGGCGGAAAAGGCATTTAATCCTTTTAACTGCCTGTTAACAGGTAGTTAACAGGTAGAAAAAAGGATTAGTGCCATTTTACCTTCACAAGTGAAGGCTTCCCGACCTCGGAGAACCCCGCCGGGTTGGAGGAGACGTGAAGGAGGTCTGCGGCGGTCGGAGGCACCTGGAAGTAAGATGTAGAGGTGAGTGATGGGTGCAAGTGTGGAGTGGTAAGTATGCAAGGTGAGTGATAAGTTTTTAAAAATGTTCATTTACCTTGTTTTCTTCCTACAGCCTTCAGCCACGCTAGATCAGGAAAGCCGACATCCTCCTTGTCAATTTCACAGACTGGCTGTTGGATCCTCCGAACCAACAGCCATGTGAAATCAACAATGTTGAAAGGTTTGATGAGTCCTGAACACAAGTACTCATCAGTGTTTGACAGCTTCACAGAGCTGTCAAACACTGACATTTCTTCTTTCAAGAAGTCTTGACAGATAGCACGTCTGACGTTGATGTGCTCTGTCAGTGACTTCCTCCCTAATTGACCTGCTGAGCCCACAGGGCAGGCTTAACAAGGTCAATCAGGGGAAAATTCCTCTGGTTGGTCAGGCGAGGATGGAGCGGGACATTGACACGACAAGCAGCAGTCTCGCCTCCAACTTGTCTCCATTCACAAAATCCAGCCCAATATATGCAAGTGATTTTATTTCCTTTTTTATTGCACAGCACAAAGAAACAGGCCAAAGAGAGGCCAATGTCTCTATGGATCTCCAACTTAGCACAACTAGAACCAGCAAAACATCTGTTGAACCCTCTACTCTGGGACTTCATGCAGACAGTTTGGCCTTCGTCTATCAGTCTTGTCATCCCCAGAGGTAAGACCCCTTTGCTACTTTCCATATTCTCCCATCCTGATTTTGTTTTTCCTCATCGACTGTGTCAAGTGTAATTTTCCAGTTCAAATGGCAGATGGGCAATTTGTTCTTGGATCTCTCTCAGTGCTGCTCTTCAGCCAGCTTCTTGGAGGTATGAGAGTATGGCCTGGGAGAACTTGCTAACTGCTATTTCTTTCAGTTTAGTAAAGTGTCTCACCTCTGTTGAAAATGTCCCTGTATGCCAAGATAAGAACAGGAACATTCCATGGATGTATCACATTGTTAGAATGCATGTCCTAGGATGTCAGCACTCCATGTTGCAATAGCACACTGTTCATGTGACCAAATCTAAGTTAAATAAATGTGGGAGAATAATTATTAACAAATGCTGTTATCATTGAAAGGAGAATGGTTGAACTTATTTGGACTGGAACATGCAGATAAATACATTGGAACTCCTCAGAGCATTGCCATTAGGATTCCAGACTGCGCTGTTACTACACATCTCATTGACCAGGTGAGATACCTAACTTTCTAAATAGTTCTTTTGTTATTGAGTATGCACACTATAATTGGTGATTTTTTTTGAAATGCTTTATTGCCCTTATTTGATCTCTTAATTCAGTGGCAGCTTTTGCAGAATCTCTGAGCTTGTTTCAATGGGAAAGGCTCACACCTGTAAAGCAATAGTTAGTTCTGGTCACATTATTGTTTAATTTCATGGGGCCATTTTCGAAATATCTCTCAATTTTCACTAAAATGCTGTTGTGCTGCATGGTTTGAACTGTGGTAATACTAGGTGAACCTGCAATGACAAGGCACTTCTGAATTACATACAAAATAATGGATATCAGACGATGGATTCGGCTAATGCCCTATACAGTGAGGTTGAAGTTTATGTTTGTCCTTTAAATCCCATTTTATTATATATACACCACCGAGTTTCCACCCTTTGCAATTTTCGAGCAGGCCCCAATTTTGGCAGCCCGCACTCCAGCTGAAAACAGCCCATGCATATATTTAAATCGAGGTCCTGTGACATATTTAGGACCTTGATAATATTTTGGGCAGAACATGCTCTGCTCAAGCCTCACACATGTGGAAATGAACATAGGGCAGCCAAACCAGCTGTCCCTTAAAGAGACCACTGAAGACCGTTTTGAAAACATAGTGATTTTTTTTCACCAATTATTGTGGGGCTTGGAGGAGCATGAAATTCATCTGGGCCTGATACAGGCCTCATGTAGCCTCCACACTTTTCAGCAGAAGTCATGATCATGAGCAAGAACCATTGCTGATTTTCCCCTCACTTGCCTGGTGCCGAGGTTCATTATTGAGCCCTTACTGTCTCCTTGGTTGAAATGAGCACAGAACAGGGATTGAGCATAGGGCTGCCTTGGTCTGATGTACTAACTAATCTCTTTCTGTACAAGTGCAGGTGGGGCCTATAGCAGTGACATCAGCAAACCCAACAGGAGAAGCAGACACCACTCACCACAATCAAGTCTATGCCAAACTTGGTGATAAGGTAGTGTTTGTTTACAACTTACTCTTTGACTTTTAAAAAACTTTTCTAATGTGTAAAATTATAGCTACTTACTCATAGAAAACTGTTTATCCCTGGTCCAGGTTGATGGTGTATTGTGCGATGGGCCTTCACCTGAGAATATTGCCTCTACAGTTGTGGACTGTACCAAGATAGAGACGGGGACACTGGGTTTCTTTAGAGTTGGTCTTGTGCCCAAATCACAGGTATGATTTATAACTAATACTTTGAATAATGTCCTGTTGCTTTGATGTAACATATTTTGTTCTGAAAGCAGCTTTAAATCGGTTGTCTTGCAATTGGGGCTCATTTTAAAAGTGAAAGTCTAAAGGTTTACAAATTAATTGCAAATAAGGAAGACCATTTGACTCAGCTTAGTTTATACATCCAGAAAGACTCTAAAGTTTACCCCCCTGTTTTATCGTCCAATTGATACTTAAATGCTTCAAGGGTTTTCGTCCTCACCACTATTCCATATATCCAGCACTCAGTGTGAAGAACCTCAAGATATCTGTACTACATTTGTTTTTACTAGATTGAATCTGTTTCCTATTCTCATAATTTAGTTTAAAGTAATTTTCCAGATGTACTTGTTCCATACTATTTACTATCTTGTATACCTATATAAGATCACTTCCCAGATGTCTTCCTTTTGAGGTTGGAAAGTATGAGTTTTCTCCAGTGGTTCCCCAAAATTCACTTTCTTGACACTAGGATCAGTGTTGTGGTTCTTCTTTGCACTGTGTCTATTGTTTGAATTCCTCTCTTGTGTTTCACTGTTCCAGAACTGGGCATAATATGCAGGTGTGATCTAACCAGAGCATTATTCAGATTGATCACAGCTTCCTCTGACTTTTACTCTACTGATTTGGCTATATTGTTCAACATTCTACTGCTTTCCTGGTTAATGCTTTGCATTGGTTGAACATAATGTGACACTGAGTCTACTAAGACTCTTGGGTCTCTTTCACCTTCATCCTTAACTATTTCAATACGATTCATGGAGTATGTGTGTTGTGCATTTTTTCCTCCTGATTGCAGTACTTTACTCTTGTCTGTATTACATTTCACCTACCATTGTTCTGCCCACTCACATACTTTAACTTGTTGTGTAATTTCAAAGCCATAGTTGATTTATTGAACCAAAAAACTGCCAATTGTTTTTGAGGAAAGTTTTTATCCAATTGAGGAGAAATCCCCATTGAACAGTGATACGAGCTCAGCAGGACCACTTGCTGCCCCAGCCCAACTGAAACCTAAGGATCAAGACCAAATGAATTGCCCCAACTGTTAAATGTGCCTTGTTTGCAATACAGCAATGGCAACAAGCGTGTACAATGGCTTCACAACACGAGTATTCTTGAAAGTATAATTATTTGTCATTTTTTCCCCTTCCTCTCCTGAAGCTTCTTTCTGTTGCTGGGGTACAGTCCAATGGGTACTGATAGTCCACCCAAGTGACCATTCCGGAGTGCCAGCAGACTTCTAAGGAGGCCATCACAACCAAATCCAATCCTACTCACATCCACACTGAATAGCAGTCGGGAGTGAGAACCCTGGCTATATTTGTTTCCTTTCTGGGCCAGGGGCATTAAAGCCGGTTGTGCCCCCCAAGTGCCCATGTCCCCCCAACTGAGAAGAGCTGACTCAGCAGAAACCAGGAATCAAACCCAGGAACATCTGGTGTATAGGGCATGGTATCATATTTACTCACTAAACCAACACAAGAACATTTTAAAGTATTTATTCTGGGTACAAATATCACTTCAGTCCTAGAAGTCTAAACACAGTGTTTAGTATTTGCCTGTTAATGAGCTACTTACATTTTGACTGAAGGTCTTGCAGTTGTTTGAAGAAGTGCAGAAGAAACATCTAAAGGGCCATACTAATGGCGGATTCAACCAGGATCATTCAGAAGTTGGCACACTTCAGCAGCCACAGACCATAAATAGCTATGATAATCCTGCTTTCACAAAAGAGGAAGAAGAGGATCAAAAGTTGTAATGTACAGACGTTACTGAAGATATATGTAAATAGTCATATTTGTGTTTACAGTTGAATATGCTTTTACAAACTCCAATACCTGTTGAACAGCCACCTCACAGGTTCCTTTTTCTCTTCCCTCCTTTCCTGAAGACACTAAGAGCACCTGACACTTTCCAGTGCCTCACCCAAGTGGCCATTCTTAATGTGCCTAGACAGCAAGTATGAACAATCTGTTGAACAAGGGAAGCAGCACGATTCTTTTAAAACTAGCACAAAAGATCACAGAAACTTGACGCAAATTACGCTTAAAATTCTGCAATCTTTTGCGCCAGTGACTGCCGATTTCGGCCGAATTGCGCTGAAAAAACCAGCGCAATCGAGCAGAAACTCCAGGCCATAATACAACTTTCTTGCAGCAAATGGCCCTTTCTGTAATATAATGATGTAACTGAGGTCCTTCATAAGACCTGCTATACCACCTTAGCTCGTCATTCCTGGTGGATAATAGTAAAGCTACTTTTGATTTAAAGCAATGCAAATTATAGATACACTACACACTCTGGGGGCATGGCCAATTTTGTCTTTTTCAGTATGGAGCAGTTAAACTGTATGAAGAATCCATTACCCTGTATTCAGTGGAAGTAACTATTGGATGATTTTTTACCTGTGGTATAAAAAAACAAATTGAAATTGGAAAAATGAAGAGATGCAATATTTATTGTACTTTGTCTTGTATGAACATTTTGTAATAAATATGGATTTTTTTAAAACTTATAATTGAATCATTGTTATGTACTTTCTGACAGTGAAGTAACTGATAGTCATTGTATTACTGAATGAAGAACTGGTTTCATTCCCAGGTTATAGCATTTGTTGATGCTGAATTTTTACGTCTTGATTTCCTCCAGGCCCTACAGTGGAGCGATGGGTTGTTGTTGGGTGTCTTGATGGCTTCATGGGCACCATCAGTGAGACCCTGCGCTTTTAGGAAAACAGCTACCTTGGGCCCTCTTGAGTTGTTCCCTCCTTTCCATAGGGAAAGTAACGTGTGTTAGAATCATAGAAATTTAGAATCATAGAAATTTATAGCACGGAAGGAGGCCATTTCGGCCCATCGTGTCCTGCGCTGGCCGACAAAGAGCTATCCAGCCTAATCCCACATTCCAGCTCTTGGTCCGTAGCCCTGCAGGTTACGGCACTTCGAGTGCACATCCAAGCACTTTTTAAATGTGGTGAGGGTTTCTGCCTCTACCACCCTTTCAGGCAGTGAGTTCCAGACCCCCACCTTCCTCTGGGTGAAGAAATTTCCCCTCAAATCCCCATTAAACCTCCTACCAATTACTTTAAATCTGTGTCCCCTGGTTGTTGACCCCTCTGCTAAGGGAAATAGGTCCTTTCTATCCACTCTATCTAGGTCCCTCATAATTTTATACACCTCAATAAGGTCTCCCCTCAGCCTCCTCTGTTCCAAAGAAAACAAACCCAGCCTATCCAATCTTTCCACATAGTTAAAATTCTGCAGTCCTGGCAACATCCTTGTAAATCTCCTCTGTACCCTCTCTAGTGCAATCACATCTTTCCTGTAATGTGGTGACCAGAACTGTACACAGCACTCTAGCTGTGGCCTAACTGGTGTATTGTACAGTTCAAGCATAACCTCCCTGTTAAGTTACCCCTGGCAAACAAGGTCGTGGTGACCTGGTTAATGCATCTGTGTATGGATGTCTGACTGATCTGGCAAATGTCACCAGTAACGGCACAAAAGTTCGAAGTGGCGGTGACTTTCACTGCAACAGCAGGACTGTCCCAACGCTGAACCTAGTCTGCAGGCTCCAGTAGATGGTACAACTTGGTGACAGTCGACAGCCTCCCTGCTGAAGAGTAGTCAGTGAAAGCAGACTCTTCAGACATGCCCAAGTAGTTCTGCCTGTGGCATAATTCCTAGCTGACTGTGGTGGGGCCTGACAGCTGAGATGCAAGCGCATCTGCCTTTCCTCCCTCCACTAGAACTGTTCCTCCTCCAAACTATTAAGTGGGCTTGTGTAATTGGGCCTGTATAATTCTCCTTAAAAACTATGGTCAAGTGTGCCTTCAAATACGCTGATGAAGTTTTAATCCAAACCTCAATCTTTCTTCAAAAGAGCAAGTCCATAAATGGCAAAAAGGTTAGACTGAGTATTAAATTCCATTAGATCACAGATGTCTCTTGTTTAGGACACAAATTGGGTCATCGATTGACATTAATGACAATGTGCTGGGAGGATTGCAGGGCGGAGGGTCACAGCAAGATTCAGCATTTTAATTGACTGGTTTAGCTGCTTAAAACTAGTTGCATTACTTTTATCAACATGAGAGGGAATGATATATTAGGCCAGAAATTCGGCTTTCCGGCTTCCTGCGGGTGCAAGCATCGCGCGTGTACTTGCCTACTGCGCCTGCAGTTGTGCTCTGGGCCCACGAGGACTTCGGATCCTGGGCCTCCTCCAGCTGCCGGCGCGCAGTGCTTGCGTATCACAGGGGCGCAGTTAGTTCGAAGCGTCCCCTGAGATCACGTGGGCCATGGAGAGCCAATCCTAGCAGGGCATTTTCATTCATAGATTTGACAGGAAGACCTGTCAAATCTATGAATAGAGATCGGCCCCAAAACCACACTTAAACTTCAAATAAATTTTTTTTAAATCACATTTTTAAAATAACTATAAGTTACATAAATTAACTACTTTAAACAAAAATTTAAATTTTTGAAAAAATTAATTATACTTTTTAACGGTGCTAAAAATAAACTTACCTTTCTTTAAAGTATCTAAAAAAGATAAACCTGTTGAAAAAATGTTTAAATTGTAATTAATTAACCACTTACCTTGTTAAAAACAGGCCTTGCGCCTCCTTTTTAAAAGTGCAGCTTCTTCATACCTTCCCGGAGAAACCTGAAAAAAAAACTGAAGTTCGCTGCGTGCGCACAGCCTCTCCCGTGCACGCGTTCGACTTCTGAACCCCTCCCTTCAGGGGAACGGAAGTTCCGGTTTCCCGCGCATACGCAGTGCATGCAGGAAACCGGCACTTCCGGTGGCCTTACGGGTGAGTACACAGCGCGTACTCACCCGACAAGAGCCGAATTTCTGGCCCCATATCTTTGGTTCATCACCCAACATTACCACTTTTAAGCATGCCGCACAATTGGCACTACCGCCAATGAGGAACTTGAGGTGAAGAGACAGCGAAGGAACATAAAGTGGCAGAAGAGCCCTAAAGTCAAAAGTATTTTTTTAGGCCTTGGCCAAGACTGAGGCCTAAAAAGGTAATAAATTGGGATCGAAAAGGAGAGAGAAGAGGCCTTATACTAGGCCCTCTCCATATATTGAAAGAATTTTGAGGACTACTGACACCTTTCTTCATGTGGTCTTGTGGAGTGGCAGTAAGAAGAGTGGGCAAGAGGGAAATCTGCTGGGAACTTAGGTCCTGACTCCCTGCCAGTATTTTCATGCAGTAGGCGGTGAGTGTGCTGTAAGAACTCGTCACAACAGGGATAGGGGATGGAAAATTCAGACCAGGGCAGGGAAGTGACGATAGGCTTCGCTGCCCCCATTATGCCACTATCCTGCCAGATTTGAGAGGGAAGATCCAGCCCTCAAATGTCCAAAATGGAAAGGTGTTTCATTTCCCAGTATCAGCATCCTTCACATTCAGCAAGATTTTTTTTTTAAATCGAGAAGCTCTAATACTACAGATTGAAATCTTTCCCTAACTTTGCTGAAAGTCTTCCATTACAGCCCTTAAACGCTGCCAGAATCTTTTATAGCATTTTGCACAATTCTAGAACTAAATTCAGCTACAGGAAAATTGCAATACTTGTTGCAATATTTGGATATAAATATTTATATTTGTTTAGACTAAATTCATTACATCTTAGGAACTTAAGAAATTGTCACAAATTAAAATTTAATACCAACTTTTGAATGTGTGCCAGAGAACTGGAAGATGGCCACTGTGGTTACCATTTTTAAAAAGGAAGACTGAGCGAATCTGGGTGAACATTTTTAGTAGGGAAATTTTAGACTCTTTAATTAAGGATGAAATTACCATGTATCTGGATAAAGAGAAAATAATTAGTAGTCAACACAGATTTAAAAAGAGGCGATTGTGCTTCACAAACCTCATTCGATTCTTTGACAATGTAATAGACATGGTAGAAGAGGGAAATGTAGTATACATTTAGGACTTTAGGAAAGCCTTTGACAAGGTACCACATGGGAGATTTCTAGAGAAGATTAAGGGGTATGGAATTAGCGGGGATAGCAAACTGGATTAAAAATTGATGAGAAAACAGAGAGTAGGCATTATATCAACAATTAGGATATAGACCTAGAGGAAATGGTTTCAAAATTTTTAGATGACATCAAAATAAGAGGTATAGCCAATTCTGTAGAAGACTAAAGGAAACTGGAAAGGGATATTGATAAGATGGGCTAAGAAATGGCAGATAGAATTCAATGGCAGTAAATGTGAGGTGATACATTTTGGTAAAAAAATAACAGCAGTTAAAGGGAAGTAGGCCCGGTAGAAAGCAGGTGATAAATAGGTAAGGCTATATCTGCAGAGCAGTCCTGAAGGGATTTGCTTTGGATCTTGCACTGTTCATAAATCATACAAAGGAGGGTGATACGATGTGGAGGTTTATGTTCGATATTCTACTCTGGTTCAGCATCGCTGATTACTTCCGTAAGCAGACCACACGTCCCCTATGAACCAGAACACACATTTATCTGCCCAATATCTAGGGAAATGATAGTGAGACATAGAGGTTGACCAGAGAACCACTATCACTATACTTCGGTTTACAGGAATGTACCATGTGTTGCTATTTGATTCTCCGCAGCTTTGGTAGGCAGATTGAACAGACACTCAATCAGACTGAGACTTAGGCTATAAACCAGGAGGCAATTTATTTAACATAGAACAGATAAATGAACAGTATTCAATACAAACAATACCTTTACAGTAATTTACAAACTTCTCAATATATCAGAAAAACAGAGCTGCTTCACCAGAGCTAACTCTCAACTTAAAACTAAACATTGAAAGCAGTTGTTCACTTCGTGCGTGGAAAACCCTACCTCATAATTGGAATTGCCCAGTCTCTCTGCTGACCTGACATGCCGAAGAGCTAAACGCTGGCAGTCTGAGATAAGCTCACACTTAGAAGCTTCCAGCTAAAGAGTTGCCCATCAAAGAGCTACAATGAATCAGTGAGTCTTCCCCTTCTCGCAGGTCTAACCCATGTCTCCACCCCAGACAGCTGTTAATTCAAAATCAGGATGTCAATAATCCAGGATGTTTTGACTTGAATGAGGTGGTTTATTCACTGATCAGTGCCAGACACCATTGTCCAGCCAGCTATCAAAAACACTATTCAACCGCTTAATAACAATGACTGCATTCAATTGTATTAGTATTTAAAATTCCTTTTGACCAGCAGGAATCAAGGATTTCATATGCATATTAATGCCTTTGGCCTTCCAGCCTGTAATGCATATTCCTGTACTTAGTAGATTACATTTACATTGGAACTAGATCAAGTTTTAGAAAGAGATTGAACATTATAGTAAGAAGCTGGCTAGGTGGGATTGAGACCTATCAAAAGAGATGAGCTTGTTAGGTTTAATAACCTTTTCTTGTTCCTATAAAAATGTATTATAATGTCTGAAATCCCAGCAATTCACTTTCAAAATGGCAATAATGCATCACAGAAGGTTCAGAAAAGAATGGCAAGGATGATTACTGAGCTGAGACTGCTGAGTTATGACAGCCGGCTGATCTTCACATTGAAGAAAAAACGATATTAAGAAGCATGACCCAAGACTTTAAAGCATGCTGAAATGAATGCATAATGTAGCCATAAGCAGGTTTTTGGCTGCAGAACTAAAGGAGCTAAATGCAAATTTAGGTTAGGAAATGAGACTATGGGTTAGAAGACATTTTTTCCTGCAGAATAGCAGATCGGAATGAACGCCCTCCACGGATAGTTAATTTTAAAAAATATTTGCTGAACATAAATCAGGTTATGAAAAGCAGTAAAAGTTAAAAGGATAGGTGTAGGCATGGGTGGTCAAAAACTTTGAGGAACACTTTGGTCAGTCCTCTAGGAAACTGGGCAATGTCATCTTTGGAATGCAACTGGTTGATTTTGAATAATGTAGATTATAATATTAAATTGATACCTGGAATTTATCCTTGAGTTGTTGGGAGAAAATGGTCTCACAAGTTTTCTCTAAGGTTTTCCTTGTGATTCTTCATGTCTCTCAGGGGAGTAAATAAATTAAGGAAGATCTATGGTTGGCAAATTACATCAGGTGGAGCAGGCTTGATGAGCCAAATGGTCTTCTCATATTTCACATTTTCTCAAATTCCTATGTTTTCGGAAATGTTCTTGGATTATATACATTTATGTAACTGCAACTTTATAAAAGTCAACTTTTACAGAAAATCAGTTTTGGTGGTTTTTATTGTTGGAAGAAAAAGTGTAATTCCAAAGGATCATGACAGCAATAGCCCTATTGGAAGTTAAGGAAAGAATGAACATGTATAGATCAATTTGCAGACTGAAACGGAGATCACACAATTTGATGAGGCAGATGAAAGTTTCGGGAAGGCTGCTCAAGTTTGAGCTTCAATTACAGAAATCTTCCTTTTGCTGTTGGACAGCCCTTTCCTCTGTCTCCAGTAGGTAAGTATCTATGAATGAAAACAGCTCACTGGATGTGACAGGTTGAATATAACGTTCCCTGTCTGTGCCATATTTGTCAATCAGGACAACGTTAAAGTGCATACCGTATAAATAATAGACTTGTCTGCAAAAAGAACCAGAAAAGAAGCAGAGGTTATTGAGGCTGCAAAACAACTTTCTTAATTTATAAGTACAGAGTACTAGTGTTGTTCATGCAAAGAGAACCACTTGATGGCGACTAATATGATAATTGACATATTCTGTAAAATGCAAAAAAAGGGTAAATTTTCCTTATCCACATTCATTTTTCCTTTCCAAAACTCCAGGGGCATCCTTGCCTCCTGTTTGGGCATTGTGCCTCAACAATAGGTGCAATCGCACGTGCAACTGCAAGGCTCTCAGGCCTGCAGTTGAGTATTAGGCACCAAGTTGCTCAAAACATCCCCGGTGTGGTTAGAAATGCCGATCCTACCTTTCCTTGGATCCTTCAGACTGCATTTGGGACTCGAGCTGGCCATCCAGTAAACATTAGGTTTCACTGGGTGCCTCTGTGGTGGGGTGCCCAGCAAGCAGGTTGCCAGAAAAATGAGTTGGGAACCTAGGAATTCCCCTCGTGCCTCATTTAAATCTCTGCAATGGGCCTGCCCTACTATAGGCACTGGTCCAGGTCCACTCCCTCCAACCTCACCCACCCCACCCCTCCAACCAGAAGCCCCAGAAAGTCATAGAAATCTGCAGGTAAGTGTGTTTAACCTGGTAGGCTTCAGTGAAGTCATTGCCTGATGAAGTCTTAGATGTTTAAACTCCAATACCCCCATTCTACTATAGGGGGTGCCTCCAATGGCAAGAGTGCCTGTAATATAAATGACCTGACAATCTTTCCATTGGGCAGGATGAAACCATCCCACAACAGAGGTTTTGCTTCTTGTGCCAACCAAAATATCAACAGCTTGTGCCAACAGTATCTGCTGTCAGAGCAGTCATTTCAGGTCTGGCTCCAGGTGCCCACTTGTACAGGTCATCAGTGTACTTCTTCAACAAAATATCTACTAGCAACCTGCCTCTAACTATTTATTGTAAATCATGGAGTATTATGACAAGGAGTGACCACAATTGACCAGTAGGTGTTTCTTAGTGTTTAAGATTGTGTGAAAGGTTAGTAATCATTCAACTTTAAATGCTTAAATGTGAGTTCCCCATTGATTTTCCTTATTCAATCAAATGGATCGCATTTAGAAGAGGATTCATTTTAAGTAAGTAGAGCAGTTCTCTTGCATCATTCAGCTCAGCTTCGAAGCTATCTGAACCAACTTCATTTTATAATAGATCGATCAAAAATTCAGTCTGCATTTAAAAGTCAGTGTAAATGCAGCATCAGTCTCTTACCTGAGTTGATCAACAATGTCTAAAGAAAGCTGCTGCTCCTTTATACGTCCTATTGCTCTTGGTGGATTTCCAACCAATTCTATTATTGTTATTTGCCTCAGTTCCAGACCACAGGCAGATTCCTGAACAAGGTCAGAAACAACATGCTTCAGCAAGAGAGACTAGTTACTAATAGTATTTACTTAAAAAAACTCTCAACTTTTAGTCATGCAACACTGAATCCCCATTCTCTATATAGGCAATATTCTGTTGGTTGTCTCTATCCCTGGAAGATATCCAGTATAGTTAACTATTATCTTCTAATAATTGTATAAAATAGGAAGATTAGAATTCAAAAAATCATAGAGATGTCCATAATATTCATTAATCTGTGACATGATCATTTACAGTCTCTAAAATTATCTAGTGATAAAAATACCAGGAATGGTAATTTGCTATGCTGTTCCCCACCCTGTCACTTGGGTTTGCCTATTCCCCAAGTCTAGAATCCTCCCAGCCCCTCTCTGACTCAGAACACCTTCCCACCCACTCATCAGCTCATTCTTTCTGAGGGAAATCCTTCCTTAATAGCCTTTGCAGACTCCCTACCTGTCATGGCAGCTCTTACTTTGCTAGCTCGAATCAGCCACTTGCAATGTGGCTGGGAAGTTGGGAATTTCTGTCCTTAAGATTCTTGCCTGAGTAGGTAGTACAGCAGGAGCAGAATTCTCCATAACTGCTAGGAGACAGTGATAATGTCTGGTGAGGATTGGTGGCCTAGTGTCTCTACCCATCCCCTCCCACAACTCCCCTTCCTAATTTTCTTACCCCATGACTCTGCCTCCTATTCCCCCTCCCACTCCGCAACTCCTCCCATCTCCTGTGTCTGCCTCTGATCTCTAATGCCTGCTTCACCCACGTGACTCTGTACCTGGAGAGGGTCCAGGAGCAGAATGAAACCTGGGTACTGACAACTGGGTGGATCCAGCACAGAGACACTTGGCACAGGAACTGACCAACTATCTTGACTTCCCAAACCCCATCCATTTATTAAAAGAAAAAGAATCCTGGATCTTTTGAGACAAAGTTAAAGAATAGGGATCACTGAACTTACTCTACAATGAATTTCAGTTCCTCCGTCAGTTTTCATGCAGTGGAAGGGCCATACTATTTGTTCTTCCTCCACTCAGCAGTCTGTGAGAAACTTTTATTTTATAAGAAGGTTTTGACTGTTTGAAAAAGAAATATGACTGACTTTGAACTTGTGGCTCAGATGGTATCTATACTACTAATTGGAAAGCTAATTCACCGAATCTCTATTTCAACATTTGTGTGTGCTGACTAGTATCACTATAATAGGTGTTTAACTATACTACACTTTACTACAAATAATACCTCACTACGAGTTGATTTGAAAAGCTCAGCTTAGAGCATTCATTTATTTGATGTTATCAGTCCATTTTCACACAAGGTGGAAGGAAGGACAGGAGGAGGCTGAAGCAAGCTTTTGTAAAAGGCCGTTGACTTCCTGACTACTGTAACAAGTTTTTCAAAGGGTTCTCTTCTTCATGAAAAGTTGTTCGGCAAATTGCTGGTTTGAGAAGAGTCAAACTTTTTGATCATAATGATGAATGGATACAACAATCCATTTTAAATCCTAGTGAGACACAAATTCATGTATATGCAACATAAAATTATCATTTGACTGTTTCCAGATGCTACCTCCCCTGTAAGGAATAGACAGAAATATAATTAGAGGGTTTTACCCCTGCTCATTAGTATTGACTTTCAGATCCCATTTACTGACCTGTAGCATGCTTATTTGCAGTCTGTAGTACATATCAGACGCACTTGGAGAGGATATGATGAGGAGACGTTGCATTTCATAAAACTGGTCCAAGAGAGCAGCCACTGAATTCACATCAACATTAATCTGAATTGCTGCAATTATATAAAACAAAATGTTACTATCCAGGTCACACACATGACATATGTTTATTCAGTTTTCAGAAAATCTGCTAAGTAGACTGCATGCAGAGAGGGAGCCAAGGAGGGTGGGTGCAGAGCGGACAAAGTACTCTCTATCTAATGCCCAGTTATGTTACACAGAAGCTATGCGTTGATACCATTTGTGCTGAATTTGCCTTGTTTACACTGCTGGGAAGATTTAGCAACAACGGAACAATTACACACATACAAGATTTCTTCACGTGCTGTTCCCCAAAAGTCATGATGTTACCCATCCATAGTTACTACAAATTTGCATTTGCACTGATTCCAGCCAAAACCTTCCCTGAAGTCATCAATGGCAACAGAGAGAGCAAAACCTGCCCATGCCCAGAATCAAAATTGCAGTTCAAGTGCAGCATAACTAAGACCGCCTATTTCCACCTCCGTTAAATCGCCCATCTCCGCCCTTGCCTCAGCTCATCCGCTGCTGAAACGCTCATCCATACCTTTGTTACCTCTAGACTTGACTATTCCAATGTACTCCTGGCTGGCCTCCCACATTCCACCCTATGTAAACTTGAAGTGATCTAAAACTCGGCTGCCCATGTCCTAACTCGCACCAAGGCCCGTTCACCCATCGCCCCTGTGCTCGCTGACCTACATTGGCTCCCGGTTAAGCAATGCCTCGATTACAAAATTCTCATCCTTGTTTTCAAATCCCTCCATGGCCTCGCCCCTCCCTATCTCTGTAATCTCCTTTAGCCCCACAAACCCCGAGATATCTGTGCTCCTCTAATTCTGCCCACTTGAGCATCTCTGATTATAATCGCTCAACCATTGGTGGCCGTGCCTTCTGTTGCCTAGGCCCTAAGCGCTGGAATTCCCTGCCTAAACCTCTCCGACTCGCTACCTCTCTTTCCTCCTTTAAGATGCTCCTTAAAACCTACCTCTTTGACCAAGCTTTTGGTCACCTGCCCTAATTTCGCCTTATGTGGCTCGGTGTCAAATTTTTTGTCTTTTAATACTCCTGTGAAGCGCCTTGGGATGTTTTACTAAGTTAAAGGCGCTGCTATATAAATACAAGTTGTTGTTGTTGTTGGAGGAAGCCCTGTGAGGTTAAAGAGATAAGAGGTGACATGAAAGTGACAATAAAAAGTGTCTGTGAATAAAACTGTGACACCAAATAGAAATTGACCAAGAGAAAGTGAATCTCTAAAACGTGACTGGGAAACATGCAGTACAATGAGGACAGGGGCCGATCTCAGCTTAACCATGGCAAGCAGATACCAACGGGAGGCCAGGCACTTCCCCATGGGGAGAAAGAGAAAGCTGGTGGAACAGTTATCTCCAGACCACTATAGCACCCAGTTCAGATCTGCACTGCTAGACATTCTGGATCAGATCGCTGGCTGCCCTCTCAGCTGCAGCTGACACCTGGAATGAGGCCAGGGAGGAACAATAGTGGAATGTATCCCAACCTTTTTAAAATGTGACTGCAGGAGGAGATTTTTGGTCTGGGAAGAAGTGTTGCAGTCTAAAGAAAGAGACCACATAGGGGATTTTCAACTGCCTTCCACCTGTTTCTCACCTGAAAAACGGACGGTCGGCAAGGAAAATCTGGTGGGAGACCTTGGACACCCATTTGCCACATGATTCAATTTTCAAGTAGCTTTTAAATGTGTGCCCAGCACTTCTGTCCAAAACAGGTGGGAGGCTGTTTAAAAGAATGGCACTGGACTCTGCCTCTAGCCCTGCCATCTGCTGCATGTTTTCAGAGAGGCTTTGTCTTGCTTTTCTATGAGTCTGATACTCTGCTAATATTCTTCTTTTCATAGTAGGACCCCTGAGATCATTGTCCAAATGCTCTTCAACCCAAGGCTGATATTCCCTTAGCCTCCACTCAGGAACCTCCTTCTCCACAACAACTACCTCCTCCTCTGGCTTCCTTGTGTGTCGTGCAGCACCCAGTGCCCACTCCTCATCTAAGTTATCTATAGCCCCACACCCACCACCACAAGTCACTCTATCTGGGCTGGTGAGTTGGAGTGAGAGGGGGAAATGATGGTATGGGCAAATTTCTGTTGGCTGTTCGTGCTGCTGAGCGTCCTGGCATTGGGTCAGTTTCTCTCTTTAGCCATTTGTGTGGAACTTTATCAAAAGCCTCTTGGAAGTCGAGGGTCTGTGTCTGTTTTGTCTGGGCCTATTAGGAACTGGATTGATACTACACAGAATTGTGTTATTTAAGATACTCAAATCTGGCAGAGAAAAAGAAGAAACTTTCATTCTTTCAGCCTGGGATTCTTTCAAACCTAGGCTTCATAAGTGAACAGGCAGGACTCTGCCCAGGCCCCAACAGCCCGTCTGCTTTTAAATAAAGCAGCATTGTTTATAGCTATTTTATTGTTGCTAATTTCACTGATGGTTAATGAAACTGCATAGAGTTGGGCTAAATAAAGAATAATACTTGTATTTATATAGCTCCTTATCAGGTCAAAGCATCTCAAAGCTCTTCACATTCAGTGAATCATTTTTTGAAGTGCAGTGACTTTTATTATGTAGAATATGCCTTTAAAAATGTACAAGAATGTTAAATGGTACTACAAACCTACAGACACTCCTCTCAAAGGAGCAATGCTCAACGGTAAAGAATGTCAAAAAGACAGATTCCAGATAAATATTGGTTTTCATTTTAAAAAAGGAAATAAAATTGCCAAAAGTTCACGCTGTCGCAATTATATTGCAGGCCCACCCTGACGGTCAGTGTGGTTCTGCTGCAATAGAGTCCCTGTATCAGACTGCTTCTTCACTAAGTCTACTGAAAAACCTCCCATATGGTGACACTTAAGAGTATCAATAAAAGTCCTATGTGGCACCTGAAATGGAAAAACGTGCTCCAAGACCTTGCTAAATTAGGACTGGTTAGTTCAGTATCTGTGTGTGTTATCGTGTCTCTAACTGATAGCAGTTATAATATGGAACAGTGAATTGAACTTTAGTATTAGGAACATAAAAATTATGTTTAAAGTGGCTGCTGGTTGATGAGCTATAAACAAAACATAAATTATGTAGATTACGTGTGTGAGCCATGCAGTCACACTTCACTTTATCTCCGTTTACAATGCAAGAAGCTACAGCACCATCATAGCGACCCGAGTGCTTATTTCCTTTGGCTGGATATGCAGTCCCACATTCCCAATATCAAATTAAATCCACTTACCTACACAAGATGGTGTCACTCCTGACCAGCTTCGATTAAACAGACACACTCTTTTGAAGCTACCCTGACGTTCGTAGCCTCCCTCACATGTGTAAGTGCAGGTTGCCCCATAGTTATTGCCAGCAGATGTACATGTGATGTAACCATGGACAGGGGACTTCAGAAGGGGGCATCTTCTGACTGTCAATCATAGAAATAGATAAATATTCAAACTGTAGATAGTGAGAAACACATTGCAGATGTGTAACAAGTAATTGGTAGAGTTACATAGGAATAAAGGATTGGAAGAGACCATCGCAGTCCATCTGGCCAGTCCCCACATTTTATAAATAGCAGACTGCACTCTATCTCTTATATCTCTTGAACACTATCCACCGCTACTGCCTCCCCAGGCAGTTGTCCCGTATATTTACCACCCTCTGTTAAATAGTCAGATACAAACTGCCTGTTTACCTGAGCTTGAGTTCATGCCCCTTTGTTATAGACGTTGTGATCATCACAAACACATCGCTAGGGTGCAATTATCTTGAATATCTCAGTAAGATCTCCCATGAGCCTCCTTTTCTCCACAATAAACAATCCAGAAGGTTATTTGTTATAAGATAGAGATTATTGTTGGTAGTCTTATGGACAAATTCTTAACTTTATAACTTTCCTCTGTCTACCATTTTATCAGAAGCATTAACCAATTCATTTTAAACAAGCAGTAGAGGAATGTCATGCAAACAGGTTAAGCATTCATCCGCTAAAATCAGCAACAACAATTTCTAGCCATATATTAATTAAATATACAGTAAGGCTCCCCTATGGCTTAGTGGATAAATACCCTGGCTGGTGTGATACTGAGCCAAGAAAGTCCCATGTTTGATCATCAATCTGTGGTGAGCGACCTAATGCTTGCCAAGGAACCAGTGTGGGCACTACCATTGGCCTAAGTACCCTGGGCTAGGAGTGGTAAAATCAGGGGCATTTCCACTCCAGATTGTTACCCAGCGACCTATGCTGGGAAGTGCAAACGCATGGGCATCAGGTGAGAGCAGGATTAGACCCAGTGGTGATATCCTGATTGATCTAAATAGCCTGCTGTCACTCTCTGTGTAGGCTCACACATGAAGAATAGCCACCTGGCTGAGATACTGGATGGCTGCCGAATGCCTGTACAGCCATAATTCAGCAAGAGTCAGCAATCAGGAAAGCAGAGGGACAAAAGGCAAACAAAATTGGAGGGGAAAAACATGCTTCTATAATTTATGATAGTGAAGTTCCTAAATGCTAAACAACCTCCTGCTCTGAATTATCTCCAGTGCTTCAGGCTTCTTTTGATCCTATGGAACCCACCTTATGTTAGAGTTTTTCTAAGTTCAGAATCTCGCCAAGACTGAAATGCACCGACCTGTGGCCCCAATCTCGCCTGCTCCCTAACTTCATCTACCCAGAGAGCAGCTCCTCACTGAAAAACGATGGCTTCACCTTATGGGCAATAGAGGGGCCAGTGAATGAGTCTTCCACCCACTGCCTTCCACATCTTGAGGAGCGTCTGACAAGTTCTCAGCCTACCCTTGGAATTCTGCCCATTACACCAACCAATAGGGCCAGCAGAACCCAAGTCAGCTAAGAATTGACATAGGTTTACACTGGGCCTTCCAAGCCCCTGAAACAGGCCCTGAGCGAGGTAATTGATCGCAGAGAGGATCAATTACCTTTGAAATTTCAGCAAATTACTCCCTTTGGAGCAAACAAAGCAATTATCTGTAGACTGCCTTCAGTCCCAGGGGCGCTCAAGTATTTGCCAGAGGATCGGGCAGCTGAATTGAAGAGCCCTTACAGGTGTAGATGGCCCGTTCCAATCATGTAAATGACCCCACTCCCAGGATTTTGGATGGGGGTCTGTGGCCTTCGCTTTGAGCGCTAGGAGTTCCGCTCCATTGCATTTGTGCTGGTGGAGTGGGCCCATCGGAATTTCGGCTCCGGCCTTCTCTGACCTACATTTCCCAATATAATTTCTAACTTATTTTCTCTTGACTAATGTTTCTGCTTCTCACCTATCTGCTTTTCACTGCTTACGCAAAATCTCAGCCACTGATGTCTTTCTCTTTATCGCTAGTTGATATGACTGTAGATTTCCAACTTTCTCTAATGCTTGTTTCCCTGATGGCTCATTTGAACTGAACACCTAAGAATGTCACTTTTTATTGTTGGTACCGTCATATCATACAGTCCTGAAAGTATTAAAATGAAGAGAAGTAATGTATTGTGAGGTAACCTACCATGAACTGTGACAGTGAATTTGCAGGAAGCTTTGTTCCTCTCTCTGTCATAGGCCACATAGCGAATAATGTGTTCACCCTTTCCAAACTCAGAACCCGACGGTGGTCCTTTCAGGACTAACCTGTGAAAGAAGGAGAGGGAAGAGAAGAGGTTTATTATCTGTCAGTCAGATCCGAATAACTGACATGCCCCTCCTGAAGAGTTTCACAAACTTATCTGTTCACAGCATCAAAGCCTGAGGTGTGACCCAAAGGTGTATTATCTTGCCAAGTTGCTGGCTTGCTCCCGGAAATCCATGCGCCGGAATTTGCGGCGGGTAATAACGGCAAACTAACAGCGTTCGCCGTTATTACCCCTTTGAAACTGACCGCAATTCCAGGATGTAGCGCATGCACATCTAAACGTGGAAATCCTGAAGTTGCGGTCAGTCATTCACTGCTCCGACACTGGCTGCGCTGTGCGAAACCCATTCCACCCCACCCCCCTCCCCCCATAGCCTTCAATCAGTGTAATCAAGGAAATCAGTGAAACTGACAAAAACTTGGGCTTTTCCGCAGTAATATTGCTGTCAAATACCCCATTAAATGTTAGGCCTTGTTGGATTAGGTGTAACTGGGGTTTTAACTGCGTATTGACTGCTAAACAAACGTTATAGCCCTGAAAAACTAATTTTAATTTTGTGAAAAGTCAAATTTCTCCATTATGATAAAAATTACAATTTCTAAGAAACTTTTAAAAGAATTTTTTTTTAAAGTTTGTTCATCTTTATTTCAGGTTTACCTTTTCCCCATGTGAGAGCTCCAATCTTTGTTTTGCTCTCTGTAACATTTTTTAAAAAGTCTGGATAAAAGCAGGTTCTCATTTCCAGGTTTGCTGTCTGTGAGAATTCTGCATTGTAATTGGCTGCTTAGACAGCTTGTTGACGTCACAGCAGCTCGCACTAGGGAATCCCCACTATACTGCACTGAAATCACTTACGCGTCGAAAAAGGCAAATTTCTCGCCACAGAGATCACGAGATCTCTATGGGCAGCTTTCTTCGGGGCCAGCGACGAACGCTTTTGCTTCGCCACTGACCGTAAATTCCGGACCCATGTACAGTAAACTCTTTCTTATCCGGCACCTACGGGACCAGAATGGTGCCGGTTGATGAAAAATTCTGGATAACACCGAGGTATACCTACCAAGGCAATTTTTAACACAAACAAAAATAAAAACCACTGACTAACTCGGCCACCTGCGGGAGACTCAGACTCGGCAAAACGAGTGCTGGATGGATTCGGCAAGATTACCGGTTATCTATTTTGCCGGTTATTAAAGTATTCCGGTTGATTAAGTGCCGTTTAAACAAGAGTTTACTGTATGTAAACTAGGACCCTGCTTAGCAGTATCTAACATGGAAGCAGAAGAATTTAAATGCTGCTGTTGCTATCCTGTTAGGATAAATGTGCTTCCCACTAGGTTACCATGGCATTCAAATCCTGAAGGTCCAAGTTTAATCTGTAGTCTGAACTGAGTTAATTGATAGGAGGGGGTGGGGAGGGGAGGGGCAGGGAGTGGGGGTGGGGGGGAGAGTACAATTGGCCTTAATGCCCCTGGGCTAGAGAGAAGTAACATGTGCCCGGAGTCCCATACTGATCCTTGTTGGAAAGTTCATGTGGGTGGGTATGAATTGAAGACCAGTGTGAGCCCAGCTGTAATGATCCCCATGGTCTAATCATCTGCCAACACTTAACTATCTAGGTTCACACATGACGAATGATCACTTGAGAGAGACACTGGAGAGGCACTATCTAGCTACCTTGACAAAGAACTGCTTCCAGAGGCAACAGAACCTTACACATGAAGTAATCGGAGAAATAGTGGAGGGAAGGGCACAATGGGAATAGAAGAAGAAGAGGGAAGGAAGGGATGGAGGAGGAGAAAGGAATGAAGGGAGGGGAATGGCAAGGCAACTATAATGAGTTATATCTATTATATATTAAAATTGGTGAGTAGGTCACAATATTCCATATCAAAATATATTGAAAACTCCTGTTTATGAGAAAACTCATTATAAGTATATGAAAATTTGAATGCAATACCAGTTCTGTCTTTTAGTGCTGCAATGATAGCAGCTTTCAATGTCAGATGTTAGCTGTTAAAACAACAGCTGATAGCATAGTGAGAATTAATACTGAGATGCAGATTGAGTCCGCGTGCCATTGCAGGTTCTGGCCACCGAGTGTCACTGTGGAACAGTCTAATTCTCAGCCTCCATTGTTTTAGCCAGCAGTCATGTTGGAATAGATAAATAAGGAAGTAAGTAGTTTGCTTTAAATACTATTTTTTTCCATGTAAAAAATTTATAGGATCACTAAATGCTCTCTCAGACTTACTTTCGCCCAACCCTGCTGGCAGATTTCCCTTCTTAGCTCAATTTTCCCAATAGTTCTCCCTTGCCCCCTTCCCACTTTCCGAAAATGCAAAAAAAAGCACACCATTTTTTTTTCATGCCCCTATTTCTTTCTCTTGGGTTGCTCACAGCAGTGTCCAGGAGATTACTCTTTAGTTCCTGGAGACTCCAGGACAATCCTGGAGGGTTAATAACCCTGTGACGTACACCCAGCGGTGACATGCTCCCCAAGGCTGTACCAGTCTGCTTGGCCCACAATCCCTGCATCCCCTGCTACTTCCCACAGCCCTTTGACTCCCTGCTTTGTCAATTGTCCCATGTCCCCTTCACCTGTTCCTCCTCACCTGAGGATTATTTCAGTTCCGCCTCACCAAGAAGCATTGAATCCTCTGAACTCCCCCCACGCAGAGCCGCAATTCTGCACTGCACCCGCCCCACACTGACCAGCTTTTTAGGCCTTTCTGCCACCCCCATGAACAGCATTTCATCCCCTGCCCCTTTGCCACTGAGCAGGACAATGGATCGATCCAGACTTCCTCCCCCCCCTCCCAAGTCTCTCCACTGAGCAGGGTTGGTGACCCATTGCTCCTCCCTCCCCCACAGAGCATCAAAATGGGCCCTGGGAATCTACTGTTCTCCCATCACTAATCATCCACCTATCCGCCCCCTCTCCTCTTCCTCTTCTCCCTCCCATTCCCTCTCCCCTCCCTGTCCCCCAATTCATCTTCCCTCATCCTCCTTCTCGCCCCATTTTCCTCACCTTCCCCTCCCATTCCCTCTCCCACACTCTCCTCCCCATACTCTCCTCCCTTGATGCTGTGCCCCATCTGGGTCCAATTACCCTCTCCGCCCTCGAAACCTACTTGACCTGAATACAACACTTCGGGCTTGACTCCTGGTGTGGAAGATTAACCAGTTATAAAAATATAATGCCAAACACTGCAAACTGGGTCTGGTGTCTCACACTAACTTTGTGCTGTGTTTATCAGCCACATCCTTTACCCGCGGTGAGTCCCAATATACTCGCGCAGTCAGCTCCCCTGGTTCTGCCACCTTCTCCCGGGACCCTGGGCACTTTATCCTTGGAGGTTCATAATCTATTAAAATCAAGAAATTGTCAATTAGATTTTAGTTTTGCTTTCCAATTGTTTCCCTGAATCCCACCCGTCCTGCAGTCAGTGACTGATGCTGGATGCTGTTTCACAGGTGCCAGCAGCTCTCGAGCACCATGTCCAAGCATTCATTTCTCATGGGTGGATCTTGACCGTGAGTAATGTGTGAACTATTCAATGGAGTGGAGCGTGACCGGACGGACCCCACATGCAATTTTAGAGCAGGGCCTAACTGGATAGTGATCAGGAGTATAAAACCCGGCTTTGCTAGCCCAGGGACACTAATATCAATTGTAACAGCACCATCAATTATGTGGCGGAGAGCACCTAACTCAGCACAGGCCGTAGATCAAGCCTGGGATCTTCCTGGTGTATGTGGCTCAGTTACGTAATATTTCTATATTTCTAAAATATATATTTACTGGACTGAGAAGATCAAGCCATTTTTGTTTGTAAATAGGCCAGTTTATGCAATCTGTTAGGCTTTCTGATAAGATGCTCCGGGGGCAGTTAATAAAATGTTTACTTTTGGAGACCTGCTGTCTCAGCTGGTTCTCTCCTCTCTTGACAGATTCCAGTCCAGCCCAGCTGAGACAATGGGAAATTCCTCTTTCTGGTTGAATGTTAAATTAGTTTGGCCAACGTCAACCCAGATCCCAGTGGGGCACAGGACCACAACAAGAAAACTGCTCCCAAATCTGCACCAAATTAGCAATCTCACTCGAAGAGGGTACAAGAATGGCTGGGATTAAAAGTAGGAAAATCCACACCAGTATATTAAGGCACGCAGACGGGGCAGAATGAGAGAATTTTTATTCCGCAACTGGCCATTTTATATTTGATTTGCGATTATTTGATACTGACGCCAGTTGATAAAAAGATCTATAATGACGCCCTCACTTTAACAAGCACAGGGCATCAAAAATATGTTTGTTTTTTTAAACTTTGAAACTTGTTTAAACAAAGAAAAAATTGCTAGAAATTGCTCTCAGCTACATTGCCAGATGAATTTTTAATTTTTTTATGATGTTCCTCTGTCCACTATTTTAACAGAGATGTTAACCAATTTATTGCCGGCCTTAAAATAGCAGTCAAAGAAGTGTCATACAAATAAATTAAGCATTTATCTGCTAATATCACCAACAGTAATTTCTAACTGACAATTATCAGTGAAATAATACCAGTAAGAAATTCCAAATGCAAAGAGGAAATACTAAAAACACACAATGGGGCTACAGAGACTTCTTTGGTGAAGGTAAAACATCAGTTCTTGGAAACGTCACTGAATTTTTGGTATCTTTTGGCAATAACATTTTTACAACATGCTTCTAATTAAAATGTGTGTGATCAATAAAAGCAAGGTATAATGTTGAGGAACTGTGTTGGAAGCATAGGGCCAGATAATCCTATCAGAAAGTAGTTACAAACACAACTTAGAATAAAATCCATTCTTTCCTTTTATAAGCTGCAAGCATTCAGTAATGACAGAGCTAAGTGGGTTCCAGTCCAATTTACCTACACATAAAGGTTCACTCCCACTCCACTGGCTGTTCTCCAGGCACACTCTTATTCGGTCTCCTTCCAGTTGGTATCCTTGCTCACATATGTACTCACACTGGGAATCCATACGTATCCCCTTGGAGCACACGTACGATCCATATGGAAATGCCGGAAGTGTGTGACAACGCACCTCTGGGGAAGATAACAGACATGAAGTAATATAATTGGATTACCAACACTCTTGTGTTGAGCAGAGACGATTTACCCCAGTTACTCACTCAATGTCAGACCTGTTGTGTGAATTTGAGGGGTTTCTGATCTAGTTCATTCTCCTTGCAGTGTCAACACAGCAGAGAGCTGGTTTATATGAATGCATAACATTCCTGAACACTGTCAATTTTTTGAATCAGGATCATGGACGACGTAATGCATAATTATATCATATTATTTACGCTTCCATTTATCAGCAATAGGCTAAACAGGATCTTGAAGTAAAGAAACTGTCATCAGATCTAGATTTATTAATTCTGTGATTATGACCATCTTGCCACACAAATCCTGCTCCTGAGGGTAACGCACTTCAAAATTCCTCAGTTGTACCGGTCAGGTTATGCTCACCATACACACTGGACACTCTAGCTACCTCTGAAACTTAGAACGTCACAATATTCTGTGTCGGGTATGGCAAACCTGCCAGCACATGCACTGTAGAGTTTTCAGTTTCAAAGAAGCTTGCAAGTCTCTCTAGCCAGTATAATTTAGTGACCAGGCATTATATTTACCCTCTAGCATGCTGCCTGCTAACCGGGGGATTTAGGCTTCAGCCAGTATGCAAATGTATATGGTGGAAAGAAAAAGAAAAAAAATACTGCAAATGCTGTAAATTACAAAACAAAAACAGAAAATGGGGGGGAATACATAGCACATTAGTCAGCATCTGTTAAGAGACAAGATAGGTTAACATCTTGGGTATAACAATGTAGAAGGTGAAAGATTGAGAAATCAGAGTGGAAATGGGAGGAGGAGTTAAAGCGATAAGCCACAGATAAAGGCAGTCAAACTTATGGACAGAACAGAGGTGTTCAGGGAAATGGTTGCCTAACCTGCTTTTGGTCTCTTCAATGTAGAGACCACCATATTGGTGGCATAAACACAATATAATAAATTGGAGGAAGGACAGATCAATTACTGTTCGAAATGCCCTGATACAGTGCTGCCTCCGGGTTCACCATCTTTGAAGAAACTGTTCCACCAGAATGGAATCCTGAGGGACTATTAGATGATTTTTCCACCCCAGACACACACACACATTTAGCCCCAAACAGGGATGAGCATAAATTTCAATTCTTATATAACAAGAAATGCTTGCTGTCATATCTTCTGCTATCATTTTCTCATTCCCACTTTGTTCATTATTTAAATAAGACTGACATTTGTCAGTTTATAATTTTGTTTTTTATTGTGCTCATTAATCTGTTATGGTCATTTTATAGGGTTAGTTATTTGTACTCAATTTTATGAGTTGTGTGATGCTACATTATTGCATATTTAGAGCATGTATTTAGGTCATCAGGCTCCTAAAGTGTCAAATTCTGACAGAACTCATATGAATGCACTTGCGACGACATTTAAATTGCATTTCAGTATAATGAGGAATTGCAGCATTAGATCAGAGAGCAGCCTTATTGCCTCACAATGAGAGAGATTAGTCCTAAGTTTGAAGAACAGTAACACAAATAAAACACACTAATAAACACTTTGGCGCTCATTTTAAATATTTTATGTGGATTTCAACAATATAAATATTGCAATTACACTTTTTATATTAGATAAACTCCTATTGGAAATCTGTAGACGGAACAATCAAGTGTGAAATGTGGCAAATAACCAGTCACAAACTTGCTGCTCCCTAGGCAGCTACTTCTGTATCAGAGTGGATCGGAAAGGCAGCATTGGTAGTCATGCTCTTAGAGTTGGTCCATTAGGTGTTTCCATGGTCCCCATGTCCAGGCAAGGAGTGACGTAGGTTGCTAATCTTGTGGTGTAAGTTGTGTTTGAGAAATCAAGGCGAAGAGTCAAGGCCTATAAGTACAGGACACCACCATAGCTGAGAACAATAAAGGATTAAAAATTCTGGCTGATAGAAAGAGTTCCATAAGCATAAAGTGAGAGAGCAAGACCCAGAATTTGGGATCAAATAAAGTCACTAGGTCCCTGCTCGAATAAAACAACACACAAAATGGGCCAGGTTGCCCACCTGTGATCCTTGTTGTTACACAGAATGTGCGATAGTCTCATTACACTATTGAATATTATGCAACTGTCGGTCAAATGGGCCAACATGCAAAATCTTGAAGTTTATGCTGCTGTGCGTTGAGCAAGCCCATTGAAACTAGGCATGTAAAGGTCAGTTAGATTCTGGCCTGGATACCAGGCACCATAGTATTAGGTATTAGGTTCAGTGCTGCACTCATACTTGATTTGGTAGAAGAGGAGAAAAACCAGGGATGCGATGGAGATCAGATTGTAACAGAGCTGCACTGCCCAAATCTGCCATTACTCACAGTACCAATCTCTACAAGCCCAGTCACAACTACCTGGCAATGTCAAAGGAGAACTGCCTTTACAGGCTCAGGTTCAACAGAAAAAAAGAAGGACTTGCATTGATATAGCACCTTTCATGACCTCAGGATGTCCCAAAGCGCTTTACACCCAATGAAGTGTCTTGCCATCTGTTGCAAACAGATCTGCAAACAACCTTAATCACAGGGTCAGCACTGCCAGTGGAACTAAAGGTCACCACGATGTTCAACTTTTATGCCTGTGCCTCTTTGTAGATTACCAGATGAGGCATCTGTAGAAAAGCCTATTTTGCAGTGCATAGATGTATTAAACAGGTCACTAATGCATCGAGCAGGGTCAACTTTTCCCAGTGAATAGGGGCAGCTGTCTAATCTTGTTGCACTGGGTTATTTATGGTACTCATGTGGCCAACCATGTCCCTGGACACAATTCCTTTGCCTACATGAACTGAACTCCACTCTATCAATATGTAGCTGATAAATGACAATCAACACCAGATCATGTAAGTAAATGCCAGTTTCCCAGGTAGTCATAATTCTTTCACTCTGAGACAATCATGTGCCACACATATTTAGATATGGTTATGAACCCCTTGCACCAACCACAGACACAAGTTGAGTGCAGATACAACAAGGCTCATGCAGCTACCAAAATCATCTTAAAACATTATCAAGCGGATCTTGACGCACTGTTTCAGAAGCCTGAAAAGATTAGGGTGCCTTACAGTACAACACCGCTAGGTTCTCCAAAATTATCATTTGATGCATTCAGCATAACGGGATAGGTGTCCAAGGATGAGAGGAAACAATCAGTGGTATGTATACTTGATCCAGCTACTTGGTAATAGGACACATTTGGGACATGCTACTCTCACAGTTCTCTTCAAATTTGACACCACCGTGGTCACTTGTATCTAGGTCTTTGGATACTGGAGACTGTATTAACACTTTTGGGAAACCTTTTCCTAGGCTTTCATGTAGGGAGGGTACCCTGGCATTCCAAACAGGGCAGCTCACCTGCTAGGCAACTCATGCAGCAGGACCTCTACTACAGCACTACAGGATCTGGCTGTTCTGCTGCTGTGATGCTTGGACTGCTCTGCTAAGCTCTTCAGTGACATCACCATGCAAGGAACTACTCCTGCCTCAGCTCTGCTTTAAGAGGCTGCTGCAGCCCTTTAAATACTTGCAGCAGTGCTCTCAAATTCCAGCCATGCAGGTGCGAGCCACCAAATTCTGCTTATATTGTCATGAATATTCAAAATGGAGCCGAACCAGAAGTTGAGATTGAAATGGTCATAGGTTAAGAGTAGGGCTGATGTCCTATCACACTCTGTTTCCACCTCACTAATGCCACCATTGGAATTTTTACCCTTAAAAGAGAAGACTGTATAAATCATGAGTAGTGATTAGGTGACACCAAGTTTGAGTTTTGAAAGTCTGTTGATTGAAGGAAGAAAGGGAGACTGAAGGAAATAAGTAGTTCAACAGTTCTCCCAGCGCCACACAAAACAACAGAGGAAAACAATGTACCAGTAGTTCTCCGCGAAACCTTTGCTTTCAGTTGGGGGCAGAAGAAGTATTTTGACAGTCGACCAAAGGACGGGGAGATAATAAGCCACAAATCTGGTGAAACATGAACATTCTGGAATACTATCTCTGTTTTTTTTGGGGGGGGAAGAGGCAGCAAGCTTTATGATCCACATTGATATCTTCTTACTATTCAAATTACATTTTCTTTCTGTCCTCCATCTTCTCTGCTTTTTAATTTGCTTCTTTCTTCAGTCTTCCATTTCCATCACTGGACGAAAATCAGACGGATGATTCATGAGATTCGGCAGACTCAAGACCATAGGGATAGCACAAAAGGAAGCACCAGTGGCCACATGACAGAGATGAAGTGTGCCAAGGGGCACGATCAGCACAAGCTGTATGGAAGAGGTTTCGTCACAGTCCTAGTCCCTGCAAACTTCAGACATTCATTTTATTTGAAGTCTGGTCGAGGCTGGGAATAAATCTGGAAAAGATTTGTTCTAAACTTCCTGTCCTTTCCCACTCCCCATACTCAGCAGCTCATGCAAAATCTTATACCGAGCAAAGTGCCTCAGGACAACAATTTCAATTGAGGGTTGTGCTACTAATCAGTAATGCATTTCAACTTGATGTGATACTTTGTAAAGAAAAAATACATCAAGTTCTGCAAAATTATATATCATCTGTCCTGGAGAAAACAGAGGCCAAGTTTAAAGCCTGAATCAGTCTCCAATGTTAAAACAAGTTTCTCAATTTTCTTCCCTGCTCTTCAGAAGGCACTGATTTTTTTTTGGCGGGGGGTGGTGGTGGTGGTGGTGGTGGGGGGGGGGGGGTGGGAGCTGGTGGGGATTGGATTCCACAAGTGCCAGAAGCCTTTGTACCTTGGAACTCTTTATGTGTAAACCAGGACAGTAGGTGCTCGCAAACTATTCAATCATTGAAGGCATCACAGCTGAACGCAAGTCTTGCCTGACATCAACACGTCCAGCAGGGATCATTAAATAGTGATCAGGTACAGGAAACCTGACTGACTTCTTCCCTCGCTGGCTCATGCTTGCTGAGGGCAATTATATCCCCCAAACTGCTACCCTGACTGTCTCTGTTGATATTTTTAAATCTGTGCTTTTATTTAAAGTGTGAGGATCTGATCTGATATGATTGGGGAAAATCAAATAGGAGAAGAAACTAAGCACGAGGGAGCTAAATTAACATCAGTGGAGATGGGTAATTTGCCCTAATAATCCTGCCAGCTGAATGTTAATTTAGCTCCTCATACAATTAGTTTTGTGCTGATTTTTATATTACAGGAATGCAATAACCTTTCAAACCCAAGCCTGGTGTTACCAACCACTATTTCTTGATTTGTTTCATCTTTTCTATTCTTTTCAACTTTGGTGATTTTAAAATTCTCATTCTTATTTTCAAATCCTCCATGGCCTCGCCCCCTCCCTATCTCTGTAATCTCCTCCAGCCCCACAACACCCCCGAGATATCTGCGCTCCTCTAATTCTGGCCTCTTGAGCATCCCTGATTATAATCTTTTAATCGTTCAACCATTGGCGGCCGTGCCTTCTGTTGCCTAGGCCCTAAGCTCTGAAATTCCCTCCCTAAATCTCTCTGCCTCTCTTTCCTCCTTTAAGACGCTCCTTAAAACCTACCTCTTTGACCAAGCTTTTGGTCACCTGCCCTAATTTCTCCTTATGCGGCTCGGTGTCAAATTTTTGTTTTATACCACTCCTGTGAAGCGCCTCGGGACGTTTTACTACGTTAAAGGCGCTATATAAATATAAGTTGTTGTTGTTGGTGTTCTGCACCATGGGCCTTAGTATCTCAACAATAAAATAAAAATTGAACATTACATTTTTGAAACTATCAAAATAGATGTTGTAAAACCTAGACTTTCTGACATCTGCTCCAAACATACTGGCCTGGATGCTTATCTCATTAGTGCAATAACATGATGATGTTGAAGAGCCAACATCGTTAACATGATGGTATATCCCAGGAGTTGTGAAAAGCTTTCTAGCGCGCAGTTGAAGAATTTGTAATGTCTTCCCTGGATCTTTCGATTATGCATGATGGGCAGTGACAGAGGGAAGCTAATATGAAGGTATTTCAATTCTGAAGAAGTGTTTTCAGTGGAACATTAAATTGCCTTTTTAGATGATGACAGACCTGGATTTTCTGTTTTATTGCAGATTTCTAGTATTTGAATTTTTTCTTTTTATCTCGGGGGGTGTATTACAACTGCTATGTTCTCCCCATTCACAGATTGCGGTAAGGTGTCCTCTGTTTGCTATTTATGCACATGTATAAAGTTTGCATTTATAATTTCATTACAAATAAGAGAGCACAAGAAATGTTCCCCACTGTTGTGTACCCTGCCACGTGTAGTTAATATTCTCCGTTTTTTCCTAAACCGTAGAATTGGTCCTGGAACATATTCCTAATGTCTCACTGCGATGAATGGCCTCTATTGTTCTGCTACATTGGAGTGTGCGCTGATGGGGTTTCAAATTGCAGTTTTTTGAGAATCATCCAAAGATTTTGCCATATTGTGCAAATAAAATTATACGGTTTTGTCTCATTTTGAAAGACAATGAACAAAAGGAAACAGTATCTCTCATGATATTGCTCCCAAGTAATACAAGGCAGAGAGCATGAAGTGGAAGGGGTGAAAGGTGGGAGGTTTCAACTCTGACAGAAAGACGTAGGCAAGAGCAAGGATAAGCTTCATTAAAAAATTGTGACTTAAATTTGTACCTGGCCATCTTTATTACCTACTGCAATTAATGTGGCAGAATGGTTTGCAATGGTTTTCACAACCAAAAGGGAACATATATGGAAATAAGACCTATGTGAAAATTCCTAGACTTGCAATGTTTTGGCAAAATGTTCTATTGTATCCAGTGACAATTTCTCTGTCCACAATAGCAAATAGACCATAAATGTTTACAGCAGAGAAGGAGGCCATTCATCCCATCGTATCTGTGTTGCCTCTTCACTAGTGCAACCCAAAACTATTCCCACTATGTTGCATTCTCCCCAAAGCCTATATCTTCCTCTGCTTCAACTATTGATCCAATTTTCCCTTGAAAGATATAATAACCTCTGCATCTATCACTCCCTGTGGCAAAGCATTCCATGCTTCAACAACCTTATTTCTCTGAATCTCTGTCTTCTCTCCTCTTAGCCTACTCTGCTCCAAATGGAAATAGTAACCCAGTATCTGAAGTCTTTCCTCATAACTATAGTTTTCTATCTCTGGCATTACACTGGTGCATTTACACTGTGCATTCTCCACAGATTTAATGGGCTGGATTTTACTTACCGAGACAAGTTGGGGGCGGGGCTGCTGCCTTCCGGGTTCTAGTCCCGCCCCCAGCAACGACTGACGAACAGACGCTATTTTGCCCTGATTGGCCTTGTTAAGCCCACCCTTACCGGCCAATTAAGGGAAAGCCGGTGTCAGATGACGTCAGTTGATGATGCTTCATGTGCCGGTTTTCTTAAAGGCATATGCACCACACTTGTTTGACAGATGATTTGACAGTATTGAGGTGCTGTCAAACACTGACAATCACTGTCCAAAGGTGTGCCCTTGCACCCAGGCTATCCAATTACTCTTTCCTAGGATAAAACAGATGACAGCTGCAGCTGAGATTGCAGAAGCCATCTGTCACTTCTCCCGATGAGATGAGGCTACACAAACACGTCACAGCTTGTCACCTGCAGAAACATCTAAACACATTAAAAATGACTTTCATAACATTTCCTTACCTCTGATACTAACCATTGTCAAATTGCATCCTTCACACCACTTCTGCAACTGTCATCCAAACACCAACATAACAACAGACCCACAGCACGCCTCACTTACCCTGGCGGGGTTTCCCGACATCGGGAAGCTCGCAGCAGCAGTCGAAAAATTGGGAAAAGCCTCTTAACTGCCTGTTAACTACCTGTTAACAGGCAGTTAAGTGGCTATAATCCTCTTCCCGCCGCTAGGAGTCGGGTCCCTGCGCAAATCGGGGACCCGACTCCCGGGAAGATTTTATGGAGGCGGGTTGGGAGCGGGTTCAGGACCCGCTCCCATTCTTTTTGACTTTCCCAGCAGTCCTGCCTTCAAACCCAACTCCTCAGGGCTGGTAAAATCCAGCCCAATGTCTTTCTATAACAGAGCACCCAAAACAGCACACAGTACTCGAATTGTGGCCCAACCAATTTGTTGTACAATTTCATCATTAGTTCTTTACTCCTGTACTTCATGTTTTTATTTATAAAACCCAAAATGCTATTGGCCTTTTTTATGGCTTTGGAAGCATTGGAAAAGCAACCAGCAAGCAAAAGTTAATTAGCAACAGGTTTTTCTTCCTCACCAATTTTTCCCCTTCTGAAGAAGAAGCTGACTCCTTTTGGGCCTGGTTCCACAGCAGCTGGCCACTGTCCACTCCCTCGCCCAAATATCCACTTTCAAGTGAGAGCACTCACGTGAAAATTTCAGCAGGTTATTCAACCATTGGGGCAGCACAGCTGGGCCTGATCTCACCCTCACCATGCATCCATAAACGTGCACTTTACAGCAGCAGTCACTGAATCGTGATCTTGAATGATAACACAAGGTCATTTTTTTTACCCCCTTCCAAGCCCAGGAATGCTGAAGTTTATGGTAGCTCACAGGCTGCTACCCCAGCTAAAAACAGCTAACTCAGCACAGACTGAAGATTAAACCTAGGACCTTCCTGGTTTGTATGGCTCAGTTACATGCTGCCTTTACCAATTCAGCCATCGAGGAAACTAGCATGAGATTTACAAGAAGACGACATTTCCACAGACTCACCTCTGCATCTGCTGATTCCGGACCAGTGCCTGCTCACCCTACATTCAAGCTGCCTTCGGCCTAACAGCCTGTATCCTCGGTCACAAAATATTTGACACCGTGTTCCGAGCGTGCTCCTGTAGTTTGGACCCCTTGGTGAACGACAGTCTAAATCACCGTTTTCTATGCTCAATGGATAACACCATCTTGGCTCTGGAAAAAGTAAGTTCAGGTTCAAGAGATTTGGCTGTTTAGATTTTCTTACCCCTCTTCTCTTGGAGGTAGCAATTCACTTTGGGGGATGGTTCCAAGGATAATAGTGCCCTCTAGTACTTCCCCAAGTGGCCATTCTTCAGGCCTGAGCTGAGACAGTAGTAGTAGATGGAGGACATTGCATCCAAGACTGAACCTATTCTCACCTGGCCTCCACAAAGGATGTTAGGCAGTAATTAGAAGTGAGAATGCTGGCTGAGCTTGTTTTTTCCTTTTCTTCCCTAGAGAAACCGCGGCAAATTATAGTATCTCCCCCTCTGCTGGGATCAAACCTGCAGAGCTCAGCACCACAGCACAGGGTGTAATTATCCATTTAGCCATCAGGTCAGCAAGTTGGGCAAAGGCAGTTTTATCCATTTAAATTAAGATACAGTAAAAATTATAACAATGTTTTAGATGATAATCTGATTATTGCAACATTTGAAATCATCTCCTTTCCATTTCTCTTCCATTTTGCCTCCAGTTCAAGTTTGTCTGACATGATTCATTTTTCTAGGTTAAAACATGTCAACTGGCCACACTTGGCTTGAACATAAGAACATAAGAACATAAGAACATAAGAAATAGGAGCAGGAGTAGGCCAATCGGCCCCTCGAGCCTGCTCCGCCATTCAATAAGATCATGGCTGATCTGATCCTAACCGCCAATCTACTATCTATCACAGAACCATCTCCTGCATCTAACAGAATTGCACACACGAAATAGGAGCAGAATCAGGCTACACAGTCCCTGGGCCCGCTCCACTACCCACAGGGCCATGACCGATCCGAACCTAGACTCATGTCCAAATTCCTGCCCGCTCCCCGTAACCCTTAATGCCCTTTACTTCCAGGAAACTGTCTATTTCTGTTTTAAATTTAATTAATGTTGTAGCTTCTACAGCTTTTTGTGGCAGCATATTCCATGGACCTACCACCCTCTGAGTGAAGTAGTTCCTCCTCATCTCAGTTTTGAAAGAGCAGCCCCTTATTCTAAGACTATGTCCCCTAGTTCTCGTCTCACCCGTCATCGGGAACATCCTCCCCGCATCCACCCGATCCAACCCCTTCACAATCTTATATGTTTCAATAAGATCGCCTCTCATTCTTCTGAACTCCAATGAGTAGAGTCCCAATCTACCCAACCTCTCCTCATATGACCACCCCCTCATCCCCGGGATTAACCGAGTGAACCTTTTTTGCACTGCCTCGAGAGCAAGGATGTCTTTCCTTAAGTAAGGACACCAAAACTGTATGCAGTATTCCAGGTGCGGTCTCACCAATACCTTGTACAACTGAAGCAATACCTCCCTATTTTTATATTCTATCCCCCTAGCAATGAAAGCCAACATTCCATTTGCCTTCTTAATCACTTGCTGCACCTGCATACTAACCTTTTGAGTTTCGTGCACCAGGACCCCCAGATCCCTTTGCACTTCAGTACTCTCCAGTTTCTTGCCATTAAGATAATAAATTGCTCTAGGATTTTTCCTGCCAAAGTGCATCACCTCACACTTTCCAGTGTTGTATTCCATCTGCCAAATCTCTGCCCACTTACTTAGCCTGTCTATGTCCCCTTGCAGGTTTTTTATGTCCTCCTCACTCACTACTTTCCCTCCCATCTTTGTATCATCTGCAAATTTTGATATGTTACACTTGGTCCCTTCCTCCAAATCGTTAATATAGATTGTGAAGAGTTGGGGACCCAGCACTGACCCCTGTGGAACACCACTAGTTACTGATTGCCAGTCTGAGAATGAACCATTTATCCCAACTCTTTGCTTTCTGTTAGATAGCCAATCCTCTATCCATGCCAGAATATTACCCCCAATCCCGTGATTTTTTACCTTAAGCAATAATCTTTTGTGTGGCACCTTGTCAAATGCCTTTTGGAAGTCTAAATACACTACGTCCACTGGTTCCCCTTTATCCACTCTATATGTTACTTCCTCAAAGAACTCCAGCAAATTTGTCAAACATGACTTCCCCTTCGTAAAACCATGCTGACTTTGTCCTATTAAATTATGATTATCCAAATGTCCTGTTACTGTTTCCTTAATAATGGACTCCAAAATTTTACCTACCACAGATGTTAGGCTAACCGGTCTATAGTTACCAGCCTTCTGTCTACTGCCCTTTTTAAATAAGGGTGTTACATTAGCAGTTTCCAGTCTGCCGGGACCTTAGCGGAATCCAGGGAGTTTTGAAAAATTATTACCAATGCATCTACAATCCCTACCGCCACTTCCTTCAAGACTCTAGGATATAATGCTGAGCGAGAAAGACAAAAACAGGTGAAAGGAATAACTCATTGGTTAGTATGGTCGGTGACAGAGCCATGCACACTTACTCCATGTTTTCTTTTCTCCTCCAATGTTCTGCCTTCCGCTCCTGAAGGTTTTGACTCTTGCTGAGGTTGGACTCACAAGTACTAGTTGCCCTCCAGTACCTTACCCAAGTGGCTGTTCATCATGTGTAAGCCCACTAACCCTGGAAGTCAATGTCACAACTCTCTGTGTAAAGATATTTCCCCTGCTCTCTGTTCTAAATGTTTTGTATTTAATCTTTATCTATGGCCCCTCATTCTCAACTACTGGAACAGTCGGCTTCTATCTACTTTCATAATTTTAAACACTTCTATCTATCACCCTATAATCTGTGTTGTTCTAACAAACAAAAAAAATCCCATTTTCTAGTATTTCTTCATATTTGTATTAGGCAGCATTCCAGTGAATCTGCATTGTACTCTCTCTCAAGCCTCAATATCTTTCCACTAGTATGGAAATATCATGCACACAGTACGTTAACTGAGGTCTTATTAATGGTTTATGTAGGCTCATCATTATTTCTTGGATTTTATATTCTATGGGGGAAAAATTCAGTTGGATTGCGCTTCCTGTTAGCGCCTTAAGAGGGTGCTAATGGGGCGCAAAGCAACTAGCGCCCGTGCGTGGCGATCTTTGCGCCGCTCACGAAATTAACTAGACATTTTGCGGCGGCGGTAAACACTACCGCCACAATCTCCTGCGCCGGCCGATCGTGACGTCAGTCGAGAGTGCAACGCCCCGGTAGCGCCCCGGACCGGATATTCAGTGGCGGCCCCTGTCTTACCGCCTGCCACTAGCAACGACAGGTTGAGGGGAGCGTTTTGCAGTCAGGAAGGGACTGGGGTAGTGCTATTTAAAGGCGACCGCTTCCTGCCTTTATTTGTCGGTGAAATTTTTGCACCACGCATTCTGAGTGAGAGAGAGAGACTGCAGGAGATATTCAAAGCTGTGTTGAGGAGTTTTGGGTACTGAGCAGCACTTTGCAGCTTCTTTCTGGTTTGATCTTCCTTGCATCGATTTAGAAGAGAATATGGGGGCTGCAGTCTGAGCTCTTTCTCTGGGTCTCTCCATTGTTCTTTCCAACAGATTTGATGTACAGGTCTCTCAATGAGCAGGGTGTAGATGTAGAGCAAGATCGACCCTCCCCTTTAAGAACTGGCCGGCGCCAGTGTGTCTGTGCTCCATTGCTGACTGACGTCACATGAGCTTCGCCAGCGCTCTGAGGTAGCGCCTCGCTCCTCGGCCTTTGCGCCTTAAGACAGATGTGTAGCGCCTGATTTAGCACTCCAATCACCTCCAGGGGCGATAAAAGTCAAGTTTGCATTCAGAGGCGATAATTAGCGCCAGGCACTAAACATTGCGCACGGCCGATAATGGCGCCCCAAACGGGGTGATACTGAATTTTTCCCCCTATACCTCTTATGATGAAACCTAGAACTGGCACAGTGTTCAAGGTGTGGTCTAGCCAGAGCACTATACAGTTTGATCATGACTTCCTTTGACTTATATTCTGCTGTTTTGACTATGTAGTTCAATAGTCTATTGGCGGTGTTGATTGCTGCTCTGCATTGGTTGGACATGTTTAGCGTAGAGTCTATTAAAACTCCTAGGTCTCTTTCCATTTCATCCTTTATTATTCAATACCATTCATAAAGTACATGTGTTGCTTATTTTTACATCCTATGTAAAAATAAGCAACTTTACTTTACATTTATCTGCATTAAATTTCATCTAACATTAATCTGCCAAGGTGTTTATTTCGTCCAACTCTAATTTTTGAACTGTTTCCTCCAATACCGTTGTCCCTCGCAATTTGGTATCATCAGCAAATTTGACCACTTTGCATTGAGTTGTTGATAGGTAACTTATGTAAATGAGAAACTATAGCGGTCTCAACACCAAGCCCTGGGCACCCCACTTAGTGCCCCTCACCTTGAAATAACTCCACTAACCCTTTCTACCTTTCAAGCAGTTTCTTATCCTTTCCCAGGGTTTATTCTGACTTTAGCTAATAGGCTTTCATGAAGGACATTGCCAAATGCCTTTTTGGAAGTCAAGGTATGCTGTATCTTAGGGATTTCCACAGTCTACTCATCTTCTGAATTTGATTATTTTATGTTCCAGGCCAGTTTCATGGCACCAGTTGCAACACCAAAGCAACTATATTTGGATAAATGGCAATCACAGTATTAAAGCCATTGCACGTGCATTATCTTGTGCAGTTACTCAAAGGTTATTTTTGGGGTCAGAGACTTGTGGCTAGACAAACTAGAGGCCCCTTTGGAAACCTAACCTAGCACTATAATAGATATGCAACATAAAGACCACTTTAAACTGAAGGGTTTATACTGATATACTGGTTTAGCTTGGCTCCAGTATGAACACTCCTGATCAGTATATGATATTTGGTGCTGAGTTTACCCCAGTATCACTCTATTTACTGGTGTGAGTCCAACCACTTCAGGTGGGCACAATTGTGACAGTAGCTAGAGTTTTGGAGGACACTGGAGCCGCATTGCCAACAGACAAGTGTAGGCTGGCAGGTGTCAGCGAGGCAGCATTATTTCCACCTCACTCACAGCACTGATGCGATCATGCTGCCAGTGTTGTCACCTTTTGCAAAGTTCAAAATTGAACAAGGGCCACCGAGAGAGTGGAGCAGCTGGTGAGATTGTGCCTCAAATTCTGATGTTTTCTTTGCTGCTGAGCAAAATCCACTGAAATTTGAATACCTCATGCCTCCACATCAAAGTAATCAGAAAAAGACTTTAATTTGATTTATTTTGCCAATTCTCTTGAAGGCACAAAGTCCTGCTGGATCCTTCTCAAATGTAGGTTATCTGATCTCCGTCTGTTAATAATAATGAAAATTTAGTGGGAATATTTTCTATGTTCTCTGTTTCTAGCAAATCTTAAAAGCTTTCTTTAAGAACAGGTTTATGATTTTATTTGAAATAGTGATAAGAGGAGAGATTCCCACTATGTCTGTGTTACCAACATATCGACTATAAGAAAACCCTCCCCTGATCTATATGGCCTAGTGTTACCCCAGTCAATGCCTTATCCCAAACTTTTATTTTAAAAATAGCTTTTGGTGTCTGGCTCCCATCATTATACTGATATGAAGCCAGAATAAAAATTCACTGCTCTAGATTCTGAATCTGTACTGGGGTACTGTAAACTAGAAAGTGGGTCAGCATAGATACAAGTGTAGACTTCTCATCCTATCACCTGTGTGCAATGTGACCTGAATTGCTTTTTGATCCAGCTTATGAGCACATATGTTATATCACTGGAGTTTTGTTTATTGACTGTCCCATTACACAGTACTTCAAGTAACGTGCTGGTAACTATAGCAGAATTGTTCCAGATGCATTGCTAACCAGAACACATCTCTATTCTGTTTACTTTCCCATTCATTTCCTTTTCCGCTCCTACCCTTTTCATTTGATAGCTCCTCCAAATGTCATAGACTATTTCATACCTTATTTTTGACTAATGGCCAATAAGAAGCTGCACTCAGTCAGCCAACACTCAGTCTTTGTAAGTACGTGAAGAATGATCATTTGAGAGAGGTACAGAAGGATTGCTGGTGCCAATAGAACCCCGAAATGAGTCAGCACCTTCAGATGGGGAGGGGAGAGAATTAGAGGGAAAATAGAAAGGAAGGTATCTATTTGTAACTAACTTTTCTCCATAAGTTCCCAAGACTCTCAGAACAAGATAAATGCAAGAGCATCCATTTTGATTTCATGTATATAAATAGCAGAACATTGTGATTAGTATCAAAATAATGTGACTTGATTATGCAGTGAGATGCAGTCGAAAACGTCAGTGGTGATATTATAGATATGTGTCTCTATAAATGAGCAGCTTACCTTTATAATCTATATAGTAACTGCTTCCAGTATATTGAACTCTGTAATCAACATCATGGCTTCCAGTATAAGAATATCCAGACCCTAGAAAACAAGGAACAATGTGATTGACGCATTTATATATCTCATTCAGCATTCAGCGCCTGTTCCCATAGTGCTCAACTCTCAGCAATATTCTATTGCAGTAGGACTTGTCCAGTAGTACTTACTATCTTGAGGAGGTGATAAGCAGGTTCCCTTTGGGGTCAGGTTGGCTCCAAGATGACAGGAAAAGGGAATGAGAGATTAGAATTGAATCAATTCTCTGGCAGATTCTGTAAAATGATATATTAACCAGGTAGATCTCCAGTACACCAGTTGATGACCAGCCAGCCAATCTGACTTTATTGATGAAGCCAGGAGGGATGGACCAGTCACTTGGGATAGGTACAGAAGGATGGCTTGTGCCCATGGAACGTGTTGGCAGACTAAATGCACCTTCTTTCCACTGAGCTCCAGATAACCCTGCAAGCCAGTGTCCTAATGAATAAGGTAAACCTAGCTAGTCAAGCAGCAGGAAGCTTCCCAATGCTCTGTGCTGATAAACTAAGATTTGCAATTTTAGCCTGATAAATCCAGTGGCATCTCTATCCATTCATTAAATATGGTGATGGTTTCCATGGTTGCAAGTCACCCTGATTATCTAAAACAAAAAGATTGTCCTTTTTATTCCGTAAAACCACAACAATTTGAAGTGGTATTTAATATCCTGGAGCTCGAAATGCTGCAGAAACTATCCCATTTACATTGTGGGGTGGATTCCACAAAGCCCACAGAAACAGACAACGCCACACACGCAAACTTGCACATGTGCAGTTGTTTGAAATTTATATTTGAGTGGGAAGGTCCACAAGGTCACCAGGAAATTACATCAGAGGTCAAAATGACCAGGCTGAATGCTCAGCCACCCCTCCCACCACCGTGGCCAGAAAAAAATAGCAGCTGACGTCACCAGCAGTAGCATTTGTAAAGCCATCTATTTGAGGTGGTTCTTGGCACCTTGGGAGGCAGTACATCTTTTTTACGTTACAACACTGCTGCCAATGTCAAGGCTTCTGTCGGCAACAACACTGTAATGTAAAGAGGTCATTGTGATAAAACATTTCTGAAAAATAAGCACAGTTCTGTTTATTTGTAACTTTCATAGCAGCTATTCCAGAGACAAGTTCTAAATAGGTGACTCCTGGCACTTTTCCTTTAGCGGGCTGCAGCTCTTGGCAGATGCATACCTCTTCCATCGGCTCCACCCATAAGTACTAACAATGTGGCCTGTAGAGAACAGGTGGCATCGTAGACCTGTGAGAAATGTGGATCTATGAATCTGCCATCGGATTAAGTGCCTTTTATTGCACAAGCTAAACACTGACAGGCTGTCTCACATTTCTATCTTCTGTATCCAAGTTTCCATATTACACAGTGGATTCCAGCTGGCCTACACAGACTGGCACCTGAGGACAAATCCAAATGGGCACAATGGCACATGGAGCCTTCTCTCCTGAGACCAGATCGAAAGAAGAGGGTAAGTATAGAAGGGCTTTTTAAAGACACAACATTTCAACCTTAACACGTTTCATTCATTTAAAGTCAGACTTAATTTTAGATTAAAATTGGGATCTGATTTGAAATATCTGGCACCACTCCCTGGGGGAAAAGTTCCTCTGTTTGCTATGTAGCAAAATCAGAAACAAGTAGCTTCTAAAATGTTTACTATTTTACTACAAGTAGTGCACAAGTTCTCCCCCCGCCCCCCGCCCCCGAGTATGTTTCAATGGGTCTGCAATCAGTCTCTTTTATGGACCATAAATCTCACTTATACAATTTCTCCAGTGTTGATATCACTGCACAGTGACACTATAATAAAGAGCGTGGCAACCAACTCATGTTCCTCAATTTTGCAACACAAGAACTTTTATCCTGTGGTTAGGTAAGCCATACAGTCCTGGAAGGTCCAGTTTTGATTCCCGGTCCATGCTGAGTTACTGATTTCAGCTGGGGTGGTGGTAGGAGTACTACAATTAACCTCAGCGCCTTGGATTAGGATGGTAAAATTAGCCGGGGTTCCCGTTCCTGATCAATATCCACAGAGCCCTGCTGGAAGTGTGTATGTGCGAACATTGGGTAAGCACAGGATCACGTTTGATTGTGATGTCCCCTGCGGTTAGATAGCCTAGCAACATTAACTATCACACAGATTATGGCCACTTGGGCAAGGCATCGGAGGGAGATTGATGTCCCTGCAGCATACCACAGCAAGGAGCTAACATCTTCAGGAGTGGAGGGAAGGAGAAAAATATTGAGAGAGAAAGAATACAAGAACGTCTAGGAACTGGAAAGAGCCATTGAGCCCAACAAGCATGTCCTCAATTATTACCTTCTCACCATATCTCGCAATCTCTCCTCTATCCAGGAATGCATCTAATTGTCACTTGAGCCACTTATACTATCTGCTTCGGTGGCCTTATTTGGTAACTTAATCCACAACTCTATTATCCTTTGGTTGAAAAATGTTACCTGACTTCCCTTCTCACTCCTAACTTCCTATTTTAAAATCCATGCCCTCAGTATTTGAAACTCTTGTTTCAATTGCCTTTTACAATTTGATTCCCTTCATAATTTAGAAAGCTTCAAACAACTTGGTTTTCAACTGTCTCAATGGCAGGATCTGCATAGGACCATGGAACCAGCACAAATCAGTGCTTTCAGGAGTTGGAAGAACATTAGGTGGTAACACAAGTTAGAGATAAATGATACTTTCTGGATTTTCAGTTAGCGGAGTGACAGGCTTTGTGAATATGAAAAATTATCCTGTGAAATTTCAAATCATCCAACCAAATCCCTTAGTAAAGATAAATTTTAAAACAGGAATACTGGGGGGGATTTTAACTCCAATTAAGTTTCCATGAGTGGCAGCAGAAAGCCTTTGGCTGCCAGTCTGAGCAGGCAGAGGGTACAGAGCAGTCGTTGGCTGCCGAAGATCAGGTGGCCCTTGACCACCTGCTGGCTTCCAGCTAAGTGGTGGGGAGGGGGTTTCGGGAAGGTTTGTGGTAGGGAAGAGGGGTGGCGGAGGAGTCCAGGGCAGGGGAGGCTGAGAGTTTTTTTTAATGGGGCCCAGAGGAACATTCCTGTTCCTCCTGGCGCCACAAAGGAAAGTTTTTGACTTAATCTTTTGGGCCTCTTTGTCCTTCCCGATAGCTGCCAACCTGCTTTCACCTGACAGTTGTCCTCACTCAGGCTCGGGTTAGAATGCGAATCCGAGCGCGACTGACGGTTTTACATAAATTCACGAGGCCCTTTCCCACTTTAGGCGGCCGCCTCAACCGCCTGCAGTACCCTGCAAGCTAAGATCGCATGAAAGGGAGCGAGTTTTGAGCGGTTAACTAACCTGCTCGCTTTTAACTGCCCACACGCCTGGTTTCCGCTGGGCGAGTAGGGTTAAAATCAACCCTGCCGGAAATCTGAAATAAAAACAGGAAATACTGGAAGTACGCAGCAAATCACTCAGCAACAGATAAAGAAAGGTTAATGTTTCTGAGGCGACCCTTGATCCGAAGTAACCTAATTTGTTTGTTATTTTATGTTGCAAACTGTAACAAAAATTATCTGTTCTCTAGTTTGGGCCCACCCTCTTTAAATACAGGGCTGCAGTTTCTGATTGTTACTGCATTGTTGGGTCCACTTCAGCCACTGCAGGTGATGGAATGTTTCAGATGTGCTAGGTCATGCCCTCTCAGAGTGAAATACATCATTATATTCAATAATGAAAGAGGGATGTCAGAATTCTTGTTTAATGAGCCTGTTTTTAACAGTTCTTTGCTAACTATTTTTACAGTCACACAGCCAGCCACCCTTCTCCCTTGGGCGAAGTAGTTGGAAAACTTTACCTCAAGTGATTTTCCAGCTGTAATGAGTGAAACAATGTTAGGGAAAGAGCATTTTCATGGAAAACTGTGAAAATTAATTTTTGAGCAGTGATTTAAGAACATAAGAACATAAGAAATAGGAGCAGAGTAGGCCAATCGGCCCTTCGAGCCTGCTCCGCCATTCAATAAGATCATGGCTGATCTGATCCTCACCTCAAATCTAAAGAACACAAGAAGTAGGAGCAGGACCCGGCCACTCAGCCCCTGGGCCCGCTATGCCACCCACAGGGCCTCGACCGATCCGAACTCAGCCTCATGTCCAATTTCCTGCCCGCTCCCCGTAACCCCTAATTCCCTTTACATTTGATTGATGTACTCACCGTAAACTTTTAATTCTGCTATTTAGAATTAGCAAAACGAAAGCTAATTCAACAGAAAAGTACTCAGTTCAGAAATAGAACTCAAATTCCCATCCCAGAGTCTCCACTCCGCCGGCCTTCTTAATTCTCCAATCTGCCACCTTCCATAACACTCTGCTCCCCAATTATCTTTCACTCTCCACTCCATGATGAATTGCTCGAATGTTCCCCTTGTTTCAATGGGGGAAAAATTCAGTTGGTTGCGCCTCCCGTTAGCGCCTTAAGAGGGCGCTAATGGGGCGCAAAGCAACTAGCGCCCAGGCGCGGCGATGTTTGCGCCGCTCACGAAATTAACTAGACATTTTGCGGCGGCGCTAAACACTACCGCCACGATCTCCTGCGCCAGCAGATCGTGACAACAGTCGAGTGCGCAACGCCCCGGTAGCGGATATTGAGTGGCGCCCCCTGCCTTACCGCCTGCCGCTAGCAACGGGAGCGTTTTGCAGTCAGGAAGGGAGTGCTATTTAAAGGCGACTACTTCCTGCCTTTTTTTATTGGCGACAATTTTGAACCACGCATTCTGAGAGAGAGAGAGAGAGAGAGAGAGAGAGAGACTTCTGGAGAGATTCAACGCTGTGTGAAGGAGGCCCTAAGTTCTGGAATTCCCTCCCTAAACCTCTCTGATTTTCTACCTCTCTCTCCTCCTTTAAGATGCTCCTTAAAACCCACCTCTTTCACCGAGCTTTTAGTCATCTGTCCTAATATCTCCTTATGTGGCCCGGTGTCAAATTTTGTTTGTTAACGCTCCCCATGAAGCACCTTGGGACTTTTTACGACATTAAAGGTGCTAGATAAATGCAAGTTGCTGTTGTTCTTGTTAATGGCATTCAGCTCGATCCTTCCACTGCTTCACTCAACCTTACAATCATCTCTATGCTGGCAGAATGTCTGAATGACATTAAGTCATGGATGAGTCAAAATTTTGTCCAACTAAACAACAGGAAGAGCAAAGCCATAGTTTTCAGACCCAACATAAATGCCGATCCCTTGCCATTGCCCTTGCCCTCTATTCTCCTCCCCAGGCACATGCTCAGGCCAAATCAGACTGCAAAACCTCAGTGACCTGTTTGACTTCAAGGTGACTTTCAAAACTCACATTTTATTCATCATCAATACTGATTATTTCTACAACATTATTCATCTGCCCCAACCTTATCCCAACTACCAATCAAACCCCTATATGTGCTTTTATCACCTCTAGATATTATTTTTCCAATTTCCTCCTTGCTGGCCTCCCATCTTCCACACTCCATAGACTCCAAATTGTCCAAAACTCAATAGTCTATATTCTGTCTGCACGAAGCCCCACTTGTACCTCACTCCTATCCTCACTGGCCTGCAGTGGCTTCCTATTCCACAACACATTGAACTTGAAATCTTCATCTTCAAATCCTTTTGTTTTCCTCACTCCATCCTATCCCAGAAATTTCCTGCAATGATATGCTCTGCTCCCATCCTCTTTGACTTTGGCCTTCTATACATCTCCCACTCTCTCTTCACCCTATCTTTGATGGCAGGATTTTCAGCTGCCTTGGCCCTACTCTCTGGAACTCCTCTCTCAAACTCCTCCACCGCTGTACTTCTCTCTGCATCTTTGAAATCTTCTTAATACCCATCTTAATGGCCAAACTTTCAGTAACCTTTCCTAATGCTTCCACCACACCTTTCTTTGTCCCTCTGTTAAGTGCCTTGAGACATTTTTCTACAGTAAAGGTGTTATGTATAACTAAAAGTTGCTGCTGGGTTGGGGGTAATATATTAGCATGAATAGGCGATTGGCTAACTAACAGAAAACAGAGTCGGGATAAATGGGTCATTTTCAGGTTGGCAAACTGTAACTAGTGGGGTGCCGCAGGGATCAGTGCTGGGGCCTCAACTATTTACAATGATTTGGATGAAGATACCGAGTGTAATGTAGCCAAATTTGCTGATGATACAAAGATAGGTGGGAAAGCAAATTGTGTGGAGGACGACAAAGAATCTCCAAAGGGATACAGATAGGCTAAGTGAGTGGGCAAAAATCTGGCCGATGGAGTTTAATGTGGGAAAATGCGAGGTTATCCACTTTGGTAGGAAAAATAAAAAAGCAAATTATTATTTAAATGGGGAGAGATTACAAAATGCTGAAGTACAGAGGGATCTGGGGGTCCTTGTACATGAATCACAAAAAGTTAGCATGCAGGTACAGCAAGTAATTAGGAAGGCAGATGGAGTGTTGGCCTTTATTGCAAAGGGAATGGAGTATAAAAGTAGGGAAGTCCTGTTACAACTGTACAGGGCGTTGGTGAGACCACACCTGGAGTACTGCGTACAGTTTTGGTCTCCTTATTTAAGGAAGGATATACTTGCATTGGAGGCAGTTCAGAGAAGGTTCATGAGGTTGATTCCGGAGATGAAGGGGTTATCTTATGAAGAAAGGTTGTGCAGGTTGGGCCTATACTCACTGGAGTTTAGAAGAATGAGAGGGGATCTTATTGAAACATAAGATTCTGAAGGGTAGATGCAGAGAGGATGTTTCCCCTCGTGGGGGAATCTAGAACTAGGGGGCATAATTTCAGAATAAGGGGGCACCCATTTAAATCGGAAATGAGGAGGAATTTCTTCTCTCAGAGGGTTGTGAATCTTTGGAATTCTCTTCCCCATAGAGCTGTGGAGACTGGGTCATTGAATATATTTAAGGTGGAGATAGACAAATATTTGACCGATAAGGGAGTCAAGGGTTATGGGGAGCGGGCAGGGAAGTGGAGGCCAAGATCAGATCAGCCATGATCTTATTGAATGGCGGAGCAGGCTCGAGGGGCCAAATGACCTACTCCTGCTCCTACGTCTTATGTTCTTATGTTCATGTTTATAAATATGGTTGTTAGAACTACTGGGGGTATAAATTCATCTTAAGCAGTAGTGTGAAATGGGCAAGAGCAAATAGACTGCCCGTTAAACGCCACGGCCGATATTCAGCTCCATTGACTTCACTAGAACTGAATATTAAGCGAGGCGTATAATAGGCTGCAAATGCAATACCGTCCATTTAGCACCTCCACCCATGGCGAATTTCTACCCCAAGGTCTTTACCTATTCCTAAAAATGGTATAGAAGTTTCAACTATATCTTTAACTGTGTGTCTCTAAGGATATTACATAATAATCCAGGTAAGATATTTACTTAAAATCACAGTGAATCAAGTCATTGACGGTTAAAAAAAATGTTTTGATTCACCTACTTAATCTATGAATAGAATAATGTGATGGGTCATTGTTAAGGAATAGTTAATAGATCTGATAAAGTTATGAAATAGTCTTTAAAATGTGTTCACAAGAAATAGTCACTTCTGTTTAAATGGGTTCAGCAAACTTAAGGCAACAGCTTCTAAACTATTCAACAAATTTGGTTTGTTGATTATAGATTTTCTGGTTTCCTGTTCATACCAGATGTAGGGACCTTCAAGGTTTCTTCATAAAGCCAGTGAAATAAGAGTTCTTAAATGCATTAACTATGGAGTTCTCTTGGTAGCTCTGTGAATAAATGTACACCAAATGTGGTACTAAGTCATACAGACCAGATAATTCCAAGTTTACTCCCCAATCTGTGCTGATCTCAGCCAGGATAATGGTTGGGACGCTACAATCGGCCTCAGAGTGCCTGAGCTAAGGAGAAAGGAAAGAAAATGCCAGGGCTCCAACTCCGAATCATTCACCAGGGGTCCCTGCTGGAAAGTGTACATATATAGACATCATGTGAAGACAGGATGAGGCTCGTCTGTGACATCCCTCATGCTAAAATAGCATGCCAACAATCGATAGCACTTGTAAATAGTAAAGCCAATCTTGTTGACAGAGCAAGCAGAATGTATCTGTGAAGAATATGTAGCTGTAGAAAAATATATATATTTTCAGTAGGGAACTGCAATCCTGAGAGGGATTATGTATGTTTGGATGTGTTTTTAATTAATTCCACGATGAAAATTTCCCCAGAAAATTTAAGGATTTACTCGCTTGGCTTTGCATTTAACTTATTCCTCTGAGACTCTGAGTCACTCGAAAATAATGCAATTGAAATTAATCAGCATTTACTCCCCACAGGAGACGAGACAGGAACTCGACTCATTCCACAAAACAGTAAATACACTGATTTCCATTGCACATGCAGAGTCTGTCACAAAGAAGTACTTCAGTCTTCACAGTTCAGGAGCTTAACTGCTGAAGGGTCCACTCCCTGAAGTAATTGAATTCTTAAATCATCAGAAAATGTAAAGGAACAGCTCTGGTCTAAAACATAATACTGTACAGGTAAAGGAAGGAAGGGAGGAAGGTAGGAAAGATAGAAAGCTAGAAAGGTTGAAACTTATATAGCATCTTATCGCATCTCTCAGGAACATCTCAAAGCACTTTACATGCAATGAATTACTTTGAAGTGGGCATTGACTATTGTTATAACAACAGAAAACGCTGGAAAAACTCAGCAGGCCAGGCAGCATCCGTGGAGAGAGAAAGAGAGTTAACGTTTCAGGTCGATGACCTTTCGTCAGAACTGTGAAGAGCCGGAAATCAAATAGATTTAAGGCCAGAGTAAAGCTGGGAAAAGGGGGAGGGGATAAAAGAACAAAGGGGGAGATGAAGAGACATTAAGAGATATGCAAGGCTAGAGGAGGTGTTAATGTGACAGATTAAGGCTGAAAGAAGTGTGAAATCCACTGGCAGAATGAAGGACAGCTGCCAGCTTCTAGGAGGAAAAAAAAGGTGGGGGGGGGGGCAAATAAAAGGGTGGAAAAAATAAAATATAAATGTGATTGGAGCTGAGGTTATGATCTAAAATTGTTGAACTCGATATTGAGTCCAGAGGGCTGTAGCGTGCCTAAACGAAAGATGAGACATCTTTCGTTTAGGCACGCTACAGCCCTCTGGACTCAATATCGAGTTCAACAATTTTAGATCATAACCTCAGCTCCAATCACATTTATATTTTATTTTTTCCACCCTTTTATTTGCCCCCCCCCCACCTTTTTTTTCCTCCTAGAAGCTGGCAGCTGTCCTTCATTCTGCCAGTGGATTTCACACTTCTTTCAGCCTTAATCTGTCACATTAACACCTCCTCTAGCCTTGCATATCTCTTAATGTCTCTTCATCTCCCCCTTTGTTCTTTTATCCCCTCCCCCTTTTCCCAGCTTTACTCTGGCCTTAAATCTATTTGATTTCCGGCTCTTCACAGTTCTGACGAAAGGTCATCGACCTGAAACGTTAACTCTCTTTCTCTCTCCACGGATGCTGCCTGGCCTGCTGAGTTTTTCCAGCGTTTTCTGTTGTTATTTCAGATTTCCAGCATCCGCAGTATTTTGCTATTGACTATTGTTATGCAGGCAAACACAGCAGCCATATGCGCATAGCAAGATCCTATAAATAGCAATGAGATGAATGACAAATTAGTGGCCTGGATTTTGCACTCAGCGGGAAAGGCTGACAAATGTCCACAGACCTTTCACAGGCTTTTCAGCGGAGATTTCCACTAATCCAGCATATTTTCCACCATGGCGCCCTCTACAGGGGATCTGTGGTGTATGTGAACAGGACAAGCAACAGCAAGGCTCTTCAACCAATCAGATTGAACTTTCCTCACTGAGACATGAGTCCAAACCAGGAAGTATAAAGCAGGAGATATAAATTAGATTTAAATGATGTAGAGAAAGCAAAATAATGGTTGGGAAAGAGAGATGAGATTGAGCGAGAGAGATAAAAGAGACAAACAGAAAAAGTAAAAAAAAAATTATTTTATTTTTTTTAAATCTGCAACATTAATTTTCTTCTGAGGCAATGAGATTTTAGTGTCAGCCGTGGCTCAGTTGGTAGCACTCTTGCCTCTGAGTCAGAAGGTTGTGGGTTCAAGTTCCCACTCCAGGGACTTGAGCACAAAAATCTAGTCTGACACTCCAGTGCAGTACTGAGGGAGTGCTGCACTGTTGGAGGTGCTGTCTTTCAGATGAGATGAGATGAGATGTTAAACTGAGGCCTCGTCTGCTCTCTCAGGTGGATGTAAAAGATCCCGTGGCACTATTTTGAAGAAGAGCAGAAGAGTTATCCCCAGTGTCCTAGCCAATATTTATCCCTTAATCAATATCACTAAAACAGATTAACTGGTCATTATCACATTGCTGGGTATTTTTTAAATTGTTCATGGGATATGGGTGTCGCTGGCATGGCCAGCATTTATTGCCCATCCCTAATTGCCCTCGAGAAGGTGCTGGTGAGCCGCCTTCTTGAACCGCTGCAATCCGTGTGGTGAAGGTACTCCCACAGTGCTGTTAGGGAGGGAGTTCCAGGATTTTGACCCAGCGACGATGAAGGAACAGCAATATACTTCCAAGTCAGGATGGTGTGTGACTTGGAGGGGATCTTGGAGGTGATGGTGTTCCCATGCGCCTGCTGGCCTTGTCCTTCTGTGTGGTAGAGGTTGCGGGTTTGGAAGGTGCTGCTGAAGAAGCCTTGGCGAGTTGCTGCAGTGTATCTTGTAGATGGTACACACTGCAGCAATAGTACGCCGGTGGTGGAGGGAGTGAATGTTTAAGGTGGTGGATGGGGTGCCAATCAAGCGGGTTGCTTTGTCTTGGATGGTGTCGAGCTTCTTGAGTGTTGTTGCAGCTGCACTCATCCAGGCAAGTGGAGAGTATTCCATCACACTCCTGACTTGTGCCTTGTAGATGGTGGAAAGGCTTTGGGGAGTCAGGAGGTGAGACACTCGCCGCAGAATACCTAGCCTCTGACCTGCTCTTGCTGCCACAGTATTTATGTGGCTGTCCAGTTAAATTTCTGGTCAATGGTTACCCCCCAGGATTTTGATGATGGTGGGGGATTCGGCGATGGTAATGCCATTGAATGTCAAGGGGCGGTGGTTAGACGCTCGCTTGTTGGAGATAGTCATTGCCTGGCACTTGTGTGGCGCGAATATTACTTGCCACTTATCAGCCCAAGCCTGAATGTCTTCCAGGTATTGCTGCGTATGGGCATGGACTGCTTCATTATCTGAGGAGTTGTGAATGGCACTGAACACTGCAGTCATCAGCAAACATCCCCACTTCTGACTTTATGATGGAGGGGAGGTCATTGATGAAGCAGCTGAAGATGGTTGGGCCTAGACACTGCCCTGAGGAACTTCTGCAGCGATGTCCTGGGGTTGTGATGATTAACCTCCAACCACCACAGCCATCTTCCTTTGTGCTAGATATGACTCCAGCCAGTGGAGAGTTTTCTCCCTGATTCCCATTGACTAAAGTTTTGCTAGGGCTCCTTGATGCCACACTCAGTCCAATGCTGCCTTGATGTCAAGGACTCTCACCTCACCTCTGAATTCAGCTCTTTTGTCCATGTTTGGATCAAGGCTGTAATGAGGTCTGGAGCCGAGTGGTCCTGGCGGAACCCAAACTGGGCATCAGTGAGCAGGTTATTAGTGAGTAAGTGCTGCTTCATAGCACAGTCGACGACACCTTGCATCACTTTGCTGATGATTGAGAGTAGACTGATGGGGCGGTAATTGGCCGGATTGGATTTGTCCTGCTTTTTGTGGACAGGATATACCTGGGCATTTTTCCACATTGTCGGAGAGATGCCAGTGTTATAGCTGTACTGGAACAGCTTGGCTAGATGCGCGGCTAGTTCTGGAACACAAGTCTTCAGCACGACAGCCAGGATGTTGTCAGGGCCCATAGCCTTTGCTGTATCCAGTGCGCTCAGTTGTTTCTTGATATCACGTGAGTGAATCGAATTGGCTGAAGACTGGCTTCTGTGGTGTTGGGGACCTCAGGAGCAGGCTGATATGGATCATCCACTTGGCACTTCTGGCTGAAGATGGTTGCAAACGCTTCAACTTTGTCTTTTGCACTCACGTGCTGGGCTCCACCATCATTGAGGATGTGGGAGCTTGCTGTGCACAAATTGGCTGCTGCGTTTCCTATATTCGAACAGTGACTACACTTCCAAAAGTACTTCATTGGCTGTAATCTACTTTGGGACATCTGGTGGTTGTGAAAGCCATTATATAAATGCAAGTCTTTCTTTCTTTCTTTTCCACAAGTGTAAAATTAATTTTTCAGGGCCAGAGAGTTTGTTCAGCAGTAATTATCACTTATTAGGCCATTAAAGACTCACTCCCAAATGCACCAGCCCTAACTTTTTCAGTTGTCTTTAGTGCAGAACTAGTCCGTAAATACCCCAAGTTCATGCTGTTGCAGTCATTTCAATGCTGAGTCTATCGGCGAGGACTGCAACAGCGCACCCTGTGGAGGAGCAAGGTATCTCTGAATGCATCTTCTGCATTTCCACGTTTATCTATGCATGTACGGACCCCAGAAGTTGCTGTCAGATTTACCCTGTAATAACGGCGAGCGCTGATAGCCTTGCTGTTATTATTACAGCAAAATCCGGGCCAGTATGTTTTTGATGGTGTTGGTTGAGGGAGGGGTGTTGGCCAGGACACTAGAATAAATCTCTGCTCTTCTTCAAATAGTATCATGGGATCTTTAACATCAACCCGAAGAAGGAGATGCACTCAGTTTTAAAGTCTCATTCAAAGAACACCACCTCAAAAATGCAGAACTCCCTCAATACTACACTGGAATGCAAGACTAGATTATATGCTAAAATCCAGGAATGGGGTTTTACCTCTCAGCCTTCTGACTTATAGGTGAGAATGCTACCAAATGAGCCCAGCTGACCAGAGGTTAAAAAAAAAGCCCTTTGCTTTCCCTTGGAGATAATCAACACTGATTTCTAAACCACCGTCAAAAAAGTTTTGAAATTTACTTGATATTTTGTGCAGAATATTTTGGGTCATCCCCAAAAGAAATTAAAAGTTGTGCATTCTAATATCCCCACTGTAGCAAGATTTAACACCTTTTAACCTACATATTAAACCCCAACACTAGCTCTCTCCTGGTTAACATTAATCTCTAGGGTTGCTAACTTTTGCCAAGTCCAAAACAAGATGGGGGCAGAATAGGCCCTGGGCAATAGTGGGAAAATAATGTGGTTCCTGATGAATATGTTGCTGCTGCTGAAAATTAATTGAAAACTGTAGCATACAATGAATACTTTACAACTAATGTCACAGCGTAAGAACATCAGAAAATTCTTGGACAAGCAAAGGCTATTTGGCCCACTGAACGTCCCCCTTTAGTATTTTAACTCTATTGGCCTAGCATCGAACTGCATTTCAAAGGCCCGATTGTTTTAGTCTCTACATTATTCCAGCCATTTAGTCTTCACAATATCCATTTTAATATTATTCTACAGTAATTTAAACAGTATTTCCATCTGGTTCGACTTATCTGTCATATTTTGAAGTAATACTCACGGTTTACCCGATCTCAACAATTTAACACTGTCCTCCGTAACCATTTTCTCTCTACACCATAGACTGAGGTTTTATAATCTTTCCTAATAAATCAACCCCTTGGAATCATTTTTGTTTCTCTTCCCAGTACCATCTCAAATGTCTGTACATCCTTTTTAAACACGGTACCCAGAAATTAATACAGTACTCCAACTGAGGTCTGAATAGTGCATTGTAAAGATTTAGCTTAACCTCTGTGGAATTGGAAAACCGCAAATGTAACACCCCTATTTAAGAAAGGAGGGAGACAGAAAGCAGGAAACTATAGACCAGTTAGTCTAACATCTGTCGTTGGGAAAATGCTGGAGTCCTTCATTAAGGAAGCGGTAGCAGGGCATTTGGAAAATCATAATGCAGTCAAGCAGAGTCAGCATGGTTTTATGAAAGGGAAATCATGTTCAACAAATTTGCTGGAGTTCTTTGAGAATGTAACGAGCAGGGTAGATAAAGGTGAGCCAGTGGATGTGGTGTATTTGGATTTCCAGAAGGCATTCGATAAGATGCCGCATAAAAGGTTACTGCATAAGATAAGAGCTCATGGAGTTGGGGGTAATATATTAGCATGGATAGAGAATTGGCTAACTAACAGAAAACAGAGAGTCGGGATAAATAGGTAATTTTCCAGTTGACAAACGATAACTAGTGGGGTGCCACAGGATCAGTGCTGGGGCCACAACTATTTACAATCTACATTAATGACTTGGATGAAGGGACCGAATGTAATGTAGCCAAGTTTGCGGACGATACAAAGATGGGTGGGAAAGCAAGTTGTGCAGAGGACTCAAAGGGCTCGATTTTGTCATTGGGGCGGGCTGGGGGCGTCTCATCCGCTTTTCGTGTTAGCCACCCGACTCCAATTTGATGTGGGAAAAATATGCGATTTTCCCCTAATTGGGCAATTGATTTCCAGTGTGTGGGAACCCCTGGCCCAATTAGTCTTTCCATTCTGAAACTCGCCTCCAATGATGTCATCAATGCTGCTGGATTTAAGGCCTGCAAGCAGCCTTGCTTCTTCTGCAGACTGCAAACTTTTTGGCCTTTGCTCTGATAGTTTCTTCCAGGCAAAATGTCCAGCAGTAGACCTAAGTCTGCACCGAGGTTTGATGACGCCGCCCTACAAGCTCTGGTGGAGGGAGCAAGAGGGAATAAGGAGGTGCTCTTCCCTTCTTCAGGGAGAAAGAAGCCTCCCCAGCAGACAAAGGCTGTGTGGATGCAAGTGGCCCAGGAGGTCAACTCCTTGGGCCAGAAATTCGGGTCTCCACGGGTGAGTACGCGCTGTGTACTCACCCGTAGACCCAACAAAAGTGTCGGTTTCGCGCATGCACTGTGCGTGCGCTGGAAACCGGAACTTCCGTTCCCCTGCAGGAAGGGGTTCAGAGGTCGAACGCGTGTGCCGGAGAGGCAGCGTGCACGTAGCGAACTTCGGGGTTTTTTTCAGGTTTCTCCGTGAGGGTAAGTATGGAGAAGCTGCGCAGGAAAAAAGGAGGTGCAAGGCCTGCTTTTAACAAGGTAAGTGGTGAATTAAGTACAATTTAAACATTTTTTCAACAGGTTTATCTTTTTTACGTACTTTAAAGAAAGGTAAGTTTATTTTTAGGCACCGTTAAAAAGTGTAATTAATTTTTTCAAAAATTTAAATTTTTGTTTAAAGTAGTTAATTTATGTAATTTATAGTTATTTAAAAATGTGATTTAAAAAAAAAATTATTTGAAGTTTTAGTGAGGTTTTGAGGCCGATCTCTATTCATAGATTTGACAGGTCTTCCTTTCAAAATCTATGAATGAAGATTCCCTGCTCCGATTGGCTCTCCATGGCCCACGTGATCCCAGGGGACGCTTCGAACTAACTGCGCCCCTGGGATACGCAAGCACTGCGCGCCGGCAGCTGCAGGAGGCCCAGGAGCCGAATTCCATGCGGGCCCGAAGCACAACGGCAGGCGCGCCAGGTAAGTATGCACACGATCCTTGCACCCGCGGGAAGCCGGAGAGCCGAATTTCTGGCCCCTTATCTATGTGCTGCAGAACCTGGCTGCAGTGCAGGAAGAGGTTTCATGACCTTCTGCGCACTGGAAAAGTAAGTATGACTTGCCCATCACCCTCAATCTGATCCCCATTGCCTCTCCTCGCCAGCACTCAGCTTTGACAACCTCTTCCTCCACATCCCACTTGACACTGACATCCCTGCACCCTTACCCATTCCCTCTCTCTGTATGTTCACATTCACTTAACTATTCGACTAGGCAGCCCTCACACTCCCTATCGCTGTGATGCTATGAAAACAACTTATAACACACAGGGAGGGCCCTTGGTCTTGCCACCTCACTGAATCTTTGTCTCCTTCTAGGCATCTATGCTATGGATTCTCGACACTCACTCCTTCATTCTCACTCAATCTCCACTTGTCTCCATCATTGCAGGAAAAAAGAGCTCACAATAAGAGGGAAAGAGCGAGGACAGGAGGAGGGCCACCCTCAGTAGCCCAGCTCACCCCCTGGGAGGAGGCAGCCCTGGAGATCGTGGGAGTGGAGGACGATGCACAAGTGGGGGACGGACAGACGGGTGCATCAGCGCAAGCTGGTGACAGAATAGTTTTTCATCTCTCTCATTGACATTGCATGAGTCACTGATAATGACTCTGATGCTCTAACAGATTGACTTATGATCATCTGCAATATTCAATGTGCATGTAACCTTGGCCTCACTTCTCTGGCTCTTTCCTTTACTCCCCCACAGGACCATCGAAAGCCCCCGTCCCCACTATCCAGGAGGAACAGCCTGAGCCTCCAGACACCTCAGAGGAAGCTGCAACCTCTGAGGGCGCAGCGTCAGCAGAATTCAGCGCACCCAGCACCAGCGCAGACACTCACACCTCGGTGGTACCTTCGCGAGATAGTGTAGTGTTGTCACCTGGTGTATCACAGCTCACAAGTGAGCATCAGCAGATGGTGGAGACAGGGACAGCAGTGGAGAGTCCTAGTCGGAGGGCACAGGACTCTGCCAGCTCAGCTCAGCTGCATGTCGACCCTCTGCCTCCGGGTCTATCCAGAAGAAGAGCGGTGCTGGAACTCCAGGAAGAGGTGCAGGAGTCTCTGGCAGGTTTTGTCTCCAGGGTCACTGCGAGTGTGGAGCGAATGGAGGAGTCCATCACTAACATGAGCAGAGCCTTTGTGGAGGCGTTGGCGCATGAACGCATCACCACGGAAAGGATGGCAACCTCCGTGGAAAGGATGGCTACCTCCATTGTAAGGCTGGCTACCGTAGAGGAGAGGAAGGCTACGGTAGAGGAGAGGATGGCTACGTCCATCGAGGAGCTTAGTCGCCAGGGTATGGAAAACATGGTTATTGTTCAGAATAGACTGAGATCTCTTGAGGAGCGATGGTTAGCTATTGACCAACAAACCAGACCTTCAGGCAAGTCCTCGGGAGTAGGACTTCCAGTACAGAAACGGGTCCTCATGGTCCCCCTGAAGTGCAGCAAGGTGCTGTCCAGCCACTTGCTAGCTCTGAAGTGGGGCTGACCCATGAGCGGGATGTTGGTGGCAGACAACAAGGAAGTGGGGGCTCCTCTCCAAGCGCTCACACGACCATGCCACTGCAAAGTCCTCGGTCAGAACCCCACCAGAGTCCACACCCAACTGAGATCGGCGTCTCAACCCCTGCACAGCCACAGGAGCAGCAGACTGTTGCCGAGCCCTCACAGGCTCACAACCCCAGAGGACGCCTGCCAAAGGTGTCGAGACAGGAGCAGCAAGAAAGTGAGCAAGGGGCTTCCACATCTGCTGAAGCCACAGGGGAAGCACCACGTAGGAGCATGCGTAAGAGGAAGATAATGCACAAGTAGTCACAAGGGTAGTCACTTGGGTGAAATGTCATGTTTAATGTTGAAAAGCCATCAGTTGGTTATTGTAAATAAAAAATTCTGATGGCAACTGTTGCAGTTGTGGCGTCTGTCATATCGCTAATGGCACTTCCACACTGAGGGCTTAGGATGACTTGCAATTGTCAGTATGGTGGTCAGAGTGATAGAAATCCGCAGATTCTTGGCCATTGTCGATGGTCTGACAAGAAGGTGCGAGGCAAAAGTGTTTGATTGTGCAGGCTAAGCAAATCTAGCCAAGAGGAGTGCATCCCTTGCATCCCGGGCAGCAATGTGGTCGCGCGCTGGCGCCTTCTGGCCTGTGCAGCTTCAGGTGGGTGAGCAGCAGCTTGGCGCTCCTGTTGCTGCTGCTGCTGTTGGTGGTGCTGTTGTTCATGGATCTGTTGCTGCCACAGCTGGTCTTCGTCCGAATCTGATGTCCAGGAGGAAAGGAAATAAATGGTTCCCATGCTTCTGGTATATGCCTCAGTTGAGGAAGCGCTCATTCAAGGTGGCGAGAGGGGTTTCCCAGGAGGTCACACTGGAGATGGGTGTCAGGCTCCAAACTTCCACAACAATGGGTGTGCCTGCTAAAATTTCCCCCAGACCTGAGACAACAAAGTTCTGCCACCTGCAAATGATGATTACTGAAAACTCCTTTTTAATGGTGGAGCTGCAGCTGTTAGTAAGCATTCCACTTGTGCTTCCACCAGGTTTCACTGGCGTGTTTCAGAGGAGACGTGGGAAAAGTGTTAAAATCAGAAAGGCCTCTCAAAATGGGATTATAGAGGCACTTAACCGGTTGTTCAGGGCCTATCCCGCCTCTTGGAGGCGGGATGGAGACGGGGTCAGAAAACTCACATTTGGGAAAATTGCTCGGAGGTGGGATGGAGGCGGGATCGGGCCAGCCTGCCATTTTTCGCGATTTTAACACCTCACACGCCTCCAATCCCGCCTCCTCGGGCCTGGCAAAATCGAGTCCAAAGAATCTACAAAGGGATATAGACAGGCTAAGTGAGTGGGCAAACATTTGGCAGATGGAGTATAATGTGGGAAAGTGCGAGGTTATACACTTTGGCAGAAAAAATAAAAAAGCAATTTATTATTTAAATGGAGAGAGATTACAAAATGCTACAGTTCAGAGGGACCTGGGGTCCTTGTGCATGAAACACAAAAAGTTAGCATGCAGGTACAGCAAGTAATCAAAAAGGCAAATGAAATGTTGGCCTTTATTGCAAGGGGGTTGGAGTATAAAAACAGGGAAGTCCTGCTACAACTGTACAGGGTATTGGTGAGACTGCACCTTGAGTACTGCGTACAGTTTTGGTCTCCTTATTTAAGGAAGGATATACTTGAATTGGAGGCAGTTCAGAGACGATTCACTAGGTTAATTCCAAAGATGAGGGGTGGACTTATGAAGAAAGGTTGAGCAGGCTGCGCCTATACTCATTGGAATTTAGAAGAATGAGAGGTGATCTTATTGAAACATATAAGATACTGAGGGGGTTCGACAAGGTAGATGCAGAGAGAATGTTTCCCCTCGTGGGGAAATCTAGAACTCGGGGGCATAGTTTCAGAATAAAGGGTCGCCCTTTTAGAACTGATATGAGGAGGAATTTCTTCTCTCAGAGGGTGGTAAATCTGTGGAATTCTCTGCCCCAGAGAGCCGTGGAGGCTGGGTCATTAAATACATTTAAAGTGGAGATAGACAGATATTTGCAAGAAAAGGGAGTGAAGGGTTATGGGGAGTGGGCAGGGAAGTGGCTTTGAGCCCAAGATCAGCCATGATTTTATTGAATGGCAGAGCAGGCTCGAGGGGCCAAGTGGCCTATTTCTGCTCCTATTTCTTATGTTCTTATGTATTGTATTCCACTATTCGGACTATAAAATCTAGCACTTTATTTGTTTTGGTTTTTTAATTGATCCACTACATCATAAAACAAAAAAGGAAAAATTGACTTCTGTTTTACAAATCAGACAATGTCTAGTTTCTTCTTAGAAATTTACAAACTCCTGAAATATGGATTGTCCAGTCCAAAACTGGGCTAGTAGCAAATTTGCTAACTTCGTACTTTACCTACTATAGGGGCAGATTGCAATAGGCTGCACCTAACTGAAAATTTAGACTTCCCCTTCTTGGGCACCTGAAACTCCAGCAAACAATAGAAACCATAGCTTCTTTCCCCTACCTGGCTTTTCTGCCCCATCAATCTTCTCCATTCTGGTTCTATGAACTCGTATTTTCTGCTGAGCGGAGAGCGATGGCACACAGAATGTTGTTGCAGGTGTCATCTCTTCAGATGATCTACCTTTATTTTATTATGGTGGAGTCTCTTATGGAATGAGAGAAAAGCTTTTGATTAAAATTAAACATCAAGCTAGTACTGATCAGACTGGCCCAATGCAAGGTGACTAGGAGAGTTGGTCTGGATCTTTGAGTATAACCCTGACAATGGGCTGGATGTTGCTGGAGTGGGGTAACCGTTTATTTTGACTTTTTTCTGCACCCTTAAGCTCAAAATGTTTTGCACCTCGATAACGGGGTGAGGTCAACAGGGCATCTGGGACCTTAGTGAATAGCGGGACCAACAGTCTATCTCCTTAACCAATGACATTTAAGGGTTAAGAAATAAACAGTGGAATGGCTGAAAATGGGTGAATTAGAGTCAAATCAGATACAGAAAGAGAAATAAAGAGAGAGAGTGAAAGAAAGATTGGATTAAGAGAGAGGAAAAAGAGAGACAGGAAGGAAAAGAAAGATTTTTTTTTTAATTTAATATTTTTAAAATCTCCAACAATTCATTGCCTGAAGGAATGAAACTCCACAGTTTAAATTGTTCAATTTCTAGACCAGTGACGTTGATCGGCAGTCATTAACAATTATCACATCGTTAAGAGATACTTGCGCTGTTAATTACCAGACTTGACTTTCTGTGGCGAGTTTAATGGGTAATTAATGTGCAAATCCAGCGAGTTCTTAAAAATAACGGGAGGTTAAGGGTGAGATGCTGTTTGTGCGAAGCAAACAGCGAAGCGGTGTAAATCGACCGGCAAGCTCTGGAGATTCGCAACTCACGCCGTATCTCTTAATTCCCCTGAACTTGCTGGCTGATTTGCACAGTAATAATGTTATGCGTCATTAACATGCCGTTATTTTTTCTGCAAGTTCCAGCCCAAAATTTACAACAGTTTACAAATTATTAACTGCAAGCTGATTACATTGACGATCAATTCCAGTACGCAGTTTCAGATAAAGAGCATTTTCAATTAGAACTATAACCATGTGTAAGCAATAGAGCAAAACAAGATTTGTGATTAATATTCTGTTTGGCTAACCTTGGATTACAATTGCAATAATGTTTGATAAAGGACCGCCATTTTTCAGAGAAATAGTTTTGCAACCCTTTAATTATTTGATTACAAATGCAATGTCGTAAATCCTAACAAAATCGCTAATTGCATTACTAGCACATGACATCATCCTGACAAAAATGGGTTTTTCCCTTCCAAGAGAAATGGATTTGTCAGTTTTTTTAATGAAGACAGTGGCCCTTTAATTCAGCAAATATCTCCACTGATACTTCATAAACATGTTGAGATGAGGGAAGTTTGGATTCATTTACAAGACACACATCTCTGATGGTATCTCCATTAAGGGCATTGTAACTGTCTTCAGTGATGAAAAGCAGATAACTGTCAAACTGTGCTAGCTCTAGTAGAAGGATTAGGTATCGTTGTTTACACAAACGCTCGCATAAAAACATCCAATCTCAAATCATTCAGAATAAGCAAATAACTTGCCAAGAAATGCATCAAGAAACATAATGGAACAGGGCGGCTAATCCTGAAATATCAGAGATTCCAGTTATAAAACATCTAGAAATATCATGTAACCAGTCAAAGCATTTCTAAATCTGCCCAGGTTTTACGAGCAAGACTAGAGCTTTAGAAGAAAAGTGGATCTTTGACGTATGTGAGGCAACAGTTGGGGATTTTTGGTCTTGCTTGGATACCTGTGAAACATGGCTATATCTTGTCTCAGCAGCATCCCTGCCATTTCCACATTGCCAATTCTGGTGTAAGGTAAATGATTTTCCTTTACATTGACACACAATAAAAAAAATGGATGCCTGCAGCACACACTCACGGCACTATTGTTCATTGTGTTACGTAAGAAAGCACAGAATGAAAGAAAAGCATTCAGCCCATCAAGCCCACTTCTTCCACAGATTATGTACAATTCCTCCTTCAGGGTGTCTGCCTCATTCATTTAATCTCCTGAGGTATCATTCAGTATAATTACACCCTGATCCACAAAAGTAATCAAGCAAAACACCCTTATTCAATATTCATTCTCCCTCACATCTTCATTATTCATCCTTGGCCTGCTGCCCTCCACAAGCAATATTATCACCCTATCTCCATCGCACCCTGAGCTCCAATTATGACGGACCATCATGTCCCATGAGTATTTAATCCAAGACTATAATCCTAACCTCATTCCCAACCAGATATTTATTTATAATATAAACAGAAAACACTGGAAATACTCAGTAGGTCAGGCAGCATCTGTGGAGAGAGAAACAGAGTTGTTTCAGGTCGAAGACCTTTCGTCACAATTTCAGATTTCCAGCATCCACAGTATTTTGCTTTTGTATCAGATATTTATTTATCTCTTTTTTTTAAAAAAGTTAAGCGATTCAGCCTCAACTGCTTTTGCTAGGAGTTTGTTCCACATTTCCAATTGTGTGTGTATACTTGGGAAATACAAAGAGGGGCAGGGGCCAAGATTCCAATGGATTCTTTTCTGCCAGCGCAAATGCGGTGAGGTGGGCCTCACTGCTGCCCAAATTAATAGCTGTAGGTCCCGTCCCAAATTGCAGCAAGAGAGCCATTTGCATGGTCGGGGTGGGCCGCCGACATGCGTAAAGGCACTTCAGAGGTGGCCACCCCAATCTACCATTTTAAGGTGGAGTGGCTCTTCCATAGGTGCTAAAAAATTTCAGTTCCTAAGAAAGCATGTAATGTGATTTTTAAGGCAAGATTGAAATCGATTGCCATTGTCTGCACAAAGTCTGAGGTCCTGCTTGGGGCCTCCACAGAACTCTCACAACTCTTAGCTGGTGAGAGTTCTATTGAGGCTTACAAATCAGAATTATGGGCCCAGATTTCATCCAATATGTGAGGCTTAGTAATTTTAAGCCTGTGTCCTCACCTTCTTCACTCACAGTACAAGTCCAATAGCTTACATTATTCACGTCTCTCAGCACTTTTTATTGACACATTTTTCTTGCCCCTCCTCTCCAGAAGGTTGGATTAAGATATGTTGCTGCAACAGAGTAGAAGGAGCTTTAACCTATATCTGTCCATGCTAATGTTGAGACTGACTGCAAACCTGGAGAAGTGTTCCAGTTCCTTGCAATGCATCCCTCACTTTGATGAGCACAAAAAACAACAACTCAACATAAATGTATCAATTAATATAAGATTGCAAATGTTCTGTTGTTCTGGAACACACAGGACATGTCCTATATTCAGACCCCAGTTTTCGAAGGAGGATACATTGAAGAAATTCAGCACCAATGACTTAGCAGATCAATAAAAAACAAAAACAAAACTCAGCATACTCAATAATATCCAAGTATGTGAGGCAAAATAGACGCACAGACACACGCAAACAAAACAGTGATGCCTTTACTTTATTTTCAATTTGTAATCCTGGCCTCAATTTTAACTCCAGGCCAGTTTAAAATGGGTGAGCTGTGGTTTACCCGCTGCTCCAGAAATGAGGCCCGGGGTACTTTTACTCCAAGCCTCATTTAAATCCCACCAGTTTACCTCCCACCTGTTCCAAGCAGGAAGTAGCAGAAAATCGGCAAGACCAGCTAAGTGACTGCTGTTGGGACTCCTACAAAGTGGAGGGGAGGGGGCACAAGATTCTGGCAGGGGTGCCTACGTTCTCCTTGTGGGGCCCAGAAGAGCACCCCTGCTCCTTCTGGCCTCTCAAGGAAAGTAAAAAAATATAAACTTAGATCTTTGGGCATCTACTGGCCTCGAACTGCCGCTGGGTTGCCCATACAGGATAAAAAGGACCCCGCTGGCTTTGGGGGAGTTGCCTTGCTGCCTGCTCAGGTGAGCTGATGAACATCCAAACCAATCAGCTCCTCACAGCTCTAGGGCGAGTAAGTAACTTGGGCAATTTCAGCTGCCCTCTCACCCAGTTTCTGCCAGGCGGGTAGGGTAAAAATGATATGAGTTGAATTGTAGGAACATAGGAACAGGAGTAGGCCATTCAGCCCCTTGAGTCTGTTCCCTCATTCACTTAGATCATGGCTGATTTGTACCTCAATTCCATTTACCCACCTTAGCTCCATATCCCTTGATACCCTTACCTAACAAAAATCTATCGACCTCAGTCTTGAAAGTTGAAATTGTACCAGCATCCACAGCCTTTTGGGGGAGAGAATTCTTGATTTCTACTATTGTAGTCTGTGTCAAATTAATTTTGGAATCTTAGGAAATTGATTTCATACATTAACCATTCCACAATGGTATTTACTATCGAGGGACATCCTCACTAGAACTTAGAGCTCTTGACACAGATTTTTGGGTAGCATGGCAGAAGTTACAAAATGGAAGGAAAAGCTAGGGGAATACCAGGCTTTAATTAAAGGAGCTCTGTTTTCCTCATGAAAAGATTTGGCAAATCTTTTTTGGCTTCCAGAGAGAGAAAAGCCACCAGCTGTCATTTTCATCATAACAACATCACATGAACTTGATGATGATAGATTTAACATGCTTTGGTACTCCATAATGTGTTTGCACACAAAATAAATCATCAAAACTGTGCTCCTCAGAAGACTATAGTCTCCCCTTTAGAAAATAAAAGTTGACATACCTATATTGGAAGGTCATGTTTCTGCTTATAGGAACTGCTTATTGTTGAACAGCTTCCTGAACTCTGAAGATGGTCAGCCATCGAGAGACGAGGAGCTTATTCTGAGTTTACCTCAACAAGGGTTAACACTGGCTCTCACTAATACTCTGCCGATGAAGCATCCTGCCCCAGTGACACTCTCCTCATATAGCCTTGCAAACAGGTGAAAAAGCCCTTCCCAGCAGCAGCAATGAGTTTTGAGTGGCAGACTTGCTTTGGATTCAAATGTGTGCATTTTTGGCGAGGAGTATTGGAGCTCCAGCTCTTATGACTTTGAGCATTTGAACAACACAAAGGTAAATAAATTGTGGCTAGTTATAACGAATCTTAACAGCAAAACGTTAGAAAGCTCACAAAAGGAATAATAGACAGCAAGTATTCTGAATGAAAAACAAGACCAGGTCAAAGCTTGAAACCATCATTACATTAACCAATTCAAAGTCTGGAAAGAAAACACACACGAGAGCAAATCACTGCCACAATTTATCCAAGATCTCACCAACTATATTTTAGCATTTTTATAGCGCTTCCTGTGTTGTAGTCAGATAAGTGATTGTGAATTTTAATTGTTAATTATCGTTCCCTCCCCGCTCCTGAAAAATATTTTATCGGTTAGGTAATTAAATTATGGGTTGAAGCATTTTTCCTCCCATTGGAAAGAATCAGATTACTTGTTGAAAATAACCTGGATGGAATGGGTTGCAGTTTTCTAAACCGCCTGTACTCAGAAAGACGTTTTAAAATCAATTGCTGTTAATCATTCAGATCTCAAAAGCTTTTATTTTTCTCATTTTCCTATATTCCTGAACCTCCTGGTGGCACTTGATGCTCATTTTAATTCATTAGACCATCACAGCTTTATAACCTCAATACATCTCAGCTGTGTTCAATCAAAAATATTTTACAACTAACTTTTTGGCTAATCACCCTTTGGCAATTCATCAAGCTGGAGTTGAATGGAAAAGCACCAAATCCTAAAGCACTGTACAAGAAAGCAAAGAGCTAGCAATTCTATCAATTAGCACCCTTAACGGTTGGGTTTTTAATATAATTCGACTCATAAGCATGTGGTTTTCTTTAGCATTAAATCTGAGTCGTTGGTATATAAGCTAGAGCGAGAGAGCGAAAATCATTTCCCGTTACAAGACACCAAGGCTAAGATTTGTCACAGAAATCTTCACTCTGGTCTAGTGAAATTCAACAGTTCAACTCAGCTCCGACTCCGAGGAGCCCCACCTACAGGACTGTTCCTTCAGGCTTCACAGGGGAAATCCGGCCTCTACTGCCCTGGGCCCCCTCCCCACCAGCTGTGAGACTCTCAGTACATGCCCCACACTCTCCACACACCCCCCCCCCACCCCAAACCTCCAAGCCCCCCAACCCCCACCCCAAAATCCCCAACCCCCCCCACCCACAACCCCCATCCCAACCACCCAAGCCAATCCCCCCACTCCCCCAACCCAACCCCCCACCTCAACACCCCTGACCCCCCCACTTTCAACACCCCCACCCACCCCCAACCCCAACCCCCACCCCAGCCCACCAATCCCCCCAACCCAACACACAATCCCAACACCGCCCACCCCCAACCCCCCCACCTCCAACCCCCACCCCCAACAATCCCCCCTACCCAACCCACAACACACCCCAGCCCACCAATCCCCCAACCCAACACAGAATCCCCCCACCCTCCAACCCCCACTCCCAGCCCCCTCCCCCCCACAACACACCCCACCCGCCAATCCCCCCAACCCAACCCCCAACCGCCCCACCCCCACCCCAACCCAACCCCCCAACAGCCCCCCACCCCAACCCAACCCCCCACCAACCCTCAACCCCACCACCCCCCAATCCCAACCCACCCCCCTCAACCCCCCCACACCCCCACCCCAACCCCCTAATCCCAACCCACCCTCCCAATCCCAACCCACCCCCCACCCAACCCCTACCCCAATCCCCCACCCCAATCCCCCCCACCCCCACCCCCCAAACCTCTCAACCCCCCCCAAACCTCCCAATCCCCCCAACCCCAACTCAACCTCGCTCCCCCCACCCCAACCTCCCCAACCCCCAGTCCCCCCACCCCAACCCCCCCAACCCAAACCCCACAACCCCCCCACCCTGACCCCCCCACCCCGACCCCCCCACCCCCAACCCCCCCCACCCCCACTCCAGACCTCCCAACCCCCCCACCCCAACACCCCCCACCCCAATCCCAACGGCTCCCACCCCCCACCCACTCCAACCCCCACCCCAACCCCAACCACCAACCCCACCCACCCATCCCAACCTCCCCCACAACCCAACTCCCCCAACCTCCCCCACCCCAACCCCAACCCCCCCACCCCAACCCCCAACCCAGCCCTCCCCACCCCAACCCCAACACCCCCCTTCAACCCCCTCACCCCCACCCTAAACCCCCAACCCACCCCTCAACCAACCCCACCCACCACCCCCCAACCACCCACCCACAACCCCAACCCCAATCCCCCCACCAACCCCCCACCCTCCAACCCCCCAACCCTCCCACACCCCAGCCCCAACCCAGCAGTTATTCTGTTTCTTCCAATAGTCTAGTGTGTAACAGCACTGCTCAGTTTAGTACAAAGTCTTACAGGAGGTCGCAGATTAGATTCCCAGTCTGTGCTGAGTTGGTTGAACTCAGTAAGGGAGGGACCCTGAGCCCCAACTGTAGTACCCCACAGAATGGCCAGTTACGTGAGACACTGGAGGACTGCTGACACCAATGCAACAGCACATCAGAGGAATCAATGGTTTCAGAAAAAAAAGAGAAAATTGCAATTAAATGAAAAAATTCTCCAACACCTATAGATTCTCTCAAAACCACAAGAAAAACAAAATCAACAAAATTCACTCACTTACCTTCATATCCATATCTATATCCAAAAGCTGCCCTCACAGATAAAGTGAGCAAAAAAAATAGTCTTCTCATGTCTCGTTGCTGAACTAATGCTTTGGTTCAAATTTGTTTGAAACTTCTGGAAATTTCGCAAGTATGTTATATCTATGAATGAGATTAAGAAAAGAATTCAGCTGTGCCATAAAGCTGTTGTCACCATGGCAGTGAATAACAGCACCCAAAGAGGATAGTAATGCACAAATCATACACCGAACTAAAGGAACTCAACTGTCAGGACAGTCACCACAAGCAAAGTTGCTCACTGACTTAGTTTTACTCCGCTGAAGAAAGGGTCACTTAAAAACTTAAAGAATCTTCTCGAAATAGTAACAGTACTAAAAGGTTTTAGGGTAAATCGCAACTGGCGAAAGGGGAAAAATATCCTTAAGGTTAGGTTAGGATGGAAAATTCTAATTTTTCTTCAAGGTCTGACAAAATATAATTAATTACCTTTAGATTATATTTCCATACTACCGTACGGTAGAAATTCCAACCCTGAAGTTTGTAGTAAGTGGAAAGCAAGGAAGCTGGCAAGAGGAGCTAATGACATCATTCTGTTGGAGCTTTGAGCAGCCCCTTAAAGCTACACTGTACATGCATAAAACATTGCCAGTAACTTAAATAAACTACACTGAAGAGTTGCTTTAATTGACCGCGAGGAAAATAAAACATTTTGTGTCGGATATGAATCATGTTGCTTTATGAATTTAAATGAGTTAACAAGAAGCAGCTTTTAAGTAAAGATAGCAAAATCTGGTAGAGTTTAAAAGTGTAGTACTCTGTCCTGAGGAAAATATGAATGAGAGCCTGTACATGTTAAGTCCTGCTACATCAATCGGATTGGATAAAATTGTTTAAAAAAAAGTTGAAGCTTTTTTTCTGAACAGCAAACATCTTCCCAGAAATGTGAGGTATTCAGTAGGTGGAGCAGACCCTATGGTGGTAATTATCTCTCTGAAAGCTTTTCTTGCCTTTTCCTACACTTTATAATAGAGGTTGAGCACTATGCAGCAGTTGGCATGGTCACAAACTGTCTGCCACCCCAAAAGCTGATCCTATATAGAGTTACTGCTTGGCTCAATCAGTGACACGCTTGCCTCAGAGTCAGAAGATCATTGAACCAAGACCCATTCTAGAACTCAAGCACACAATCTTTTGGAACTGTCCTTTGGTTAAGACATTAAACCAAGGCCTGTCCTGTCTGTTCTGGTGGTTCGTGTGGATGTTAGAGATCTCATTGCACTATTTGAAGAAGAGCAGGGGGTCATTCAAATGTCCTGACAAACATTTCTCTTTTAACCAAAGCCACCAAAGACAGATGAACCAATCATTTATCTCAGCGCAGTGCGATTAGTGAGATTGTGCAGTATGCAAAATGTTACTGAATTTGCCTACAACAAATACTGCACTCTGTGAAGGACTTTGAGATTTTTAAAGGAATATGATAGGGTGCTTTATAAATGCAAATTCTTTCTTCTTTCCTCTGCAGGAAATTGCACAGACAAACCACTTAAAAAAACAAGTAACAGTGAAAGGAGTCAATGGCCCAAAAATTCATCCCGGTGCGCGAGAGTACGCACTGCGTACTCTCGCATATTCCCTCTGCAATTGCCGGTTTTCTGCATGCCCTGCGCATGCGCTGAAAACCGGCAATTGCTCTTTTGAAAAGGGGGCGGTTCCTCGGTGCATCGCGTGCACGCTACAGGCTGCGCGCACGCTGTGCACTTCATGCTTTGGACGCGCAGGTAAGTACGGAAGATTTTAGAAATGGAAAAAGGAGGAGTAAGAACCACTTTTAACAAGGTAAGTAGTGAATTAAGTATTTTTTTGAATTTTTTTTAACAGGTATATCTTTTTTAGAGACTTTAAAGACAGGTAAGTTTATTTTTATAACTTTTTAAAAGATTTTAAATTTTTTCAAAAATTTAATTTTTTATTTAAAATGGTTAATTTATTTAACTATACTTATTTTATTAATGTGATGGGGTTTTTTTTAAATTTAATTGAGGTTTAGCTGTTATTTTGGGGGGGTGTAAGATTCATAGATTTCACAGCACGTGGAAGATGGTGTGCTGCCATTGGCTCTAACTGAGTCACGTGATCCCACAGCTCGCACGAATTCACTACGCCGGTGGGATACGCAAGCACTGCCCGGCTGATGTCTGGAACATCAAGTTCGTGCGAGCTGGATCTGAAAAAGCACAAGCGGAGTGAGAGATCGCAGGGAAGGCTTATCCCCGCGGGAACAGAGCGAGATCAATTTCTGGGCCAATGTTACTTTCTTCACTAGTAAACTACAGGTTTGTGGAGATTCTGGCAGTTGCCCCTCTCCTCTGGAAACTACATTATCAACAGTAAGTAGCTGGTAATTTTCCCACTTAACTATGCTATCAAATTTCTCTTGTGAAGGCAATATGTAAAGTTTTATCTGACTTTCCAATATCATTATTACCGCACTAGCCCAGTCTTCAGTTTGTTGCATTATTCGTAGTTTTTCTATGCAGTATAAGTGCTTTCATTTTATCACAGATTACTGCAAGTAAACTACAGGCGCAACTTCATTATCAGCCTTGCTGTGATGTGCTTTCTTTTAACTTTTAACATCCGGATAATCAATACACCTGATTCACTTTAACATGTGCTGCCTGTAATGATTTTGCTGGATTTAATTGCTCACATACTTTCAGTCCCATAACAGATCGCCTGTTGTGTACTGGACAATAAACAAACATTTAACTTTGACCTGAAGCTTTTTCCTGGTGAAAGTAGTTAGCTGCTTCTTTCAAGTTGAAAATGTTTCTTGATTTTTGAGCTCATTAAACATGTCATAATATTCCCTTAAGTCCCAATATCAGACTTAATTTTCCTTCACAGTCTACTAAAGTTAGGCTTTACCTCCAATTCCCTACCTGCAGTGAAAGAAATGGATGGTTCCTACAAAGTCATTTTTCTCCTCGGTGACAACATTCTCGTCACTCTTCATCCCTAAAGTGATTTAGATTACAGCACTTGTTGCCTGTTTTGCCACAAGGTGGGCAGCAGTTCTGTGGATATTATAAAACCACAATAGCTAACCTTATTACAGACATGCCAGACTAGAAAACCAGCAAAAGCTGACTGTGAAACCATTGAAAGAAAAACAGTTCTAAAAAGAAAAGCAACATTATAACAGCAGGTCTCCGTCAAGGTAAAAGAAATCACTGTTATCAAAAAATATCGACAAATATTTTTCTAACTTTGAACAAAAAGTAATCCTCTTAGACATTTCTTCCTGTTCAATGTGATCCACACAACAATAATTGTTGGCTTTAGTTCACTAACAGTAATCATTTAGCACTGCCAGTGGAAAAGTATCAGAAATACCACTAAAACTAGCTTATTCAGTCCAACTCGAGGCATTAACTTATCCTTTTTTCAGATGTTGATTGACTTATTGTACAGTTGCTGTATTGTCTGTTTTTATAATGAAGCTACTGCACTGCCTGAAGTTCTAGTTCCATTCTGTTTAAAAAGGTCTGAGCCTCCCCACTCCCTACTCTGGATCGCGGTAGGGGAGGATTAAGCTTTCTTTGTGGGGCCTGGAGGAGCACTCTTGCACTTCCTTTCCCCACAAGGAAAGTTAAAAAAGAAATTTAAAACTTACTTTTTTGGGCCTCTTCTGGTTCCAGTCCACTCCCTCACTAGGTTGGCCTGGCAAGAAACTAACTGCCGCTTCCTGCTGAATCCGTCTAGTAAAAATTGCAGTTGGATCCCAATGGCCAGTTAATCTGTTTTGGTGGTAATAGTTGAGGAATAAATGTTGGTCAAGACACCGCGAGAGCTCTACTTTTCTTCAAATAGTGCAAAGGGGTCTTTTACGTCCACCTGATCAGGCAGACACCTCATCCATAAAAAATGGCACCTTTGACAATCCTGCTGTCTCTCAATACTGGACTGAAGTGTCAGCCTAGGTTATGTCCCCAAGTCTGGGATTGGGGCTTAAACCATGAGACTTAGAGGCAAGAGTGCTAAAAACAAACCAAGTTACACAGGAGAAGTTTGTGAAGGACATTGTTTACTTATAATTCTCAGCAAAAAAAAATTGCCATGGCAACACAAATGGCCCAAACATTTAACGCAACAAAAGCAACTTACATTTATATAGTGCCTTTAACATAGTAAAACATCTCAAGGTGCTTCACAGCAACATCAAACAAAATTGGGCACTGAGCCACATAAGGAGATATTACGACAGGTGACCAAAAATTTGGTCAAAGTGGTAGGTTTTAAGGAGCGTCTTAAAGCAGGAGAGAGAGAGGTAGAGAGGCGGAGAGCTTAGAACCTAGGCATGGCCGTCAATGGTGCAGTGATTAAAATTGGGGATGCGAAAGGGGGCAGAATTGGAGGAGCACAGAGATCTCGGAGGCTTGTAGGGCTGGAGGAGGTTACAGAGATAGGGAGGGGCAAGGCCATAGAGGAATTTGAAAACAAGGATTAGAATTTTATAAATCGAGATGTTGCCGCACCTGGAGCCAATATAGGTCAGTGAGCACAGGGTTGTGAGTGAACAGGACTTGGTATAAGTTAGGACACGTGCATCAGAATTTTGGATGAGCTCAAGTTTATGGAGGGTGGAAAATGGGAGCCTGGCTCGGAGAGTGTAGTATTATAGTCTATTTGCTTATTCATTTATACCCTCGCCGAATTTCCCACCTTCAATATCCTGGGGGTCACCATTGACCAGAAACTTAACTGGACCAGCCACATAAATACTGTGGCAACAAGAGCAGGTTAGAGGCTAGGTATTCTGCGGCGAGTGTCTCACCTCCTGACTCCCCAAAGCCTTTCCACCATCTACAAGGCACAAGTCAGGAGTGTGATGGAATACTCTCCACTTGCCTGGATGAGTGCAGCTGCAACAACACTCAAGAAGCTCGACACCATCCAGGACAAAGCAGCCCGTTTGATTGGCACCCCATCCACCACCTTCAACATTCACTCCCTCCACCACCAGCGTACCGTGGCTGCAGTGTGTACCATCTACAAGATGCACTGCAGCAACTTGCCAAGGCTTCTTCGGCAGTACCTCCCAAACCCGCGACCGCTTCCACCTAGAAGGACAAGGGCAGCAGGCGCATGAGAACACCACCACCTCCAAGTTCCCCTCCAAGTCACACACCATCCTGACTGAGAAGTATATCGCCGATCCTTCATCGTCGGTGGGTCAAAATCCTGGAATTCCCTACCTAATAGCACTGTGGGAGTACCTTCACCACACGGACTGCAGCAGTTCAAGAAGGCAGCTCACCACCACCTTCTGAAGGACAACTAGGGATGGGCAATAAATGCTGGCCTTGCCAGCGATGCCCAGATCCCATAAGCGAATAAAAAAAAAATTGTCCAAAAATGTGCGGGTTAGGTTGATTTGGCTATGATAAATTGACCCTTAGTGTTAGGGGGGGATTAAATATGTGGGGTTATGGGGATAGGATGGGATATGTTAGGGGGAATTAAATACGTGGGGTTACGGGGGTAGGGTGGGATATGTGTACTGTGGGGATTAAAGCAGGGACAGGGTACTGGATTTGGATGATCAGCCATGATCGTATTGAATGGTGGAGCAGGCTCGACGGGCCGAATGGCCTACTCCTGCTCCTAGATTCTATGTTTCTATGTTTCTATGTTTATGTTTAATACTTATTTCTCTTATATATATTTATATACATATATGTTGACAATCATAATTAGCTTACAAGGCAAAGTAACCAGCTTAGCAAAAAGACAGCTTGGAAAATAATGAGTTTAGCTTGACTAACAAAATAAAGAGCAAACATTTATTACAATATAAATATAACTGAACAATGGTACATTGAAAGAGCATTGCAGCAGGACCTTGGAAAAGGCTGGGATCTGCTGAAGCGCAGCAACTAGACTGATAACAACATAGAAACCAGACAGATAGGGAAGATGCCTAAGTGTAGAACCAAGGTTCTTGAAATAGTTGAACTGCTGTGGAAAAGTACAAGAAAGGAAGGACTGGGTAAGATCAGGTGACACGAGAGACCCTATGGAGAAAGAAAGGAAGGTTGAGTGTCAGCCAGTGATCGGTCCAGGGAAGCTCCATAGGTTTGAATTGAAAGTAACGGTATAAGAAGGGAACCTCAGCAGGGGTTAAGGGTAGAAGATTTGAGTCAAATTCGGGGAGACACTCAGAGGTGGATACAGGCCTGGGGCACGAGCCAGAGGGTGCAAAGAACTTTGCCGAATTCGGAGAGACATTCAGAGGGGGATATGAGAACATTGGAATAGTCAATTCTAAGCAGTAATCAAAGTGGAATGAGAAACAGCAGGGAAACATTTGCAGGAATTAAATGAAGCATAACAGTAAATAATGGAATTTAAGGATTACTTTGCAACTAAGAATTTTTGCCCTTTTGACTTACCTTTGGTAGTGTTCACCATCTTGGCATCATTATGACATAAGCAAAGTATTCTCGATTAAGCACGACTTCACTCAAATTAATATTGGTGATACTCTTCTGTCAATCACCTTGCAACCATTTATTTAGCCAAAAACATTTTAGTTGTAAAACCACTATTAGCTAACATGTAGGCCGCGATTTTATCAATGGAGGCGGGTTGGGTGCGGGTCAGGTGGTTTCCGGCTTCCAGTCCCGCCCCCAACTTCATCGGCCCACAGACGTGATTTTACCTTGATTGACCTTGTTAAGCCCGCCCTGCGGGCTTGCCAGCCAATTAAGAGGAAGCGGGTCAGATGACATCATTTGATGACACGTCATCTGTCAGTTTCCTTAAAGGGACCATACACAATTTTTTTTTTGACAGTTGATTTCTCAGTGTTTGACAGCATTGAGGTGCTGAAAACACTGACAATCACTGGAAAAAGGTGACCTCTTGCACCCAGACTCTCCAATGACTCCCTCCATAGGCTGGAATAGATGGGAGCTGCAGGTGAGGTGACAGGAGCGATCTGTCACTGGTGAGAGAGGTTCTCCCAATGAGGTGGCACTGGACATGGATTTAAAAACTTGTAACCTAAAGAAAAGTGTAAATGTTTTAAAAATGCAGTTCCCAACATTTTCTTTCCTCTGAGACTCACCAGTGCACCATTGGATTCTTCACACCACTTCTGCAGCTGTCATCAATCCAGAAACATTACAACAGACTCACAACACGCCACACTTACCTGGCGTGGTGACCGGATGTTGGGAAGCCTGAGCCAGAAGCGGCAAAATTCAAAAATAGCCTGTCAACTACTGGCAACTAACAGTTAATAGGCAGGTGTCAGGTCCATTCACAAATCGGGGACCCGACACTTGGGAAAATTGTTTGGAGGTGGGTTGACAGCGGGTTTCCTACCCGCTGTCAATCTTTGTTATTTTGACAGTGGACCCGCCTCCAAACCTGCACTCTGAGCGCCGGAAAAATCCAGCCCGTAGTGTCAATCGGGTAAATTTAGTAATCCCATGATTCCAACAGGGAACCATACTCAAAGAGATCTTGGGTTGGCAAGTGGGGACTAGAGTGTAGGAGCCCTACCTCCGACCCATGCTTCCTTTAAGTACGGCTCCCAGCTGGGATCATGGGACCATTGAATTTTAAGATAATATCACAAGTATAGTAAGATTTGCTGATGGTGAAACTCCATTTTTACAGTCTTCTCCTACAGATGTAGACATGTGTTACCAGTTTTCAAGCCCCATATAGCAACACTTTGACATCAGAGTTTTGCTATTGTATTATAAATACAATTTTAAAAAATGCACATTTTTTTTAGATTCAATGTCAGATTAATTGGCAACAATATGCACTGCTCTCACTTGGCTAGGAATGCAATTTAATTCCAAATCATCCAGGTTAGTCCGAATAACGATACTGTCAGGACGTAACTATTTGGATATTCTCCAGTCTCCTTCTTCGTCTCCTGCCAGACTGACTTATCATTTGGCACAGAAAGAAATTGGCTGATTCCACTCAGCTGTCTGGCTTAAATTATGTCTGTAAAAGAATTCATGAGAAGTGAAGGCAAAGCATAGCTTCCGTGCTAGTGAGAAAATGCTGTGAGGGGAAGTGAGTTACAACAAGCAATGTAAAGTGAGGTCAATCATTACTTTGATATATGACAACAATATGGATAAAGTTAGATGGCATGAACTGTTACATGTGAGCAGATCAACTGAAAAATTATCCAGGAATTTTCCAGCGAAGGCAAAGGGAGCTTTTGGCACTCACAGTTGCCAATCCGGGAGGGAGGAAGGAGGCAGCTAGTTGGTAAATGTCTAAATGGCATGGTTTATTTTATTATCTACATTTATTTGACCATATTAGGGGTAATTTAGGTCTTCCTGTCAAATCTATGAATGAAAATTCCCTGCTAGGATTGGCTCTCCATGGCCCACGTGATCCCAGGGGATGCTTCGAACTAACTGCGCCCCTGGGATACGCAAGCACTGCGCGCCGGCAGCTGCAGGAGGCCCAGGACCCGAATTCCTCGTGGACCCGAAACACAACGGCAGGCGCGGTAGGTAAGTATGCGCGCGATGCTTGCACCCGCAGGAAGCCGGAGAGCCGAATTTCTGGTCATTTTTCATTGCTGCTCACTTTGAAATCACACTGTACAAAGCGATGAAACTGGGTTTGTGTCAGGTGGGAGGTTAAAAAACTAAAAATCTGCAACAGAAACCCAACCCGCCTCGAACCCGCTCACTTCCAGGCGGGACGAGAGGCAGGTGACTAATCCGCTCGCAGGAGGCGGGTTGGTCATTTAATTATTTTAATGAGGCTGCGTGGGGTCATTTTAACAGTGATGTTATTTTTAACCACAGTCAGCCAGGTATCCCTGGCCTCGGGAAACCCGGCAGGTAAAAGGAGGCGAAAGGGCTGATTCCATAAGGTAAATGCCTTTACTGCAGGGCTTGTGGGTCAGGACGAGCAGGATGTTTCCTCCAGGCACAACAAGCCTACCTCTGTACCCACCCTCACCCCACCCCGCAATCTGTCTGCTCCCACTCTCAATGATCGGTCCCCACCACCACCATCTGCTCCCCGCCCGTGATCGGACCCCCCGACAACCATCCCCCCACCCCGTTCCTAACGCCACCCCCAGCACCCGCACCCCCCCACCCCCTCGCCCCAGCATCGAACACACCCTGAAGATAAGATCGGGGCCATCATCTCCAAGGTCTCTCTGAATTACTGATCAAACTGAAATAAAAATAATGAGCTCTAAATTTCACGACAAACGAAGTCACAACTTGGAAAGATCGCCCACAGTCAAGGGGAAAGGAATTTAGGGCAGCATCCCTCTGATTTATGCTCTGGCTCAGATTGAGATATGGGGAGGGCAGATGAATCTTCTGCTCACCTGCCAGTTTAGAGGTGTGTCTGGTGGCATGCCAGACTACCCTGGGAAGTCCACTCATTATGGATTCCTTTGGCCCAGCAGAAGCCATACTTGCTGAGAGCAAGTGTGGGTTCGACACAAGGCCTTCTTAAGGTCCCAGACATTGCAGTGATCAAAGGTAATTGATCCCAGAGGGGATAGATTACCTTCAAAAGCAGGCATTACATTAAATATTTTTGTCATCTCTTTTGGCCTGTTAAGGACCTTCGGTTCTCCCAGTTCGAACATCAAAGTGGTGATCAAACTTTCCGGCAACACTAGATTTGACATTAAAGGTCCATGGCAGTTCTTCCAATGTCCTGGTCAACATTCATCCCTCAACCAACACCAATCACAGAATCACAGAATCCCCACAGTGCAGATAGAGGCCATTTCGGCCCATCGAGCCTGCACCGACACATATCCCACCCTATCCCCGTAACCCCACGTATTTAATCCCCCCTAACACTAAGGGTCAATTTATCATAGCCAAATCAACCTAACCCGCTCATCTTTGGACTGTGGGAGGAAACCGGAGCACCCGGAGGAAACCCACGCAGACACGGGGAGAATGTGCAAACTCCACACAGACAGTCATCCGAGGCCGGATTCGAACCCGGGTCCCTGGCGCTGTGAGGCAACAGTGCTAACCACTATGCCACCAATGTCCCTCAAATATGGTCATATGTCTCATTTGCATTTGTGGAACTAGGCTGCTCTATTTGCCTACATAACAACAGTGATTACACTTCAAAAGTATTTGTTTGGGGCTTCATGAGGATCTGTAAAGTGCTAAATAAATGCTAGTTCTTTCGTTTACATGGGTCTACAACATTTGCACTCGGGGAAAGCCTCTCACCAAGTGAAAGATGTGCATCCTCTCCAGGTAATACTTACTTTTAACAGGAAAATTGTTGTCACTTCCCTGAGAAATGTGTGCACTGCAGACTGCCAGATGTAGCCGATGTCTCCTGGGTGGCTTGGATCGATCCGGTAGCATGAAAGCTTTATACAATAGTAGCCTTCACTTCTATAGGGAACACCGTTCCTGAAACAAATGTTGCTTGTAGGTCATTGTCCATTAACTGGCACAATTCTGTGGCATGATGTCTTGTGGCAAACATCGGTCCCCTCTGATATGTCCAGGTATGCGTGGAGGGATTTATAAACACAGGTCCTGGGATGGTGACATGTGTGGCTAAAATGTCTCATGGGTCTTTGGACCTGCATTTATTGACCCCTCACAAATTCCTGTTCCACATTTCAATTGGAACCCCCAAATAAATACCCATTTTCATCGCTTTGTACAGTGTGATTTCAAAGTGAGCAGCAATGAAAAATGGCCAGAAATTCGGCTCTCCGGCTTCCTGCGGGTGCAAGCATCGCGCGCGTACTTACCTACCGCGCCTGCCGTTGTGTTTCGGGCCCACGAGGAATTCGGGTCCTGGGCCTCCTGCAGCTGCCGGCGCGCAGTGCTTGCGTATCTCAGGGGCGCAGTTAGTTCGAAGCATCCCCTGGGATCACGTGGGCCATGGAGAGCCAATCCTAGCAGGGAATTTTCATTCATAGATTTGACAGGAAGACCTGTCAAATCTATGAATAGAGATCGGCCCCAAAACCACAGTAAAACTTCAAATACATTTTTTAAAAACCATCACATTTTTAAAATAACTATAAATTACATAAATTAACTACTTTAAACAAAAATTTAAATTTTTGAAAAAATTAATTAAACTTTTTAACGGTGCTAAAAATAAACTTACCTGTTGAAAAAATGTTTAAATTGTAATTAATTAACCACTTACCTTGTTAAAAACAAGCCTTGCGCCTCCTTTTTATCTGTGCAGCTTCTCCGTACTTACCCTCACGGAGAAACCTGAAAAAAAAACGAAGTTCGCTGCGTGCGCGCAGCCTCTACTGCGCACGCATTCGACTTCTGAACCCCTTCCTTCAGGGGAACGGAAGTTCCGGTTTCCCGCGCATGCGCAGTGCATGCATGAAACCGGCACTTCAGGTGGCCTTACGGGTGAGTACACAGCGCATACTCACCCGACAAGAGCCGAATTTCTGGCCCATGAAGCTAAGTATTGGCATGTAGGGAAATAATTGAAAAAATAGAGGACTACTCTGCCAATCCATCAACTGCAAGGTCATCGACCTGAATCGTTAACTCTGTTTCTCTCTCCACAGATGCTGCCTGACCTGCAGAGTATTTCCAGCATTTTTCGTTTTTATCTTATATTTCTAGCCCCTAGTGTTAGACTCCCCCACAAGTGGAAATATCGGCCGGAATTTTTATGTTTGGACCCGTCAGGAGCAGGGATGAGGGTGGGGGGTGGGGCGGGCGATAGAGCACGGGAAACCCGGAACCTCCCGCACGCTGTGAGCTTTAACTCCACAGCGTGTGTGTGATGTCACGGACAAGTTCCCCGCCCAGAAGTCAGCCTGATATATATTAATGACATGGACTTGGGTATACAGGGCATAATTTCAAAGTTTGAAGATGATATGAAACTCGGAAATGTAACAAACAGTAAAGAGGATAGTAACAGACTTCTGGAGGACTTAGACAGACTAGTGAAATGGGCAGACACATGGCAGATGAAATTTAGTGCAGAGAAATGTGAAGTGATGCATTTTGGTCGGAAGAACGAGAAGAGGCAATATAAATGAAATGGTACAATTTTAAAGGGGGTGCAGGTACAGAGAGACCTGAGGGTGTATGTACACAAGTCTTTGAAGGTGGCAGGACAAGTTGAGAAGGCTGTTAAAAAAGCAAATGGGATCCTTGGCTTCATAAACAGAGGTATATAAAGTACAAAAGCAAGGAGGTTATGCTAAACATTTATAAATCACTGGCTAGGCCCCAGCTGGAGTATTGTGTCCAATTCTGGTCGCCACACTTTAGAAAGCATGTCAAGGCCTTGGAGAGATTGCAGAGAAGATTTACTAGAATGATACCAGGGATGTGGGATTTCAGTTACGTGGAGAGACTTGTAGGGGGTGGTAAGTGAGCGGTTCGAATCGCTCCCACGCCCCTGGTTCCTAGACTTTGGACTTATTTAGGGGTTGTGAACAAAAATGCAGTAGACAACAGGTTCTGATGAAAGAATTTTGACTTTATTAAAAGAAAAAGGTAACAAACTTAAAACACACTTAATAATTAAACACAGGTTGGGGAACACACGCTACAGGCGAGGGAGAATGGCAATATACCAAAAAAAAAACCTTATCCCTCCCAAAAATCCCACTATCTAGCTAGGTTTTAGTTTCAGGAGATCAGGGATAATGCTCACCAAACGAATCTTTGACAGGGTTTAGAGTCTTTTGAGTAAAAGGTTTCGTAAGGCCCTTGTTGCTGCGAGGTGTTCGATGATCACTGAGGCAGTCGCTCTGGTTTCTTCTTGTGTGTTGGTCTGTTTGTGAAGTTGTTGGCCTTCTTTCCTCCTCCTCCTCGTGGCTTGTGGTGTCTTTGCTGGAGCAGAGCTGAGAGAGAGAGAGAGCTGTGCGAGCGTTGTCAGCGAGTCCAGAGAGAGCGAGTCCTGGGACATTAGGCCCCAATTATACTGTCCTTTTCGCGCCCAAAACCCCTTACTAAAATGGTTTCCTTTAGATTTCAAATGAGCCCTGTTTATTCCATTGTCTTAGTTTTGGTGGGCTTGTTAATTTTGATGGCTTTAACTTGGTGTTAAACATGTCCTGATATCTTCCGATTTAGTCAAGGCCTTTATCTACGTGCCAAATCTTGTCCCTATTGTCCTAGGTTTTTTGTCAGGCTTTAAATCTGTCCTGTGGATACCTGGTTGATTGGTTTTTGATGAAGTAAATCGGGTTACTAAGGGGGAGAAATTCAGTATCGCCCCGTTTGGGGCGCAATTATCGGCCGGGCGCAAAGATTAGCGCCTGGCGCTAATTATCGCCACCGACTGCAAACTTGACTTTTATCGCCCCTGGAGGTGATTGCAGCGCTAAATCAGGCGCTTCACACCTGTCTTAAGGCGCAAAGGCCGAGGAGCGAGGCGCTACCTCAGAGCGCTGGCGAAGCTCATGTAATGTCAGTCAGCAATGGAACACACACACAATGGCACGGGCCAGTTCTTAAAGGGGATGGTTAATCTTGCTTTCCATCCACATCCTGCTCATTGCAGCCTTGAATCTCGGCCTGGAGAGACCTGCACATCAAATCTGCTGGAAAGAACAATGGAGAGTACCAGGCAAAGAGCTCAGAGTGCAGCCCCCACAGTCTCTTCTAAATCGATACAAGGAATGGCAAATCAAAATGAACCTGCAAAGTGCTGCTCAGTACCCAAAATTCCTTCACACAACGTTGAATCTCTCCAGAAGTCTCTCTCTCTCTCTCTCAGAATGCGTAGTTCAAAAATGGCACCAACAATAAAAGGCAGGAAGCGGTCACCTTTAAATAGCGCTCCCCCTTTCCCTTCATGACTGCAGAACGCTCCCCTCAACCTGTCGTTGCTAGAGTCAGGCGGTAAGGCAGGGGGGCGCCACTCAATATCCGCTCCGGGGCGATACCGGGGCGTTGCGCACTCGACTGACGTCACGATCTGCCGGCGCAGGAGATCGTGGCGGTAGTGTTTAGCGCCGCCGCAAAATGTCTAGTTAATTTCGCGAGCGGCGCAAACTTCGCCGCGCCTGGGCGCTAGATGCTTTGCGCCCCATTAGCGCCCTCTTAAGGCGCTAACGGGAGGCGCAACCAACTGAATTTTTCCCCCCAAATGTTTTATTGATTTCAGGCTTCTGGTATCCTGTGTGGGCCTGGGAATTTCAAAAGAGGTCTTGGATTATTTATATTTCGATGTGTGTGTGAGGCTTTTGGGTTTGTCTCTTCCTCCTTGGTTGGAAGGCAGTGTAAACACATTCCCAGACAGCTTAATTGGGCCCCAATACCCAAAGCTATCCACTGCCTGGCCACGCCCCTCCGCAGCCTGTCGGTGTCTGTGAAAGGTGTCTTTCCCAACAGTAAGATTCAAAAAGTCATTTTCCTCAGGGTTTTCTTCCCTGATCTTTAAAAATGTCCAAAACTGAGGGTTTTACCTCAAATCACTTCACTTAGGGTTCTGTTCGAGTTTCGGGGGGATTTCGCGAAGCCTACAGACTGGAGAAGCTAGGGTTGTTCTCCTTCGAGCAGAGAAGGTAGGGCGAGATTGAATAGAGGTGTCCAAAATCATGAAGGGTTTTAATAGAGTAAATAAGGAGAAACTGTTTCCAGTGGCAGAAGGGTCGGTAACCAGGGGGCACAGATTTAAGGTCATTGGCAAAAGAGGCGCTATGAGGAGAATATTTTTTACACAGCGAATTGTTATGATCTGTAATGCACTGCCTGGAAAGGGTGGTGGAAGCAGATTTAATAATTACTTCAAATACTTTAAGGAGAAAATTTTTCAGGACTATGGGAAAGGGCAAGGGAGTGGGATTAATTGGACAGATCTTTCAAAGAGCCGGCACAGGCACTATGGACCGAATGCCCTCCTTATGTGCTGTATCATTCTATGATTCTATGACAGAAATTACCATCTGCTTTAAGATGTCAACTTGAGCAAGCCAGGTCCAGGGACTTCTTCATTTATGGGCAAGCAAAATGCTGTGCTTAGCCCACAGTCACAAGGTTTGATGTCGGGCCTTTTTTTTAGCTATATTTACATATTAAAATGTGCAGGTCAGTAATAGGGCTATGATGATTTGCCACTTGGGCAAGGGTCTGGAGGGTTACCTGTTGAATTGTATCTCAGCAAGAGTCAACACCTTCAGGAGAGGAGTGAAAAGAAAAAAAACAGAACACTGGGCAAGTGAATTAAAAGAAAAAGTAGTGTGTTTATATATTCAAAGTTCTAGTCAATGGATCTGACTTGTGTGTAGCTGTTCCCTAAACACAATCCACATAGAACATGGGGGGATCAGCTGATCCAATGCTGTGCCATCTTCCAACACACTCTGTGATATGAAAAATTATCAGCATCTGAAAAAGAATCAGTAGGTTCTTCTTATTTAGGCATGTACCATCTGAATCCATGCATTGGAGAATAATGCATGTTACAACTGCGATTCACTTCCCAGCAGTGGTGTTCCAATGGGACAGGACTTCCACCCGCCCCGTGACACTGCCACAACCCCCAATCAGTTTCCTGGGTCGAATTTCATCCAGCATGTACATCCCAGCTTGCACCCGGATGCCTACCGCCAAGACGGTGCCTGCCATTGCCTGGCTGCAAAATCCCAACACTGCCACTGCAGCACCAAAAGAGGTAGCCAGGCAGTGAAAGGGGCAGACTGAGGCCTAGAAAGCAAGGATGGAAGGAAAAAAGGCCATTACAATGTCCTTTCCCTCCACAGGGAAACCTCAGGGCTGTTACCGCCACTTCCAGGGGTTTAACCCACATTCCTGGTAGCAGCTATAGGACGTGGTAACAAAGCACTCGAATGGGAGGGAAATCCACTGGGGACAAGGACTCTGCCACCATTTGCATGTAACACGCAGGGAAGGAGCAGCCAGTGGCAGGGCCGGGGGAGAGAAATGCAGGTCGAGTGGGTGAGGCAGCAGTAAGTCTCAATGCCCAAAACTTTCCATCAAGGAGGAGAATCCAACCCCACATTACTAAACATGAACCTTGCCAGTAAAACCTTGAGGCTACTGCCTCCTGGTGTTGAGCTAGGGAGATGGCAGCATGCATCCGATCCTACCACATTTAAAAGTATATTTCTTACCAGCTTTTGATGCTTGTGGGCTATGAGGCACTTGCTGGAAAATATTCTGCAAACTAAAACTCCGTAATGTATATGAGTCTTCACTAGATGGCAGTCTGACACATAAACCATAGTCCACAGATTTGAACAAGCTGTACTGATCATCAGTCATGTAGTCAAATGACTAGACTATGAGAGATTTTTAGAATCGCAATTTATCAATTCACTATTTACTATATGCAAAATTTCCTACCATTACTCAGATGATTTGCTTTTGAAAACTTTACTGGATTTTTTTTCCTTTGATAGGGCTGCTTGCTCCCAGCTGTACAGTTCATGATGTAATGAGATGATGATCTCTCTCATCAGCTTATACTTGTAAAGTTCAGGTTGAGCTGTACCTGAACTGATCAGTTTTGATATATTTAAAGTTACTGGCATTGAAAATCCACGGGACGGCGCATCTTGTCTTAAGTCTTGCCATGGGCCCGCCCTGGACCTCGCCACTGACCCTGCCAAAATCGGCAGGGATGGGGGAATGTCCCTTCATTTAGTGGGAATGGTAGCATAGTGGTTATGTTACTGATTAGTAATCCAGAGGCCTGGACTAATGAACTGGAGACATGAGTTCAAATCCCACCATGGCAGCTGTGGAATTTAAATTCAGTTAGTTAAATAAAATCTGGAATAAAAAGCTAGTATCAGTAATGGTGACCATGAAACTACCAGATTGTCGTAAAAACCCATCTGGTTCACTAATGCCCTTTAGGGGAGGAAATCTGCCGCCCTTACCCGGTCTGGCCTATATGTGACTCCAGACCCACAGCAATGTGGTTGACTCTAAACTGCCCTCTGAAATGGCCTAGCAAGCCACTCAGTTGTACCAAACTGCTACAAAGCAGTATACTAAGAATAAAACCGGACAGACAACTCGGCACCGGACACGACTGAGGCACACCCAGCCCAGTCGACCCACAATGCCCTCCTCACTAATATCTGGAGACTTGTGCCAAAATTGGGAGAGCTGTCCCACAGACAAATCAAGCAAACAGCCTGACATAGTCATATGCACATAATCCTACATTTCAACCAATGTCCCAGACTCCTCCATCTCTATTTCTGGGAATGTCTTGTCCCACCGGTAAGACAGACCAGAGGGGGCAGTACAGTGGTATACAGTCAGGAAGGAGTGGCCCTGGGAATCCTGAACATTGAATACAGACCCCATGAAGTCTCATGGCATCAGGTCAAACATGGGCAAGGAAACTGCCCTCCCTCAGCTGATGAATCAGTACTCCTCCATGCTGAACACCAGTTGGAAGAAGCACTGAGGGTAGCAAGCGCACAGAAAGTACTCTGGGTGGGGACTTCAATGTCATCACCAAGAGTGGCTTGGTAGCACCACTTCTGACCGAGCTGGCCAAGTCCTGAAAGACATAGGCTAGGCCTGCAGCAGGTGGTGAGAGAACCAACATGAGGAAAAACCTACTTGAGCTCGTCCTCACCAATCTACCTGTCGCAGATGCATCTATCCATGACAGTATTGGTAGCAGTGACCACCGCACAGTCCTTGTGAAGACGAAGTCCCGTCTTCACACTGAGAACACCCTCCATCGTGTTGTGTGGCACTACCACCGTGCTAAATGGGATAGATTCAGAACAGATCTAGCAGCTCAAAACTGAGCATTCATGAGGCGCTGTGAGCCATCAGCAGTAGCAAAATTGTATACCACCACAATCTGTAACCTCATGACATGGCATATCCCTCACTCTACCATTACCATCAAGCCAGGGGACCAACCCTGGATCAATGAGGAGTGTAGACGAGCATGCCAGGAGCAGCACCAGGCGTACCTAAAAATGAGGTGCCAACCTGGTGAAGTGACAAAACAGGACTACATGCATGCTAAACAGCAGAAGCAGCATGCTATAGACATGCTAAGCAATCCCACAACCAATGGATCAGATCAAAGCTCTGAAGTCCTGCCACATCTAGTCGTGAATGGTGGTGGACAATTAAACAACTCACAGGAGGAGGAGGATCCATGAAAATCTTCATTCTCAATAATGGCGGAGTCCAGCATGTGGGTGCAAAAGTAAAGGCTGAAGCGTTTGCAACCATCTTCAGCCAGAAGTGCCGAGTGGATTATTCATGTCGGCCTCCTCCTGAGATCCCTACCATCACAGAAGCCAGTCTTCAGCCAATTCAATTCACTCCACGTGATATCAAGAAACGGCTGAGCGCACTGGATACAGGAAAGGCACCAACAACATCCCGGCTGTCGTGCTGAAGACTTGTGTACCAGAACTAGCCACACCTCTAGCCAAGCTGTTCCCGTACAGCTACAACACTGGCATCTATCCAACAAAGTGGAAAATTTCCCAGGTATGTCCTGTCCACAAAAAGCAGGACAAATCTAATCTGGCCAATTACCGCCCCATCACCCTACTCTCAATCATCAGCAAAGTGATGGAAGGTGTCGTTGACAGTGCTATTAAGTGGAACTTACTCACCAATAACCTGCTCACCAATGCTCAGTTCGGATTCTGGCAGGACCACTCAGCTCCAGACCTCATTACAGCCTTGGTGCAAACATGGACAAAAGAGCTGAATTCTAGAAGTGAGGTGAGAGTGACTGCCCTTGACATCAAGGCAGCATTTGACTGAGTGTGGCATCAAGGAGCCCTAGTAAAATTGAAGTCAATGGGAATCAGGGGGAAATCTCTCCACTGGCTGGAGTCATATCTAGCACAAAGAAAGATGGTTGTGGTTGTTGAACGCTAATTATCTCAGCCCCAGGAGCTTGCTGATGGAGTTCCTCAGGGCAGTGCCCTAGGCCCAACCATCTTCAGCTGCTTCATCAATGACCTTCCCTCCATCATAAGGTCAGAAGTGGGGATGTTCGCTGCTGATTGCACAATGTTCAGCGCCATTCACAACTCTTCAGATAATGAAACAGTCCATGCCCGCATGCAGCAAGACCTGGTTAACATTCAGGCTTGGGCTGATAAGTGGCAGTAACATTCGCGCCACACAAGTGCCAGACAACGACCATCTCCAATGTTTCCTGTTAGCTGCGCTTTGTTCTGCGCGGCCTGTTTTCTTTAATCTTTAAATTTCTGTGCATGAGCAATATTTACAATGTAAAAGTTGGTGAGCAGCCTGCGCGGGACCTTTCAGATGACTACGCGGCTGTGTGCACGCACCTTAGTGGGAACATTGACCATCTCCAACAAGGGAGAGTCTAGCCACCTCCCCTTGACATTCAACAGGATTACCATCACCGAATCCCCCACCATCCAACACCCTGGGCTCACCATTGACCAGAAACTTAAATGGACCAGCCACATAAATACTGTGGCTACAAGAGCAGGTTAGAGGCTGGGTATTCTGTGGTGAGTGACTCACCTCCTGACTTGTCAAAGCCTTTCCACCATCTACAAGGCACAAATCACGAGAATGATGGTATACACTGCACTTGTCTGGATGAATGCAGCTCCAACAACACTCAAGAAGCTCGACACCATCCAGGACAAAGCAGCTTGCTTGATTGGCACCCCATCCACCACTTTAAACATTCACTCCCTCCACCGCCAGCTCACCGTGGCTGCAGTGTGTACCATCTACAAATATAGTGCATCAACTCGCCAAAGCCTCTTCGACTGCACCTCCCAAACCAAGACCTCTACCACCTAGAAGGACATGGGCAGCAGGTGCATGGGAACACCACCTGCAAGTTCCCCTCCAAGTCACACACCATCCTAACTTGGAAATATATCACCATTCCTTCATTGTCGCTGGGTCAAAATTCTGGAACTCCCTCCCTAACAGCACTGTGGGAGAACCTTCACCACACGGACTGCAGCGGTTCAAGAAGTCAGCTCACCACCACCTCCTCAAGGGCAATTAGGGACAGGCAATAAATGCTGCCCTGGTCAGCGATGCCCACATCCCGTGAATGAATTTTTAAAAATTTACCATTGGCAGGCACCCTTATTGCTAGGGGCACATCTGAGGTGCCCGCCATTGAAGCAAGGCCGGAAATACTGGCCTAAGTGCCAGGGCCAGGGTGGAGTTCTCCACACAGGAAACAAAGTTTAGTTTGTGAAAGGGACTTCTTTAAAAAAAAAAAAAATTGCTGGAAAATCTTGGGGATCCAGGCCACAATCCAGGCCTGGATCCCCAGGTGGTCCACATATTCGCCTTCTGGTCCCTTAGTAAACCTGGTCTTACTTGGTCTCACCAGGTGTATCTACACTGACCATGCAGTCGGTCCTAATGAAGGCCCAGGATGTTCAGAGCATCCACCCTTTTACATTTATGGCCCTGTAAGGGGTGGGCAGCAGCTCCGCTCCCACAAAGCCATGCCAGAAGGTTTGCCACTTGATCCGAACCCTGTGTAACCAGTTGGCAGCCTCCTTTACAGCCAGTCTGAGATACTCCCACCAATGTTGCGGCGAACATATGCCAGAATGGCCGTGAATATTTTAGGAACCAGTACCCAACTGAAGTTGAAACCTGAAGTTGCTTGAATTTGGCCCTGGGGGTTTTCCTTGCTAGTATTGGGCATCTCCACCCTTTTGTGACTGCTGAAATTACATATCTTCTATCATAAGCATTCCCATTATCTCTTCAGTCATTAATCTACTCCTCTGTATAGATAGATTATGGAGTATGCAGCACAGAGTAAACATTTTGCATACTGGAAGGCAACCCAGATCATCCCAAACAACAGATGCCTTGCTTCAGGATGCTTAATATTCTTTTATTTTATATTCTATGTTGGCCGATGTGTTTGTTTATGACTGTGCTGTGCCTCGCTTTGAGGCTAGCACACAGATGTCAAAAGCTATGTTTTTAACCATAGCCATTGTCCTAAGGAGCCAGTGGATTTGAAATTGATTGCGGTAATCATCTTAACTGCTACTGGTAGAGTTGTACCATTAGGGAATGGAGGTTTAAAGGTTTCATTAAATTATATCATTATTGTTGTTATCTGTGATGAGATTGAAGCACCACACACTGTTGCTCAGTCAATGCCAAGTAATTGATCCTTGGCTGGTGGATCCTCTCAACAGGATCTTCTAAGCTTCTGAGCCAATGGTTTTGAGCATCTGAGCAGCATTAATTAAGAACATAAGAAATAGGAGCAGGAGTAGGTCATTTGGCCCTTCGAGCCTGCTCCGCCATTCAATAAGATCATGGCTGATCTGATCCTGGCATCAACTCCACTTTCCTGCACGCTCCCCATAACCCTTGACTCCCCTATAGTTCAAAAATCTGTCTAACTCCACCTTAAATATATTCAATGACTCAGCCTCCACAGCTCTCTGGGGTAGAGAATTCCAAAGATTCACGACCCTCTGAGAGAAGAAATTCCTCCTCATCTCCGTTTAAATGGGCGACCCCTTATTCTGAAACTATGCCCCCTAGTTCTAGATTCTCCCAAGAGGGAAAACATCCTCTCTGCATCCATCCCGTCAAGCCCCCTCAAAATCTTATATGTTTCAATAAGATCACCTCTCATTCTTCTAAACTCCAATAAGTATAGGCCCAACCTGCACAACCTTTCTTCATAAGACAACCCCCTCATCTCAGGAATCAACCTAGTGAACCTTCTCTGAACTGCCTCCAATGCAAGTATATCCATCCTTAAATAAGGAGATCAAAACTATACACAGTACTCCAGGTGTGGTCTCACCAACGCCCTGTACAGTTGTAGCAAGACTTCCCTACTTTTATACACCATCCCCCTTGCAATAAAGGCCAACATTCCATTTGCCTTCCTAATTACTTGCTGTACCTGCATGCTAACATTTTGTGTTTCATGTACAAGGACCTCCAGATCCCTCTGTACTGCAGCATTTTGTAGTCTCCATTTAAATAATAATTTGCTTTTTTATTCTTCCTACCAAAGTGGATAACCTCGCATTTTCCCACATTATACGCCATCTGCCAAATGTTTGCCCACTCACTTAGCCTGTTTATATCCCTTTGCAGATTCTTTGTGTCCTCCTCACAACTTGCTTTCCCACCTATCTTTGTATCATCAGCAAATTTGGCTACATTACACTCGGTCCCTTCATCCAAGTCATTAATATAGATTGTAAATAGTTGAGGCCCCAGCACTGATCCCTGTGGCACCCCACTAGTTATAGTTTGCCAACCTGAAAATGACCCATTTATCCCGACTCTCTGTTTTCTGTTAGTTAGCCAATCCTCTATCCATGCTAATATATTACCCCCAACCCCATGAGCTCTTATCTTGTGCAGTAACCTTTTATGTGGCACCTTATCGAATGCCTTCTGGAAATCCAAATACACTACATCTACTGGTTCCCCTTTATCTACCCTGCTTGTTACATCCTCAAAGAACTCTAGCAAATTTGCCAAACACGATTTCCCTTTCATAAAACCATGCTGACTCTGCTTGATTGTATTATGATTTTCTAAATGTCCTGCTACTACTTCCTTAATAATGGACTCCAGCATTTTCCCAATGACAGATGTTAGGCTATTTGGTCTATAGTTTCCTGCTTTCTGTCTCCCTCCTTTCTTGAATAGGGGTGTGACATTTGCGGCTTTCCAATCTGCTGGGACCTCTCCTGAATCCAGGGAATTTTGGTAGATTACAACCAATGCATCCATTATCTCTGTAGCCACTTCTTTTAAGACCCTAGGATGCAGGCCATCGGATCCAGGGGACTTGGCTACCTTTAGTCCCGTTAGTTTGCTGAGTACTTTTTCTCTAGTGATAGTGATTGTTTTAAGTTCCTCCCTCCCTACAGCCCCTTGATTACCTATCATTATTGGGATGCTTTTAGTGTCTTCTACCGTGAAGACTGATACAAAATATTTGTTCAAAGTCTCTGCCATTTCCCTGTTTCCCATTATTAATTCCCCAGTCTCATCCTCTAAGGGACCAATGTTTACTTTAGCTACTCTCTTCCTTTTTATATACCTGTAGAAGCTCTTACTGTCTGTTTTTATATTTTTTGCTAGTTTACTCTCATAATCTATCTTCTCCCTTTTTATTTAGTCGTCCTTTGCTGGTTTCTAACAATTTCCCAATCCTCTGGCCTACCTATCTTCGCAATATTGTATGCCTTTGTTTTCAATTTGATACCATCCTTAACTTCCTTAGTTAGCCACGGATGGTTCATCCTTCTCTTAGAGTCTTTCTTTCACACTGGAATATATCTTTGCTGAGAGTTATGAAATATCTCCTTAAATGTCTGCCACTGCTTATCTACCGTCTTACCCTTTAATCTATTTTCCCAGTCCACTTTAGCCAACTCTGTCTTCATACCTTTGTAATTGCCTTTATTTAAGTTCAGGACACTGGTTTGAGACCCAAGTTTCTCACCCTCAAACTGAATTTGAAATTCTAACATGCTATGATCACTCTTCCCTAGAGGATCCTTTAGTATGAGATCATTAATTAATCCTATCTCATTACACAATACCAGATCTAAAATAGCCTGCTCCCTGGTTGGTTCCACAACGTACTGTTCTAAGAAAACATCCTGAATACACTCTATGAACTCGTCCTCAAGGCTACCTTTGCCAATTTGATTTGTCCAATCTATATGAAGATTAAAATCGCCCATGATTATTGCAGTACCTTTCTTACAAGCCTCTGTAATCACGGATCTTAATTTGAACCAATGCCCAAGTTTGGAAAAAAGAGAGAAATACTCACCAACCAATCACTTACCTGCTTTACTGTGTCATCACACTTTGATTTTGTTTTTTCCCCCTCAAAGGTCCGGTAGCTCTACTCCCAGTGAGTTCCCGCTCTGGGCGCTGGTCTTGGGCGCTCCTTTTTAAGTTCCCAGCGAGCTCTCACTCTGTGCGTTGGTCTCGGGTGCTCCTTTTTAAGTTCGCTGCTGCTCTCGCTCTGGGCGCTGGTCTCGGGCGCTCCTTTTTAAGTTCGCTGCTGCTCTCGCTCTGGGCGCTGGTCTCGGGCGCTCCTTTTTAAGTTCCCAGCGAGCTCTCACTCTGGGCGCTGGTCTCGGGCACTCCTTTTTAAGTTCCCAGCGAGCTCTCGCTCTGGGCGCTGGTCTCGGGCGCTCCTTTTTAAGTTTGCCGCTGCTCCCATTACATCAATTATGATTAAATCTAACTCTTGGGGGGGAAAAATTCGGTTGCTTTGTGCCTCCTGTTTGCGCCCTAAGAGGGCGCTAATGGGTCACAAAGCAACTAGCGCCCGGGCGCGGCGATGTTTGCGCCGCTCGTGAAATTGACCAGACATTTTGCGGCGGCGCTAAACACTACCACCACAATCTCCTGTGCCCGCAGATCGTGACGTCAGTCGAGCATGCAACGCCCCGGTAGCGCCCCGGACCGGATATTGAGTGGCGCCCCCCTGCCTTACCGCCTGCTGCTAGCAACGACAGGTTGAGGGGAGTGTTTTGCAGTCAGGAAGGGACTGGGGGAGCGCTATTTAAAGGCGACCGCTTCCTGCCTTTTTTTGTCGGCGACATTTTTGCACCACTCATTCTGAGAGAGAGAGAGAGACTTCTGGAGAGATTCAATGCTGTGTGAAGGTGTTTTGGGTACTGAGCAGCACTTTGCAGGTTCATTTTGATTTGACCTTCCTTGCATCGATTTAGAAAAAACTTTGGGGGCTGCACTCTGAGCTCTTTCCCTGTGCCTCTCCATTGTTCTTTCCAGCAGATTTGATGTACAGGTCTCTCCAGGCCGAGATTCAAGGCTGCAATGAGCAGGGTGTGGATGGAAAGCAAGATCGACCCTCCCCTTTAAGAACTGGCCAGCGCCAGTGTGTCTGTGTTCCATTGCTGACTGACATCACATGAGCTTCGCCAGCGCTCTGAGGTAGCGCCTCGCTCCTCGGCATTAGTGCCTTAGGAGAGGTGTGTAGCGCCTGATTTAGCGCTCCAATCACCTCCAGGGGTGATAGAAGCCAAGTTTTCAGTTGGAGGCGATAATTAGCGCCAGGCGCTAAACTTTGCACCCGGCCGATAATTGCGCCCCAAATGGGGTGATACCGAATTTCTCCCCCTTGGACTTTGGGGTTATTTCATGGGGGCAGCATGGGGCCAGAAATCTGAGGGCCATAAGCCTGACAGTATACATTGGCATCATACCTGCTGGAGTACCTTCTGTTGCTCTCCAGCAGTGATCCCCCAGAGTTTGTAGGGTCATGGAGAGAACATCTCATTAGCATGGGGCCAGTAGGCAACCTTGGGTGCATCTCAGCACCCACTCCTCCTCGCCCAGAGAAAGAAGAAATAATTTGCATTTCTATAGCACCTGTTAAAACCTCAGGACATCTCAAAGTGCTTCAAAGCCAATGAAGTAGTTTTGAAATGTAGTCACCGTTGTAATGTATGCAAACACGGTAGCCAATCTGCTCACAGCAAGGTCCCATAAACAGCAATGAGATAAATGATGGGATAATCTGCTTTTGGAGGTGGTTCAGGGATAAATGTTGGCCAGAACACCAGAAGAACTTAACCGGTCATCTTTGAAAATTGACATGGGATCTTCGGAGGGCAGATTAAAATTGGTTTAATGTCTCTATTTCAGTCTCTGTGTAAGGGTGCCAATACTATATATATTTTAATTCCTACACCTGGACTCCGACAGTGGGGCCTTTTTCCCCCTTCCGAGACCAGTATTTCTTATATGACTTGGCCTACCGCCTTCCAGTCTTACACTGGGATCCTTATGGGCCGTTGAAGCAGAAACTGACAGAGTCTGGAGTCTGCGCCCAGCTTCATCCCCTCTGACTTAGCTCCAACCCTTATACAGTTGAGCGAGATGTCCCAAATGAGATCAGCATCTGACATATCTGGGTCTCAGCTGTTTTCCAAGCCAATCCAGTGGACTCCTTTTCGAGTTACAGCGGGATTGCAACAGAACAGGTGAGGAAATTCATCCCCATGTTTCTCATTTTCTTTATTCATATCTGCTTCCTAATAATTGGTTGAATTGGTGCTTTAATCTGTGGTATGCCTTGAAAATCCATGGAATTTGTCAAGAATAAGGGCTAGTTGCATTACCACCATTGATAACAATTGGTGGTAAATGTGCAGTAACATTACTGCAAACAGAGGGTTCTTAGAGAAAGCAGAACATTTTAGACTGAAATTTTAAAGTTGAGAGTAGTTTTATCCTTTGCTAACAATGCAATGTTAAACTCTGTTTTAAAGAGTTAATTAGTGTTTAGTAGTGTAAGAACACTGGGTTTCGGCATCCCAACAAATATATGTCAAGGAACCAGATGAACCTTAACCACTTCACCTTAACACCTCAATAAGGAACTGTCTGGGATTTACTGCCAGCTTAGTTCTAGGAGTGAAAGATGTCTAAGTGTGGTTCGTCGAACTGTCTTGCACCACCCAGTTTGGATTGAATTTGAGTTTACCTGACCAACCCTCAATTAGGATACCCACAAGCTACTGAGTGAATGAATGAACCCTTTCTTTCCAATTCGTCAAAGAAGTCAGACAAGAAGTCATGCACTAACAACTATTTATCTACTACAAGATCATAATTATCACTACTTGCATTTAAATATTGAGTATATAAACAATTATTATTTATAAATATTTATAGACAGGATTATGTAGCAGTTTGAATAACAAATAATTAATAATAGAGTTACTTAACAAAATGCATAGCAAAGGTTATAAAGGGCAATTTAGTGAATCACAGTAATTCAGCATTATCTGAATTACTGATTATCAAATTATAGTTGAGACCAGTGTCTGAGACTACTGAAAATTGGTGAGATTACTCTAGGAGTAAACTCCTTAGATAGCTGACAAGCTAACAGCATTGGATAACCAATCTGTTGAATAGATTAAAGTCTATGTGCTGCTAATTAGCAATGTTTCCAGAGCTTATACGGCCTTGTCCTTGTGAGCGGCATAGTCAAGCTGATCTTCTTCCTCCCTGGGATGGTGGAGTTAGCGGGGTTGTCTGTTCCACTTGGGTTCCAGCTGAATCCACCTTACGCATGAGTGATGTTAGCTAACTGGATTAACTGCCACCTTCCTTGATCTCAGATACTTGTACAGTTAGGTGACACACTTATTTCTGCCTGTAACTGGCTCATATATCTGTGCGATCTGACTTTCATAACCTCTTAGTCTCTGTCTTGAATATACTTGTACTTATAAAGATACCCTTCTACATCTGCTAAGTAAAGGTTACTACAGAAGAGGACAAAGAGAATCTTCTTCTAACTACAAAATGCATTTACATGTGGCAGATGAAATTTAATGCAGAGAAGTGTGAAGTGATACATTTTGGTAGGAAGAATGAGGAGAGGCAATATAAACTAAATGGTACAATTTTAAAGGGGGTGCAGGAACAGAGAGACCTGGGGGTATATGTACACAAATCTTTGAAGGTGGCAGGACAAGTTTAAAAGGCTGTTAAAAAAGGCTATGGAATCCTTGGCTTTATTAATAGAGGCATAGAGTAAAAAAGCAAGGAAGTTATGCTAAACCTTTATAAAACACTGGTTAGGCCTCAGCTGGAGTATTATGTTCAATTCTGGGCACCATACTTTAGGAAGGATGTCAAGGCCTTGGAGAGGGTGCAGAAGAGATCTGCCAGAATGGTACCAGGGATGAGGGAGTTCAGTTATGTGGAGACACTGGAGAAGCTGGAGCAGAGAAGGTTAAGAGGAGATTTGATAGAGATGTTCAAAATCATGATGGGTCGAGACAGAGTAGATAGAGAGAAACTGTTCCCATTGGCGGAAGGGTCGAGAAACAGAGGACACAGATTTCAGGTGATTGGCAAAAGAACCAGAGGCGACATGAGGAAACATTTTTTTACACAGCGAGCTATTGTGATCGGGAATGCACGGCCTGAAAGGGTGCTGGAAGCAGTTTCAATCGTAACATTCAAAAGAGAATTGGATAAAAACTTGAAGGGAAAAAATTTACAGAGCTATGGGGAAATAGCAGGGGACTGCGATTAATTGGATAGCTCTACCAAAGAGCCAGCACAGGCAGAATGATCTCCTTCTGTGCTGTATCATTCTATGATTCTATGAAAGATAAACTGCATGTAACGAAGACAAAGAGAATCTAATGAGAGGTGTGTCAAGGACTCCTTATTATGTCATAAATTTGTGTCAGCTGTGGCTCAGTTGGTAGCACCCTCGCTTCTGAGTCAGAAGGTTGTGGGTTCAGAGTCCCACTCCAGAGACTTGAGCATAAAAATCTACGCTAACACTCCAGTGCAGTACTGAGGGAGTGCTGCACTGTCAGAGGTGCTGTCTTTCAGATGAGACGTTAAACCGAAGCCCCACCTGTTCTCTCAGGTGGACCTAAAAGATCCCATGGCATTATTTCGAAGAAGAGCAGGGGAGTTTTCCCCAGTGTCCTGGCCAATATTTATCCCTCAATCAACATCTCTAAAACACTTATCTGGTCATTATCATATTGCTGTTTACAGGAGTTTGCTGTGTACAAATTGGCTGCCGTGTTTCCTACATTACAACAGTGACTACACTTCAAAAAGTACTTAATTGGCTGTAAAGTTCTTTGGGACATCCGGTAGTCGTGAAAGGCGCTATATAAATACAAGTCTTTCTTTCTTTAAATTTAAAGAAAAACTTCTTTTCATACAATTAACTAATCTGGGTGACATGTGTGTTCGAAGGGTTCACCTCTTTCAGTGTCAATCACTTCTAACAGACACATAAAGGTTCTTGAAGATGTCAAAGTTAATGAGGCATGGATACCTAGGCATAGCCAAGTTCTACTTTTTCTCCCCTAACTTTCCAATTTTTCCTTTAACAAAGAGTCTTACACTTGACCAGATAAGGTGCAGCATACTTATGTGTAACTAACAAACTATTTCTGATCACAGTCATCAATGTTATCTGTCTGATCACTGGTGTGGAATGTTGGTTAAATAAATGTCTTAGCCTTAATTAGTTTTGTTTCCCAGCCAGTTCCCAGCATTCAGTTTAACTACTGACTCCATATTCCTTTGCCACTTTTACTAAAACTGCATTTTCAGAACATAATCCAAGCAATTTACAGGGCATTTTCTCTACAGTGGAGAAGTACTTAGTTTGAATGGATCAACTGATTTGATATATAATTTAAACTCTTTCAACTACAGTGGTTGAAAACAAGAAACGGAACTTCATGGCAAATATTTGCTGAGTGATGAAACTCATGGTAAACATGGTGTCATTGCAGATTTAATTGATGACCTGCTTAAGTAATACATCTTGCGAAACCTCAACTAATCACAGTAAAAGTGAGTGTCAGAATTATTAGCTGGAAACATTCGATTTTATGCCAAACATGATTGATAAAATTAGGTAGGATCTCATAATACAATCTCAATGCAGCATTCTTTTATTAGTAATAATGTGAACATGTTTCCTTCCCCCAAATGGTCCCTTCTTTTACCTTGTCAAGGCTCTTATTTTTGCTGAAGCCTTTTGCCAAGGACACCAGCAGCCCTCTGGTACCTCACCCAAGTTGCCATTCTTCATGTGTGAGCCTAAGACATTATCAGCAGGCTATTTGGCCATGGAGAAATAATAGCCAAGCCAAATTCTACCCTCACCCGACTTCCATCTGTATGTGCTTTGCAACAGTGATCACCGGCAATCAGCAATGAGAAACTTAGCTAATTTTCCCTTTCCCCATTCCAGGGGCACTGAGGCCAATTGTAATGTCCCAACTGATGCCCCAGCTGAGACTAACCAACTTATCACATTCTGGGAATCAATCCTGGGGCCTTCTGATTGCATGGCCTTTAACCATCATCAAGGAAACTGTTGCTGTATTATCTTATATTTATAACTATTCTGATTAAATGGGAAATGAGTTACATTATTGTTACCTATGCCTCGTGGACTTGTAACACTACTTATTTTAAATTTATACTTTATTTAATTGTCATTTCCTCTTCACTTTCCCAAACCACCACCTCACAAACAACCATCATAAATCACAGCTGCAATCCAGAACTCTAGCTGTTGCCTACTCACGTTGTACTGAGGATTTTAATTGAAACTGTGGTTCTGAGACATGCATCCACCCAGGTCTAACAACTATCACTCACTTCGAGTGAGACTCACTTATTTGGGTTAAAATCTTAATCTATTTTTCTGTATCTCAGGCCCAAAAGTAAACAAAGCTCCATCATTAAATAGATTTGCAATCTATCTCACTCTCTTTAATTATAAATCTCATTCCTAACATACCCCTGATGTTGCCAACTCTACTTCTACTCCCAAGTGGTAGCTAGCTATATGATAAAGCCGCACATTCATATCATTACAGTTTGGGTTCATTTTGCAACATTTTCTATTCAACAGCCTGATAACCATTTTGGTATATGTACTGGTTTTCCCCATGCTGCTCGAGGCACTGAACCACTTCTGCTAATCATAACCGGACGCCGCATGCTACTATCTTGTTCTGTGACCTGCTGAGCTCACAGCTTATTCATAAAGGCCAGCAATGCAAATTTTAAGTTGGTGACCTGTACAGATCTTCCCCAACATCAAGGATCATATGCAGCCTGAAACGGAAAACCGCTATTGCAACTTGGAAATATGTGCAATTGTTCCAGGGTTGCTACTGGTGCTCCAAAGTCCATCCTGCAATAAACAGTGTGGAAATAGAGTTCTCAGAGAGCACAGTGACTATGGGACTCATTGCCCAATACCGCACCTACCTAATAACTAATACTGTCACTGCATATACAATATGAATATCTGTCATTCTCCTGTATTAACAATCAAACAAAATCTTGATGTAAAAGAAAGAACTTACAGATATGTAGGGTCCAAAGCACTTTACAGCTAATTAATTAAGTAGGCAAAAGCGGCAACCAAACTGCACACAGCAAAGTTCCACAGACAGCAGTCAGATAATGACCCGTTAATCTGATTTGGTGGTGTTGCTTGAGGGATGATACCAGGAGAGATCCCCTGCTCTCCTTCAAACAGTGTCATGGGTTCTTTAATGTCCACCTGAATAGGCAGACAGGGCCTTGTTTTAATGTCTCATCCAAAAGACAGCACATCTGACACTGCTGCACTCCCTCAAGACTGGACTGAAATGTCAACCTAGATTATGTACTCATATCCTGTAATGGGGATTAAACTCACAACCTTTTGACTCAGAGGCAAGAGCACATAAAAAGCTCTCACCATGAATACATCATTTGCTATGTTTCTTTCACTTTATATGAGGAATTACAGTAAATTTGAAAAAAAAGTCATTAAATATATTACAATGTTGTCATTAAGTTTATTTAGTGTATTGCTATCAATACAAGGAAAAAAACTCACACTTAAGCTAATATACTTTAATTTTGTTCAATATGTCTCTGGTGCAATACTCAAATCGTACCCACTGCTCCTATTATACACTGGCAGGCCTCTACAATTACTTTACCCTAGTAGTACAGGTTGAGCGTCCTGAATCCGGCAACTTCAGGACCGAGGCCGAACCGGTTTTCGTGTTTTTCCGGACTTCGGAATGTGTTTCTGATGTCTGAAGTCCGGAAATATCGCAACCTGGGCTCAGGCGTTTCCTGACTTCGGACATCAGAAACACGTTCCGAGTCTGGAAATGCCTGGGCCGCTCTGCGTAGCACTGACGCGTTTCTCCGCCCCTCCCCTTCTGTTAAAGGGGAGGGACGCTGCGAGCTCTGCAGAGCATCCGATGGCCCACACTAGGCCACCAGGGCGGCGTGGTGCCGTGGCCGCAGCCTGGCGGAAACACTTAGTGGAGCGGTGCAGATTAAGGAGGATAAAACACAACACTAAAGTTTTATTGCATCACTCGCATTTTTCATAGGATTTTTCAAAAAAAGACAACAAAAGTTAATGGCTTTTTGAAGTACAGGTTGAGCATCCAAAATCCGGAGTTCCGGATTCTGGAACATTTTATGGATTGCGGACGACCCTGCCACCAATCGTCCCGGAGTCCGGATTCCGGAACTCCGGATTTTGGACGCTCAACCTGTATTATATAGTTTAAAATGCACGCTCTAGATATGTGTTCAAGGCTGAATTTATTGTTGGTTAGGATGACTTTGTTTGATGGCTAGACAGGAAATTACAGTGTTTCATGCAATAAATGTTGCTTCACTCAGTTCTTTGAGGTTAAGCCTCTGCTCAGATTGGATGCATCCTTCAGTAAACAGTTGATGAGAGAACAGCTAATTAAATTATTTTTGTTCTATTTACCAGTCAGCTTATTGCAGTGTTGCCTACACTTGCTAGTCCCATGATTTGTGGAAGTTTTTTGAGATCAAATCAGTTGCAGAACATCTGAATCTATCTTGTGAAATGCTCCCACTGCACATGGGCAATTTAAACGTGTAGAAAGCTACACTTAAAATTTCCATGTGAAATGCAAGAATTAAAACCCTATGCAAATCAGTGGATTTGCGAGTAAATTGAAAGCCTTAGTAAGTTGTACTGGAGGCAGTCACACTGAGGATATTTTTACACAGGAATTTTGGCAGGTGTGAGAAGTTTTGGCCATTTTGAACTTTGAAAAAGACCTAACAGTACAATTACAGATATTAGCCCCTATTTTCCTCTCCCTCCTGCCCCCTTCCCCCCACCCTCGACTGGAGTTCTAATCAGGCACAGGTCACCTGAAGTGATCTGACCTGAATCTGCCAGGATTTGTGGGTTCAGTTTATTAGCATGGCTTGATGTGCCCCAACCATGGGCCTGCGCCCTTTATGAGGGGCTTGAGAAAAGTGTAAAATGTTGAAATATTTGGGGCCCTACAGCTGCCGTTTAGTAGGCTGATACATTTTGTTTTCACTCAGTGTACCAACCTGCTGATGTCCTGCCAGGCCAGAGAATGGGAGTCCCCTCCACTGGTCGTGCCCCATCTTACATCACTAAACTTGTTTGAGGCAGATGAAGGCTCCTCCCCTAACAATGCCCCGCATTGTAACTGGGTCCTGGCCTAATTGAGGGCACTTCCACTGTACTCCTATCAGACCTACAGCGGAAGTACTCCAAGAAGACCACAGATTTCCAGCCCAAATACTTAATTTTTGTCATAAACTTCTTGTGGTTGATTTCAATTCTTTCATTTAATTTTTGTGCTTATTATATTTTGCATATGTCTTTTTGCTTCTGCACTTTATTTTATTTGTAAATAAATCTGGAAGAGTAGTTTAGCCTATTTAAATGATCTGATATTTTCCATCTTCCTTATTGACAGGAAGCTGTAGAGGGTGTCCTTTGTATTCTCCAATATGCAATTTACCGAGATCAGGTTAATTGTTAGAGATGAGGGACATTAATCCAAATATAATAGAGAATAAAAACGCAGGTTTCAGTTCATAAGAAATTTCAAGTTGCTGTCATTCAACTATTTACTTGAAAATGTCTCTGGAGTGGAGCTTAAATCCACAACCTACTGACTCAGAGGCAAGAGTTCTACCACTGAGCCAAGGCTGACACTATGCTACAGTTGGTCTCCAAGGGCAGCTGCAGCCAATCTCTGCCCCTCCCCAACACAGGCAGGCTTCCCAATAGAGGCCAAGAAGCCTGCCAAAATGATGTAAATGATCCTAAGACTGAAACATCAACCAGGGTCACAGATAGATCTTTGCGATAGGCAGAAGTCCTGCCACACTGAAGACTGACCCCAATTAAAGCGGAAAATCTAGGCCAAAAAGTGTTTAGAAATTTCTAAAATGAAAACAAGACACGGGGTGGGTGGGTGGGTGGGGGGGGAGTCAAATTCCACCAGGAATGGACGCAAAGTCGGCGGAGCAGTCTTGGCACTCACTGGCGTCAACAGGCCCGATCAATATTCTGATTCAGGCCTCATTTAAATGCTGCTGGCAAACTGTGGGCACCAAACGGGCACCCCGCTGCAGCTAACCAATTGTGGAAGAGAGACGATCCTCTGGGCCCCGCAAAAATAAAAATTAAAAATATCATTGTCCATTTCTTGAGTGGTCTCATAAAATCATAGACATTTACGGCACAGAAGGAGGCCATTCACTGCTGGTTATGCCCCTCAAAGCTTGGTCCGCCTATTTATAACTGAAAATTACAATCGGGTTCCTACAACTGGCATAGACCCCCGATTTGCATATTTAAGCAACCCCCCCCCCCCCCCCGTTTCAGATGGGTGGGCTGCTTAGGCGTTTAGGGTTGCCAACTCTAGTTGGATGTATTCCTGGCGGTTTCAACACGACCTTCTGTTGCCAAAACAATTCAAAGTCCCTCCAAATTAGGTCTAATTGCAAGTTACTCCCATTTTGTGATTGCCGTGTTGTCCCCAATCTGATCCAAAGTAAAGAAAAAAGAAAGACTTGCATTTCTATAGCGCCTTTCACGACCACCGGACGTCTCAAAGCGCTTTACAGTCAATGAAGTACTTTTTGAAGTGGAGCCACTGTTGTAATGTGGGAAATGCGGCAGCTAATTCGTGCTCAGCAAGTTCCCACAAACAGCAATGTGATAATGACCAGATGATCTGTTTTTGTTATGTTGATTGAGGGATAAGGACACCGAGGATAGAATACATTAGAAACATAGATTAGAAAAATAGAAGCAGGAGTAGGCCATTTGGCCCTTCGAGCCTGCTCTGCCATTCAATATGATCATGGCTGATCCTCTATCTCAATACCATATTCCCGCTCTCTCCCCATACCCCTTGATGCCTTTTGTGTCTAGAAATCTATCTATCTCCTTCTTAAATATATTCAGTGACTTGGCCTCCACAACCTTCTGTGGTAGAGAATTCCACAGGTTCACCACCCTCTGAGTGAAGAAATTTATCCTCATCTCAGTCATAAATGTCCTACCCCGTATCCTGAGACTGTGACTCCTCGTTCTAGACCCCCCAGCCAGGGGAAACATCCTCCCTGCATCCAGTCTGTCTAGCCCTGTCAGAATTTTATACGTTCCAATGAGATCCCCTCTCATTCTTCTAAACTCTAGTGAATACAGGCCTAGTTGACCCAATCTCTCCTCATACGACAGTCCTGCCATCCCAGGAATCAGTCTGGTGAACCTTCGCTGCACTCCCACTATGGCAAGTATATCCTTTCTTAGGTAAGGAGACCAAAACTGCACACAGTACTCCAGGTGTGGTCTCACCAAGGCCCTGTATAACTCCCCTGCTCTTCAAAATAGTGCCATGGGATCTTTTACGTCCACCTGAGAGGGCAGACGGGGCCTCGGTTTAACGTCTCATCTGAAAGACGGCACCTCCGACAGTGCAGCACTCCCTCAGCACTGCACTGAAGTGTCAGCCTAGATTTATGTGCTCAAGTCCCTGGAGTGGGACTATGAACCCACAACCTTCTGACTCAGAGGCGAGTGTGCTACCAAGTGAGCCACGGCTGACAAAGTATACCAGAAAACAAAGCACTGTAATGAGACAATATTTTAAAAATCCAGCTCATTGTTCATAAATGCGAGAGTCTGTCATTAACTGTGGTTCCCATGCCTGATGTACTGCCAGCCAGCCCCATTGTCTGGTTGGCTCTTGTCCCCATCACCTGTTGCCCTAGAGTCTGTCAGCCCCACTCATCCCCCTGCCCTACTGGGATGATTGACAGCTGGGTCGTGCAATGAAGGGGCCGGAAGTGGAGTCGCGGGTGACGTCACTTCCTTGGCAGCGGGCGAGGGGGGCGTTAAACGGAGGAGGCCGCGCCGCCCTCAGCCTGGAAAGCCAGTCGGCTAGAAACATGGCAGCGTCTTCGGCACGGCGCCTGCAGACCAAGCCCGTCATCACCTGTCTCAAAACCTTCCTCATCGTCTTCAGCTTTATCTTCTGGGTGAGTGCGGGCTCGGGAGTCGGAGCTCCCCGGAGAGAGGGGGTGATCCCCGGGGTACAGTCCGTCCTCCTCCCCCCCAACCCCCCGGGCGGCCAGAGCGGAGCAGCCGCTACACAAAGAGCGAGGAGCGGAGGAGATGGTCACAACTCCGGCTGAAAGTTGGGCAGAGGCACTGTTCTTTACAAACCGCTTTCTCTGAAAGCAATCTGTTGCTTTCAAAACTTTTGCTTTAAAAAAAAAGCAAAAGTTTGTTGGCGCCCAGACTGCAACTCCACAGTGTTCAGATACTTTTTAAAAATAAACCTTCCCTGCGTTAAAAGTCCAGGATAGGAAGCGAAAGCGGTTTCAACGCCAGGACTCGATAAGAGTGTCGGCGTTTTAGGTTTTAATTGTTTAAAAAGTTTTAAACTTTTTGTGAACTCCATTTTTCGTTTCTGGAATCTACACCCAAGAAAAATTCTGTTGGAAAGTATTTGGGTGAAAGATTTTTAAACAAAATCTTATTTCGAACTCTTTTTAACAGCTGTTAAATAACTTTTACACCCCGCCCCGCGAGCTCAAAACCCCGAAGTACTAACTTTGGAAGCTCCTTTTGTTCGAAGTCAACTTGTTCCCGGCTGTGAGGTTCCTGCTTTGTTTTTGTTTCTACTTTTGTTTTTGTTCCCCACGTCGCTATCGGGTGTATTTTAAGAGAAGTAGATGAACAGTCCAACTTTTACAACCGTGCGGCCAAGCAGAGTCCCGATGTCCCCATGAATTATCACTCCTTACGGGAAAAGGTTATCTAGCCGTCTATTTTTCAAGATATCTTGTGTTCAAATTTTTTCTCATACAAGCTGAGCATTACGTGCATATCCCAGGCTATAAACTTCAATGGAAATTAAGTGTTTTCTTTGCTATTTAGTTCTGTGCGCCAGATTTTTTGATATTTCTGGCACTTGTCTATTGGGAGGTACTCTGAAGCGCCACTTTAAGCCTGCATTGTCTCCCTTTATTAGCATAAAATACTTGCCATATAGAAAAATATAGGTATACAGTGTAAATGGGCTTTGTACAAGTTCTAAACTGAGCCTAATAAAGTACTTTGTTTCAATCTTCTGTTACCATTTCTCTTTGCATATGCAATTTTCAGGTTTTGTGCTGGGTGTTCTTGGGTTCATTGTCACTGGTCATTCCTTGGGTGGGTGGGAGAGAGAGAAACCCTTGCATCCCCTATAATCTGAAATGACCCTTTTACTGCTCCATATCTAGTTAAACAATAGCATAGCCTGGGCATTGTAACATGGAACCCTTGCTCTATATACTAGATATTGAAATGTCTTGTGTGCTGCTATTTGAACCTTGCTCTCTTTAAAGGTGAACTGATGACCATTTTACTGAGGTGCAATTTCAAACCATAAACTAGTCCTTTTTATATAATTGAGTGGCATTGAGAAGTGCTGTGTCAGTATCAACCCTTCATGCAACAAAGTGCTGCACTTGTTGCATAAGCAGCAAATGCAGTAGTATTTCTGCAACCATGAGTCACTACTTCCTTGGGTGGGCTGCCTTCTGCAACATTACCTCTATCATCTTTGATTATGACAATATTCCTCAGCAGATGATCCCCATATCTCAGCCTGGTACAATTAACCTTTCTTGGCCTCATCCTAAGTTTGACGATGCTGTAATTTTCTTTCTCGTCTCTCTTCTCTTCCCTCTTCTACACCATGCCTTCCCCTCCCCTGATACCTCCATGTTAAGAATGGGGTTATACCAGGATACTTTGATCAATTTAAGATAATGGAGTTTGCTTAAAAGGTGCTGACAATTTATGTACACTGAAGCTTTAATCTGACTATAGTCCAGCAAATACACTGATTGCTGCCTCATTTGCATTGATTATAGTACTCATTACTGCTCAAAGGGAAAGTCTTAGGACTATATCATAATATATGAAGGATGGTACCCTTTTTGTTTCCAATACCTACCCTCTGGCAAGTAATCCAATTTAGCAGAGAAGGACTAATAATTGAAATGACCTGTGTGTAGATGTGAGTATGCTGCAAAGAGGGTATTGCCTTGAGGTGATAAAAGGGGTAAATTAGAATTTCAGCAACAAAAGAAAAGTAGGGTGGAGGTGGATATTATCCTAGATGTGAAAGAAAACAGTCTTGATGGATTAGATGCAAAGGAACAAGCTTCCCTTAGCATAGACACTCTTAATCATACAGCACAGAAGAAGCCATTAGGCCCATCATGCTTGTGCTGACTCTTTGGTAGAGCTAGCCAATTAATCCTGCTCTTTCCCCATAGCCCTATAAAAAAAATTTCCCTTCAAGTATTTATCCAATTTTCTTTTGGGATTGTTACTATTGAATCTGCTTACACCATTCTTTCAGGTACACTCCAGATCAAACTTTTTAATGTTTCCTCATGTAGCCTCTGGTTCTTCTATAATCTTGGCTATTAGATCTTGGATTGTTTCACCTTTTAAAGGCAAGGAAAGCATGGACCTCCCTGTTGGAGCAAGAGCGTGGGAGAGTTGCAGCCATCAGTATAGACTGAGGCTGAAAGATACGAATGCACTATTTTAACAATTTGTTTTTGGACATGACTTGGCATTACTGTGATGTCATGCATACCTGTGTTTCAGGAACTAGCCTTTCTGCCATCAACTATTTCCCCAGTATGTTACTTATGTAAGGCATGTACACAAACCTGTATATGATTCACTTTCAATTCCTGGTCTAGTATTCAAGTTGCCGTGCAACCAAACTTCTACAATTATCCAAATGCAATTTTTAATCGTGTAAAGTAGCATAACTACCTCATTCCTTCATGGCTAAAATGACTGTCCAGAAGCAACAGTGGGGTTGCCTTTCATTACTAGCATGACACTTTGCAAAGTTATATTGGAAAATCTGTTAAAACTTTTAGTTGAAGAGTCAGTGAGTACTTGGTGGCTTTAAAAATGGATGCAGCCATTAATGTCCATCTTGTTGATGCAAAGTGGTTTTGTGTTGAGTTGATGCAATCGTATAATCTGCTTATGCCACTGCAGGCTAATGTCGACTGTTCTTCATGGTTCAGAGTTTCTAGACTTCCAAAGAAGCGCTTCCTCTGGCTAACAATAGATCCAAAACCAGTGGACGAGGCAAAAGGGAAAATGGCTGTATAGAACACTCCAGTCATGGAGAACCCTAAAGGAGGAATTTTGCCTTGAACATGCCTCTTTGCTAAAGCCCTTCACTGAGAGACCTTGATTAAGTGATTAAGCAATCAATGAGTGAGTAGGCCTGGTATGTGGCATTGGACTTGGTCATTCAGAATATTAAAGGATGATGCAAACTGCCTTAGCTGAAGAGGAAACTTGATTTGGAATGATAGCTGCTAGCAGTTAACATTGGTGACCTGGGTATACCCACAGTTTTGTGCCTACCATGCTTGGGTTACAGAGGTGCAAGCAACTGCTGAAGCTCTGCATTTCCCACTCCCCTCCTCTTGGAGGAACCACATGAGGCATAGTATGGTCAGCACGATTATGGCAATGCACTCGTTCGAGTTGTCTGCTTGTGAAGAACTTCTAGGACATATCTTTCTGTTTGACCAAATAAGCAGAACTCTCAATGCATGTGCAGAGCATACAGACTACCTAGATTGCAGTCATGCACATGCAGCATAACTCCAGTCCTGTATCAATGGTACAAGTAGGCCTGCAAGTATTAAACTTTTTTAGGTAGTTGTAGGAGCGCTCCAGTTTTAGTAGACAGCAACAAATACATCAATGTTTTGCAGCTGTTTGTAGCACATCTATCTGGGTGTTTGCTTCAGTTTTGTGCTCATAATTGGTTCTAAAATTAAAGGTTTGAGTCTGTCCTGCAATACGTTTGACGTTGTGCAGCTTTAACTGCAAAGTATGGTAAAAGGGCAGATCTGGAGCTATGTTTTTTTCTTCCCACTTTGTCTACCTTGTGGTGTACTTAATCAGATTTGATGAGATCCCAGGAGCTGTTCAAGAAAATACCTCTGATTATCACTGCTCAGAATTTACTACTTAATTTTCCTGTTATTAACCCCTCTTTCCTTCTCTTTCCCCCCCCCCCCCCCCGCCCTGTCTCCCACAAAATGGCTTGTTTATCAGAATTCATTCTTGTAAGTGATAAATTTTAAACTACTGTTTAACTTGTGTATTAGAAATTGTACAAGGGGTCAAAAGGATAGTAATGTCTAATATAATGGCCCGAAAATTAGACCTAATACGCGAGAGTACGCACTGTGTACTCTCGCGTTTTAGGTCTCCAATTGCCGGTTTCCTGCATGCGCGGGAAACCGGCACTTCGTGAATTCAAAAGGGGGCGGTTCCTAAGTGAACCGCGTGCGTGCTACAGGCTGCGCGCACGCAGTGCACTTAGTTATTTTTGCAGCTTTGAACGCGCAGGTAAGCATGAAGATTTTACACATGAAGAAAGGAGGCGTAAGACCCTCTTTTAACAAGGTAAGTAGTTAATTAAGTATTTAAAAAAAATTTCAACAGGTTTATCTTTTTTAGAGACTTAAAAGAAAGATAAGTTTATTTATATAACTTTTTGAAAAAATGTAAATTTTTTAAAAATTTTATTTTTTGTTTATAGTGGTTAATTTATTTAACTATACTTATTAATATGATGGCTTTTTTTATTTAATTGAGGTTTAGCTGTTCTTTTGGGGGTGTGTAGGATTCATAGCTTTGACAGCTCTTGCTGTGAAAACTATGAATGAAAGATGGTGTGCTGCCATTGGCTCTAACTGAATCACGTGATCCCAGAGCTCGCACGAACTAATTGCGTCTCTGGGTCACGCAAGCACTGCACAGCTGCATGTGGGACTGGCCTTGAAACTAAAGTTCGTGTGGGCCCGGAGGAAAAAGGTAGGCGCGGAGTGAGATATCGTGGGGAAGCCTTACCCCCGCACGAACGCTCACTGTTTAATTTCTGGGCCATAAGCTCAAAAGTCAACTTTTGTAATGTGCTGGAAATGGAATAGAATTTTATAGCATAGGTGGCCATTTGAGAGGTTGCCACTTAGTCCTATTTGCCTGTCCTTTCCCCATATTGCTTTTAACTTTTTTTTTTCAATTCACTTCCTTCTAAAAGCTATTGTATTCTGCTTCCATCACATTGATAGTGCATTCCATGTCCTTACAATCCTGTAATAACTTTCAATCTCCCTTCATATTCTTTTAACCTCTCCCTTTTGTTGTTTTGATAACTACTGGAAATAAATACATTTTTGAACCCCCTCAGGTCTCTATTCTTTGCTCTAACGAAAAGGGCACCAAGGCCCCAGTTTCTTTAGTCTCCTTCATTAAAGCTTCACGTACTTGGTATTTAACTTCTGTACCTTCTATGACCTTGACCACCTTCCTAAAGTAGGATGCATGAAACTGGACACTTCTAACTGCATTCTAACCAATTAGTTGCATAGAATTAGCATTACCTCTTTGTTTTTTGTACTGTATATAGAAAGTACAGAGGAGACCTGAAAAAGGGAATATGGGGTAAAAAGTATGAAAATAGATTAGCGGCTAACATAAAAGCGAGCCCAAAAGTCTCTTATAAACATAAACTAGTAAAAGGGTAGTCAAAGGAAGGGTGGGGCTGATTAGGGACCAAAAAGGAAATATTCTTGTGGAGGCAGAGGGCATAGCTGAGGTACTAAATGAGTACTTTGCATCTGTCTTCACTAGAGAAGAGGATGTAGCCAACATTTTTTAACTTATTCATGGGATGTGGACATCGCTGGCAAGGCATTTATTGCCCATTCCTAATTGCCCTTGAGAAGGTGGTGGTGCGCTGCCTTATTGAACCGCTGCAATCTTGAGGTGAAGGTACTCCCACAGTGCTGTTGGGGAGGGAGCTTTAGGTTTTAGGAACGGCGATATATTTCCAAGTCAGGATGGTGATTTGTAGGGGAACTTGCAGGTGGTCGTGTTCCCATGCGGCTGCTGCCCTTGTCTTTCTAGGTGGCAGAGGATGCAGGTTTGGGAGATGTGGTTGAAGAAGCTTTAGTGCGTTGCTGCTGTGCATCTTGTAGATGGTACACACTGCAGTGTGCTGTGGGGAAGGAGTGAATGTTTAAGGTGGTGGATGGGGTGCCAATCAAGCGGGCTGCTTTGACCTGGATGGTGTTGGAGCTGCACTCATCCAAGCAAGTGGAGAGTATGCCATCACACTCCTTACTTGTGCCTTGTAGATGGTAGAAAGGCTTTGGGGATTGAGGAGGTGAGACACTTGCTGCAGAATACCTAGCCTCTGACTGCTCTTGTAGCCACAGTATTTATGTGGCTGGTCCAGTTAAGTTTCTGGTCAATGGTGGGGGATTCGATGATAATGCAAGAGCACCTCAGCTAGTCCCACTCCCCCGCCCTTTCCCTGTAGCCCTGCAATTTTTTTTCTCGGTTACTTATTCAACTCCCTTTTGAAAGCTGCGATTGAGTCTGCCTCCACCACCTTTCAGGCAGTGCATTCCAGAAATAACAACAGAAAACGCTGGAAAAACTCAGCGGGCCAGACAACATCCGTGGAGAGAGAAAGAGAGTTAACGTTTCAGGTCGATGACCTTTCGTGCATTCCAGATCCTAACCACTCGCTGTGTAAAAAAAGTTTTTTCTTGTGTCACCTTTGGTTCTTTTGCCAATCACCTTTAAATCTGTGTCCTCTGGTTCTTGACCCTTCTGCCATTGGGAACTGTTTCTCTCTACTCTGTCCAGACCCCTCGTGATTTTGAACATCTCTATCAAATCTTCTCAACCTTCTCTGCTCCAAGGAGAACAACCCCAGCTTCTCCAGTCTATCATTCTCGTAAATCTTTTCTGCACCCTCTCTAAGGCCTTCACATCCTTCCTAAAGTGCGCTGCCCAGAATTGGACACAATACTCCAGTTGAGGCCAAACCAGTGTTTTATACAGGTTCTTCATTATTTCCATGCTTTTGTACTCTCTACCTCTATTGATGAAGCCCAGGATCCCATTAGCTTTATCTGCTTTCTCAACCTACCTTGCCACCTGCAATGATTTGTGCACATATACCCCTAGGTGTCTCTGTTCATGCATCTGCTTTAGGATTGTACCCTTTAGTTTATATTTCCCCTCATTCTTTCTACCAAAATGTATCACTTCATACTTTTGTGTTAAATTTCATCTGCCCATTCCACCAACCCGTCTATGTCCTCTTGAAGTCTATCACTCTCCTCCTCACTGTTCACTATACTTCCAAGTTTTGAGTCATCTGCAAATTTTGAAATTGTGCCCTGTACACCCCAAGTCCAAGTCATTAATATACATCAAGAAAAGCAGTGATCCTAGAACCGACCCCTGGGGAACACCACTATACCTTCCTCCAGTCCAAAAGAAACCATTCACTGCTGTTTCCTGTCACTTGGCAATTTCATATCCATGCTGCCACTGTCCCTTTTATTCCATGGGCTTCAACTTTGCTGGCAAGCCTATTATATGGCACTTTGTCGAACGCCTTTTAGAAATCCACGTCAACCACATTGCCCTCATCAGCCCTCTGTTACCACATCAAAAACTCGATCAAGTTGGTTAAACACGATTTGCCTTTAACAAATCCATGCTGGCTTTCCTTAATTAATCCACACTTGTCAGCGACTGTTAATTTTGTCCCTGATTACTGTTTCTAAAAGCTTCCCTATAACTGAGGTTAAACTGACCAGCCTACAGTTGCTGGATTTATCTTTACACCCTTGTTCAAAAAAGGGTGTAACATTTACAATTCTCCAGTCCTCCGGCACCACCCCTGTTTCTAAGGAGGATTGGAAGATTATGGCCAGTACCTCTGCGATTTCTTCTTTCACTTCCCTTAACATCCTAGGATGCATCCCATCCGGTCCTGGTGACTTATCTACTTTAAGTACAGCCAGCCTTTCTAGTACCTCGTCTTTATCAATTCTTATCCCATACAATATCTCCTCTACCACCTCCTTCACTATGTCTATGGCAACATCTTCCTTGGTGAAGACAGATGCAAAGTACTGTACTCATTTAGTATCTCGGCCACACCCTCCGCCTCCATGCGCAGGTCTCCTTTTTGGTCCCTAATTGGCCTCATTCCTCCTCTTACTACCTGTTTAGTATTTATATGCCTATAGAAGACTTTTCGGATTACCTTTTATGTTAGCTGCCATTCATTTCTCATACCCTCTCTCTGCCCCTCTTATTTTCTTTGTCATTTCTCCTCTGAACTTTCTATATTTAGCCTGATTCTCAGATGTATTCTCGACCTGACATCTGTCATATGCGCTCTTTTTCTGTTTCATCTTGCTCTCCATCTCTTTCGTCATCCAGGGAGCTCTGACTTTAGTTGCCCTACTTTCCCCCTAGTGGGAATGTACCTCGACTGTACCCGAACTATTTCCTCTTGAAAAGCAGCCCATTGTTCCACTGCAGTTTTGCCTGCCAATCTTTGATTCCAGTTTACCTGGGCCAGATCTGTTCTCATCCCACTGAAATTTGCCTTCCTCTAAGTATTTTTACTCTAGATTGCTCCGTCCTTTTCCATAGCTAATCTAAACCTTATGATACTATGATCACTGTTCCCTGAATGTTCACTTACTGACACTTGCTCCACTTGACCTACCTCATTTCCCCAGAACCAGATCCAGCAATGCCTCCTTCCTCATTGGGCTGGAAACATACTGATTTAAGAAAGTTCTCCTGAGCACACTTCAGAAATTCTTCCCCCTCTCTGCCCTTTATGCAATTGCTATCCCAGTCTATATTAGGATAGTTGAAGTCCCCCATTATCACTACTCTAGTTCTTGCATCTCAGTAATTTCTCTGCAAATTTGCTCCTCCATATTTTTCCCACTAGTTTGTGGCCTATAGAATACACCTAGTAGTGTAATGGTACCTCTATTTAACCAAATAGACTCTGTCCTTGACCCCTCCAGGACATCCTCTCTCTCCAGCACTGTAATATTCTCCTTAACCGATACTGCCATGCCACCTCCTATCTTTCCTGAACACCCTATATCCAGGAGTATTTAATACCCAATCCTGCCCTTTTTTGAGCCTTTTTTGTCTGTTATTGCCACAACATCATTTTCCCATGTGGCTATTTGCTCCTGCAGCTCACCAACCTTGTGCTTTGTGCATTCACATACATGCACTGTAAACCTATCTTAGACCATCCTGTGTTCTTAGTCTGACCCCACCTAATACCTTACTATTTCTTGCTTTTGTGCTATCCGTCTCTCCCAATCCTTCGTGCCCTTTGTAAAAGCAGACATTTCATTAGCCTTTTTGATTGCATTTTGTACCTGTCTACTAACTGTTAATTTGTGTACTTGGACTCTCAAATCTCTGATCCTCTACAATATCTAGTTTCATGCCATTTTGAAAATACTCCAATTTCATTTTCTTGGGTCCATAGTGGATGACCTCACACTTGCCCACATTGAACTCCAATTGCCACTTAATCTGTGCATTGGCAATTACCTGCCCTCATTGGCACTGCTTACTGTCCCTCTTTAACTTAATTTCATCTGCAAACTTGATATACAACTCTTTTCCTTCATCCAAGTCATTAATAAGTATGGTGAAAAATTGAGGCTCCAGAACAGATCCCAGGGAATACCCTTTACTCTGCTTAAATACCTTTTATTAGCACTCTTTTTGTTGTCTCAAGTCTCCCCTCTCTACTCATCCAAAGAACTCCAGCTTTTGTGGGATTGTCTAGGTTATACCCTAAACCTTTCTTGTTTAAATGTCCCTTGCTATTTGTCTAGTTAAATTTTACCTTGTTGAAATTGACTTTTTTCCAAGAAAGTGTGTTTTTATCTTTAATCCCTTCCCTGTTTCAATTTTATATTTAACTTGAATATTAGTTGCTGTTTCCTAGATGTTCCCCATCTCTAGCATTGCTTGCATGCCCCATTTCATTTCCCAGAACCTGATCTAGCACTGCTTAAACTAAACATGCTTATCTAGAAAGCAGCACTGGATACCTGCATTACTTTACCTCCATCTGTCGTTGGAGACCGTCATTATGGCTCTGTTCTTGTATTTTTCTTTAATTTGTCTACATATCTTTCACTGGAAGTCTAACATTTCTCCTATTCCTTTCTATCTAACCAAATGGATTCACCTTTTGCACCATTCCCAAATGAAATCTTTGATTAACCATGCCACCCCTCCCTGACTTTACCTACTCTAGCCTCCCTGAAGTCATGCTCCAGCCTATGTCAAGCCTCCTGATGCTATCATACCCCATAGTAATTTGTGCCTCTAGCTCTAATTTTATTCACAATACTTGGTGCATTTATGTATAGGCATCTAAAACCTGCCTCTTTCAGGATCTTGTTCTAATCCTTTCTTATGTTATCTTTCCTACAGTTCCTTTTTGCTTTTCCTTTCTACTTCCTTGTTGTCTACCCCTCCTTAGTCACATGCCCAAATCCTTTTCACCGCCTCAAGGGCACTAGTTGTCTTCCCAGTGAGAACATTGATCCCAGCCTTGTTCAGATGAAGCCTGTCTGAGCTGTACAGGCCACTTCCAGAGTTGATCTTCAATGTTCAGGAATCTACAGTACTATAGAAATGAGGCATTTAGCCAAATTTCTTTGGCACATGTAAATGGATGTTAATTCGACTGAATTCCTGAAAAGGTTTTTATTTTTAGATAAAATTAAAGTTGTTCTGGAGCCACCTTCTAAAATGGGGGGGGGGGGGGGACTACTGACTGGGTTCTATTTTCTTTAAACCAATAGTGACATGCTAGCCCAGAGCCACCACGACCAAGGTGCTGCAGGTGCCCACTGCGCTCAACGCTTTTAAGCAAACTGGTTGAAAGCTTGTTCAAGGTCACGCAGCCATGTACTCGGGCTTGAGACAAGCAGGCAAAGCAACCTCCACCCCAATAATCTTGCGCATCACCAGCTGGTTGCTGCTGCATATTTAGCTTGTAATTTTCAGTGGTCAGATGGTTCCCATTTAAAATGATTCAGCTGTTCCAGATGATATGGGGCTAGCTCTAATTTGCAACTCCAGATGCGTCTGGAGCAGACACTCAAAATTGCCTCCAAGACGAGAACAATGAGTTGATTTTTTTTTTTTAAACTTCCCTCAGATGCCTTGCCTGTTACAAGTAGTCGTTAAAAGCTGTACTCAGCCCTGACTGCTAGGTGTGTTGAGGCTCTAGCATGTGGAGCAATTCCGTCCGATGGTGGAGGGGAAAGCCTCGTATTAAGGGATCTGCTCCTGCACCACTTGGGGACCTGAGGTGCGAGCGTTTTGCATGGAGCTGTGGCATCAAATAGCATGCTGTGCCACATTATGGATACTCGAGCTACATGCCCATACTGCGGCCTGGACGAAGATGTTTTCATATTCCGAATGGCCGCCTGTGCTGTAATTTCTATAGTTCTGGGGAGCCTGACCACACCTTGTGGGGGAATTCTGATTGTAGTTACAGGGTAAATATTAATGGGTTATCAGATTACCACTAGTTACAGGTAGGGTATCTGGGTGTCACCTATTACTATGTGGTATTGTATTACAGTTGAGAAAAATCTGTCAGTATTGCTATTAATTTATCAGCGCAATTTCTGAGTTATTAGTGGAATCAAAGTTATTCCATCACCTCCCGGTGGTTCTCAATGTCTCAACAGCTGCTGGCACTGAACCATGAGCAAAGATGCTGGACTACAGAAGACCCAACCTTTTAATAAAGTAAATGGAATAATATTTGCAGACATTACATGGTCAAACCTCCAGGGATACCTCCAACTGAGTTGGCAACCCTATCCTGCATGCAGCCTGTTCCCCATTGGAGGGCTACTAGCAACAGCCATGTCTTTCAGCAGCTCCAATCTTTGCTCCTTGGACCCACAAATTCAGGTCCACTACAGGCACAATTTCCCTAGTTTATATTATGTGCTGTTGACTGCTAGAGTATTGCACTCTTTTTTTTCAGCTGTACAGTATAAATATAAAGTACCAGTAGAATGTAATCCTTTCACCATTGCAGACTGCTCTGAAGGTTTACCTGGTCATGCGGGTGGAAGCTGAAGAAGCACAATGCTAAGATCTGTCTTTTAGAAGTAGATTTTGAGATGACTTGCAGTGCAGTGTGGGGACTCAGCTGAGCAGCCACGAAGTGTTCGAGGGCAGAGCTGCTGAATTGACTGGACAGTAGTGTCTCATTTAGACCAAACTTTTAATCAATTGTGTTTTGTTCCTCTCCTTCCCTCGAGTCTCCTCGAGTCTAAGTTCAGCTGAGGGTGTCTGGTTCCCTGGTTTTTATGCTGTTTTGAGTTTAGAAGTTTCAAATCTGACTAAAACCTTAAGATTTGCCTTTTTGACTAAACTTTCACCTCTTAAACCACACTGCAGCAAGAGTCAAAAGATTGAATTGGTGTTGAGGAAACTACAAAAGTGGGACATATTCTGACTCTGCTTTTAGTACCATCCTCTGTAATGGTGCTGTGGCCTGTATTAAAGCAGTTAAAGTAGCTGACTTTTTTTTGCTACCCTGTATTGTGGGATGGAGTAAAAGCTTCTAAATGTGCAAGCAGTTGCACATAAAACTCACTAGATATGTACTATAAGAATGACCAATGATTTGTTAATATGCAAAAGTGCAATGTAATTTGACCCTTCTAGGGCAGTGGAGGTAGGTAGAAAATGCACTTTAATTGCAGTAACTCGTCAATTCTATGAACATCAGTGGGGAAAAATTCCTTTTTAAATATGCTTAGCAAATCGGAACAAGTTAAATTCGGTCACCAATTTGTTGAGGGCTGCAATCTAACCAATGTCTTGCTTACAGGCCATTCCAGTTACATGTTTTTGGTCTCTACATTTTAACTGTTCTTTCTTAGGTTGCAGGTAGTGTGCTTTTGGCAGTGGGTGTATGGGGCAAGGTGAGTCTGGAAGAATACCTGTCTCTAGTGGCTGAGAAAAGTACAAATGCTCCCTATGTACTCATTGGAACTGGTGCAGCCATCATCATATTTGGTTTCTTTGGATGCTTTGCAACATGCCGAGGCAGCACATGGATGTTAAAACTAGTAAGTCTTTTTTAAATTGCCTACATTGCCAAACGCTCATCTTAATTTTGCATCTTTGTAGAGCAGTGTAGTGTATTTCACATAAAGGACGATTTTGTAAACCTCTTCTGTGTACATAATGACACATTTGTGCTGGGTTAATAGTTTAATTCAATTGCACACTAGGTAACCCAGCAGTTACATAGAATTTGCAGCACAGAAACCGGCCATTGGGCCCAACTAGTATTTGCTGGTGTTTATATGCCGCATGAGTCTCCTCCCATTCTATCTACATCGCTTTTCAGTGTCTTTCTATCCCCTTTTTTCTCATGCACTCATCTAGTTTCCTTTTTTGAAAGCATCTAAGCTGTTTGCCTCAACCACTCTTCCTGAGGTAGCGAGTTCCACATTCTAACCACTCTGAGTAAAGAAATTTCTCCTCATTTCCCAATTGGATTTATGGCCCCTAGTTTTGGATTCTCCCACATGTGGAAACATTAGTCCGGAATTTGAAGTTGTAATGATTGCGAAACTGTCAATATTCGCCGTCATTACCCTGTAAAACTCATGGCAACTTCGAGTCTGCCATGCATATTTTAACGCAGAAATCCTGAAGTTGCTGTCGATGAGGCCTTGCTCCTCTACAGGGTGTGCTGTTGCAGTCCTCACGGATGGAAATCAATTAGAAATCACTGAAGCTTCCACTTTTTATGCTCTCGTTTATATATTTTAAAAAAAATTATTGTATGAGTTTTTAACAGTGTACTAAGTCATAATTGCTGCTGAACAATCTCTCTGACCCTGAAAAACTAATTTTATATTTGTGGTGTCATTTGCTCCATTCCATGATAATTCCATAGATTTATTTTTTTTAATTTAAAGTTTGATATTTCAATTTCTACCATAATCCCATGTGTATGTCCCAATCTTTATTTCACTTTTTATAAAATTATAAAGTGAATAATAAAACCTGCTTGTTAATTCCTGGTTTGCTCTGAATTCTTCAATGTGATTGGCTGCTTAGCCTACTTGATGACATCACTGTTGCTGGACACCAGAGATTCCCCCTATAGATGGCGTCAGAATGAAATTAAAGTCGGAAAAGGTGAAATAGACGCCACAGAGCCCACTAAAGGTTTGTGGGCAGCTTTCTTGGTCAGCGGTGAGCACTGTCACTTCACCACTGACCACAATCCACGCCATTCTCTCCACTTAAACCCTGTCCTCTATCAGGTCTCCCCTAAGTCTTTTCTATAAAAAAAAGCCCTGACTTGTTCAATCTTTCCCGATAATGTAATCTCAGTTTTGGTCACTTTTTTGCACTTCTCCAGTGCTTCTATGTCCTTTTCATAGTATGGAGACCAGATCTATGTACAGTAAGTGTAGCCTGACCAGGGTCCTATACAAGTTTAACATAACTTCACTACTTTTGAATTCTGCACCCCTAGAAATAAATCCAAGTGCTTTGTTAGCATTTTTTATTGCTTTGCTGACCCATGATGCTTTAATGATTTGTTTACCTGTATCCCTAGATCCCTTTACTCTTCTACCCCATTCTGTGTCTCTGCAGTTACTGACTTCCCAGAGGAATTGAAGTCCAGTGGTCTTTTACAAATGTCATGTTTTAAAGATTATCTTTAGGTATAGAGCTCAGCTGTTTTGGTAATTTTTGCTGATAAAACACAAAACGATATTTTGAAGGGTAGCGATAAAACCGGGCACTTGGCAGACTATTGAACTCCAGTGCAGAATAGTCCCTCGGTCTTGACTTGGTTCCTGTACAAACAGACCTGTTGGACCAGCTTTTTCCCTTTTTGTTTCTACCTTTTCTAAATACATGACTTACTTTCTAGCGAATGTTAAGTGAAATAACTCCCTTTTTCTTTGCCAGTATGCTATGATCCTGTCACTACTCTTCTTGGCACAACTTGTAGCTGGCATTTCTGGATTCGTCTTTCGACATGAGGTAAGATCAACTTTTTACAGTAGCTATTGAGTGCTTTAACTTGTATTTTGAGTGTTTCCATTCCAAATGTATTGCTGAGTATTCACTGACTAGAACTGCAGCATGGATTTTTTTTTTATGCAAAGGGCCTTCCTTTCCTCAGAAGTTGACCTTGATCTGTATCCTTGTGGACATGCATAAAATGCTGAGCCCATAAGGATTATACTTGAGAAATTGTTCATGCCAGTACAGAATATATTTGAGGGGGGGGTGGCTAACTAGCTAAATGACTACTTCCCTACTTGATGGTTTTTAATCAAAGGGCATAGCAAATTTTGCTCTGGAATTTTGATAGTTACACAGGCTCCAGATGGCCTGAATTTTTTTTAAATTCTGATGAAATATATCCCAGGGTAGTTGGAGAAAAGGAGAGATTTGTAAAACACTAAGCTTTTTGATGAGTTGTTGAATATTGGGAAGCTCTGACAATTAGTAACTAGTAAATGTAGTTCCCATATTCAGGCAAGGTGATGGCCTTACCTGGCAACTGCAGATTGGGCAGCCAATACTGATTTTTAGAATGTGTAGATTAATGCCATCTGTTTGAGTGGGAGAAAACCATATGATCTATACCTAGACTTCCAAAAAGTACTGAGACCACTCCTTTATAAATTGGTAGTGGGTAATTAAGGGAAGACTTAGATTAGTAACTTTTTTTCTAAGGAAAAGAGAACAAAGGTTCTTCCTAAAGGGAGCTAGTCACAATGGGGAGGCATTGAGTGGAGTGTCTTGATCTGTCTCGGAACCCCTACCCTCTTTCTCGCCTCGTCTCTCTCTCCCCCCCCCCCCCCCCCTGTTTCTAGTATACATTTGAGGACCTGGAATTCTGACTGGCTTAAGTTTGCAAACAATATAAGCTAAGGTGGACTTGGAAGGCATGTGTGCTCTTGCAAGGAACTGGTTAATGACATTCCGTGATCAATGAAGTACAGTGTGGACAAAGGTACTGCATCTTGGAAGTAAGGATAGGAGGTGCTTATAATCCATGGAGAGAGATAGCTTTGGTGACCATGGGCTGTTTGTTGCTCACCATTTCCAACATTGTGCGATGACCATGAAACAAGGCTATATTGCTAAATCTGAGCTCTCATCCAAGTTGTGCTAAAGCCAGACATTACCTTGGTCATACTGTTTGGAATGTTGCATTTGTTTCTGGCTATTGCAACATAAGAGGCACTGCAGGGAAGAGCAAGGAAGCTCTTTCCTTGCACACCAAGGATTACCCATGATGAATGTCGTGAGGGGACCTTGAGTCCTTGAACAGAGAAAGTAAACCTGGAGTAATACTTATTCTATCTTAGTATGTCTACATGCATGAGAGCATATGCTTGGATATAGCTGTGAAGGGTAAATTTAGGAAATATCAAAAGTATTTCTTGTAGAAGGTGGAATAGCTTGCCAAGAAGGGTGGTTGAGACCCTTAGACTGATTTAGAAACTAGATACTGTAATGGGAAGATTATAGGTTTCCTTTTCTAAAGGATAAAATCAATCACTGGTAGGGGTAAAGGTCTGACTTCCTATCTTTTAGAGTTGAGGATGCCTATTTTTGCTTCTACCACTGATAACCTGAGTGATTTTAGTTTGGAATATTACCACCCTTCAATTACAGAAAAATCAATTGTTTCATGAAGGATTCTAGGACCAGCAACACGGTGGCATAGTGGTTAGCACTGGTGCCTCACAGCGCCAGAGACCCGGGTTCGAATCTGACCTCGGGTGACTGTCTGTGTGGAGTTTGCACATTCTCCCCGTGTCTGCGTGGGTTTCCTCCGGGTGCTCCGGTTTCCTCCCACAGTCCAAAAATGTGTGGGTTAGGTTGATTTGGCTATGATAAATTGACCCTTAGTGTTAGGGGGGATTAAATATGTGGGGTTATGGGGATAGGATGGGATATGTTAGGGGGAATTAAATACGTGGGGGGGAATTAAATACGTGGGGTTACGGAGTTAGGGTGGGATATGTGTACTGTGGGGATTAAAGCAGGGACAGGGTACTGGATTTGGATGATCAGCCATGATCGTATTGAATGGCGGAGCAGGCTCGACGGGCCGAATGGCCTACTCCTGCTCCTAGATTCTATGTTTCTATGAAACTGCTGATCATAGAAGTCAACAGTAGATGGATGAGCAACTTTCCTTTTTTGAGCTCCTGACGTTTCCTATCTTCCACTTGATTTTTTTTGTTTAATTTGCTGGTTTTTTATGCCTCCATAATAAAAGGAATGTCACACTATATGGTTGCCTAGCAATATCAGTGTCAGGCAATCCTGCACTCTTGTATTCAGGTGTTGAAATCCTCCAAATGGGATTTTTTTTTCCAGGCTTTCACATTGGAAAGTGCCAGTGGTGTGGGTAAGTTGATTTGCATTTGGAATTTGCCTGCATATGCCTGACTCTGACCTCTGGGAATGTGCTTCCTTAAGTCAAAGGTGGAATGTGACTTTGCAATGAGCTGTTCTGTTGCCTAATCTACATCAGTTTGATTTGGCGACTGAAGTCAACTTGTTTACAGAACCACGTCAATTACATCGTTCTTGTAAAAATGGGATGACATGCTCATTTTCAGCCACTAGATGGCTTGTACAGAAAGTTTGGTCCATTTCCTGCAGGGTCACCTAGTGGCTGCTGTCCTGCAATGCAGTAGGCTGCATTGTATATTTGAGTGCCATCAAGTGGCAACAAGATAACAATGCACAAAACCAAATTTGCAATCTGTTCTTTAGAGCAACTTTTCAGTTCACCAAACTCTCCAAGCAGGGCAATGTTGAGTCCTGCAGATCCAAATATTGGTATAGCCATAACTAGAGAATTATGCAGTTAAGCCAACCCAAGCTGTCTATTTTCCATTGCATTGATTGCAATGGTATTTTAAAAGAAAAGCTTGATTTTTGGAGTGCATTTCAAAATTGATTTTTTATTGTTACAAACAAGGTATTTGACTCTTGTACAATCGGTCATCTTTTGTACATGGACACTGGAATTGCATGATGGCAGGCTGGATTAATTTGCTGGCTTGAGCAAAAAACCTGGTCTTGCCCTTTTTCCCTCCCTCTGAACAAGCCGTTGGCTTTTCCCAAATGTTGAATAATCTACTAGCATAATTAATTTGAGGCATTTGGGATTTGGTAATCAGGCTTGTATGGATCGGAAGACTTTGTGCTGCAGTCTCTGACTTCAAGCTTATGTGCCTATTGCTTGGCACATGTTTTTTCCATAGGGTTTGTGAAATGAAGTATCTTGTTCGAACAGCGGGTAAGAAAGGTCTACACCTTTGCTGTATGCTCTGGATTGTAGTTCTTGAGCATTGTCTTTTTGCTCACCCTTGACTTGATAAACAGCTTCATCTTGTATTCAGAAAATTTAGATGTGCATCAGTTACTTTGTATCCTGACATGAATGGAGTACTGAACTACTGGGGTCCTTTTTAACAGGCCTGGTGGCATGGAAAGTTTTTGCATAAACCCTTGCTTTCATAACTCTTGAACTGGAGTGTACACTTTTATTTACTGTCCTAACTGCACAGTATAATAGAAGTGAGCCTTGAGCTAACTTGACTGTTGGAAGGTGGGTGAGAGGTGCTGGAGATATAGATGATCCAAATTGTATAAAATCACTATTACAAGTTAGTGAGCATGATTCCATGACTTTGCTGTGACCAAAATGGTTCTACTAGCAGCTGCCAGTGTCTGAAGTCAGGTGACGAGCTTGCAATGTTGGTCACTTTACTAATTCTGCCTTGGTCACTAGAATTTCAGTAAAATTTAATGCTGTGAATTTTACAGCCATACTGTAGGTGTTGATGCATAATTATAATTGTGCATTTTGAGCTGTATAATGGGGTTAAAACGCTGGTTTTCATAGGCCTGTCACTGTTCTGGCCACTGACCAATGAGGTGAAGAACTAAAGCTGATTTTTGGATTGAAGTGCTACTGACAGCAGACATGGTGTTCTCCTGATAATGGTGCAGTGAATAATGCAACCTTTGGAATTCTAACCGCATTGGAAGCCACTTTAGTGCATCTTCAGCTGCCATCAGATTAGTTGTCAACTGCTATTAAATGTACAGCTAATTTTGTGCATCTGAATGCTTGCATTGTGCTTTTGCAAGTGCACAGACATGGCCATGTCTTGTGCCAATTCCCTGGCAATGTATCATAAGAGCAGTTTCCTTCCAGATCATTTGTCCATTTTTATTTTTAAATGGCAGGTTTTAGTTAGAATGATACCAATTGCAATTTTTTAAAAAAAAGGCAAAAAAATTAGAAATCTGAAATACAAATAATGGAAATGTAGTCCACCAGCATCTGTGGGAGAATAGACAGGCTAATATTTCAGATGTAACCCTTGATCAGAATTCTAATATTGGTGGATCTTGTGATTTGCCATCTGATTAGGTGTCTCCTGTATTTGGTCATTAAGCACCCAAAGGAGGTTCCATGTATGTGTACTTCTGTCCTGACCTGTTCAGTACTTAATTTTTTTCAAACTAAATGGCTATGTGCCATGATATTGTACAAATGATTTTTTAAATTTCATTTCATTTAACATGGGATGCACAACCTTTGTCAAATCATGGATGTGAGCAAAGTTGGGCCTTGCTATAAAAGTGGTATGGTGCAGGTCTTGGACTCTCCTAGGACCCCCAACTTCAATACAAATGTTTAGATTTACTGAGGTCCAAGTAGATGCCAATACTTGGCTTGTTGCAATGCAGCTGTTGAATCTTAGAGGGGAATTGTTAATGACTCGGCTCTTGCATTACTGATGTTTGCTTAGCCATTGAGAGCAGATAAATTGCTCTAAACTTGCATTTAAAAAAAAATCGTTTTAGGGTCACTCAGTGAACCTTGGAATCCAATGCTAAGCTGTGCTTTTAACAAGGTTTTGCAAAGCTTTATTTGCGAATTAGTTGACTCATGTATTTGTGTTCTAGATTAAAATCATTTTCAAGGCCACCTTCAGCGACGCTGTACAGAAATACAATGCAACGGAGTCCCCTGTGGATTACATCCAGCGGAATGTAAGTAACATAGGAACAAGTGACCTTGTTAATCAGCGACAGCTTAACTAGCTGGTAAGTTCATAATGAAAACAGACTCACTTCTGCATTGTATGTGATCTTGCAGTGAGATGCAGTTTTTTTCTACCCAAAAGATGTGTTCAACAGTAAACCTCAAATGCTTTATAGATCATTGGGAGTACTTGGTTTTCCAGAGGAGTAAGACTAATCTAATGCAAAGATAAAAGTTTCAAATTGGTTCTGCCTAAAAAGTTGCTCATCATATTGCATAAAGAAAGGTATGACCTTCAGCTACAGAAGGCTGTGTTCACCCTTCCATCTTGATTTTCAGTGTAATGAGAAATCTAGGACCAAAAGCCTATTCAGACTATTACAGCAGCAATTTGCATTTATATAGCGCCTTTAACATGGTAAAACATCCCAAGGTGCTTCTCTGGAGTGTTATCAAACAAAATTTGACACACCCTTCCAGTATGCAGCTCCCATTATAGCCTCCAGCTCTATTCAAAACTGCAACAATCTGCTTGGCAGATTTCATATTTTGTGACTAGTACTTTCATCACTAAACTGCAGTACCTGAACAAACAATCTTGTGCCCTCTCTGAGCTCATGTCTATAAACCCATTTCCTGCTCCCCATTCACACCAAACTGCTCAACTTCCCTTCCTGGGCCCCATACAAGTTGACATTGTAAATGGTTTCCTCTGCTCGGGTACTGTTTCCCCACCCCCCTCCATTTCAAAATAGCTCTTGCCCCTCTCAAACACCCCTGCAAACTACCCCACCCCCATCTCCCTTTCCTCAAGTCCTTGAACATGCATTTGGGAAGTTGCTTCCCAAATCCATGTCCACCTTTTCCACAATTCAATGTTTGAATCTCTGATCAGTTTCACACCCCTGCCACAGCCCTAATCAGTGACAGATGACATTGTGTAGCCAGGGATGCATTATCCCACCTTGTCCTCTTCAACCTCTGCAGCCTTTGATCCGTTCACCCGCAGCATCATTTTCCAACACCCCTCCTGTTTTCCAGATCATTGATTGGCCTCGTTTGATTCCACTCTTCCAACTGTAGCCAGAGAATTTCCAGCAATCACTTCTCTATCCCACCCCTTCTATCCATTGCTCCTTCTTTCTCATAAACATGCTGCTCCTTGCCAACATCCTCTGAAGACATAGGGTCAGCTTCCATATATATGCTGAGCACCCTGCTCTATCTTTCCACCTCTCTTGACTTCCCTGTCAAGACTCCTTGTCTGACATCTAGTCTTGAATGAGCTGCAAGTTCATCCAGTTAAACATTTGGGAAGACCAACACTTGTCTTCAGTCCCTGATGCAAGCTCTATCTTGTTGCTGGTTCCATTTCCCCCTCCCTAGCCAGTGTCTCGGGTTGAACTAGACTGGAGTGTTCTATTTACCCCTGAGCTGAGCTTAGCCTTGGTTCAGTGATGGCACACTTGCCTGAGTCAGAAGGTTGTGGGTTTAAGCCACACTCCAGAGATCTGAGCACTTAACCTAAGCTGGCACTTCTGTGCTGCACTGTTGAAGGTGCTGTCTGGCCTCTTAGTGCATGTAAAAAATTCCATAGCTCTTGTTCAGAGCAGGAGAGTTCTCCCTGGTGTCATGGCCAACAGTTATCCCTCAACCAAAATCACAGATTAATTGGTCACTTATTTAATTGCTGTTTGTGGGATCTTGCTGTCTGCAAATTGGCTGCCTTGTTTCCTACATTACAAGTGATTGCACTTCAAAAAATAATTCATTGGCTGTAAAATGCTGGGGTCATAAAGTGCTATATAAATGGGTTCTTTCTTTCCACCCCATATCCTCACCATCATAAAGGGTGCCTACTTCCACCTCCATAATGCCCCTTCCCTGGCTCATCTGCTGAAATCATCGTCCATGCCTTTGTCACCTCTAGTCTCAACTATTCCAGTGCTCTCCTGGCTGGCCTGTCATCCTGCATGTTCTGTAAACTTCAGCTTATCCAAAGCTCTACTACCTATCCTGTTGTGCTTACCCATCACCCCTGTTTTGTTGGCCTAAGTCAGCTTCTGGTTTTACATTTCCAATTTAAAATTCTCAATCTGGTGGCATAGTGGTTAGCACTGTTGCCTCACAGCGCCAGGGACCCTGGTTCGAATCCGGCCTCTGGTGACTGTCTGTGTGGAGTTTGCACATTCTCCCCGTGTCTGCGTGGGTTTCCTCCAGGTGCTCCGGTTTCCTCCCACAGTCCAAAGATGTGTGGGTTAGGTTGATTTGGCTATGATAAATTGACCCTTAGTGTTAGGGGGATTAAATATGTGGGGTTACTGGGATAGGGTGGGATATGTCGGTGCAGGCTCGATGGGCTGAAATGGCCTCTATCTGCACTGTGGGGATTCTGTGATTCTGTAAATTCCTTTGGCTTTGCACTTCCACTTCCCTAATGCAGTAATCTCCTCCCCCTCCACCTTGATGCTCCATTCTTCTGACCTATTGTGCAACACCTCCCTACCATTGGTGGCCATGCCTTCAGTTGTTTAATCCCCACACTCTGAAATTCCTGCCCTAAACTCCACCTCCACCTTCCTCTTTTAAAGCCCACCTCCTTGACTAAACAGCAGCTAACTGGGATTCCCTTTAAGTAGGCAGTGCCAAACGCATCTCCTTGATTAACCCTAACCACCCCCCCCCCTGGACTTGGTGGCTACTTTAGTCTGATTACATCCCAGTGAAGCACCTTGGGGTGATCCAAGTTAATGGTGCTATATAAATGCAAGTTGTTGTAGTTGTGGCATATTTTCAGTAGGGTTGTCAATTGTATATTAATGTAGAAAGTTAATGGATCCCTGTTTGCTAAGGTCTAAAGGTGGTAAATTTTAATTTGGTTCGGCAAAGTCATCTCTGTTCAAACTGAATCCTCTTCAGTTAAGTCCAAGAAAGCAATTGTTGCATGACCAATATTCTTTCCTTGAGCTCCTGATCTTCTATCTTCTTCCTTCTCTTCCCACCCCACCCTCCAAACTACAGATTAGATGTCTGTCAAGGTGCCAATTATGAAGACCCATTTTAAACACCAGCTAACAAGATCTATAACTTCTTTCAGACAAAACTTCAAATACTTTATATAGAGCAGCAAATGTATTTAGTAATGGTACTGCTGATGCAGATTGACAATTATAACAGCATTTTGCCTTCCATTGCAGAACCATCTGGGAGGTACTTGTATACCCAACTCCTCTTCTCCTCCACACCCCCCCCCCCCCCCCCCCCCCTTTCTGCTTACGAGTCCCTCAATCATTACATTAGTTTTGTTTTCCCGGTCGCTTGTAGATTAGGAACCAGGGTCCAAGCACCAGACTCTCAAAATGCCAGACTGAGCCCTTATGAGTATTGTTTCCTAATGTTCTTGGAAGGCTTTCAAGTCCATGCTGGTTGTTAGAGGTACTCCAGCCTACCTCTTAGAGTAGATTCCAGTATGTTTCCTGCTGAAAGGCTACTGTACTTTTTTTTTATAATCACATTTTACTGTTTTTCATTGCCCACTATGTTGAGCTGACTCATCAAGCAGGAGAATATCCCTTTTCAAGCTACAACTAGTACAGTTTTGGTTTTTCTCTGTAATGGCTGTAAATCATATTAAAACTTTTGAGATGCCTTGTGCAAATCAAATGATGGTGCTAGACAGCCTTACAAGAATAGTATAGGGCCTTGTAATAGTCCTTGCACTGAAACTTGGACCTTTTTTGTTTTCCAGTTGCGTTGCTGTGGTGTTCAGAACTACACTGATTGGAATGGCACTGACTACTTCAAAATGAATGGAATCCCAGTTAGCTGCTGTAGCAATGACAGTGACTGCAAACCTGGAGATCTGAAAAACATGACTACTGCCAAAGACAAAGTCTTTAAACAGGTATGACTGTAGATGCTCCATTTTCTAAGTTAATGCAGCTTCATAATTGTGACTGCCTTCACTTTACTGTTCCTGTAAAACCAGACTCATTCATTGAAAAATCTAATTATATGTATAGTCTCTTTACACTATCCATTACAGGGTTCTAGATACAAGTGGGCTCTTAGTCACTTTACTCTATCAAGACTCTCTTCAAATTTGATCATATTTATAGGGGTACTAAAGGTAACTTGCAGATGTTTGGTTTTTTAAGGTTTTATTTGGCCATGATCTAGTTAGTCTCATTTTACTTCAATTGTCTTGAACCACCATTGCCAGGGCCAGCATTTAATTATGTTCCTTACCCTTCTCTCTGCTCCCCCCACCCCTCCCCCCCCCCCCCCCCCACCTCACCAAAATGATAGTAGTTCTTGTCTGAGCATAGTGAGTGTTGGTAAATTATTTAATCTGTGCAGAGTCTGATCCTATCCACATAGTCACTGGTGAGCAGGATCCCGGATTCTTTTTCTGCCTTGCCCATTTGGGCCATTCCCATTGTTATACTATAAAATTTATGAAGTTGCTATTTACCTGCTTGAAGTTGGCATTCAGCTCCCATACACATCTTGTATTGGATACAAGTTTTACCATCAACTTTTAGATTGGAATGCCAGTAACAAGGCTTGTGGCCTTTAGGTCTAAGCTGTCTGACAGCTGACATTTGCCAATCTTTACCAGCTAAGTTTAAAATGACTTTATTTATTGCAGGGTTGCATTCTATTGATCATTAACTTCATGGAGACTAATATTGGAATCATTGCTGGAATTGCTTTTGGAATTGGCTTTTTCCAGGTATGTCCAGTGTTGTCATAGACTTCAGGATATGAATGTTATAGGAATATGCTTTTAATGTTTCATGAATTAAATAATTGCCACTACCAGTCACCCTGTATAGCTCAACAACCCAAATTTGAACATTCACTATTTCTAATCGTATTAATGTGTTTTTCTGTAGCTCTTAAAATTTCTCATGCTTTTAATAAAATTTTAGTAGCTTTCTTGTAAGGTCCTTTCAGTAGATCACTTTGGGTTATGTTCATCTTCTCCCACATGTTCTCTTGAGTACTTAAGATTTTTATAACTTGAACTAATACGATTTCAATCCACTTGAAGCTAAATCATATAGATGGCTGTATTCCAGGTGGGAGGTTTTTTGTGAGAATAAAATAGATCTGACCTGGGGCGATTGACTTCATGAGCCTGTATTTACAATTAATCTAGGAGGATTCCAAACAATAACTGGACTGAGTATTTAGTCTACTGCAGTGTTGCAGGACTATCGCCTGTCATCTGCCCAGCACTGTAGTGCAGCCCTGGCATTAGGTTGTGGTCACCTTGGGCGTAAATGAGTTCAGTCTGTGGACTTTCATCCTGGGCTCTTCACAACGTGCTGCACTATGCCTACGTCCTCTTGTTGAGGCACACCTCACCAGTGGGTATGGTCAGTGTGGACCAGCTAACGCAGAGTGCCTCTCCATCATCCACTCAATGTGCTGCTTTCCAGGTTGTCACAAAGGCACACAAGGCAGCTCACTTGCCTGCTTTATCTGGCTTTCAATGCGAGATATGCATCCAAGATTGGTCTCTTCTCCCCTCAGCACATCCACAACCGAGACTTCAACAGATGACTCTCAATAGGTTTACAGCAGGGATGTGCATGCTACATGTACAAGAAGGTTTTAAACTCTGCCAGGCATTAATTAATTCCTTAATGCAGATGTAATGTAAACTTAACATTCACATGTCAATTGTCTTGTAGCATTGTTTAGTTTTCACTTGTATAGAAACTTTATTTTCCTTTTTTCTTTTCCATACCACCCTTGCAGTTGATTGGGATCTTGCTGGCCTGTTGTCTATCTAGATACATCACAAACAACCAATATGAAATGGTTTAATGGACCTAGTCAGGTAATGTGAATTTAAAACTACCTATGATTTTAAATTTGCAGCAATGGGTTCTTTGGGTGAAACAATCCATACTGCATTGTACAAATCCTGTTTTCAGTGATTATGTACCTGCTGGCTGGATGCTTCATAACGTGTGTGCATTTGCAATCTCTGGCATGCATCTGAGACTCCAATCCTTAAAGGTGATAAACCCAGATTGTTCCTTGTTTGTATGATCATTCACCTCTTAAGTACAGCATGTGCATGGTGAGGGTGTATAAAGTGAAAACCAGATTCCCAAGGGTTTAACACATCCTTTTCTTTCTCTTTCTCCCCCCACCCCCACACACACCCCACCACTTGGCTCCATGTTCATAAGGTTGGTGACCTTTTACTAGTTCATGCTGGTCATTAAACCTGAAAACAAATCACAAAGCAACTGCAAATAGCTTGACGTACAGCCTGTCCACTTCTCATACTAATCATTACACTGGTCACTTTATCTTTGCTGGCTCACTCGTGAATATCTAACTTTTGCTCTTTCTCCTTTAGGAGACCTGTTTCAACACCAAAACCTCAGTACAGTTAAAGGAACCAAGCCAGCAGAGTTTGCTCCAAGCAAAACTGATTTTGTACAATGTTTTGCATGCTTATGGTGTAATGTACCACAATTTTTAAACTCTTCACATTTATCTTTAAAGTTTAGATATGTATAAGGCTGCACTGGTTAGTGAAAAATGTAGAAATCAGTTTAATCAGCAAAGCCTTAAATTGTAGTTTCTCTCTGCCATGAATTTACTACCTTGAGCTTTCTTGCATTGAGATTTTCTCAGCTTTGGATTTATGATCAATGTTGGTGCCTTTATTTTCAAAAACTAAACCTTTTGTCATACAAGCTGAAGTTTTTACATTTTTTTTACAAAATTGAAGTTTGTCCTATTGGAAGGAATGGAACACAACACTTTTTTCTACAATGTATTGGGTATAAGCTATTTTACAGAGACTATTGCATTTTCTAAAGGTGAAGTAAATATTTTCCAATGTCCTGGATAATTAAAATGTTTGTTTCTCGTTTCTCTCCTTCCCCCACCTGCTCTCAAAGTATGGCCTGCTTAAATTAGGATGATTTCAAACAAGTTGATGGAATCTGGTGATAAAGCACTAATACTACAAAATTAGTTGGAGTTGTATCTTGCATATGGGTGATTAGCAAAAACAGTGGGGTAAATCTTGTACTGCCAAATTGTTTTGATTCTGTATCTTATTCCATAGCCTTGTTTTTAGTGTTCTAAAGTGCACTGTGTACATTGCTAAAATCCAACATTAAGATTGCAATCTTAAACCAAAGTGGGTTGTTTGGACTGTATAATGTAACTTTTAATCAATTAAATGAGCTTGATTGGCCTCAAATAGAAAACAAAATGGGAATATCTAAGTCACACTGTTCCCTCGATGAAATTGGCAGGCAAGTTATATCAACCTTTCTCAATGCAGCTCTTGATTCACTTTTTTAAAAGCTGGAGAAAGTGAGCATAAGTTCCTACAGTACATAGAGGTGGAATGCTGCAGTTTCCTCCCACCCCACCCCCTCCTTTCAGTGTAGTGTAGGTTTCCTATTTATACATCTTGCTCTACAACCCTTTCACAATTTTTAGCACTGGACGATGTGTAGAGGCATAAGCTTCAGTGTAATGGAGCATTTAATACTTTTCAGTGACTTTATTGTATATGTAAGTTACCTGATTTAAAAATAAACTAATTGTAGGAGCCAATTATTGTGTTTTTTTTCCCATCCCAAACTTGCTTCCGGTGACAGTGTGATTTTGCTCATGTGCCTTCTCTTCCTCTTCTGTGCGCCCCCCCCCCCCCCCCCCCACACACACCACCGGGCCTCTGTTTGGTATCTTGCCACAGTCCAGCATGAGTGTTTTTCACACATCAAAGGGTAGCTAATGTTACCCCACTATTCAAAAAGGGTGGTAGAGAGAAAGCAGGGAATTACAGACCGGTAAGCCTGACATCGGTAGTGCGGAAAATGCTAGAGTCCATTATAAAGGATGTAATAGCTGAGCACTTGAAAAACAGTGACCGGATCGGACAAAGTCAACATGGATTTACAAAAGGTAAATCGTGCTTGACTAATCTACTGGAATTTTTTGAGGATGTAACTGGGAAAATAGATAAGGGAGAACCAGTAGATGTGGTGTATTTGGACTTTCAAAAGGCTTTCGATAAGGTCCCACATAAGAGATTAGCGTGTAAAGTTAAGGCACATGGGATTGGGGGCAAGGTATTGACTTGGATAGAGAACTGGTTGGCGGACAGAAAGCAGAGAGTAGGAATTAATGGGTCTTTTTCCGAGTGGCAAACAGTGACTAGTGGGGTACCGCAGGGATCGGTCCTTGGACCCCAGCTATTCACAATATACATTAATGATCTAGATAAGGGAACTAAATGTAATATCTCCAAGTTTGCAGATGACACAAAGCTGGGTGGGAGTGTGTGCTGCGAGGAGGATACTGAGAAACTCCAGGATGATTTGGACAGGTTGGGTGAGTGGGCAGAAGCGTGGCAGATGCAATATAACGTGATAAATGCGAGGTTATTCACTTTGGTGTCAAACAGAAAGGCAGACTATTATCTGAATGGCAATAGATTGGGAGAAGGGGAAGTGCAACGAGACCTGGGTGTCCTTGTGCACCAGTCGCTGAAGGTAAGCATGCAGGTGCAGCAGGCGGTGAAGGCAAATGGTATGTTGGCCTTCATAGCGAAAGGGTTTGAGTATAGGAACAGGGATGTCCTGCTGCAGTTGTACAGGGCCTTGGTGAGACCACACCTTGAGTACTATGCAGTTTTGGTCGCCTTATCTGAGGAAGGATGTTCTTGCCATGGAGGGAGTTCAGCGAAGATTCACAAGGCTGATACCAGGGATGGCAGGAATGACATATGAGAGATTGGGTCGATTGGGCTTCTACTTGCTGGAGTATAGAAGAATGAGAGGGGATCTCATCAAAACATATAAATTCTGGCAGGTCTGGACAAACTAGATGCAGGAAGAATGTTCCCGATGGTCGGAGAGTCCAGAACCAGGGGTCATAATCTAAGGATAAGGGGTAAGCCATTTAGGACACCCAGAGAGTGGTGAACCTGTGGAATTCTCTACCACAGAAGGTAGTTGAGGCCAAGTCATTAAATATATTCAAGAATGAGTTAGATATATTTCTTAAAGTTAAAGGTATCACGGGATATGGGGAGAAGGCAGGTACAGGGTACAGAGTTTGGATGATCAGCCATGATCTCATCGAATGGTGGAGCAGGCTCGAGGGGCCGAATGGCCTGCTCCCGCTCCTATCTTCTATGTTTCCTGTTGGTTTGGGCACTGGTATGCCAGTAAGCTGTGCCAACATCTGCTTTTGAACCTAGATTCCAACTCCATCGCATTGGGTAGGGGAAGAAGGCAGACTCCTTTCCCATATTTTGGCTATGTATGTGGTAACTTGTTCCTGACAACACCAGAATCCTTCCAATTGGAACCTATGGTCATCTGGGTGTTTGGATTGGAGAACGGTTGATATTGGTACACCTGAAGTTAGTGGTGTATGTATAAGTGTATGTAAAGCATAGGAAGTACAACGTTGAAATTTGCTGACTGCACAAGTGAGTGACTAGGAGTATAAAAGACACCAGGAAATTCTAGGCGGATTGTTTGACTGGATAGATGGGTGTCTGGTGCAATTTAATGTGGAGGAGTGAAGTAGTGTACCATTCTATGAGTGTATATTTCCATTCCTCAAATGAAAAAGACACTCAAGGCTGTGAGTAATGATGGATTTTAATTACATAATTCCCTGAAAGTGAGTGCAGGTAGACAAGCCCAGACAGGTATTGGCAGTAGGATTAAACACTTATTCTGTCCCTGTACAAAGCCTTGTTCAAGCCTCATCTTGAATACGATGTCCAGTTTTGGTCCCCTCATTAGTGATGGAGGTCCTGGAAAAGGTTCAGACTAGTCCCTTTGTTACTTGCTGGGAGCTGGGGGTGTTTACTCGTGAACTGAGGATATTTGAGTCAGGGCTTCCAAAAAATAGCACCGATCTTCCTGTCAAAATAATGGTGCTTCTAATGGCACTTGCGCAGTCAGCAGCATTGTTGTACTCCCTATGCTCGGGTCCCAGAGGCCAGTTCCCTCACTGTCATTAACAGTTTGCACTTTCCGGAACTTGCCTTGCAAAAATGTTTAGAACCTAAACTTGCAGGGGCAAGTTAGGTGACCACGTTCAACAAATTATGGCCCAATGAAAGGGTTAAACACTGGCCCAGGTGGTTCAGTAAAAAAAAATGACATGGCTAATCAACGCTCCCCTGTTGGTAGAGTAAATCTGACAGCAACTTCAGGCGACTGCATATGAAAGACTCCATTGAAATGTGGTGGGCATGAAGTTGCTGTACTTGTGTGATAGATACCCACTAAACATGCCAGAAAAAATTAGGGCTTGTCCATTACTGTGAATTTTTAAGTTACATCTTAATTAGTGCCAAACCTATCTGGTGTAAATTAACTTTTACAAATGTGAAGTATAATTCCATCAGATTTTAATTTTTTTTAAGTTTTACTTTTTCTTTGTCTCTTTTGCAATCCAATCTTTCCCTCTTTGCTTTCTGCATGATTTAAGCATCAAATTAAATATTCTAATTTACACTTCCTGGTTCAGACTGCATGTAGCACTAGAGTCTTCAATCTGATTCAGGAGATAGTTGCTTGCCCTGTTCTCAAGTCTCCTGTAGAGGGTGCCATGCTGTTTTGGATTTCTAATCCCTGCAAACTCCAGTGTAATGTGCTGTGTGTTTGCTGCTGACTGCAAAATCTGGGCTTATGTTGGATAGACTATTTGAGCAACATAGGTTAGGGAGGACTAAGACTTAATAAGCAGAGAAATAGGTTAGATGTTGGGTACTTTTTTTTGCAGTGAGGAATAAGTTGTTGGCACATAAGTAAGTGCAGATTCATGCAAATATTCAAAGGAGCTGGATGAATGGTGTGCCAACATAACTTCATGGGTAGAGGGTTATTGTAGGGGATGTCTCCCCCAGTCACTCTGGTCCCTAGTCACTATGGTCTCCTGGAACTTGTTTGATCACCTACAGGGGTCAGATTTGCAGAATTTAAAGCTAATGGGCCAAATCTTGCTGGAGTGGGGCATCTTGTGGTGGATGCTGTTGGTTACAATTTTTCCTGCACCCTTCAGCTCAAATTTTTGCACTAACTTGCTGGAAGTGCAAGCTAATGATGGCACGACAAGGGCAGCAGGGCATCTGGGACCTCTAAATGACAGGACCAATAGTGCATTTCCTTCACCAATGAAATTGAAGGGTTGAGAAAGGAACAAAGGAGGGGAAGTTGTCAAATCAGGTACAAAAAGAGGGGGAAGAAAGATTGGATTAACAGAGACTAAGGAAAAGCAAGTAAAATATTTTTAAATCTCAATTTACTACATGCAGGAATAAGTTTAAATTGTTCCCTTTCTGGACCAAAGAGCTCAATTGGCATTGCATTGAGTACTGGTGCTCTTAATTACCAGCCCTAACTTTCTGCAGAGTGTTTCATGGTCAATTAATGTGCAAATCCAACAAGTTCTTAAATAACAGGAGACTAATTGTGAGATGCTGTTTGTGCGAAGCAAACGACAGGTGTAAATCAACAAGTTCTGGAGATTCGCAACTCACGGCATATCTCTTAATCCCCTGAATTTGCTGGCTGATTTGCACATAAATAACATGCGTTAACATGCAATTATTTTTCCAGCAAGATTTGGCTCATTGTGTTCATTCCCCAGGGCTGTGGTAATTATTGGACTATTTCCACTGTGGCAGAGAAGTTCTAAGAGGAGATTTAATGGAGGCATCTACCAATCTCAGTTTGGCCTAGCTTTAATTTTAAGGTTATGCCCCCTTGTTCTGGACTACATCACCAAAATAAATAGTTTCTCTCTATCTACCCTATCAAATCCTTTAATCATCTGGACATTTTCTGTTATGAGCATTGAATGTTTAATCAACTGTTAACTAAAAGCATAGTTTCTTCTGTAATATTGCTACAATTCCTCTAAGTTTTGTCCACCTCTACAAACTTTAGCTAATCCATAACTCTGCAACCCAAATCCTCCTGCACAAAGCCTTAAATAACCATTACTCTTCCTCACCAACTTCCACTCATTTTTAAAAATTCATTCTCTGGAGCTGGGCATCACTAGCAAAGCTGGCATTTATTGCCCATCCTAGTTGCTGTGAGTAGGTGGTGGGGGCCACCTTCTTGAGCCACTACAGTCTAGTGTGGTGAAAGTACTCCCACAGTGCTATTAGGTAGTGAGTTCCAACATTTTAACCCAGCGACGATGAAGGAATGGCAATATTTGTCCGAGCCAGGATGGTGTTTGACTTGGAGGTGAGGTCATTCCCATGCACCTGCTGTCCTTACCCTTCTAGGTGCTGGAGGTTTTTGGTGTGGGAGGTGCTGCTGAAGAAGCCTTGGCAAGTTGCTGTAGTGCCTCCAAGAGATAGTTTTCATTGCAACCACAGTACACTGATAGAGGGGGTGCCGATCAAGTGGCCTGCATTCTCTTGGATGGTGGTGTCAAGCTTCTCGTTTCAATGACACCCAACCAGGCAAGTAGTAGGTATTCCATCACACTCCTGACTTGTGCCTTGTAATTGGTGGAGTGGCTTTTAAAATCATAGAATGGTTACAGCACAGAAGGAGGCCACTTGGCCCGTCGAGCCCGTGCCAGCTCTCTGCAAGAGCACTTCAGCTAGTCCCACTCCCCCGCCCTTTCCTCGTAGCCCTGCAAATTTTTTTCCTTCAGGTTTGGAGTCCAGTTAGCCACTCACTGCGGAATATCTGACCTTTGACCTGCTGTAGTAGCCACAGTATTTATGTGGCTGGTCCAGTTGAGTTACTGGTCCATGGTGATCCCCAGGATGTTGGTGGGGGATTCAGTGATGGTATGCAATTGAATGTCATGGGGAAGTGGCTAGGCTCTCGTTGGAGATGGTGATTGCCTGGCACTTGTGTGGTGCGGAAAGGGGAAAATGTAACATTAAAAATAAATAAATAGACAAATTATGAAAGATTGTGTTCAAGTGGTCAATTGTAGCACATGAGATTTTAGTTGTCAGCCTAAGGCTCAATGGTCCTATTTTCTCCCATACGTCAGAAGTATATGGGTTCAATCCCCACTTCACAGACTGGAGCACCTAATTTAGTTTAACACTAGAGGATGAAACATTCAACCAAGGTCCTGTCTGCCCTCTCAGGTGGATGTAAAGGATCACATGGCATTATTTGCAAAAACAGCAGGGGAGTTCTCCTAGTTCCCTGGCCAATATTTATCCCACAACCAACATCACTTAAAAAAAAAAATTATCTTAACATTTATTTAATTACTGTTTGTGGGACCTTGCTGTGCACAAATTAGCTGCTGTGTTTTGCTACATTTCAAGTGCCTACTCTTAAAGTACTTAATTGGTTGATCTTTGGGTGTCCTAAGGTCATGAAAGGCACTATATAAATACAAGTTCTTTTAGTTGGTTTAATACTATACAACAAATTGTTTTATTTGAAGACTGATACTCCTACTTTGGAGAAAGTGTTCACCTCTGATAGAGGTCACTTAAGGAGATTCAGAACTGGAAGATGTGATAAAATTGGTGCTGTACCTGGATACTGTGAAGTGATATCAAGTCTTAAGGTAAAAAAAAGTCTTGCACTGTTCTTCACTAAGCACTCTCTGTAGCCATAAGAGGCTGTGTTTATTCCCTAATCAGTATCTCTGGCACAGTGGCTTTATTTAGATAGGAACTTCTTTTCTCTTAAGGATACGTGTATGAGTTCCTGTCTGAAATATATGTATACACTAGAGTTACGCTTCTGATTGGTTGCAGTAATGTTCTATCCCGGCCAGTTTATAGTCGATGCAAATTGGCACACAATTGCAAATGGGTGGAACTTAGCCAATAACCTCCCCCCCCATCTGGTGCTGATAGGTTGACAGCAAATATAAATTCTGTATTTATGGTTACTGTTGGCTTATAGATTGACTAATGAAGGTGTCCGTCATCTTTGAGGCTACTAAACACAGGGAGTGTCCAAGGACACATTGTGCTGAACCCATTGCACCGGAAAAGTACTATACAGCCAAGCAGAGCCGGCAGAGTGAGGGGAAATCCTCTGGAGCTGAACTTGAATAACTTTTTTCCAGCTTTTTTTCCCCCTGGCTTTGCTGTAGGAAGTTTCTGTGACACGTGCTGTTGGAAGATTTTATTAATTAAAGGAGATCGGGTTTGTGCATTTTCTATTTATATTTTAAATTCTATGATTATGCTATTTTCTTATAATTAAAATTCTGCTCTTTTGGCTCACTGTCATTACTTGATTGTGTTTCTTGCAAATCTAGCTGTAATTATTTTTATCCTTTACCAAAGTATGGCTTTCTGAGAACTACTTTTCATATTTTGCACAGTTGCATTTACGTCCCTCACTTTTTCAGTGACTTCTGGTTTGTTTCTCCCCATTTTAGATTAATTGTTGCAAGTTGTGCAAAATGATGCAGATTACAGAACTCAAGAACAACCGTCACTCCCTGTTCAATGCTGTAAACAGATTTATCACAGCTTCCACCGTCATGGGCGAAACTATCATGGTACCCAGTTTGCTGCGGGATATCCCAGTGGAAGAAGAGGACAATCACAGAAAAAGCAACGTCTCCAAACAGAGGGACATGTATGACAACTACTTGCTCCTGAAGTCCATTAGAAATGATATTGAGTGGGGCATTCTGGATGAACAAGTAAAATCCAACCTGGAGTCCAGGAAAGCCAGAGAGGAAGACGCTGAGTGTGGAGACCTTCAACAGCTGTTTCACCACCATTTGAATGGACTTTACAATGTCCTCTCCCAGCTTACACTGCAAGCTAATCATCTAACCAACCGGTATACAAGAGAACTGGAATTTAGTAACATGGGAAGATGAAACCTAGACTTCACTGGATTTAGATAAGGTGATGTCAAACTAAATATTGCTGCTCTAACTGTCTCTAATCTGCATCAATTTATATCTTCGTGATCCCTCTCAACAATTGAAACTGAGTGAGCTCTCAAGTGTTTAGAAACTCAGTCTTGGCTGAGAAGACTGACAAGGCTTTTTAAATGCAACAAATTCCCCTGTCAATGGCAAGCTTTGGTTTTGTATACGTGTCTTATATTGTCCCTTGAATCTCATGTTTTTTTTATGAATGGCACTTGGGCATATGGCAGTTTTTTCTGTAGGAATGAATTAATTCTAAAATGCAAGTTTTATCAGGAGAATCAATACCATGTGCAAAAGAAAAATAAAGCAATACTTTGCCTACCTGTGTTCAGTGACAGATCAATTACCCCGCCACCCCATGTTTCGAGGAAGAGTCAGCTGGGTGAGCTTTGAAACAAACCAGTGTTAGTCCACCAGCATATTTTATGATGTTGCATTCACACAAAATGTTTTGCTCTTGGTAACGCTTGCTTTTGCTTTTATCCATGTTTTCCCTATCACCCACCTTTTCTGTAAACAGGTACCACAGCAAAATTACACTTGGTGAGCCCAGATTTAAGGGCCCAACTTGCACTGTTATTTATGTTTTTTTGACAACAGAATTTTATTTTTGTTTTAAGGGACATATCTTAATGGTTTGCTAAATATCCCCTTTAGTACTCTGTCAATAAAGCAGCCTTTGAGAGGGCTGGAAATCACTACTCTTCTTGTATTACCAACATATGGTGCAATCATATCGGCAATCTAATAAGTCACTATCCTCCAGTTACTTTCCCCAATGCAATTTCTATTTGCAATGGGAACTTGTCCAGGTAATTTTCCATTGCTTGGCAGAAGCAGGGTTAAATAAGGTGTGTTGAAATTTTGACCCTTCTCTATGGTCATGATTCATCCCTCACCATCTCTGCCTTATTCCAAGTCTCTTGTAAAATTTCTATTACATTTTGCTTGGATTTGTGAACTGCAAAAAAAAACTTATTAAGCAGAAATCTCAAAGGTGGCCTGAAATAAACTCGCATAAAAAGCTGGGAGTAGAGTTGCTGCTCGTTTCTGCTAGTTTTGCACCCAGATTCCAGCGTAATCGCCGAGCCAGCGCAAAATATTGGGGAATTTTAAACGTGAGTTACGCCCAAAACTATTGTGTTTTCCGCAATCTTTTACACTGGTTCATGTTTCAATATGCCCGAATCAGACCCTGCGCACAAAACTGACCACGGCCCCAGGTCGAAATTGCGAGATTCCACTGATTTGCGCTCATTTTCTTAGTAAATTAAATACTGTTTGAAACAAAACTTTTAAAACATGCCTAAGAAACTGACTAGTGTACACCAATAAAACTATTAAATGGTTCAGTATAGTTTTTAAAGTAATTTTCAGGAAGATATCAATGGACAGGTCAGGTGGGCAGAAAAGTGGCAAATGGAATTCAATCTGGAGAAATGTAAGGTAATGCATTTTGGGAGGGTTAACAAGGCAAGGGAATACACACTAAATGGTGGGATACTGAGAAATGTAGAGGAACAGAGGGACCTTGGAGTGCACGTCCACAGATCCCTGAAGGTAGCAGGACAGGTATATAAGGTGGTTAAGAAGGCATACGGGATACTTGCCTTTATTAGCCGAGGCATAGAATATAAGAGAAGAGAGGTTATGCTTGAACTGTATAAACACTAGTTAGGCTGCAGCTAGAATACTGCGTATAGTTCTAGTCACCACATTACAGGAAAGATGTGATTGCACTAGAGAGGGTACAAAGGAGATTTACAAGGATGTTGCCAGGACTGGAGAATTTTAGCTATGAGGAAGGATTGGATAAGCTGGGGTTGTTTTCTTTGGAACATAGGAGGCTGAGGGGCGATTTAATTGAGGTGTATAAAATGATGAGGGGCCGAGAGAGGAAGCACCTATTTCCCTTAGAGAGGTCAATAACCAGGGGGCATAGATTTCAGTGAAGTAATTGGTCGGAGGTTGAGAAGAGAGTTGAGAAGTTTTTTTCACCCAGAGGGTGGTGGGGGGTCTGGAACTCACTGCCTGAAAGGGTGGTAGAGGCAGAGACCCTCATCACATTTAAAAAGTACTTGGATATGCACTTGAGATGCCGTAAACTGCAAGGCTACGGAGCAAGAGCTGGAAAGTGGGATTAGGCTGGTTAGCTCTCTTTCAACTGGCACAGACACAATGGGCCGAATGGCCTCCTTCTTTGCTGTAAATTTCTATGATTTTAAATCAGATTACGCAAAGATGGAAGACTGGACACGCTTATAAAAATTCTTATTTTTGCTGATAAACCCACTTTCAGCTGTATTAATAAAACTGCAGCAGGATTACCATCACCAAGGATTAACATTAAGGAATACTTTTTTAATGGACAGAAAATAAAAGAAACTAATACATTCTATTACGCTGCCCGATTGCACTGGCTCACTGAAGATTTTACATTTATGATTATGTAAATTATTTTAGCGGAAACTTGAACTGTAACCTAACCAGCACAATTCGAGCTCATGTTGGGTGCAATTTCCCGATTGTGCCCAAAGTGGATACACTACCCCCTGATCTTCTGGCCATTCAGGGCAATGTAGCAGGGTGTCAAGAGTATGTGAGAATCTGAGAGTGTACGTGGATGTGCCAGCTGAATTAGAAATGAAGTTGTGTGCATGTCACCAGCTTAGGGAACTGCACCCTGTGCAGTTTCATTCTTTGCTCCGATACAAAGATCAAAGGTTGCACCAGCCCTGCTAACTACTGGGTTTTCTGGCTGCCGGTGAGCTGGCACTCAGCCTTCCCATACATCCAGCAATGTGATCTGGACGGGTCTACTCCTGACATGAGGAAGGTCCATGGCCAAAATGGGAACTTTGCAGTAAATGTGCATCTCAAAGTCACAGTCAGTTCCTATTTTGCTGAAACTGCCATGCAGTACAACTGGGGCAGAATTCGCACAAAGGGAACTGAGTTCTAATATAATTGGGGTATCAGGGACTGGCACTGCACCAGCAATAAAACACCTATTTTGACTGACTGGAGTGACATTTAATCTGCATGATTTCAGCTGCACCTGCGTTTTGAATGAAACAGGAGGTTTGGCCCTGGAGAAAGGTATGGCAGATGCCAGGGTGGATTTCCACTTGGGTTCTCCCGCTCATTCACCATAATTTCCGCGCAGCTGGTGGTTCTTCGTCAAAATTATAGTGGACGAGTGAGAGAACCCTCATGGAAATTCACACCCCAAGTATAATTGTATATATGTTACAGAACAGGTTTCAGTGAACATAACCTAGTTCTTCTGATACCTATACAAAAGCAAAATACTGCGGATGCTGGAAATCTGAAATAAAAACAGAAAATGCTGGAAATACGCAGCAGGTCAGGCAGCATCTGTGGCGAGAGACACAGAGTTAACGTTTCAGGTCCTTTGGGTCCTTTGCAGTCAAAAGAGACTATCAAACTTCAAATTGACAAAGCCCCTTTAAGATGCTAGTTATAAAGACATTGATGCACTATGAGATTTAATGTTAGTGATAGTCATTTATTGAAGGAGAAAATTCCTATGAGAATTATATGCATTTTAATAAATATGTATATATCAACCTCACATGAGCCTGAAATGTTTCGGCCAGCCGGGAAGAAGTGGCCCTGGGAGTCCTCAACATTGACTCCGGACCCCGTCTCATAGCTTCAGGTCAAGAATGGACAAGGAAACCTCTTGCTGATTACCACCTACCGCCCTCCCTCAGCTGATGAATCAGTACTCCTCCATGTTGAACACCACTTGGAAGAAGCACTGAAGGTAGTAAGCAAGGGCACAGAATGTGCTCTGGGTGGGGGACTTCAATGTCCATCACCAAGAGTGGCTCGGTAGCACCACAGCTGGCCGAGTCCTGAAGGTCATAACTGCCAGTCTGGGCCTGCGACAGGTGTGAGAGAACCAACACGAGGGAAAAACCTACTTGACCTCGTCCTCACCAATCTACCTGTCGCAGATGCATCTGTCCATGACAGTATTGGTAGCAGTGTCCACCGCACAGTCATTGTGGAGACGAAGTCCCGTCTTCACACTGAGGACATCCACCGTGCTAAATGGGACAGATTCAGAACAGATCTAGCAGCTCAAAACTGGGCATCCATAAGGTGCTGTGGACTATCAGCAGCAGCAGAATTGTATTCCACCACAACTGTAACCTCATGGCCTGGCATATCCCTCACTCTACCATTACCAGGTACCAACCTGGTTCAATAAGGAGTGTAGAAGAGCATGCCAGGAGCAGCACCAGGCATAACTAAAAATGCAGTGCCAACCTGGGGAAGCTGCAACACAGGACTACATGCGTGCTAAAAAGCGGAAGCAGCATGCTATAGCCAGAGCTAAGCGATCCCACAATCAAGGGATCAGATCAAAGCTCTGCAGTCCTGCCACATCCAGTCGTGAATGGTGGTGGACCATTAAACAATTAACGGGAGGAGGCGGCTCCATGAATATCCCCATCCTCAATGATGGTTGAGTGCAAAAGACAAGGCTGAAGCATTTGCAACCATCTTCAGCCAGAAGTGCCAAGTGGATGATCCATATCGGCCTCCTCCTGAGGTCCCCACCACCACAGAAGCCAGTCTTCAGCCAATTCGATTCACTTCACGTGATATCAAGAAACAGCTGAGTGCACTGGATACAGCAAAGGCTATGGGCCCCGACAACATCCCGGCTATCGTGCTGAAGCCTTGTGCTCCAGAACTAGCCGCACCTCTAGCCAAGCTGTTCCGGTACAGCTACAACACTGGCATCTATCCGACAATGTGGAAAACTGCCCAGGTATGTCCTGTCCACAAAAAGCAGGAAAAATCCAATCCGGCCAATTACCGCCCCATCAGTCTACTCTCAATCATCAGCAAAGTGATGGAAGGTGTCATCGACCGTGCTATCAAGCGGCACTTACTCACAAATAACCTGCTCACTGTTGCCCAGTTTGGGATCCACCAGGACCACTTGGTAATTATCACCCTTGAGGTCCTGGTTTTTAATTTAGCTCCTAACGTCTGATACTCCATCAGCAGGACCTCCTTTCTTTCCTTCCCTATATGTCATTAGTCCCAACATGGAGCATGGCAACCGGATCTTTCCCCTCCCTTGCCAAATTCCTTTCCAGGCGCTAACAAGTCTATTATGTGGTACTTTATCAAATGTCTTTTGAAAGTCCATATACATAACATCAACCGCACTACCTTCATCAACCCTCTCCGTTACTTCATCAAAGAACTCAATCAAGTTAGTCAAACACAATTTGCCTTTAAAATATCCATGTGGCTTTCATTTATTGACCCACATTTTTCTAAGTGACAATTAATTTTATCTCAGATTATTGTCTCTGAAAGTTTCCCCACCACCAACGTTAGGCTGACTGGCCTGTAGTTGCTGGGTTTATCCCTCTCCCATTTTTTGAACAGGGGTGTAACATTTGCAATCCTCCAGTCCTCTGGCATCAATCCCAGATCGTGGCCAGAGACCCTGCTATCTCCATCCTTACTTCCCTCAGCAACCTAGGATGTATCCCATCCGGACCGGGTGACTTTTCCACTTTGAGCACTGCCAACCTGTTAAATACCTCCTCTTTATCGATTTTTATCCTATCCAATTTCTCTACTAGCTCCTCCTTTAATATGACATGGCAGCATCCTCTTCTCTAGTGAAGAGAGATGCAAAGTCCTCATTTAGTACCGCAGCCATCCCCTCCGCCTTCGCAAGACGATCTCCTTTTTGGTGCCTAATTGGCCCCACCCTTTTACTATTCATATGTTTATAACAGACTTTTGGGTTCCCTTTTATCTTACCCGCAAATCTATTCTTATACACTCTCTTTGCCCCTCTTACTTCTTTTTTCAGTTATCCCCTATACTTTCTGTATTGGCTATTTCACTTCACTCATTCAGACCCCAAACCCTCCTGGAGGGTGTTGAAGGACAAACAGACTCCTAGGTGTGGGTGCCACCAAGTAACCCAGAATAATCAGTCATGCCATGTGGAAGAAGGTGGCACTGGCACCAAGTGCCAACTCCCTCACTACTAGGACTACAGAACAATGCTGCAAGAAGTTTCACATCTTCAGCAGGGCAGGCAAGGTGATGCACTGCACCCCTCTCCCTTTTCTTGCTTGCCCACCCTGGGCACCAGCACCTCCTTAAAGCAACACTTCCACAACTAACGCTTCACTAAGATTTCTAGTTAAGTAGGGCTCCTCCTCTCACAGTAATTACTTACATGCACTACCCTAAAACTACTTTCTCCACTTTAACAGCCTCATACACCAACATGTCTTACTTCACCTCTCCCATACCAATTGGTACACACTCCTCAGCTGCTAGCCTTACTCTTATTCACTCTACTGACTTGCAGGACACACTGGCACACAATGCCACCACAGGCAGGCCACCAAAGGGGGTTTCCCCAACCCCAACCTTAAGTAGCTGACCCTCTTCAAGGAAAAGGCCATACAGCTCGTGGAGAGGCACACAGCTCTTGCCGTGGGAGATGCCGAGGTCAGCACCAAGTCACCATCTCAGAACCTGTACTGTTTCCCTGGCATCCCATGAAGTACTGCACAGCCACAACCTTCCACTCCCTTCTTGGACTCTTTAATCCCAAAGAGGTGATGCTCTCCTATTTTTAACTTCTGCCCTCCTTTCCTGCAGATTCACCACAGCAATGGGCTGCACAGGAAGAGGAAGAAGGTGGTGAAAATGATGACGAGGTCCAAGCCACCCAGGAGTCACAGCTGCAGGATACTGTCGTCTCTTGGGACAGCAGCACACGTCAGGACTCCAGCCATCCCCCTCATAGCACTGCGCCAGTGGAAAGTGGGAGGTGACACCAAGCTGCCAGGGAACAAGCTGCCATCAGGCTGTAAGGATTTTTGTCCCCTTATTCTATCATTTCCTTTTAATTTGCATCCCTTTAAATTTCACTACACCAAGATTTGCAACAGTTCATGAACATTTAAAACTGAATTACCCATACACAAATATTGTCTCATCCTACTCTCTCGCCGACCTTCCCGCCCAGCGTGCTCACTAGGGGCTAATCTTGCGAATCTCCTCCCCGTCCAACTCACCCCCGCCAGTGCTGACCCTGTGGACACTGGCCTGCCATCACCGACCCTCTCCGCATCTCCCTCCAGAATGTCCGTTCACTTACGAACAAGGCCCTAGCCATCCATGAGCTTATCGTGGATGATTGCATCAACATCATGGCCCTGACGAAAACTTGATTGAGGGGTGATGACACCTTACCCTTAAATGAAGCCTCCCCGCCTGGCTATACCTTCCACCACTTGCCCCACTCAGACTGCCATGGTGGCGGTGTGGCTCTCAGCACCAAATCACACCTTGGTCTGTCCCCCCACTACTCCAGCACTTTCTCCTCCTTTGAACATCTCACCTCTCATTTAAAATTCTCGTTCTCTACCGCCCACCCAAATACCATAAAAACTTTATTACCGAGATAGCTTCGCTGCTTTCCTCCCTCAGCCTCTGCACCGAGCGACTTCTCATCCTTGGTGATTTCAACCTCCATCTCTCTCCTCTGAGTTCACTAGCCTCCTATCCTCCCTTAATCTCTCCCTCCATGTAAAGTCCCCAACCCATATTCACGGCCACCCCTTCGACCTTGCCATCTCTCGTGGCCTCGCCACTCCCATCGTGTCAATTGCAGATAAGGCCATCTCTGACCACTTCCTCGTATCGCTCTTCATTCACATCTCCCTTCCACCCACACCTCTCGCCCCCCACCGCCCCCATCCCCAACCCTATTTCCTTCATGTCCACCCCTGGAAAAAACTCTCCCCCAACTCTCTTACAATTACATTTATGAAATCCCAACTGTCCAGCCTTTGGCCCTCCATTCACCACGACATTTCTGCAGCTACCGATCTGCTCAACCACACCCTCACCGCCACCTTTGATGCCCGAGTCCCTATTAAAACAATTACTCTCTCTCACCCTGCTCATTCCCCCTGGTATGGCCCTCATCTTCGCTCCCTTAAGTCCAAGGGACGCAGACCTGAACGGATGTGGCGGACAACTGGTTTAGCCATTCACCGCCAGATCAAGCTGGACCACATAAAGCATTATCGGGTCCTGCTCTCGTCTGCCAAAATTGCTCACTATTCCAGAATCATTCTGGAATGCAAAGATAAACCCTGGCTCCTATTCTCTGCTGCTAACTGTCTTTTTAAACCCGTCTCCACTGTCTCCTCCACCCTCACCTCCGACAACAAGTGTGAGGAGCTCATGGACTTCTTTGTCTCTAAGATTGAGACCATCCGTTCAGCTGCCTCTGCCACTTCCCTTCCTTCCCCTAGCCCACCGGGCCAAACTTCCTCTAAGGTTCCCCCCTGCCCTAGCCCTGAACTCACATCTTTCTCCAGTTTCTCTCCGATCTCCCCTCAAGACCTCCACGCTCCGCGCTTTGTCCATGAGATCCACTTCCTGCTCCCTCGCCCCTATTCTCACCAAACTGCTGACCACCCAACTTCTTTTCTGGCTCCCATGTTAGCTGACATTGTTAACGGTTCGCTCTCCTCAGGTACTGTCCCGCTCTCCCTCAAATATGCCTTCATCACCACTCTCCTCAAAAAACCAACCCTTTAGCCCTCCGTCCTTGCAAACTATCGCCCCATCTCCAACCTCCCTTTCCTCTCCAAAGTCCTTCAATGTGTTGTCACCTCCCAAATCCGTGCCCATCTTTCCCGCAACTCCATGTTTGATTCCCTCCAATCAGGTTTCCGCCCCTGCCACAGTACCAAAACAGCTCTCATCAAAGTCACAAATGACATCCTTTGTGACTATGACAAAGGTAAACTATCCCTCCTCGTCCTTCTTGACTTGTCTGCAGCCTTTGACATTGGTGACCACTCCATCCTTCTCCAAAACCTCTCCACCATCATCCAGCTAGGTGGGACTGCACTCGCCTGGTTCCATTCTTATCTATCTAATTGTAGCCAGAGAATCACCTGCAACGGCTTCTCTTCCCGCTCCCGCATCGTTACCTCTGGTGTCCCCCAAGGATCTATCCTTGGCCCCCTCCTATTTCTCATCTACATGTTGCTCCTTGGTGACATCATCCAAAAACACAGCGTCAGTTTCCACATGTACGTTGATGACACCCAGCTCTACCTCACCACCACTTCTCTCGACCCCTCCACGGTCTCTAAATTGTCAGACTGCTTATCCGACATCCAGTTCTGGATGAGCAGAAATTTTCTCCAATTAAATATTGGGAAGACCGAAGCCATTGTTTTCGGTCCCCGCCACTGGTCCATTCCCTAGCCACTGACTCCATCCCTCTCCCTAACATCTGTCTGAGGCTGAACCACACTGTTCGTAACCTTGGTGTCATATTTGACCCTGAAATGAGCTTCCGACCACATATCCATGGCATAACTAAGACCGCCTATTTCCACCTCCGTAACATCGTCCGTCTCCGCCCTTGCCTCAGCTCATCCGCTGCTGAAACCCTCATCCATGCCTTTGTTACTTGATTATTCCAACGCACTCCTGGCTGGCTTCCCACATTCTACCCTACGTAAACTTGAGGTTATCCAAAACTCGGCTGCCCGTGTCCTAACTCGCACCAAGTCCCGTTCGCCCATCACCCCTGTGTTAGCTGACCTACATTGGCTCCCGGTTAAGTAACGCCTCGATTTCAAAATTCTCATCCTTGTTTTCAAATCCCTCCATGGCCTCGCCCCTCCCTATCCCTAATATCCTCCAGCCCCACAACTCCTCCGCGATATCTGCGCTCCTCTAATTCTGCCCTCTTGAGCATCCTTGATTATAATCGCTCAACCATTGGTGGCCGTGCCTTCTGTTGCCTAGGCCCCAAGCTCTGGAATTCCCTGCCTAAATCTCTATGCCTCACTACGTCTCTTTCCTCCTTTAAGATGCTCCTTAAAACCTACTTTATAATACTCCTGTGAAGCGCCTTAGGATGTTTTACTACGTTAAAGGTGCTATATAAATACAAGTTGTTGTTGTTGTCTCATTGCTTCCAGACTGAGTTATTTCAAGAGAAACTATTTAAACCCCAGAAATACTGTTAAAATATATACTTTAGACAAAATATTAAGTTATTGTCACAGTCATCACTTTCAGTAGAGGAGGGAAGAAAATTGGGAGAAAAATGGGTTGTCTATTTTAGAGATAGCAGAAGGATAACAGGTGTGGGAAATGGGTTCACAATTTATTTGACCCATACAGTGATTTATTTTTGGTTAACCATCACTCCCTGCTGTATATTTTATTTACATGTGTGAATATTTATACATCTACGTGTGTTTACAAATGTACAGTGTGTGCAAACAAATTATTTCACCTATAATTTCATTTGTAGGTACAGTATGTTTGTGTGTAAAAGCAAACATGTTCTCCCTCTTAAAAGTGACTGCAATGAGCCAGTATTTTGGGAGTTAATCGCACATTTCCGGGTTGTTATGCCAGTCCTGGTGCTTGTAAGCATTAATTCCTGTTTGCACAAAGTGATCGATTTTATTATAGGCTGGTTGCTTAAAGTTCACTTAGAGAAATTGTTGATTAGTATTTCAGACATGTTCCTATAATAAAATTCCATTTGCTTGCAATGCAAAAGCTGTGTGTAAAGTACAGGGCCAGGTGCTGATATAAAACAGTACTGTACAATTAGGATTGCCACCTGTCTAGCTTTGTTTTTGTAAGCCCGGTTTTTAGTCTAGAACTTTATACCTTGGTGAACCGAACAGCACAATTCAATAGCAAAATCATGAACAGATTCTTTATAGACGTTTTTATTATTTTGATGCAAACAAATGAAATCTTCCCTCTTTTCTATTCCACCCTATCGCAGACCTTCCCTTATGTTCTTTCCCCCCCCACTCCCCCCTTTCCCTGCCTCTACACTTGCTTAAAACCTGTTATATCTCTAAGTTTTTGCAGTTCTGACGGAAGGTCATCAACCAGTTGGCTGAGATTCTCCGGGGGTCAGCGGGCACAATTGGTGGCGGGTCGGGTGGGAAAGTATTTTTTTCCCCCCAGCGGGTCGGAACCCTTCTGTGAACCCACCGCCACGTGTCTTTCCTTGATGTCGGGTCTGTCAGCGCTGAGCAGACACGACATGCAGTGGCGGGGGACCCAATTCAGGTAATTATGACCTTATTTAGAGATCATTAAGAATGCATTTGAGCTCACCTTTTGATTTTACGTGGTCGCCCACGGGGTCCTCACTACTCAGGGATCACGTCTTTTAAGCTGAGGCGGGAGTTCAGTGGCCATTGAATCAGCTGTTGAATTGCCAGCTTCAAATATAAAGTAAAAGCTCCCACCTTACAGAGATATCTTCCCTCAGCCACAAGCTCTTCCTCATTGCATTTCCACAACAGATTCTGCAGGCTGCAATCTTTACACAAGTCTCCATCCAGTCTGACTTCATTACCTCTCTCACCATTGACAGATCACTTCTGTCATCTCTACTTCACCTGCCATCTATTCCATCAGCATGGGTGCCCTTTATACTCTCTCACCTTGGTCCTCAGAATCCCACCACGATCAGCCCCAACACCAGCAGCACCAGGCACACCAGCAGCACCAACAACAACACCAACCTTCTCCACAATCAACTGATGCTACACAGGACACAAGGCATCAGCACCTGACCACATTGCTGCCTGGGAGTCCAGGGATGGCCTCACCATGGCCAGATTTACTTCACTTGATGCTGTACACCCTGGCTGCCACATGATACGTCAGGTTGGAACCACCCCACAAAGCATCCCTACAATGCTCAAGCCATTCCTTTCACACTCATCGCCATTGCAGGGGGTACGGTCAAGTCTCACCATTCACTGCAACTCACTAAGCCACTTCCAAATGTGCACACAAATCTGTCCAAGAACGCATAGTGTTGAAAATAAGGTTTCAATGTTTGACATCACATTAATAAAAACTTTACATGAACATTGCGTAAAACACCCAAGTGCCTACCCTTGTGTGTTGTTTGTTGGTATGATTGCACTAGGATGAGGGTGAGTGTGAGGGGTGGCTAGTGAGATGGGGATGTGATAATATAGATAGAGGGATGGGTGGAGGTCCAAGCTAAGTTGGTGTGAGTAAGGATGTGCAGGAGTAGGGTAGGGAAGGCAGCGTGATGGGGATGTGATGAGAGGCACAGCAGGATGAGGTTGAGTGTGACTTTATACTAACGTTTCATGATCTACTGAGATAATTGAAACATTTGCGGCACTGCACCCAGGTCCTCCTGATGACATCCCTGCTTGTGCCCTCCTCTGCAATGTGCAACCAGGCTGTGTTGATCTCCTGGGAGGTCTCTTCCGCCCATGGGAAGGGAAGAGAACCTCCCTGCGTGCTATGACTCCCTCCATAAGCATATGGAGGGAGTCATGGGAGAACCTGGGTGCAGCCGTGCACCTCTGTGCAGTGCTTGTCAGTGTTTGCAGCACCTCAATGCTGTAAAACACTGACAGCACAAATGTCAAAATAAATTTGGACATGGTCCCTTTAAGGAAACCAGCTGATGACATGTCATCAAATGACATGTCATCAAATGACATGTCATCAAATGACATGTCATCAAATGACATGTCATCAAATGACATGTCATCAAATGACATGTCATCAAATGACATGTCATCAAATGACATGTCATCAAATGACATGTCATCAAATGACATGTCATCAAATGACATGTCATCAAATGACATGTCATCAAATGACATGTCATCAAATGACGTCACCAGACCCGCTTCCTCTAATTGGCCAGGAAATGAGTTGGGCAGGCTTAACAAGCCCAATCAAGGTAAATTCATTTTACAGAGCGAGCTAGAGCCAGCAGCGGGGTTGAGACCCGCCACTGATGTAACATAATTCAAAATGTATGAAAATTTTATTGAATTCAACTTTAAGAAAATTATTTTAAAATTAGCAGTCATTTTGTGCATCAAAAATATAACTTTAGGCCCTGTTACTGGGGAACAGTGCAACTTGTAATAGACCCCTACAACCCAGGTGTCAAATCTTGAAGAAACTTTACCGCAATTATAGCCTGGAAATTACTGTGAGTGATGTGATCCTATGATTGTTTAACACAATTATATTAAATTCCTTTCTCTGCTATTTTAACTGAGGTGTTAATCCATTTAAAATAAACAGATTTCAATTGGATTTCCAGGTGCACATAAAGTAAAATACTTTGTAGAATTTGAACTAATATTGCAATGTTGCACCATAGAAATATAGGAACATAGGAACATGAGTAGGCCATTGAGCCGCTCGAGCCTGTTTCACCATTCAATGAGAACATGGCTGATCTGCGACCTAACTCCATATACCTTTGGCTCATATCCCTTAATATCTTTGGTTAACAAAAAGCTATCACTCTCCGATTTAAAATTAACAATTGATCTAGCATCAATTGCCATTTGTGGAAGAGAGTTCCAAACTTCTACCACCCTTTGTGTGTAGAAGTGTTTCCTAATTTCACTCCTGAAAGGTCTGGCTCTAATTTTTAGACTATGCCCCCGAGTCCTAGAATCTCCAACCAGCGGAAATAGTTTCTCTCTATCTACCCTATCTGTTCCCCTTAATATCTTGAAAACTTCAATCAGATCACCCCTTAACCTTCTAAATTCTACGGAATACAAAACTAATTTGCGTAATATCTCCTCGTAACTTAACCCTTGAAGTCTGGGTATCATTCTGGTAAACCTACACTGAACTCCCTCCAAGGCCAATATATCCTTCCTAAGGTGTGGTGCCCAGAATATCTCATGGGCATCTGTAATGTGCTCACCTGCTTCCATTAAAACCCTGGGATGGAAACCATCTGGTCCTGGGGATTTGTCACTCTTTAGTGCCATTATTTTCTTCATTACTGTTATTTTACTTACATTAATTTTATTGAGTTCCTGTCCCTGATTCAATATTAGTTTCCTTGGGATTTCTGGCATGCTATCCTCATTCTCTACCATAAATACTGACACAAAGTAATTATTTAACATGTCCGCCATTTCCCTATTATCATTGACAATATTACCGTTTTCAGTTTTTAAGGGGTCAACATTGCTCCTGACTACCCTCTTTTTCCTAATATAATTGTAAAAATTCTTTGTGTTGATTTTGATATCCCTTGCAAGTTTCTTTTCATACTCTCTGCTGTTCTTTGTATCTTTCCCATTCGCCAGGATCTGTGCTATTTTTTACATTTTTGTATGCTTTTTCTTTTAGTTTTATGCTGTCCCTCACCTCTTTAGTCATCCATGGCTTTTTTTTTGGCAAGTAGAGCTCTTGCCCCTCAGGAGTAAAAACTGATTCTGTATCACTTTGAATTCTTTTTTGAACATCTCCCACTGATCTTCTGTTGTTTTACCCATTAACAGATTTGCCCATTTTATTGTGGACAGTCTCGGTCTCATCCCATTAAAGTCGGCCTTACCCAAATCTAGAATTTCAGTAGCTGTTTCACATTACTCCCTTTCAAACTCTACGTTGAACTCGATCATGTTATGATAGCTATTGGATAAATGTTCACGCACCGTTAGGCTGTTAACTAAATCTGGCTCATTATTCATTACTAAATCTAATATGACCTGCCCCCTTGTTGCCTCTAGGACATATTGTTGTAGGAAACTATCCCAGACACACACAAGAAATTCACTACCTTTCTGAAAGGTGCTAGTCTGCTTATCCCAATCTATATGAAAGTTAAAATTCCCCATTAAAACCACTCTGCCTTTGATACATGCTTATCTAATCTCTGCATTTATACAATCGTGAGAAGTCGCACAACACCAGGTTATAGTCCAACAGTTTTATTTGAAATCACAAGCTTTCGGAGCTATCGATCGCCCCTTCCTCAGGTGAAGTAAAGAGATACAGAATCGCCAAAGCATATATAGATAGAGAACAATGCATGTGTTACTTACAAAAGCAGACGACTACATTTAAATCATCCTGACTGTTTATCTGCCGAGGTGTGACAAAAGGCAATCAGGTCACATCAAAGACATAGCAAGATACAACTGAGACAATGAGGTGGAGCCACAGGGGGTCTAATGTGTCAAAAGCCGCAGTATGGGAAACGATAAACTTTAAAAAAATTTACTTTTTTACTGGGAATCACATCTGTTAACAAGCCAACGACGACTCGAGTCTGGATCACGTCATGTATCGTGACATAAACCCAAGATCCCGGTTGAGGCCGTCCTCATGAGTGCGGAACTTGGCTATCAGTTTCTGCTCGATGATTTTGCGTTGTCGTGTGTTTCTAAGGCCGCCTTGGAGAACACTTACCCGCAGATCCGAGGCTGAATGTCCTTGACTGCTGAAGTGTTCCCCGACTGGGAGGGAACACTCCTGCCTGGTGATTGTTGCGCGGTGTCCGTTCATACGTTGTCTCAGTGTCTGCATGATCTCGCCGATGTACCATGCCGCGGTGCATTCTTTCCTGCAACGTATGAGGTAGACAACGTTGGCCGAGTCACATGAGTATGTACCATGTACCTGGTGGGTAGTGTCCTCACGTGTGATGATGGTATCTGTGTTGATGATCTGGCATGTCTTGCAGAGGTTGCCGTGGCAGGGTTGTGTGGTGTCGTGGTCGCTGTTATCCTGAAAGCTGGGTAATTTGCTGTGAACGATGGTACTTCTGAGGTTAGGCGGCTGTTTGAATTTATACAATCGAGCACTTCACAGCTGCTACCAGGGGCCTATAAACAACTCCCACTGCAGTCTTAAATCCTTTCCTATTTCTTAATTCTACTCAAAGTCACCACTGTCTGCTTACCTCTCGTTATATCCTCCCTTACCATTGAAGTGATTTCATCCTTAATCACTAAGGCTACTCCTCCCCCTCTGCCATTTTCCCTATCTTTCCTGTAGACCTTATAACCTGGTATATTTAGTTCCCAGTCCTGATCATCTTGCAGCCATGTCTCAAATGGCTACCATGTCATACCCTCCAATCTGAATTCGCACCTGCAGTTCATTCAATTTATTCCTTATACTCCCTGCGTTTGTATAAAGAATACTTATTTGGGCCACGCACCCTAGCCTGTCCTTCAGCTCTAATGTTTTATTCGCTTGTTTCTTATTTCTCACCTTACATCTTTTAGTTTTCCCTTTACATGTAGGGCCTAAAGCACAATTTCTGACTGTTACTCTACTCTCTTCCCTTTCGTTTGTTTTTGAACTATTATTTGTACTACAATTTCCACCTGAGCCCCCCCCCCCCCATTTACTAGTTTAAAATTCTTGTGACCGCCCTATTTATCCTTTGTGCTAGGACCCTGGTCCCGAACCGGTTCAGGTGGAGCCCGTCCCAATGGTACAGTTCCTTCCTGTCCCAATACTGGTGCCAGTGACCCATGAAATGGAACACCTCTTTCCCACTCCACTCTTTTAGCCACGTGTTCATTTCCACCACGTTGATTTGAGATAGTGACTGCAATCTTGCTGTAATTTGAAAATCAGTCAGGAACATTTCGATAGGATGAAGCAGTTTCAAAAGTAACACCCAGATAGCCATGGGAAAAGTCCTTTTTATAGTACATATACTTCAGTTCTGAGAATGCTACGGCTGTACTTGTTCTGGGAATGCCACGACTGTATTTGTTCTGAGAATGCCATGACTGTATTTGTTCTGAGAATGCCATGACTGTATTTGTTCTGAGAATGCTACGACTGTATTTGTTCTGAGAATGTCATGACTGTATTTGTTCTGAGAATGCTACGGCTGTATTTGTTCTGAGAATGCTATGGCTGTATTTGTTCTGAGAATGCTATGGCTGTACTTGTTCTGAGAATGCTACGGCTGTATTTGTTCTGAGAATGCTATGGCTGTATTTGTTCTGAGAATGCTACGGCTGTATTTGTTCTGAGAATGCTATGGCTGTACTTGTTCTGAGAATGCGATGACGGTATTTGTTCTGAGAATGCTATGACTGTATTTGTTCTGAGAATGCCACGACTGTATTTGTTCTGAGAATGCTATGTCTGTATTTGTTCTGAGAATGCTATGACTGTATTTGTTCTGAGAATGCCACGACTGTATTTGTTCTGAGAATGCTACGGCTGTATTTGTTCTGAGAATGCCATGACTGTATTTGTTCTGAGAATGCCATGACTGTATTTGTTCTGAGAATGCTATGTCTGTATTTGTTCTGAGAATGCTATGGCTGTATTTGTTCTGAGAATGCTACGGCTGTATTTGTTCTGAGAATGCTATGGCTGTATTTCTTCTGAGAATGCTATGGCTGTATTTGTTCTGAGAATGCTATGACTGTATTTGTTCTGAGATTGCTACGGCTGTATTTGTTCTGAGAATGCTATGGCTGTATTTGTTCTGAGAATGCCATGACTGTATTTGTTCTGAGAATGCTATGGCTGTATTTGTTCTGAGAATGCCATGACTGTATTTGTTCTGAGAATGCTATGGCTGTATTTGTTCTGAGAATGCTATGGCTGTATTTGTTCTGAGAATGCTATGGCTGTATTTGTTCTGAGAATGCTATGGCTGTATTTGTTCTGAGAATGCTATGGCTGTATTTGTTCTGAGAATGCTACGGCTGTATTTGTTCTGAGAATGCTATGACTGTGTTTGTTCTAAGAATGCTATAGCAGTCTCTTAGGCGGTCCCTCGGAACCGAGGATGACTTGCTTCCACACTAAAAATGAGTTCTCAGGTGACTGATGAGTCCAATGCGGGACCTACAGGACGGTGATTGAAGGGGTGGGTGGGGTGCTTGGGTTGACGTGCGCTCCTTCCACTGTTTGCGCTTGGCTTCCGCTTGCTCCATGCGAAGAGACTCGAGGTGTTCGGCGCCTTCCCGGATACTTCTCCTCCACTTTGTGCGGTCCTGGGCCAGCGATTCCCAGGTGTCGGTGGGGCAGTTGCACCTTTTTAAGGAGGCTTTGAGGGTGTCCTTGAAGTGTTTCCTCTGCCCACCTGGGGCTCTCTTGCCGTGTCGGAGCTCTAAGTAGAGCGCTTGTTTTGGGAGTCTCGTATCGGTCATGCGGAAGATGTGACCCGTCCATCGGAGCTGATCGAGCGTGGTCAAAGCTTCAATGCTGGGGATGTTGGCCTGAGCGAGAACACAGTCGTTGGTGCGCCTATCCTGCCAATGGATTTGCAGGATCTTGCGGAGGCAGCGTTGGTGGTATTTCTCCAGTGCTTTGAGGTGCCTGCTGTACATGGTCCATGTCTCTGAGGCATACAGGAGGGCGGGTATCACTACTGCTCTGTAGACCATGAGCTTGGTGCTGGGTTTGAGGTCCTGGTCTTCAAACACTCTCTTCCTCAGGCAACCGAAGGCTGCACTGGCACACTGAAGGCGGTGTTGGACTTAGTCGTCGACATCTGCCCTTGTTGACAGTAGGCTCCCGAGGTATGGAAAGTGGTCCACATTGTCCAAGGCCTCGTTGTGGATTTTGATAATCGGGCGGCAGTAGCGTGTGGCGGGGGCAGGTTGGTAGAGGACCTTTGTCTTACAGATGTTTAGTGTAAGGCTCATGCTCTTGCACGCTTCGGTGAAGGTGTTGACGATGGTTTGGAGTTCGACCTCCACGTGTGCGCAGACGCAACCATCGTCTGCATACTGTAATTCGACGACAGAGGATGGGACGACCTTGGATCTGGACTGGAGGCGACGGAGGTTGAACAGTTTCCCGTTTGTTCTGTAAATTAGCTCCACTCCAGCGGGAAGCTTATTGAGGCGAGATGGAGCATTGCAGCAAGGAAGATTGAGAAGAGCGTTGGTGTGATGACACAGCCTTGCTTGACCCCATTCCGTACATGAATTAGGTCTGTGGTGGAACCGTTGGTCAGGATCACGGTTTGCATGTTGTCGTGAAGCAGGCAGATTTGTTCTGAGAGCTGTCCCACAGACTAGTCAAGCAACAGCCTGACATAGTCATACTCACAGAATCATACCTTTCAGCCAATGTCCCGAACTCCTCCATCACCATCCCTGGGTATGTCCTGTCCCACCGGCAGGATAGACCCACCAGAGGTGGTGGCACAGTGGTATACAATCGGGAAGGAGTGGCCCTGGGAGTCCTCAACATTGATTCCGGACCCCATGAAGTCTCATGGCTTCAGGTCAAGCATGGGCAAGGAAACCTCCTGCTGATTACCACCTACCACCCTCCCTCAGTACTCCTCCATGTTGAACACCACTTGGGAGAAGCACTGAGAGTAGCAAGGGCACAGAATGTACTCTGGATGGGGGACTTCAATGTCCATCACCAAGAGTGGCTGGCAGCACCACTACTGACTGAGCTGGCCGAGTCCTGAAGGACATAACTGCCAGTCTGGGCCTGCAACAGGTGGTGAGAGAACCAACACGAGAGAAAAACCTACTTGACCTTGTCCTCACCAATCTACCTGTTGCAGATGCATCTGTCCATGACAGCATTGGCAGCAGTGACCACCGCACAGTCATTGTGGAGACAAAGTCCCGTCTTCACACTGAGAACACCCTCCATCGTGTTGTGTGGCACTACCATCGTGCTAAATGGGACAGATTCAGAACAGATCTAGCAGCTCAAAACTGGGCATCCATGAGGCGCTGTGGGCCATTAACAGCAGCAGAATTGTATTCCACCACAATCTGTAACCTCATGGCCCGGCATATCCCTCACCCTACCATTACCACCAAGCCAGGGGACCAACCCTGGTTCAAGAACGAGTGTAGAAGAGCATGCCAGGAGCAGCACCAGGCATACCTAAAAATGAGGTGCCAACCTGGGGAAGCTGCAACACAGAACTACATGCATGCTAAAAAGTGGAAGCAGCATGCTATAGACAGAGCTAAGCGATCCCACAATCAACGGATCAGATCAAAGCTCTGCAGTCCTGCCACATCCAGTCATGAATGGTGGTGGACCATTAAAAAACTAACGGGAGGAGGAGGTTCCAAGAATATCCCCATCCTCAATGATGGTGGAACCCAGCACGTGAGTGCAAAAGACAAGGCTGAAGCGTTTGCAACCAACTTCAGCCAGAAGTGCCGAGTGGATGATCCATATCGGCCTACTCCCGAAGTCTCCACCATCACAGAAGCCAGTCTTCAGCCAATTTGATTCACTCCACGTGATATCAAGAAACGGCTGAGCGCACTGGATACAGCAAAGGCTATGGGCCCCAACAACATCCTGGCTATCGTGCTGTAGACTTGTGCTCCAGAACTAGCCGCGCCTCTAGCCAAGCTGTTCCAGTACAGCTACAACACTGGCATCTATCCGACAATGTGGAAAACTGCCCAGGTATATCCTGTCCACAAAAAGCAGGACAAATCCAACCCGGCCAATTACCACCCCATCAGTCTACTCTCAATCATCAGCAAAGTGATGGAAGCTGTCATCGACAGTGCTATCAAGCGGCACTTACTCACCAATAACCTGCTCACTGGTGCCCACTTTGGGTTCCGCCAAGACCACTCGGCTCCCGACCTCATTACAGCCTTGGTCCAAACATGGACAAAGGAGCTGAATTGCAGAGGTGAGGTGAGAGTGACTGCCCTTGACATCAAGGCAGCATTTGACCGAGTGTGGCATCAAGGAGCCCTAGTAAAACTGAAGTCAATGGGAATCAGGGGGAAAATGCTCCACTGGCTGGAGTCATACCTAGCACAAAGGAAGATGGTTGTGGTGGTTGAAGGTCAATCATCGCAGCCCCAGGACATCGCTGCAGGAGTTCCTCAGGGCAGTGTCCTAGGCCCAACCATCTTCAGTTGCTTCATCAATGACCTTCCCTCCAACATAAGGTCAGAAATGGGGATGTTCGCTGATGACTGCACAGTGTTCAGCGCCATTCACAACTCCACAGATAATGAAGCAGTCCATGCCCGCATGGAACAAGACCTGGACAACGTTCAGGCTTGGGCTGATAAGTGGCAGGAAACATTCACGCCACAGAAGTGCCAGGCAATGACTATCTCCAACAAGCAAGAGTCTAACCACCTCCCCTTGACATTCAATGGCATTACCATCGCCGAATCCCCCACTATCAATATCCTGGGGGTCACCATTAACCAGAAACTTAACTGGACCAGCCACATAAATACTGTGGCAACAAGAGCAGGTCAGAGGCTAGGTATTCTGCGGCGAGTGTCTCACCTCCTGACTCCCCAAAGCCTTTCCACCATCTACAAGACACAAGTAAGGAGTGTGATGGAATACTCTCCACTTGCATGGATGAGTGCAGCTCCAACAACACTCAAGAAGCTCGACAGCATCCAGGACAAAGCAGCCCGCTTGTTTCGCACCCCATCCACCACCTTAAACATTCACTCCCTCTACCACCGGCGTACCGTGGCTGCAGTGTGTACCATCTACAAGATGCACTGCAGCAACTTGCCAAGGCTTCTTCGGCAGCACCTCCCAAACCCGAGACCTCTGCCACCGAGAAGGACAAGGGCAGCAGGCACATGGGAACACCACCACCTCCAAGTTCCCCTCCAAGTCACACACCATCCTGACTTAGAAGTATATCGTCGATCCTTCATCGTCGCTGGGTCAAAATCCTGGAACTCCCTACCTAACAGCACTGTGGGAGTACCCTCACCACACGGACTGCAGCGGTTCAAGAAGGCGGCTCACCACCACCTTCTCAAGGGCAACTAGGGATGGGCAATAAATGCTGGCATTGCCAGCGACGCCCTGATCCCATAAATGAATTAAAAAAAATATTCTGACAATGCTACGGCTGTACTTGTTCTGAGAATGCTATGACTACTTGTTCTGAGAATGCTATGGCTGTACTTGTTCTGAGAATGCTATGGCTGTACTTGGTCTGAGAATGCTATGACTACTTTGGTAGTGTATATTTCCGTATTCTTTTCTAACAATCATCCTTTAGAATATTAAAGAACGTTGGTTTTCCAGATGTTCTATGAAAAAAAAGTAATTAACATTTAGAAAGAATGTAAAGTGTTAAATATACAGTGTCACTGTCAACGATGACGAGGTTCTACTTGCTCAATCCTGTATATTAAATTTGTGATAAGTAGAAAGATATCAAAAGCCATAAAAGATTGCAACTGTCAGATAATAATGTAGAATTGGGGTTAAGTTCACAGATGGAAATATTCCAATATCAAAACTTGTGTTACATAATAAATACAGACTGGGAATGAAAACTTTGTTATTTACATGAATCAATTTTGAATAAGGTTGTGTTTTTATCTACTGAGAGTGCAGAAGGGAGTAAGATGATATTTTTTATTATGTTCATAATGAACTGGACCATCACAGACAGACAGACTTGCATTTATATAGTGCCTTGCACAACCTCAGGACATGCCAAAGTGCTTTACAACCAATAAAGTACTTTTTGAAGTGTAGTCACTGTTGTAATATAGGTGTGGTACTCCAAGCCTGGGGCTCTACATTTTGCACAGAGTCCATTTTTTCTAGGATCCATGAAGCTCTCCAAAGTTGAGGGTACCTCACGTATTTCATAGAAGTCTCCTACATTTTTTGTAGAATCCTCTATAAAATAATCGGGTCCCCCAACTTCATGGAGCTTCAGGAACTCCATGGTAAGGTGCACTTTTTTCAAAATGTACATTCTTAACCAAGGCAATAGGGAAGGGTTGTTGCAGTTTCAATCTCTCATGTTGCTGAGATCTTAATCTCAGCTGGGCTGCAGTGAGAAGTTCCAAAACTCGGCACCGACTGGAACAAGTGAAAAGTTTAGAGTCAGTTGTCTTTGGGCCAATGTTGCATTCCTCTAAGAGACCAGCTCAGTGCAGCACGAGTGGAGGTCTGGGATCAGGTCACCTACCTTCTTTTCTGTCCATGCTGTTCTATGCTCAAATTGTTGATATTGTGACCATTATAAATGTATTTCTATCTCATGTGTTCAAGTGTGACAAGGGTTATTCACTATTCTTAGGAACATAAAAACAGGAGTAGGCCATTAGGTCCTCGAGCCTGTTCCATCATTCAATTAGATCATGGCTGATCTGTATCTTAACTCCATTTTTCTGCCTTTGTTCCCCAACCCTTAATACACTTGCCTAACAAAAAATGATCAATCTCAGTTTTGGAATTTTCAAATTGACCTAGCTTCAGCAGCTTTTTGGGGGAGAGAGTTCCAGATTTTCACTACCCTTTGTGTGATGAACTGCTTTCTGACATAACCACTGAACGGCCTAGGCCTAATTTTAAGGTTATGTCCCCTTGTTCTGGACTCCCCAGCAGAGGAAATAGTTCCTCTCCATCTACCATATCAAATCCTTTAATCATCTTAAACACCTCAATTAGATCACCACTTAATCTTCTATACTCAAGGGAATACAAGCCTAGTCTAAGCAACCTGACCTCATAATTTAACCCTTTTAGCCCCAGTATCATTCTGGTAAATCTACACTGCACCCCCTCCAAGGCCAATATATCTTTCCTGAGGTACGGTGCCCAGAACTGAAAGCAGTACTCTAAATGGGTTCTAACCAAAGCATTATATAACTGTAACATAACTTCCATTCCTTTGTATTTCAGCACCCGAGATAAAGGTCAACATTCCATTAGCCTTTTTAATTATTTTTTGTACCTGTCCACTAGCTTTTGTGATTTCTGTACTTGGACCCCTAATTCTCTCTGCTCCTCCACAGTTCCTAGCTTCTCACCATTTAGAAAATACTCTGATCTTTCTTTCTTAGATTCAAAGTGGATGACCTCACATTGCCCCACATTGAACTCCATCAGCCACAGTTTTGCCCACACACAATGTCCCTTTGCAACTTTCTTCTCCCAACCACATTATTTACTGTGCCACCTAACTTGGTGTCATCATCAAACTTGGATATATAGCTCTCTATTCCTCCATCTAAGTCATTTATAAATATACTGAAAAGCTGAGGCCCCAGTATAGATCCCTGGGGGACACGACTCGTCACATCCTGCCAATTCGAGTACATACCCATTATTCCTACACTCTGTCTCCTACCTCCGAACCAATTCCCTACCAATACGTTACCTCCAATTCCATGTGCTCTCATTTTTGTTAGAAATCTCTAATGTGGAATCTTATCGAATGCCTTCTGGCAGTCCATATAAATAACATCCATTGACATTCCCTTATCTACCACGTTGGTTACCTCCTCAAAAAATTCAACTAGGTTTCTTAGACATGACTTACCTTTTCCAAATCCATGCTTTTATTATATTATAAGCATCCTGTATAGATCTTTTTAAAGTTTTTTTAAATATAGTGCAGGGGAAATAAAACAGGATAAAATTATAACCTGCAAAAGATCACTGTAAAACTGACAGAATAAAATGTTTCTTCATTACAAGTAAAAAAGATTAAGAGGTACATAATTCAGATCTTCAAAGTATTAAGATGATTCAATATTTTGGATAAAGCAGATTATTTAGTTTAAGTTGTGAGTGCAGAGCAAAAGATAGATTCATATGAAGAAGATCTTTCAGCCTATTTGATTTCAACCTTTCAGAATAAACTACCCTCCAACATCTAACTGTTTCTTAAATCAGGCCAATGTACTGGTCTTGTCATTAGTATGAAATTGGTAAGCCTAAAGGAAAAACAGAAACTAGTGCCCAGATTTGAACTCAGATTGGGAATTGGGGCTGCGGGGTCCGAAGTGGGCAGCAATCAGTCCAGTCCCCCAGAGTGTGAAATCCTGGAAATATTAACTCCTGAGCCTCATTTAAATTTCATGATGTTGACTCGGGCTGAAGCCAGCAAGGATGACGAGGAGGCCGGAGAGCGGGAGTGGAAAATCGTGCAGCTGCAGGCCACCACCAGGGATCGAAGATAACGGTCCCCGGCAAGGTAAGTGAGGAATGGGGTATGATCTGGGCCAATCACAGCCGAGGAGGAAGGAGGAATGCTCAGAGCAGAGGAGGTCCAAGCTTTCCTTGTTGGGCCAGGAGAAGCATTCCTGCTCCTCGTCGGCCACAAGGAACCTCTCAAAAATTTAAAAAAATTAATATTTACCTGGGCCTCTTCCGGCTCGATTTACACACCTCTGAGTTAAATTGGCGCCGGAATCCGAATTGTGTCATCAGATCCCAACATTTCAATATTTATGAGGCCCCCGCCTGCCTGTGGCAGGTGGCCTCCATGCTCCTGAAAATCCAGCAGTTAAAACGTCAGGAGGTGGGAATGTTGCTCGAATCCAGTGGCATCCTCCCAGTCTAATTTTAACCCCTCAGCCACACTGCCGGGCGGGGTGGGTTCAAATCGACCCGAAGAAAATTTCCCTCCACAGCACAGTGAATACTGCATAACTTAAGTGCTGAATCCTATAATCTAGAACTGGGTGAACATTTAAGAAATTAATATTGGTCCGTTTATAGCTTGGAGGTATTTTTAACATTTTCTTAAACTTGAAATTTGGAACATGGCAACCCATAATATAGCAGGAAGCCTGGAAACCCCCAATATCAACAGCAAGATTCTGTACTTACTGCTCAGTGTTGCCAGGCCCTCTCAGCCTTCATAAATATAATGCAAAAGTGATAAAGTAAGTTGTAATATTTCGCTATTTAGCAGCAATTCCATTTTATAAGTACTGAAAATCTCAAACCAGACAGTCGTGCACTCTGGTATCTTTACCATTGTTGTCCATGGTTTTTATGCCACCAGCTGAATACTTGTGGATTTTCCTCACCTGGTGCATAAACTCGATGTTATTAATCACTTAAATTGAAGTCTGTTCAATAAGATAATGCTGAAGATACACTGTAGTCAGGGGTGCAATAATCTGCAACTATTACATGAATTTTGGATGTTATAATTTTTCCCCTTCCCTCCTAAAGTCATTGATTCCTTGCTGTGTACGATTTCACCGTCCAAAACCTCATCCAAATGGCAATTCTTCATACGCGAGCCTAGACAGTGATAGTCTGACAGCGGGGGGTGCATTACAGCCAAGCTCAATCCCATTCACACATACATGCACTTCCAGCAGGGGGGTCACCAGAAAACAACTAGAGGCAGGGCTGATTTATGCCTCTCTAATGCAAGGCTAAATATTTTGCCCCTACTGCTGTCCTGGCTGCGATCAGCGCAAGCCAGGGACTGATCTTGAGAGCTTCCTAGTCTGTATGGCTCAACTACTCAATCGATAAACTCAATGAACCACCAGAGCAGCCTAAGTTCCATTTCAGTTACATCTATTCCAACCAAGATGCCACAGCTGGGAAAATGGGAATTAATCTGCTGACAGAGATTGAGTGGGTCAGGAACATTTCTCCTGAAAGAAAAGGAATTCAAAGAAAATATTCACCAGAATGGAATGAACTGTTTTGTGCAAATGTGGGGATTATTTTGCTAACAGGAAGCTATTTGGTGATTTATTTTTGCATACAGTTGCTAGGTAGTTTTGTGCTCAAAAACTGTTTAATGATAGATTGAATGCTGTAAAATCATCAGAGCTCCAGTTCTAATCTTTACACTTGATTGATTTCACAGATACGAGCTGGATTCCCTGGCTTCCAAAGGGAATAAAAATGAAACGTGGCTCTGGCACTCAGATTACGTGACAAGGTTTTATCTTCAGCCTTCCTCATATTGCAGAGAGGCGGTTTATAGTATCCTCACAAAATCCCAGACACTTCCTTATTAGTTTACTGAAATGTCCTGGTTTGACTTGGGCTGCACTTGGCTTTCACAAGCCTCGATTTTAATCTAACCCGCCTGGCAGGAATATGAATGAGGCATTAAATCGGGCAGGGTGTAAACCAGGCAAATGACCTGAAGCTAACCCATTCCCACCGGGCAGCTTAAAATCGGGGCTACAGTTTTAATTCCCAAATTGAATAATTTCACAAAAAATTTGTAATTTTTTTAAGCTCTATGATCTGTGCAAACGATCACTCCTGGAACTTGAACAGAGGTCAAAGTTTCAGCCAGTAGTTCAGTGTATTTTACACGGCCACCTTTGAACTGATTTTTAAGAATTTTTTAAGAAATTATTATTCATCAGTGTTCTTTTTATTTTAAATCCCCATCCAATTTTCTCCCCTCTTTTCCCAAAGCCGCTCTTTTATGCTGGAGTACAGTTTCATGGCAGCTCTCCAGTAGAGCACTCAAGTGCCCAATCCTCAAGTGTGAACCTAGTCACAGTCAGCAAGCTATTCCACACATGGTGCATCACAGCGCAACCCGATCCTGTCCTCAGCCGATGTCCACACAAACACAGTAGGCACAGGGTAATTATCATCAGCGGGAAAGCTAGAGTTTTGTTTTCCTTCCTAAACACAGGCACCGAGACCAACTGTTGCAGCCCAATTACTGAGATCAGTACTGATCAGGGATCGAACCCAGGACCTTGCTGGTATGTCTGGCTTAGTAGCACATCACACAGTCCTTGATGGCAAAATTGAAGTACATGGGATTAAAGGGACAGTGGCTGGGTGGATATGAAATTGGCTAAGGGACAGAAAGCAGAGAGTAGTGGTGAACGGTTATTTTTCAGACTGCAAGGAAGTGTGCAGTGGTGTCCCCCCAGGGGTCGGTGTTGGGACCACTGCTCCTTTTAATATATATTAATGGCCTGGACTTGCATATAGAGGGCATCATTTCAAAGTTTCGAGATGACACAAAAACTTGGAAATGTAGTAAACAGTGAGGAAGATAGTAACAGACTTCAGGAGGACCTAGATAGACTGGTGAAATGGGCAGACACATGGCAGATTAAATTTAACGGAGAGAAGTGTGAAGTGATTCATTTTAGTAGGGAGAATGAGGAGAGGCGATAAAAACGAAATGGTACAATTTTAAAGGGGGTGCAAGAACAGAGAGACCTGGGGGGGGGGTTTCACATATACAAGTCTTTGAAGGTGGAAGGACAAGTTGAGAAGGCTGTTAAAAAAGCATACGGGTTCTCTGGCTTTATAAATAGAGAGGTCGCACAACACCAGGTTATAGTCCAACAGTTTTATTTGAAATCACAAGCTTTCGGAACTATCGCTCCTTCCTCAGGTGAAGTAAATTGGATACAGAATCGTCAGAGCATATATAGATGGAAAAAAAAGCATGTGTACTTTACAATTGCAGACCAATAAATTAAATCATCCTGACTATCTGCCGAGGTGTGATAAAGTTAATTAAGTCAGCCAGGAAGGTACCACATCAAAAGACATAGCAAGATACAACTGAAACAATGAGGTGAAGTCGCAGGGGTTCTAACGTGTCAAAAGCTGCCGTATGTATGTAAAACGAAAAGCTTTAAAAAAAAATTTACTTTTTTACTGGGAAAATTTTTACTTTTTTACTGGGAATCACATCTGTGAACAAGCTAACGACGACTCGAGTCCGGATCACGTCATGTATCGTGACATAAACCCAAGATCCCGATTGAGACCGTCTTCATGAGGAAGGAGCGATAGTTCCGAAAGCTTGTGATTTCAAATAAAACTGTTGGACTATAACCTGGTGTTGTGCGACCTCTCAATTTTGTCCACCCCAGTCCAACACCGGCATCTCCGCATCATGACCTTTATAAATAGAGGCATGGAGTGCAAAGGAAAGGACGTTATGCTAAACCTTTATAAAACACTGCTTAGGCCCCAGCTGGAGTATTGTGGTCAATTCTGGGCACCACACTTTAGAAAGGATGTCAAGGCCTTAGAGAGGGTGCAGAGGTGGTTTACTAGAATGATACCAGTGATGAAAGACTTCAGTTACGTGGAGAAACTACACAAACTGGGGTTATTCTCCTTAGAGCAGAGAAGGTTAAGGGGAGATTTGATAGAGGTGTTCAAAATCATGAATGGCTTTGATAGATTAAATTAGGAGAAACTGTTTCCAGTGGCAGCAGAGTTGGTAACTAGAGGACACAGATTTAAGGTGATTGTCGAAAGAACCAGAGGCGACATGAGGAAACTTTCTTTTCGCAGCGAGTTGTTGTGATCTGGAATGCACGGCCTGAAAGGGTGGTGGATGCAGATTCAATAATAACTTTCAAAAGGGAATTAGATAAACACTTGAAGCGGGAAAATTTTCTGGGCTATGGGGAAAGAGGAGGGGAGTGGGACTAATTGAATAGCTCTTTCAAAGATCCAACACAGGCATGATATGCCGAATGGCCTCCTTCTGTGCTGTATCATTCTATGATTCTATGATTTATCCACTAAGGTCCCAATATTTCTCAGGTTGTAATCCCAGTGGTGCCTTCCGACCACACTGGATTTGCAGGGTCACTGGGACTGATGTAGTGGCTTGTTCAAGTAAACAATGTACCAGTCACCTGCCTGACGTACGTATGAGCAGCTGATTAATATTAACAATATCCACATAAGCAGCCGGCAGTGAGCCCGTGGCATAAATATTTAGCAAAGTGATAAGCAGTACCTGGCAGGATAATGTGTGCTCTAGAGGAACTCTAAAGGTTAGTTTTCAGCCTGCAGCACAACTCGTTGGAGGCTTCCCTTCCCACTGCTTCTGGTTGAGGTGTAGATAATAATGACAGGGTCTAAATTCTGATGGTTGGGCACCAACAAGTGCATACCAGATGCTTCCTGTGCAGCCTGACCAGCCTGTATTCCCTTCATTCCTTTTCTACCTCTAAAAAAGGCAAAAGTAGAGGCATCCCCAAAGGAATAACCTCTGTAGAAGGGTCCAAAACCTTAGAAGCAATTTAACGAAAGACTCCAAGATCCACATTGGAACAAGTAATCAGTAAAACAAAAACTGGTGCCAAGCTGTTTTATTATAAGGGTTTGCCTGGAGTTGCAATATTCACTGTTGTATCCTTTGAATTCACTTCTGCCTCGACTGCTGTACCATAGCAATCTTATCAATTACAACCAATGCAACTAAAGCTGTAATAACGGAAAACGTGACATCACAACGTTACCGTTTCATTAAAATACAGCCCCTGGCAAATGGGCAGGTGCTTCTGGCGCATAATGGCTGAATTTTGTGGTAAAAAATAACGGTGAGGCTATCAGCGCTCACCATTAGCAAAGAGTAAATCGGACAGCAACTTCCGGCAACCGCACATGCACAGTTAAATGCGGATATCAGGAAGTTGCTGTCTGAGTTGCCCTGCTCCTCGACAAGCTTCGCTATAACGGTATCTTGGCGAGAGACTTGGCATTGAAATATATGCAACGGCGCGATGTTGCAGTACTTACGTGATAGATACCCATTAAACACACCAGAAAAAGTTAAGGCTTGTCCATTCCAGTCTAAGTGAATTTGTAATGGCGTGATAAGTCTTAATTACTGCCAAACAACCTCTCTGGCACTGAAAATTAACTTTTACAAGTGTGGAATCTCATTCCTTCAGATTTGAATAATTGTTGACGATTTAAAAAAATTAAAAATTTAAATAAAAATATTTGTTTTACTTTTTTTCTGTCTCTTTATCTCTCTCTCTTAATCCCATCTTTCTTTCCCTTTCTTTATTTTGCTTTCTGTACATGATTTGGCATTGAATTAACTTTTCTAATTTACACTGCGTGGCTCAGTAAGGATTCTTCAATCTGATTGGTTAAGGAGATACACAATTGCTTGCCTTGTTCACACTGGTCCCAGAACCCCTGTAGAGGGCGCTTCTAATTACTGCAACTTCCAGTGCAAAAGCCCATAGAAAGTCTGTGGGCAAATTTACAGTAATGCCAACCCTACCGGCTCATAAATCATGAGAAAAACTCTTAAAAATCATGAGATTTGGTAAGAAATCATGAGTTGCTATTTTTTTTAAACATACACCAATATAGATAAACCTCATTAGTGGCTTTATTTAATCTCTAACAGGTCACAGCTCTTTACAAAAACTATATTATTACATCTGAAAATGCTTACCAATAACTTTTTTAAAAATCCTACCTGTTATCACCACGTCGCTATGTTTGGGTGCTCCTCTTGAGTTTCAGGCGGGTGATTTTTCAGTATCAGGTAAGTGTGAAATTATTGTATTCTAAACAACAATTAAGACTTTATAATGCCCGTTTTTTCAAAGACTCAGCGAGGCGTCTCACAGTGCTAATGATATTGATGTGGGGTCTGACAATGGGTGATATTTGGGCTCAGGCCACTGTGGGCTCAGTACACAGGCTTGTCCATGGAGTAACAGCCACAATCCTGCTCCGCAGCTCACTGTCTGCCCTATATGCTGTTTACCATTCCCATCACAGCACCAACAGCTGCCTGTGCCGTCTTCAATTAACAAAATATTATTATGTAAAAGGGGCTGAAACAGGGACCAGCACAGCCTTTTGACAGCTTCTTGCCTACTCCTCAGACACTGGGCGAAAAGCCTTCTCTTCAGATCCCACTGCTAGCTGCTGTTCCATAGTAAGGCTGTTAATAACTGTTCCTCAAAGCGCAATAGCATTTATGACAGAGAACATTTAGTGCCTAGTACATGTTAAGGACCTGCAGGAGACCCATGGATTACAATATGATGTTGGATATTTATGATGTCTGCCCCTTGGATATCTCCCTCACATGTAAACAGAAATTGTGAATTTGAGGAGAAAATGTTAATAAAACTCAGGATGGGAACTGGCACTTCGTAATTTTGCAGGAAACGAGGTGGACTGAATAATGTCTCTTACAGGTAACTAACTGATACATGTATTACTTTTAAAAAATTTAAACCGAGCCCCTTTGATGGCTAGTGGGAGTGTGCACTGTACGTTGTGGTACCGAAAATCTCCACATCAGCACGGTCTCAGGCTCAATCTTTGGCTGTACTGAGCTAGGTAATCCCAGCCAGGGAAACATTATATGATCGGCGGGGCTGAGAGATTGGCGGTGTGGGGTGGGGGGGTGGGGGGGGGGAGTGAGAGATCGGCAATGGGGGGGGGGGGAGGGTGAGATCAGATGGGGGACAGATCGGCGATGGAGGGGCGAGATCGGCGATGGAGTGGGGACAGATCGGCGATGGAGGGGCGAGATCGGCGATGGAGTGGGGACAGATCGGCGATGGAGGGGCGAGATCGGCGATGGAGGGGGAGAGATTGGCGGGGAGGGTGGGGGAGAGATCAGCGATGGAGGGGAGAGATCAGCGATGGAGGAGGAGAGATCGGCGATGGAAGGGTGGGGGAGAGATCGGCGATGGAGGGGAGAGATCGGCGATGGAGGGGAGAGATCGGCGATGGAGGGGAGAGATCGGCGATGGAGGGGAGAGATCGGCGATGGAGGGGAGAGATCGGCGATGGAGGGGGGAGATCGGCGATGGGAGGGGGGAGATTGGCGATGGGAGGGGGGAGATTGGCGATGGGAGGGGAGAGATCAGTGATGGAGGGGAGAGATTGGCGGGGGGGAAGGGGGAGAGATCGGCGATGGAGGGGAGAGAGGGAGAGATCGGTGATGGAGGGGGTGAGATTGGCGGGGGTGGGGGGAGAGATCGGCGATGGAGGGGTGAGATTGGCGGGGGTGGGGGTGGGGGAGAGATCGGCGATGGAGGGAAGAGATCGGTGATGGAGGGGAGAGATCGGTGATGGAGGGGGTGAGATTGGCGGGGGTGGGGGGAGAGATCGGCGATGGAGGGGTGAGATTGGCGGGGGTGGGGGTGGGGGAGAGATCGGCGATGGAGGGAAGAGATCGGCGATGGCGGGGAGAGATCGGTGATGGAGGCCATTCCCTGAGGCAAAAAACGCGATAGTTTGCTGTTGAATCGCAAGATTGTGAGTTGGGTTCAATTTTCATTAAAAATTGCGTGTCTCGCGATTAATTTGCAAGAGTTGGTATTACTGAGTTTAAGTGTAATGAGCAGCTAGTGTCATTTGTTCGCCGCTGATCGCAAAACCCAGGCTATTGTCATTAACGAAAGCGTCCAGTGTAATTGGTACCCAATCCATTTTCTGCCCCTCCCCCCCGATCTAGATCCACTCGATATTGGGGAGAACGGAAGCAGAAAAGTCAGATTAAATTGCACCATTGGAAAATTGGGTCCACTCGTGGCTGCTTTGATTTCCATAAAACTGGAAGTGTTTTAAATGGAGAAATCTACATAAAGGGCCAAGATGTATAGTGCAGGACACCTCCAAGGTTGAAATCAAGCAGTTGTGGTTAGCTTGAGTTTTAATAGTCCAATATCAATAGAAGATGTATACAAAAGGAGTCTTACTGGAAGAATGAGGACATGAGTGGAACTGGGAGAGGTAGGGTTGTCACCTTTTGCCAAGTCAATGTCAGACAAGGGACAGGATGTTAGGGAAGAGGGTGGGATCAACAATAACTCAAATTTATATCGTGCTTTTTACGTTGAAATCACCTAAAACCACTTTACAGGGGGACACTGCGGGCAATTGGACAGAAGTTAGGGGGTGTGACCAAGACAAGGTCACAGAAGTAGATTTTAAGGAGGTATTTGAAGGTGTAGAGAGATAGCAAGTATCATAAGTAGGGTTCTAAGATTTGCCTCGCTGGTGATGAAAATATATGATATGTAATAACCTCAATAACTAATACCTCTGCATCATGGCTAAAATTTACTCAGCTGTTCTAGTAGACACTCGGCGTAACTCCAGTGGAGCAGTTGGATATTCCACTGCCACCTGGATATACTTGGTCCCGACCTGAAGTCGGAGACTCCAGTGGCCTTGTTTATGGGAGAAGCTTCCGCCTGCTGCAAACAAGGCCACTGACATGTAGAGGAGGGGCAGAGGGCGGGGACTCTCTATGCTGGGAGTTGCCACTTTCTTGGCCCTAGTGGGACCCAGCGAAAGTTTGGAGGCCAATGTAGCAAATCAGATTAGACATACTGACACCCAGAAGGGTCTAAGTAGGACCCACTGTGGGGGAGGGGGGAATCCAGACCAGAGAAATGGCTTGAACCCCAAAGATGAAGGCACTTAAAAAAAAGTATTGGCCCCTTTGTACCAGCGCAAAAATTGTTTCTCCAGAGGAGAGAGTGGGCATCCTCCCCCTGATAGCAGCCAGGTGCTGGAGTTTCCAGCAGCATAGGGCTGCTGGGCACCCATAGTGGCACAGGCACCTACTAACTCCAGGCCTTCCGACTGACCTACAAAATCTGGTGGCGTCAGTTCTGGAAGGCACTGGCAGATGTGATCACAGCATAACTGCTAGATGGGTGGCCTGCGGAATTTCGGGGCTCAGAAGTAAATTGAAAAGTGGGCTTTGGTGTCTGGTTTACCCATTACAAATTTCCAGCCAACCCACTCAAAAAACACATCTTTATTAAAAGTCTAACATGTGGGTCCTTTAAAGAAAACCTCTGGAGTCCCCCCAAGGATCTATCCTTGGCCCCCTCCTATTTCTCATCTACATGCTTCCCTTCGGCGAGATCATCTGAAAACATGTCAGGTTCCACATGTATGCGGGAAAACACCCAGCTCTACCTCACCACAATCTCTCTCAACCTCTCTACCACCTCTGATTTGTCACACTGCTTGTCCGACATCCAGTATTGGATGAATAGAAGTTATCTCCAATTAAATATTGGGAAGACCAAAGCCATTGTCTTTGGTCCCTGCCACAAACTCTGTTCACTAGCCACCGACTCCATCCGCTCCCTGGCCACTGTCTGAGGCTGAACCAGACTGTTCGCAACAGTGGCGTCGTATTTGACTCTGTGCTGAGTTTCCGTCCCCATATCCTGCCCATCATCAAGACCGCCTATTTCCACCTCTGTAACATCGCCGGTCTCCATCCCTGCATCAGCTCATCTGCTGTTGAAACCCTCATCTATGCCTTTGTTACCTCTAGCCTTAACTATTCCAATGCTCTTCTGGATGGCCTCCCACCTTGCACCCTCCGTAAACTGGAGCTTATTAAAAACTCTGCTGCCTGTATCCTAACTCGTACCAAGTCCTGTTCACCCATCACCCATACTCACTTACCTACATTAGCTCTCAGTCCGCCAATGCCTCGATTTTAAAATTCTCATCCTTGTTTTCAAATTGGTCAGGATTTAGTATTGTGGGGACGATAGGCTAAACCACCAATCAGGATCCAGTGTTGTGAAGGTCTACCCTTGAATTTTTATTCCTTGAACAGGAAATGTAATTTCTGCTCAGCAACCTAATAACAACAACTATTTGCATTTATATAGCACCCTTAATGTAGTAAAACATCCCCAGGCGCTTCACAGGTGAGTAACCAGACAAAAGTTGACACTAAGTCAAAGAAGACGATATTGGGATGGGTGACTAAAAGCCTGGTCAAAGAGATAGATTTTAAGGAGTGTCCTAAAGGAGGAGAGGTGGAGAGGTTTAGGGAGGGAATTCCAGAGCTTAGGGCCTAAACAGCTGATGGCACGGCTGCCAATGTTGGGGCAAAGGGAGTGGAACTGCACAAAAGGCCAGAGTTGGAGGAACGCAGTGTTCTTGAAAGGTTGTGGAGCTGGAGGAGGTTAGAGACAGAGAGGGGTGAGGCCATGGAGGGATTTGAACATGAGGATGAGAAATTTAAAATGGAGATGTTGGTGGACTGGGAGCACAGGGGTGATAGGCAAATGGGACTTAGTGCATGTTCGGACATGGGCAGCAGAGTTTTGGATGAGCTGAAGCTTATAGAGGGTGGAAAATAGTTGGCTGGCTAGGAGAGCACTGGAATTGTCGATTCTAGAGGTAACAAAAGCATGGATAAGGGTTTCAGCAACATATAAACTGAGGCAGGGGTGGAGATGGGGGATGTTACGTAGGTGGAAGTAGGCGATCTTTGTGATGGAGAGGATATGTGGTCGGAAATTCAGCTCAGGGTCAAATAAGATGCTGAGGTTGTGAATAGTTTGGTTCAGACTGAGACAGTGGCCAGGGAGGAGGATGGGATCGGTAGCAAGGGAACGGAGTTTGTGGCGGGGGGGGGGGGGCAGAAGACTATGGGCGAGAAATTCATTATCGCCCAGGAATGGGTGCTAACTTTAGAAAAGCTTGAGATTTAGCGCCAGGCGCTAATAAATCTCGCTGCACGCAAAATTCATTGTCTTTGCTCAAAGAAAGGATGGGAGCACTAAATCAAACGCTAATGGCCTAACCCAGTGGCGTTACACTCAAAGCGCTAACCAATATCAGGTGCAGTCTAATCGCAAGTCATCAGTGCCACAGGCTCTTTCCAGTTCTTAAAGGGGAGGTTCAATCATGCTGCAGAACCTCATTCTCAGCATTGCTGGCTGTGTATCTGTGTCAGCAAGCAGGAGCAGGCGAAGCCCAAGGAGCCGGTTTCATGATGGCAGATCCACATCCCTGGTAGAGAGCCCGCAGATTTTTGGACCAAGCATTGGAGCAGTTGGTGTTCGCTGTCGAGAGACGGAGGGTGGTGCTCTACCAGGCAAGTGGCAGGAGACCCTCACCGTGAATCTTCCGTGCCACGTGGAGGGAGGTTGCCCATTAGGTCTTCGGCAGCACTGTGGTCCCCAGGACCCATACACAGTGCAGGAAGAAATTTAACGACCTCACTCAGGTGGTCAGGGTGGGTCAATGCCTCAACAAATGCTACGTACCACCATCTGAACCACAGTCTGCACACACTGCCCAAAGCACCACACCCCCAGCACTCACCCACCAACAATCTCTACCTACCAACACTCACACCCACATTTCACACCTTGCACACAATCACAGCTATTCAACGATGGCAGGCACATCACCCAAACATGTTGGGCTGGATTTTATGAATGGAGACGAGTTGGAGGCGGGACTGCTGCTTGTCATGTCAATGTCCTGCCTCCATCCTCTCCTGACCAACCAGAGGGATTTTCCCCTGATTGACCTTGTTAAGTCCGCCCTGTGGGCTCAGCAGGCCAATTAGGGAGGAGGTCACTGACAGAGCACGTCAACGTCAGACGTGCTCTCTGTCAAGACTTCTTGAAAGAAGAAATGTCAGCATTTGACAGCTCTGTGAAGCTGTCAAACTCTGACATTCTCTTTAGTTTGATGAGTCCGTGTGTTCAGGTCTCATCAAACCTTTCAACGTTGTAAATTTCACATGGCTGTTGGTTCGGAGGATGTCCGCTCTCCCGATCCAGTGCGGCTGAAGGCTGTAGAAAGAAAACAAGGTAAGTGAACATTTTTTTAAACTTATCACTCACCTTGCATACTTACCACTCCACACTTGCACCCATCACTCACCTCTACACCTTACTTCCAGGTGCCTCCGACCGCCGCAGACCTCCTTCACGTCTCCTCCAACCCGGCGGGGTTCTCCGAGGTCGGGAAGCCTTCACCTGTGATGGTAAAATGGCACTAATCCTTTTTTCTGCCTCCTGGCAAAAGGGCACAGAGGCGGGATGGTGGCGGGTTTCCCATCCACCCCCACTTTCTCCGAATTTACCGGCTGTCCCGCCTCCATGCCCGCCTCCCCGGGGCCTGGAAATCCAGCCCGTTGCTCCACACTCACTCACACAATTTCCCTTCTCTTGCAGGCCAAGGTGGCTCACAACAGGAGGGTGCAGGAGCGCACAGGCGGGGGGTAAGCCAACACCCAACCACTGTCTGCACTGGAGAACAGAGTGCTGGAAATTATTGGGCGCCAGGTGGTGGGCACCGTGGCCACCGGTGACATTGACCCCCTTGGGGACAACAATGGTCATGCCTACTCCTTCTTCTCACACCCCACTTCCCCCTCACCCCACAAGCCTTTTCCACTTTCCAGCTAATCATGCTGTATGCATGTACTTCTCCCTTCCTGCCCCCCTCCCCTCACCTTAACCCGACTCTTGTGTCTTTAGGCTTTCAGATAATGAGCAAGCATCAGAGCAGCCTGTCCCTGAGGGCACCATAGAGAGCGATGTGGGAGAAGAGGAGGAGGAAGAACACACCGCGTCACTGCATGTCTCACCTGCAGGCACCAGCTCAGATACTGGCACTATGCGTTCTTTAGAGGCTAGTATAGTAGTGGGATCTGCACAGGGTGATGCACCGGGAATGAGCGGGCTGCAGCAAGGCCAGGGGAAAGGGTAGCTCAGGGGCCAGCTTCCCGGAGGGCGAGTTCGCGCGCAAGTTCTGCTGCACAGGACCCAGATGAGGACCTCGATGTGGAGGCCTTTAGAAGAAGGGTGATGGGCAAGCACACAGAGATCATAGATACAATGGCAAGGATGCCCGAGAGCCTGTCGGCAATGGTAAGGAGCATGGAGGAATCCGCCTCCAACATTGCACAGAGCTCTGCACACACCATGGACCCCATCATTTCCAGTCTGGAAAGGATGGTAGATTCCCAGAGAGACCATGGAGACCCAGACCTGATGCCGCGTGTGATGGGCGATCTGGCAGCTTCCATTGCAGCACAGGCGGAAGCGATGCAACGTCTTAGTGCTGTAATGCAGTCTATGCTTGGTGCCATTCAATCTCAGACTGCTCTCATGCAGCCTCAGCTTGATGCCACGCTCGCTCTGACTGCTGCCATCATGGCTGGGTCTACCACCGTCGACCGGGGCTTTCACGGTGTCGCAGCAGGCCAGCAATCTGTGCTCCAACAGACTGCTAGGGATGCTGAGGTGCTGCCCTGGGGAAGTGGCAGTGTGTCAGTGGAGCAGGAACCTGCTGTCCTCTCTCAGTATGACAGCATTCCTGCTCCCACTACTGGCACTCGCCATTGCCCTTGTCACTGCCTTTCATCCAGCCCGCCCAGACTGCTGCCGCCTATGCTGAGGTGGTACAGTCTACAGCCCGGCCTTCCAGGTGCAGAGCTGGCCGAGGGCGTTCTGCAAGGCCATCTGAAGTCTCCCCCATGGAAACTCAGCAGCCTTCCACCAGCCGTGCTGCAGCCACTGGGCCAACACTCATAGGAGCACTAGAGCAGGCAAAGGCACAGTAACAAGAGCCACTAAGGGATTGCACAAGGGTGAATAGTGAATATTGTTGTTATAAAGACGTGTTCACTGATTATTGATAAATTTATTAATTCACTTTGGATAATTTTGTACTTTCTCTCATTTCAGCTTTGCGCTGTGATATGACCTGCGACAGGGATGGAATGATGGGAATGTGGTGAGCAACGGGGATCTGTGGTTGAATTTACTGGAACAGCAGTCTGATGAGACAGCCCTTCCCAAAGGCCGATTGAGTGGCTGCCTCCTCCCTCGCTCCTGTTCCTCTTCCTCCTCTCCCTCTTCCTCCTCCTGAGGTGGTCCCGCAATCCCTCATGATGGCCAAATAGTGGAGCATGCAGCACACCACGATGAAATGGGACACCCGCTCTGGCGAGTACTGGATGGCTCCTCCCGCGTGGTCAAGGCAGCGGAACCGTTGCTTGAGCACCCTGATGGTCCTCTCAATGATGTTCCTGGTGGCAGCATGGCTCTCATTATATGAGTGTTGGCCACGAGTGTTGGGGTTGCGGAGGGGAGTCATGTGGAGAGCGGATACCCCTTGTCTCCGACCAGCCAGCCGCGAGCTTGATGTGGTGGCTGGAAGAGTGCTGGCACACCGGTCTGGCGCAGGATGAAGGCATCATGACTGCTGCCAGGATAGCGGGCATTCACATTGAGGATTCGCTGTCTGTGGTCGCACACCAACTGGACATTAAGTGAGTGGTAGCCTTTGAGGTTATGGAAGATCTCAGGATTGTTATGCGGTGCCCAAAAAGCCATGTGGGTGCCGTCAATGGCGCCCTGCACCATGGGGATCCCGCTATCCTGGCAAATCCACATGCACACTCGTCCTGCTTTCCTCTGGTGATGGGGAAGGGAATGTAGTCCCTTCTCCGACTGTAGAGAACTTCTGTGACCTCCCGGATGCAGCGATGGATGGCGAACTGCGAGATGTTACCTGTATTTCCTGTTGCAGATTGGAAGGATCCGCTGGCAAAGAAATTGAGGGCGACGGTGACCTTGACTGCCACTGAGAGAGCTGTCCTCATCCTGATCTGAGGCTCGAGGTCTGGTTGCAGGAGGTGGCAGAGTTCTGTGACCACCTCCTTGCTGAAGTGGAGCCTTCTAAGACACTGCTCCTGGCTTAATTGGGGGTAGGAGAAGTGCTCTCGAAAGACCCTCGGAGGGTAAGGCCTCCTGTTGAGAGCCCTGATGGCCCTCCTACTCCCTCTGGCCACATGTTCAAATCTTTCTCGCTGCCTGCACTCCCTCCGCAGTAGATCCTGGAGGTTGAGACCGACTGCCAGTACAGCCCCCATTAATGTAAGGAAGTGCAGCACTTTGATATTTTGTGAGAATAAATGTAACTAATTTTTAGTAGCCACAACACTCCGGAGACTAAACAACCTATAATTGACTGATTTAAACTGTTGCACAATGTCAAACTGACAAGGAAGCAGTGAAACAGCACTAACCTGAGAGCTGCGACTCATTACTCATGATCCCTTGTAGCGCCCCTGGAGTCGGCTACTGACTGCTTCATGCCTCCTCTCCCTGTCGCTGTCGGGACAAGCCGCTAAGGCAGGGGGCGATACTCAATTTGACAGATCAGGCACCCAGTCAGTGTTGCACGCTCGCTGGTGTCACGATCTGCCTGGCGCTGAAGTCCCCGGCGCTAACTCGTAATGGCGGCGCTACGGGGGGGGGGGGGGGGCCGAATTTGGTGTGCGGCGCTGGATTCGCCTCGCCGCAGCGCTACTGCCTCAGCGCCCCGTTAGCGCCCCCATCAGGCACTAACTGGAGGCGCTAAGGTACCGAATTTCTCCCCCTATGACTTCAGTTATAATCGGAGGAAATTGCAGATGATCCAGGACTGGATGTCGGACAAGCAGTCTGACAACACAAACGCAGTGGAGGGGTCGAAAGCGGTGGTGAGGTAGAGCTGGGTGTTGTCAGCGTACATGTGGAAACTGACGTTACGTCTTTGCATGATGTCGTAGAGGGGCAGCATGTAGTTGAGAAATAGGTATTAAACAAGGATTATCCTAAATCATTACATCGAGCATATAGTTGAGAAATGCTTGCCTAATCGCTAGTGTGGATTCAGAAATGACATTGATTCTACTGATATGGTCTTCACTGCCAGACAACTTCAGGTTAAAAAAAAGTGTCCTACAAGGATATACCCATAGGAAATGCCATACTTGCTCCTGAGAAGATCACAGTGTGCAAGGGGTCTCACCCTGTAAAAAGTCCATGTCTGTGTAGGCGGAATGGTAAATAAAAAATGCTGCAAAAAATGTTTCCCAGCTGCAGAAATCACTAGCAAAACACTCCACACTCATCAAGCCCAGAAACTTCTCACTTCTGCTTGTCTCAGCTGATGATGGCAGCAGCTGTGCCGTATAATTCTCAGTCTATGTCTCCGTTGCCCCGAGTGTAAAAGCAGGAAACTGTGAGCTGCAGAGTCGCTGGCCCTTATTATAATGGCCAAGAAATTGTGGTCAGCAGTGTAGCTATGGAGCACGGCGCCGACCACAGGAAGGAATTTGCTGGTGCGAGGCCCCACACGGGGCGATTGTACAGCCCCGAGGAGGCAGGTTTGGAGGCGGGACAGTTGGCAAAATCGCATAAAGTGAGGGCGGGTTCGGAACCCGCCTCCAGTCGGGAGAGGTAGTTAAGACCCTTAAATAGTAGTTAAGGGTCTCTATAATCCTATTTTGACAGGCCTTCGTTATTTTACCACATTTTCAGCGTGTCGCACGACCCTCCTAAACCACGCCAGCTAATCCTGGCGGGTTGACAAGTGGGTGGCCTCCTCACAGCTGCAGCTCCACCATTAAAACAGAGCTTTCATCAGGATTAGTTGCAGGTGGCAGAACTTTTGTTCCACAGGTCTTTCAGCACTTTTAGCAGGCCTACCGAAGTCAGAGGTGCTGCAGCTTCTATCTCTCAACTGTGGGACCTCATTGGAAGACCCTCTCCCCGCTTGGACTGAGCGCTTCCCCAACGGAGGTATCTGCCAGCTGCATGGGAACCATTTATTTCCTTTCACCATGGACCTCAGATTCGGATGAGGAGCAGCCACGGCAGCAGCAGAACCAGGCAGCTCAGCAGCAACAGCAGCAGGAGCGCCAACCTCCTGCTCACCCACCTGATGATGCACAGGGCAGAAGGATGCACAGGGCAGAAGGCGCAGTGCATCGAAGCACCTCGCCGCAGGAGATACCCCCAACACAGGGTTTACAGACAGAGGATGAGCTACCTCAACATGACTGAGCAGCAGTGCCAAAGTAGGCTGAGACTTTCGCGACAGGTTGTCAGAGACATCTGCGCACTGCTGCACCAACACCTGATGCCCAGAGGAGCGGGTGGACACTCCTTACCAGTGGCTGTCAAAGTCACCACCGCACTCAACATTTTTGCCTCAGGCTCCTTCCAGGGATCATCAGCAGACATCAGCGGCATCTCCCAGTCGGCCGCCCACAGTTGCATCACGCAGGTTACCGATGCCCTTTTCGCAAAGGCGCACAATTACATCCATTTCTCAAGCGATCAAGCAAGTGTAACCGCGCGTTCAGTTGGCTTTGCAAATATGGCAGGCTTGCCAATGGTGCAGGGCATCATAGACTGCACACATGTGGCCCTTAGGGCACCCCATCAAAACCCAGCTATCTTTGTCAACCGCAAGGGCTTCCACTCCCTCAATGTACAGCTGGTGTGTAACCACAAGAAGGAGATTTTGCATGTTTGCGCCAAGTTCTGTGGTAGTTGCCATGACTCTTTCATCCTGCTGAACTCTAGTGTTCCTCTGCTCTTCAATCCGCCAAACCAACTTAACGGATGGCTCCTTGGTGACAAGGGCTACCCCCTGAAGAAGTGGCTAATGACGCCGATCAGGAGGCCAGCTAACGAGGCTGAGGAGCGCTACAACGCCAGCCACATTTCGACCAGGTCCACATCGAGCAAATCCTTGGCTTGCTGAAGATGCGATTCTGATGCCTTGACAGATCAGGTGGAGCCCTGCAGTATTCAGCAGCCAGGGTCTCCAGAATGGTCGTGGTCTGCTGTGCACTGCACAACATGGCACAGCATTGTGGCTTGCAGCTTCCTGATGAGCAAGTGGCTCAGTTCATAGCCTCCTCAGATGAGGAGGAGGGGGGGAGGAGGCGGACCGAGCGGCGGCGTATCGACCAGCAGCAGCGGCAGCACGTGAGCACATGGCTGCCCGTGATGCAAGGGATGCATTCATCCTGGCCAGATTTGCATAGGTTGCCCATTGTGGCACATGTGTTTGGCTCCTTCTTAACACATGATAGGCAATGACATGACTCTCTGGCCTCCTTTCACTCTGACCACCAAGTGTCACGGAGCCCACAATGTGGAGCTGCCTAAGCCGAAATAACAGACGCCATCACGCCAACAGTTTGCCATCACCTAATTTTGATACATTCACACAGGGATGGCATTTCATCAATAAACAGAAACAATCACCCAATCTGCACACAGATCTGGAGGTTATATCCCTTGCCAGCTGGACCCACACAGCCTTGGTTTCTTTGGGAGGCCTCTTCCTCCCAGATGAGGGGAAGAGCACTCCCTGCTAGCTCTCGCCCCCTCAACCAGCATACCCAGCACCTCATCCGAGAACCTCGGGGAGGCCCTTGCCTTGGAGCTGGCCATTCTTCAAGGAGATAAAAGTTTGGAGGTGGTGCACCATCGATCAAAAACCAGTGGAATGAGCCAAGGCAGCAAGCAGCCCTTAAATGAAGCTGGATAAGTGACATCAGCAGAGGTGAGTTTCAGTCCCAAAAGACTCATTGGCCCAAGGGAGCCCACACCTCTGAAAGTAACTGGCCAATTAGGGGAAAATCGCAAATTTTTCCCACCTGACAGTGGAGGCGGGTTTGGAACCCACCCAAACCAAAACCCACCTCCAACGGGAAAATCGCGCCCGTAAACCTGCTGTCAGATGCTGCAGAGTTGTGCGCAGCATAGTGGCCCACGGATCCCAGGGGCGCACTGTGTGCATAAGTGTACCTGGGATCATGTGGGACGGTGCTCCAATCAGCAAACAGAAATCTCCGACGATCATTCATAAAATTTTTAGTCTCACACACCCTGATAAATTAATAGGAAAATTAATAAATAAATTACCCCGGTAAATTAGCAAATAAAACAGTTTCTCAATCTTGGTAGAGCTGTGTTGGGTTCAGGAGACAGTTAGGTGGATATAAATTTATTTTGAAGAGATTTTTTTTATCGGGGTCTTTATTTCAGGCTGCTGCATATCCCGCCAGCCTGTTTGCACCAGCTGTAAAATTTTCATGCATAATTGCTGGGCAATTAGCTCAACTCTGCACCAGCAATAAGGACTTCACAGTCGGAGCAAATGATCTGTCAAGTCGGAACTTGAAAGATCGCAAGTTCGGGATTTAGCGCATGCACAAACGCATGCGGAAATCCCGAACTTGTTGTCCATTTCAAAGGTGGTATGATGCCGTACTCTGAGAGTACGCTATCATACCAACCTCAAATTTTGCCCCAATATATTTAAGTAAGGATTCGGCAGGCGGGTCACAGGAAAGGCAAAAAAGCATGTTGGAATTTGAGGGAAGCGATTTGGTGGTGGAAAACTAGTGGAAATAACTTTGCCCAATTTTCCTCCACAAAAAGTGGAGCAATTTGCAGCTCAAAGACACTGCAGCGTGGAATTGTAGGACATCATGAGTAAGCTATGCAATAGCAAAATACTGCGGATGCTGGAAATCTGAAACAACAACAGAAAATGCTGGAAACACTCAGCAGGTCAGGCTTACATGAGTAAGCTATGGTTGGCCAGTTGCTTAAGGACATTCTGATGCATTTCCTAACATCCAATTATACAGAAACCTTGATTGAAGCCTGAGAGGAGATCAATAGTTTGTCACATTCAAAGTGTATCCTGACCTCGAACATACACCAATCCTTGACTGAGCTTTGGAGAGGCACAATTTGATTATTGAAATAGTTGCATCTTCCCCCATTCTAAATGCAGATTCTCATTGATTTTACAAATGATCAATGAGCAATTTCCTAAGATTCCACTACAAATCAGCTCAGTACTTCCAAAGTGCCATCAATATTAGTATTGAAAGGACTGTTGCAGTTACAATATAATCTCTATTTTAGAAAGATAGAAACAGCAGACGTATTCATCAAACAACGGCATGGAACTTCTGTGGAGGTTCTCTGGTGGGAGATTGGCAGAACCCTTGGAGAAACAGTGTAAATGGCTCATAATGGCTGTTATGCCCTATCTCCAGGGGCTATATAATGTGCAATAGTAATAGTAATAGTAAATAAGGAATAGAAATTGGGTTTGACAAAAGATGTAACACTCACCAAATTCACGTGCTCTGTGGAGATATCGGGGGTTAAATTGGAGAAGCCCCGAAAACGTGTGGGAAAGCGCAGTCGGCAATTGACCCGCACCCGTTCATTACGATGCAGGTAGGATGTTAAATTTGTGCTGCCTGCTGATTTCCATGATTGTTGCATGCAGCCAGCGATACCCGCGCTTTTCATTGGCTGCTTGCATCAGCAGAGGGTCCGATATCGCAAGCGGCTAGCGCGATTTAAAGGCAGCCTACCTCTCTTGACATCGTTGTCTGTTTTTCCAGTTTTTAAAAAGTCATCGTTGTCTGTTTTTCCAGTTTAAAAAAAAAGTTAAAAGCTAAACTGCAGACGGCAGCATTTGACACGTTGGACCCCCTGTGACCCACCTCATTGTCTTAGCTGTACTCTGATGTGTCTTTGATGTAATGCCTCCCTAACAGATTGTATCTCTGCAGACCTTTGATTTCTGTGTATATATACTGTGATGCGGAGATGCCGGTGTTGGACTGGGGTGGACAAAAGTGAGAAGTCGCACAACACCAGGTTATAGTCCAACAGTTTTATTTGAAATCACAAGCTTTCGGAGCTGCTGCCCCTTCGTCAGGTGAAGTGAAGGAATATGAATCGGCAAAGCATATATAGACAGAGAACAATGCCTGTGTAGCGTACAATCTCAGACGACTACAGTTAATCTATCTGACTGCCTTTCATCGCACCTCGGCAGAGAAACAATCAGGTCAGCCAGGAAGGCACCACATCAAAGACTTAGCAAGATACAACTGAGACAATGAGGTGGGGTCACAGGGGGTCTAATGTGTCAAATGCAGTCTGTATGGAAAACCATAAACTTTAAAATTTTTACTTTTTTTTACTGGAAATCACATCTGTGAACAAGCCAATGATGACTCGAGTCTGGATGACTCTACGTCGTGTAGCGTGAGTCATCCAGACTCGAGTCGTCGTTTATGTTCTCTGTCTATATATGCTTTGCCGATTCATATTCCTTCACTTCACCTAACGAAGGAGCAGCCGCTCCGAAAGCTTGTGATTTCAAATAAAACTGTTGGACTATAACCTGGTGTTGTGCGACTTCTCACTTTTGTCCACCCCAGTCCAACACCGGCATCTCCGCATCAAATAAAACTGTTGGACTATAACCTGGTGTTGTGTGACTTCTCACTTTTATATATACTGTGTAATAGATTCCCTCACTGTACTTGTACCTGAAGAAGGAGCAGCAGCTCCGAAAGCTCGTAATTTTAAATAAAGCTGTTGGACTATAACCTGGTGTTGTGCGACTTCTCATTTTTTACCTCTCTTGAAGGGGAGGTGCACTGTGACTGCTGGAAGTGGTGTCAGGAAGTGAATTGATTTTGAAGAATTTAGTCGAAATGCTTCAACCTGCAAGAGAGCACGCACCAAGGTTTTCTGGTAATGCACTGGAGGACTTGGTGCAAGAGGTAGAGAGAAGGAGAGCCATATTGTATCCACAAGGGGGGCAGGAAGCCCCCGGGACATATGTTCAGGAACCAGTGGGAGGAAGCAGTGGTGGACGTCAACACCAGGAGTTTGGCTCCAAGAACATGGATGAGGTGCAGGAAGAAGTTTAACGATCTGACACGAATTATCAAGTTAAGCAAGTTCAACCTTCAAATGGCATATCCTACCAACTACACCTTAGCCTCATTCACTGTTCAATTCACTACACTTTCATCTCCCACCTACCAATAATCTTTATCAATCAAGACTCAACACTACCATTCATATGGTTTACCTCACATATTTAGCATTGTTGAAAGCCTCACAGCCACAGCTCACACACACTGGCAGCTATTCAACCAAGACAGCCACATCACCCAAACATATTGCAGGATACTCACTGACACACTTCCCTCTTTCTTGCAGGAGAAGGTGGCGCATAACTGGAGGCAGTAACAAAAAACTGGAGAAGGACAAGCACGCCTGCACAGTTTAACCCTCATGGAGGAGACAGTGCTGGCCATCATAGAAACATAGAAGATAGGAGCAGGAGTAGGCCATTCGGCCCCTCGAGCCTGCTCCGCCATTCAATGCGATCATGGCTGATCATCCAAATTCAGTACCCTGTCCCTGCTTTCTCCCCATATCCCTTGATCCCTTTAGCCTTAAGAAATATATCTAACTCCTTCTTGAATATATTTAATGAATTGGCCTCAACTGCCTTCTGTGGTAGAGAATTCCACAGGTTCACCACTCTCTGGGTGAAGAAATTCCTCCTCATCTCAGTCCTAAATGGCTTACCCCTTATCCTTAGACTGTGACCTTTGGTTCTGGACTCCCCCGCCATCAGGAACATCCTTCCTGCATCTAGTCTGTCTAGTCCTGTTAGAATTTTATAAGTTTCAATGAGATCCCCTCTCATTCTTCTAAACTCCAGCGAATATAAGCCTAATCGACCCAATCTCTCTTCATACGTCATTCCTGCCATCAAAAGGTATCAGTCTGGTAAATCTTCACTGCACTCCCTCCATGGCAAGAACATCCTTTCTCAGATAAGGCGACCAAAACTGCACACAATACTCAAGGTGTGGTCTCACCAAGGCCCTGTACAACTGCAGCAAGACATCCTTGCTCCTGTACTCGAATCCTCTCGCTATGAAGGCCAACATACCATTTGCTTTCTTAACCGCCTGCTGCACCTGCATGCTTACATTCAGCGACTGGTGCACAAGGACACCCAGGTCTTGTTGCACTTCCCCTTTTTCCAATCTATTGCCGTTCAGATAATAATCTGTCTTCCTGTTTTTGTCACCAAAGTGGATAACCTCGCATTTATCCACATTATACTGCATCTGTCATGCATCTCCCCAATCACCCAACCTGTCCAAATCATACTGGAGTTTCTCTGCATCCTCCTCACAGCACACACACCCACCCAGCTTTGTGTCGTCTGCAAACTTGGAGATATTACATCTAGTTCCCTCGTCTAGATCATTAATATATATTGTGAATAGCTGGGGTCCTAGCACCGATCCCTGCGGTACCCCACTAGTCACTGTCTGCCACTCGGAAAAAGACCCGTTTATTCCAACTCTTTACTTCCTGTCTGCCAACCAGTTCTCTATCCAAGTCAGTACTTTACCCCCAATCCCATGTGCTTTAACTTTGTACGCCAATCTCTTATGCGGGACCTTATCAAAAGCCTTCTGAAAGTCCAAATACACCACATCCACTGGTTCTCCCTTATCTATTCTACCAGTTACATCCTCAAAAAATTCCAGTAGATTAGTCGGGCATGATTTACCTTTTGTAAATCCATGTTGACTTTGTCCGATCCTGTCACTGTTTTCCAAGTGCTCTGCTATTACATCTTTTATAATGGACTCTAGCATTTTCCCCACTACCAATGTCAGGCTTACCGGTCTATAATTCCCTGTTTTCTCTCTACCACCTTTTTTAAATAGTGGGGTTACATTAGCTACCCTCCAATCCATGGGAACTGTTCCAGAGTCTATAGAATTTTGGAAGATGACCAGCAATGCATCTACTATTTCTAGGGCCACTTCCTTAAGTACCCTAGGATGTAGATTATCAGGCCCTGGGGATTTATCGGCCTTCAATCCCGTCAATTTCCCTAACACCATTTCCCTACAAATACTGATTTCATTCAATTCCTCCCTCTCATTAGACCCTATGTTCCCCGACATCTCTGGGAGGTTATTTGTGTCCTCCTTTGTGAAGACAGAACCAAAGTATGTATTTAATTAGTCGGCCATTTCTTTGTTCCCCATTATAAATTCCCCTGATTCTGACTGCAAGGGACCTACGCTTGACTTCACCAATCTTTTTCTCTTCACATATCTATAGAAGCTTTTACAGTCAATTTTTATGCTCCCTGAAAGCTTACTCTCATATTCTATTTTCCCCCTCTTAATTAATCCTTTTGTCCTCCTTTGCTGAATCCTAAACTGCTCCCAATCCTCAGGTTTGCTGCTTTTTCTGGCCAATTTATATGTCCTCTCCTTGGATCTTATGCTATCCCTAATTTCCCTTGTTAGCCACGGTTGAGTCACCTTTTTTGTTTTATTTTTATGCCAAACAGGGATGAACAAATTCTGTAGTTCATCCATGCGATCTTTAAATGTTTGCCATTGCCTATCCACCATCAACCCTTTAAGTAACGCTCCCCAATCCATCCTAGCCAACTCGCGCCTCATACCATCGTAGTTTCCTTTATTTAAATTCAGGACCACAGTCTCTGAGTCAACTACTTCACTCTCCATCTTAATGAAGAATTCTATCATATTATGATCGCTCCTCCCAAGGGGCCTCGAACAACAAGATTGCTAATTAATCCTTTCTCATTACATAATACCCAATCTAAGATGGCCTGATCTCTAGTTGGTTCCTTGACATATTGGTCCAGGAAACCATCCCGTATACACTCTAGGAATTCCTCCTCCACAGTATTGTTACTAACTTGGTTAGCCCAATCTATATGTAGATTGAAGTCACCCATGATGACTGCTGTGCCCTTATTGCACGTGTCTCTAATTTTCCGTTTAATGCCACCCCCAACCTCAGCATTACTGTTTGGGGGTCTGTATACAACTCCCACTAACGTGTTCTGCCCCTTGGTATTTCTCAGCTCTACCCATACAGATTCCACATCATCAGAGCTAATATCCTTCCTTACTATTGTGTCAATCTCCGCTTTAACCAGCAATGCTACCCCACCTCCTTTTCCTTTTTGCCTGTCCTTCCTGAATATTGAATACCCCTGGATGTTGAATTCCCAGCCTTGGTCACCCTGGAGCCATGTCTCCGTAATCCCAATTATATCATATCCGTTTACATCCATTTGTGCCGCTAATTCATCCACCTTATTACGAATGCTCCTCACATTAAGACACAAAGCCTTCAGGCTTGTTTTTTTAACACTCTTAGTCCTTTTAGAATTATTATTTACTGTGGCCCTGTTTGATTTACACCCTTGATTTCTCTGCCTTCCACTTTTGCTTTTCTCCTTCCTGTCTTTTGCTTCTATCCTTGCTTCCCTTTCCTCTGTCTCCCTGCACAGGTTCCCAACCCCCTGCCATTTTAGTTTAAACCCTCCCCAACAGCACTAGCAAACACTCCCCCTAGGACATCGGTCCCGGTCCTGCCCAGGTGCAGACCGTCCAGTTTGTACTGGTCCCACCTCCCCCAGAACCGGTTCCAATATCCCAGGAATTTGAATCCCTCCCCCTTGCACCATTCCTCTAGCCACATATTCATCTGACATATCCTTCTATTTATACTCTGACTAGCACGTGGCACCGGTAGCAATCCTGAGATTATTACCTTTGAGGTCCTATTTTTTAATTTACCTCCTAACTCCCTATATTCAGCTTTTAGGACCTCATCCCATTTTTTACCTATATCATTGGTACCTATATGCACCACGACAACTGGCTGTTCACCCTCCCCCTCCAGAATGCCCTGCAGCCGCTCAGAGACATCCTTGACCCTTGTACCAGGGAGGCAACATACCATCCTGGAGTCTCGTTTGCTGCCGCAGAAACGCCTATCTATTCCCCTTACAATACAATCCCCTATCACTATAGCTCTCCCGCTCTTTTTCCTCCCGTCCTGTGCAGCAGAACCACCCATGGTGCCAGGAAGTTGGCTGCTGCTGCCTTCCCCCGATAAGCCATCCCCCTCAACAATATCCAAAGTGGTATATCTGTTTGAGAGGAGGATGGCCACAGGGGACCCCTGCACTATCTGCCTGCGCCTACTACTCTGCCTGGCGGTCACCCATTCCCTTCCTGCCTGTGCAGCCTTTACCTGCGGTGTGACCAACTCCCTAAACGTGCTATCCATGATGTCCTCAGCATCGCAAATGCTCCAGTATGCATCCATTCGCAGCTCCAGCGCCGCAATGCAGTCTGCCAGTAGCTGCAGCTGGATACACTTCCCGCACACATGGTCGTCAGGGACACAGGAAGTGTACCTGATTTCCACATAGTGCAGGAGGAGCATGCCACAGGGCCGAGCTGTGCTGCCATGACTTACCCTTTAATTAATCTAAATTAAATTAAATCAAATCAATACCACTAATTGCACTACAATTGAATGATATACTCAAGGGCCCTTGTTTACTCGCACTCCCCGCTACAGAACAGAGACCTTAACAAGTATAAACCACAAAATTAAGACCTTCTAAACCTTCTAAACTATTAACCTTAACTGTCAAACTATAGAGTAGTATAAATACTCACTGGCCGTACTCACCCAATCAGCTGCTTCCCCAGCGCCGGCGTCACTTTCTGTACTGTGACGTCACTCTCGAATTCTGCCACCGCTCCCACCGCTGGACTGGGCCTGAAAATCACCGACCTTTATTTTCACCCACAGCCGCTGCTCCCTCGCAGGTCCGCCGCTCCCGCTGCTGTGGGAAGGGGCATTGCTCATGCTGTGGCCACTGGCAGCGCTGAAGAATTGATGATGAGGGTCTCTGCATATTTAATCCTCTTTCTCTCTTCATACTTCTCCCTCATCCCAAAATCTCTTCTGACTCACAAACTACAGATGGTGTAATCATGCACTTCTTCTCTTCCCTCACCACAACCCGACTTGTCCCTTTTTCAGTTCAGATACCCAAGAACTGGAACCTTCCCAGTCAGAGGAGGAAGAGGAAGAAGACAGTGATGATGAAGAGACACCATCACTCGATCTTACACTCATAGCCACCAGCTCAGAGACTAACACTGTGCGTACTTTAGAGGCAAGGATAGAGGAGGGATCTGTACATGGTGAGACACCGGGGACAAGTGTGCAGGAGCCAGGGTGAGGGGGAAGGATAGCGCAGATGCCAGTTCGCACACTAGTTCTGCTGCAGAGGATTCAGATGAGCATTCGATGGCCCGGGCTACAGAAGAAGTCTGATTGGCGTACACAACCAAATGTTCAGTGCACTGGAAAGCCTGCCAGAAAGTCTGCGCACAATGTCAAGGAGCATGGAGGAGTCCAGCTCCAACTTGACACAGGGCTTTGCACAGAGCTGGGAGCCCATCCTTTCCAACATAGAACGGTGGTCACCTCCATTAACACACCTGTGGAACGCAGCATGATGCAGCATCTGATGGCCAAAGTCACAGCTTCCATTGCACCACAAATAGCTAAAGATCTGAGTGCTGCAGTGGAAGCTCAGACTGCTGCCTTGCAAGTACAGACTGCTGCCATCATGGCTCTGGGTAGCACTGTTGAAAGGGGCTTCCAGGGCATCAGAGCAGTCCAGCAATCTGTTCTCCAACAGATTACTAAGATTGTGGAGGCTCCGCCCCAGGGGAAGTGGCTGTGGCTCTGTGGAGCACAAACGTGCTGTCCTCACTCAGGATGACAGCATTCCTACTCCTACCCCGCCAGTGCCCTTGCTGTTGCCTGTCAGCTAGCCAGCCCAGGCTGAGATGGTACAGTCTGAAGCCGGACCCTCTGGCCCAGAGCTGCTCGAGGTCGTCCTTCAAGATGATCTGCAGTCTCCTCAATTGAAAGTCAGCAGCCTTCCAGCTCCATTGCTGCAGCCACTGGGGAGCACTTCGTAGGAGGACTAGGAAAGGTAAAGGCACACAGAAGGCAGGCACTAAGGGAATGCACAAGGTTGATTAGTTTCAGCTTGTATGCATTATTTAATGAGTGAAATGATAAATTTGGATTTGAATTTGCATTTGGTGATGGTTTTTATTTCTCTGCTGAACTGAGGGTTAACAAATATGTGCTGTCAGAAAGAGGATGATGTGATGCTCAGTGATAGAGGAAAGGTAAAGAGCATGGGACCGTTGGTGAATGGGGAGGTGTAGTTGAAGTTACTGGTATCGCTCATGAATAACCTGATCACATAGAGCCCTACAGAATGGGTCTGTCTACGTTGTAGCCTCCCTTCCTCCTCCCTTTTCTAATAGCTGCTTTGCATGGCCTCTCTTCATTCTCCCAGTCATGTTCCCAGAGGAAGCCCTACCAAGCCACCCATGTCTGGAAGCAACTTTTATCAGCACAATATTTAAACTGACAGAAAAAGTATTGCAAGACCAGCCAGATCACTCCCTGTAGAGTATTCAAACTTTAGCCAAGTATAGGAAACCTCCAAAAAACATGTACAATTGCACCAGCAGCCAAAAGAAATAATCCAGCAACTAACTTATAAGTAATTCATGATCTATGTTCCTTGTAATTTTTTTGAGAAGTCGCACAACACCAGGTTATAGTCCAACAGTTTTATTTGAAATCACAAGCTTTCGGAGCTGCTGCTCCTTCGTCAGGTGAAGTGAAGAAATACAAATCAGCACAGCATATATAGACGGAGAACAATGCCTGTGCAGAGTACAATGTCAGACGACTACAGTTATTCTTTCTGACTGCCTTTTATCACACCTCGGCAGAGAGACAATCAGGTCAGTCAGGAAGACATTATATCAAAGACATAGCAAGATACAACTAAGACAATGAGGTGGGGTCACAGGGGGTCTAATGTGTCAGATGCTGCAGTCTGTATGGAAAACCATAAACTTTAAACGTTTTACTTTTTTTACTGGAAATCACATCTGTGAACAAGCCAACGACGACTCGAGTCTGGATGACTCTACGTCAGGTGGGGTTACATGTAGCGTGACATGAACCCAAGATCCCGGTTGAGGCCGTCCTCATGGGTGCGGAACTTGGCTATCAGTTTCTGCTCGATGATTTTGCATTGCCGTGTGTCTCGAAGGCCGCCTTGGAGAACGCTTACCCGAAGATCCGAGGCTGAATGTCCTTGACTGCTGAAGTGTTCCCCGACTGGGAGGTAACAATCCTGCCTGGCACCATGCAGACACTGCGACAACGTATGAACGGACACCGCGCAACAATCGGCAGGCAGGATTGTTACCTCCCAGTCGGGGAACACTTCAGCAGTCAAGGACATTCAGCCTCGGATCTTCGGGTAAGCGTTCTCCAAGGCGGCCTTCGAGACACACAACAATGCAAAATCATCGAGCAGAAACTGATAGCCAAGTTCCGCACCCATGAGGACGGCCTCAACCGGGATCTTGGGTTCATGTCACGCTACATGTAACCCCACCTGACGTAGAGTCATCCAGACTCGAGTCGTCGTTGGCTTGTTCACAGATGTGATTTCCAGTAAAAAAAGTAAAACGTTTAAAGTTTATGGTTTTCCATACAGACTGCAGCATCTGACACATTAGACCCCCTGTGACCCCACCTCATTGTCTTAGTTGTATTTTGCTATGTCTTTGATATAATGTCTTCCTGACTGACCTGATTGTCTCTCTGCCGAGGTGTGATAAAAGGCAGTCAGAAAGAATAACTGTAGTCGTCTGACATTGTACTCTGCACAGGCATTGTTCTCCGTCTATATATGCTGTGCCGATTTGTATTTCTTCACTTCACCTGACGAAGGAGCAGCAGCTCCGAAAGCTTGTGATTTCAAATAAAACTGTTGGACTATAACCTGGTGTTGTGCGACTTCTCACTTTTGTCCACCCCAGTCCAACACCGGCATCTCCGCATCATGGTAATTTTTTTTGGCTCTGCGCGGCCCCTTTAAGGGGCTGTGTGGGACATTCTCGTGCATGTACGGTTTTTACATTGAAATGCCGGCAAGCCGGCTGCGCAGGTTCCCTGGAGCACTGCGCGGTTGCGCACCTTACAGGGAACACTGTTCATGATCCCTTTAAATAGCACTGGTAGAGGATCCTTCATGCAGGCTTTCCAGTGCATCGAGCTGGCTCGAAGGGCAAAATGGCCTACTCCTGCTCTAGTTCTTATGTCATTTAATGTTGTGTTCAGCTGTGCGAGGTTAAGACAGGGCATTGGCTGGATTGTGGAGTTGCAAAATGGCAGCGGTGGCTTCAAATCAGCATTGCACACTCTTTTGCTTCATTATCTCGCTGCCTGTGGTCATTAGGTGCGCGCGCGCAAACCCTTTACCAAGATGGAGTCCTGCGTACTTCCCGTTGGAAATGGGCACGAGTGTCTCGGACCCCATTTTAGAGTCTTAGTTGCGTAAAAAACAGGCGCTACACGGCCCAATTTAACCCCCATAAGGTCTCTGTTCTTCAAGGTTGAGTAATTAAGTAATCCTTTGTTCCTCCACTTTAAAATGTGCTCACTTGAGACATCAGCATGCTGAGGTCTTTTCTTTTTATTAAAAGCAATTTTTTAACTAACAATATGTCATAAGACATTAATGAAATTTTGATAGTCCTCAAACCTTCATAAGTCACTGACACTCGCTAGTTTGAAAGTTAAACTGAAAATAAACTTGTTTGAAGTGATGTGGCCGGAATTTTCCCTACCTGGGCGGATCTGGTGCAGGTGGTGGCCATGGCGGGTCGCGACCCCGTTGCTGGCTCCATCCCGCTCCACAGAACGACGACGTTAATAGGGCCTATTAATCCCACCCTGCGCGTTACCCAGCCCAATGAAATAGTGCGGGTCTGGTAATGTCATTCATGACGCGTTTTCAGCCAGGATCTTTAAAGCGGCCATGGCCACATTACATTTGAAGGTTAATGTAACATTGTGCTGTCAGTGCACTACAGCATTGGAGTGCTGCAAACACTTTGACAATGACTGCACAGAGGCAGAGGCTGCACCCAGGTTCTCCGATGACTCCCTCCATAATGGGTGAAAGAGACCTCCCCTGGAGACCAAAACAGCCTGGTTGGAGATTGCAGAGGAAGTCACCAGCAGGGATGTGGTCAGGAGGACCTGGGTGCAGTGCCGCAAATGTTTCAATGATCTCATTAGATCAGGAAAGGTGAGTACAAAGCCACACTCAACTTCATCCTGCTATGCCTCTCATCACATCCCCATCACTCTGCCTTCCCAACCCTACTCCTGCACATCCTTACTCACACCAACATACCTTGCATGTTCACTCATCTCTATCTACATTATCACATCCCCATCTGACTAACCACCCCTCACACTCACCCTCATCCTAGTGCAATCATACCAACTAACAACACACAAAGAGGCCACTTGGCTCTGGCACCACACTCCCTCAAAAAATCTAACCCATCCATTCCTTACACTCATTCCATCACTCTCACTCAACCTTCTCTTCTTTCCCTCCTTGCAGGAAAAGAAATCCCAAAATAAGAGGGAGAGGGAGAGAACCGGCAGTGGCCCTCCATCATTTGCAAACCTTACAACAGCAGAGGAGGCTGCTTTAGAAATATCTGGAGTCACCGAGCAGCTAGAGGTGGGAGACGGAGAGCGGGGGACATCTCAGCAACCTGGTGACAGATACCATATCATACAGCTACATGGCATACATAGGTCACTCATATGGGGACTGATGTCAGTATCCAGTGAATGGTCATCATGTGCATAATGGTATCTGTACCCATTCTTCATATGACATATCTAACTCATCTCTTTACTCTCCCACAGGTCCATCAAGAAGCCCCACCGCCCACTGTCCAGGAGGAAGAGGAAGATGACTCCTCAGATGAGCCTCCAGCCTGTGAGGGCGCACTGTCACCAGACATAAGCGTACCCAGCACTAGCGCAGAGACGCACACCTGGGTGGGTTCCACGCAAGATAGAGTAGTGTTGTCACCTGGTGTCTCGCAACTCACAAGTGAGCAAGAGCAGATGGTGTTGACATGGACAGCAGCGGAGAGTCCTTGCCGGAGAGCGCAGGACACTCCTAGCTCTGCTGAGCTGCATGCAGACGCTGAGCCTCGGGGGCCATCCAGAAAGAGGGCGATCCTGGAGGTGCAGGAAGAAATGCAGGGGGCTCTAACAGGTTTTGCAAGTGCGATGTTTGCAAATGTTCAGAGAATGGAGGAGTCCGTCTCCAACATGAGCACCACCGTGTTGCAGGCGATGGCGACTGTAGGCTCCTCCATGGATAGGATGGCCACCTACATGGAGCAGCTAATGCGCCACTTACAGGAGCACATGGTCTCTATGGAGAATAGATGGCTATCTATGGGGGATAGATGGCATGGGCTCATACACCTCCTCTCTAGGAGGGATATCAGTGTAGATGTGGGTCCTCATGGCCCCACTGCTGTGCAGCAAGGTGCTCTCCAGCTCCTTGGCAGCAGGGAAGTGAGCAGGTTGCTTCTACCTCTGCTGAAGTCACAGGGCTCGCACCTGGTAGAAGTATGTGGACGAGAAAGATGACACACAGGTAGATTCACAAGGGTAGCCACTTGGGTGTTTTATCCAATGTTAATCTAAAGTTTCTGTTAATGTGCTGTCAAACATAAAAATCTTTATTTTCACCACTTTCAGGTCTTGGACAGATTTGTGTGCACCGTTGGAAGTGGCTTAGTGAGTTGCAGTGAATGGTGAGACATAACAATACCTCCAGCAATGGCGGTCAGTGTGAAAGGAATGGCTTGGTCATTGCAGGGATGCTTTATGGCATTGGTGTGGGGTGGTGCCAACCTGGCGCATCATGTGGCAGCCATATGGGTGTACAGCGTAAAGTTAAGTAAATCTGGCCATGATGAGGCCATCCCTGGCCTCCCGGGCAACAATGTGCTCGGGTGCTGATGCCCTGTGTCCTGTGCAGCATCAGGTGATTGCGGAGAAGGTTGGTGGTGTTGTTGTTGGTGCTGCTGGTGTGCCTGGTGCTGCTGGTGTTGGGGCTGATCGTGGTTGGATTCTGAGGACCAAGGTGAGACAGTATAAAGGGCACCCATGTTGCTGGAATAGATGGCAGGTGAAGTAGAGATGACAGAAGCAATCTGTCAATGGTGAGAGGTTCTTCCAATGAGGTGACACTGGATGGAGACTTTGCTGGAAAGATTTGCAGCCTGCAGAATCTGTGCTGGGAATGCAGTGAGCAATAGCTTCTGCCTGAGGAAAGTGATCAGCTGTCAGGTGGGAGTTTTTATAGTACATTTCATGCTGTCAGCTAATCAGCTGGAGCAATGGCCACTGAAATCCCACCTCAGGTTGACAGACAATAGTTCCCGAGCAGCATGGTTCCCTTGGCCACCCAGGTAAATTTAAAATGTAGGGGGAAAAAGGCTCTTAAGTGTTTGTAAACAAGCTGATAATGATTTCAATAAGGTCACCCGCCTCTGCTGGTCGGGTCGTTGCCGCACCGGCAAACGCGCCCGAGGGAAAGGTGCGTGGGAGCGGGATGACGGCGGGTTCCCGACCCGCTCCCACTTTTTTCCAAATTTCCCACCCGACCCGCCACTGATCGCACCTGCATAGACCATGGTGTTTAACAGACTCAGAACTACTTTTGTCAAGGAGTAAATCAAAATTTCAAATAAAGGCAAAATTGGCTTTTTGTCTGAAGATATGATTTTAAGAAGGTAAATCTTATTTTACTTTTTTTTGTTATAAGAGCGCATATAATTCTGTGGATAGGATGTGACAACCATATGATTATAACTATTTAAAATATCCAAAGCTCTTTCCAAAGCTATTAAATTGTCTTGATTAACATAAAAGATGGTGACAGCAATCTACTACAGTAATACTAATCAAGAGGATAAAAGGACAATCTTAAAGGGTCAGTATTCAGATAAAATCTTAAAGATTAAATTTTTAAGACATTCCACAAGAATCTTAATTGAGATAGTCACAGAAAGGTGCACATTTCCCACACTATTTTTGATCTTCAATTGGCCTGTGTTGGTAATCTGGAATTTCCACGGTACAAATTTAAATACCTGGCCTTTAATTATAAGTTGCATAATCCCTTTTGGGAATTCAATGTCCATTATTTTATAGAGAAAGCCAACTGGATTTGTTAAGGTTAGGTCATGCCTAACAAACCTAATTGAATTTTTGGAGGAAGTAACTAAGGTAGTAGACAGGGAAATGTCTATGGATGTAGTTTATATGGACTTACAGAAGGCATTTGATAACATTCCACGTAAGAGACTGGTAGCTAAAATTAAAGCTCATGGAATTGTAGGCAAATTATTGACCTGATTAGGAGATTGGTTCGCCAGTCGAAGGCAGAGATTAGGGATAATGGGTATGTACTCGAATTGGAAGGTGGTGACTAGTAGTGTCCCACAAGGATCTGTGCTGAGGCCTTAACTATTCACTATATTTATTAATGACTTAGGTAACAGAATAGAGACCCATATATCCAAGTTTGCCAATGACACAAAGATTGGTGGTATAGTTAGTAGGGAGCATAAAAGTACAAAGAGACATTAGGTTAAGTGAGTGGGCAAAACTATAGCAGATGGATTTCAACGCAGCTTAGTGTGAGGTCATCCATTTTGGACCAAAAAAGGATAGATCCGAGTATTATTTAAATGGTGAAAAGCTAGGAACAGTGTAGGTTTAAAGAGATTTAGGGGTCTATACACAGATCACTAAAAAGTACAAAAAAAATCAAAAAGGCTAATGGAATGTTTGCCTTTATAACTAGAGGGCTAGAATATAAAGGGGAGAAAGTTTTGCCACAGCTATACGAAGCCTTGGTTAGACCACATCTGGAGATATGTGTACAGTTCTGGGTACCGCACCTTAGAAAGGATAAATTGGCCTTGGAAGGAGTGGAGCGCAGATTCACCAAAATATTACCAGGGCTCCAAGGGTTAGATTATGAGGAGATTACATAAACTAGGCTTGTATTCCCTGGAATAGGGAAGGTTAAGGGGTGATTTGATTGAGATTTTTAGGATTTTGAAAGGAATTGATAGGGTAGAGAGAGAGAAACTTTTTCCACTGGTCGGGGAGTCTAGGACAAGGGGACATAAACTTAAAATCAGAGCCAGGCCATTCAAGGGTGAAGTGAGGAAACACTTCTTCATGCAAAGGATGGTAGAAGTGTGGCTCTCTCTCCCACGAAAAGCAGTAGATGCTAGCTCAATTAATAATTTGAAATCTGAGATCGATATATTTTTGCTAGACAAGGGTATAAAAGGATACGGAGCCAAGGCAGGTGGATGGAGTTAAGATCAGCCATGATCTCATTGAATGGCAGAACAGGCTTGAGGCTCTGAATGGCCTACTCTTGTTCCTGCTTCTGTTTATCCCCATCCCCTTTCAAAAAGCAAATAGGGAAGTACTCCTAGTAGGAATCCCACAGTGCTCTGTAGAATGATTGGGCAAAAATGGACGCTCCAGAGGCAAAAGTACAAAGGTAAATGTAAAGCTGCAGTCAGTAGCAGGAAAAACCGTAAAATTTAGAAAATAGTTTTAAACTAAAGATTTCACAAGACTTTCAAATTATGTGCTGTGGCCCTTTAAAAGCACGTTAAAGAAGCCATCCCCTATGGACAAGCACTGCGAATACACAGGATCTGCTCAGACGAGGAGGAACGCGATGGACACCTACGGACACTGAAAGACGCCCTCTTAAGAATGGGATATGACGCTCGACTTGTCGATCGACAGTTCCGACGGGCCACAGCGAAAAACCGCATAGAACTCCTCAGAAGGCGAACACGGGACACAACCAACAGAGTACCCTACGTCGTCCAGTACTTCCCCGGAGCGGAGAAACTACGCCATGTTCTTCGCAGCCTTCAACAGGTCATCGATGACGACGAACACCTTGCTAAGGCCATCCCCACGCCTCCACTACTCGCCTTCAAGCAGCCGCCTAACCTCAAAAGTACCATCGTTCGCAGCAAATTACCCAGCTGTCAGGAGAACAGCGACCACAACACCACACAACCCTGCCACGGCAACCTCTGCAAGACATGCCAGATCATCAACACAGATACCGTCATCACACGTGAGGACACTACCCACCAGGTACATGGTACATACTCACGTGACTCGGCCAATGTTGTCTACCTGATACGTTGCAGGAAAGGATGCCCCAGAGCATGGTACATCGGCGAGACCATGCAGACACTGAAACAACGTATGAACGGACACCGCGCAACAATCGCCAGGCAGTATTGTTACCTCCCAGTCGGGGAACACTTCAGCAGTCAAGGACATTCAGCCTCGGATCTGCGGGTTAGCGTTCTCCAAGGCGGCCTTCGAGACACACGACAACGCAAAATCATCGAGCAGAAACTGATAGCCAAGTTCCGCACCCATGAGGACGGCCTCAATAGGGATATCGGGTTCATGTCACGCTACAGAACGTGACTCGACACCGTTGTCTGTCTTTCCAGTTTTTAAAAAACCCCCCCAAAAAAACAAGGTTAAAAGCTCAACTGCAGACAGCAGGATTTGACACGTTGGACCCCCTGTGACCCATCTCATTGTCTTGGCTGTGCTCTGGTGTGTCTTTGATGTAATGCCTCCCTGAAAGATTGTATCTCTGCAGTTTCTGTGTTTATATACTGTGTAATATTGTAGATTCCCTCATTGTACCTTTACCTGACGAAGGGGCAACAGCTCCGAAAGCTTGTAACTTTAAATAAATCTGTTGGACTATAACCTGGTGTTGTGCGACTTCTCATTTTTGTCCACCCCAGTCCAACACCGGCATCTCCGCATCATGACCTTTAAAAGCAGTAATGCCTTCTCAGTAGCGACTAGCAATGCTTTATGCCTGTTTTACACAGTTGTTATTTACATGCATTAGAACAGAGGAAAGACAGAAAATTAGATGTATCACAAGCAACATGTCATTAAAATATCTGTGTCCATGTTTGGGTGGGTGCTTCCAGTGCCATTTCTACCAGAGAGTATGACTGTTGTAAAAATGAACAGGGATCCACCAAAAGGAATCACCATCAATTTTCTGTCCCAGAAAACCATCAGAGAAAGAGGGAATTCCTGCCTAAAGAGTTTAACAATCAGTTGCAGTTATAATCATGTCCCTAGCTTAACTTGACACAAATGTTGCAAGGATTTGATGGATTTCACCAAAGCTGAAGGGAGAAGCCACACAACATTCAAATCCATAAGGTTTATTTTGCTCAGTTATGTGTATAACTGACAGTTACTTCTGAATTTTAGCCTCAGTAATTGTTTGAGGATATTTAGTAGGTGGAGATGGTTCCAATCTGGGAGTCATGTTTGAATCGAGAGAGAGATAGGTTAGGCTAATTTAGCTTCTGCAGTTAAAAAGGCTAGAAGAAGTAAAAGTACGACATATATAAAAGCCAAAACCAAAATAATGGCCAGAATTTTCCCGTTGCCGTGCGTGTGGGTTTGGAGGTGGGCTGTTAAAATAGCGGAAATAGACAGCGCGTCAGGAACCCGCCAACATCCCGCCTCCTCGCACCTTTAACTCGGGCGCGTTTCCCAGCGCGCCACGGACCCGATCGGCAGAGGCGGGCGACCTAATTCAACTCATTAACCGCTTGTTATCAGACCCTTAAGAGGGTTTTTAACTGCAGCTTCTGAATCTAACGGCATGAGCACGGGAAGCACGCAGCTCGGGTACCTCGCCTGTGAAGGGGAGGCGGAAGCTCAGTGGCCATTGTGCGAGTGCATTAATTGACAGCTGGGAATACCACGTAAATACACACACCTTACAGCTCATTAGCTGTCTAAGGGAAAGGCTGTTGCTGACTCCACTTTGTGCACAGATTTAGGTTTCTGGAGTTTGCAGGTCATTTCTGCAACCTCAGAACCCACCCTAAGCACACTGCTAATCAGTATTAGAACATTGAGGGATTGGCCCTCTGATCACTACTTGACCTGCCACTCATTACATCAGCATGGGTGCTGCTTATACTGTCTCAACTTGGTCTTCAGAATCGGACCAAGATGAGCACTACCAACACCACCACCAGCCACTCCAGCAGTAGCAACCACAACAGCAGCCTTCTCCTCAACCACCTGATGCTGCACAGGAGAGGGCCAGTACAGGGCTGCACCGTGCCGGAGGCGATTCTCCCAACACCGGGTATACAGGCAGAGGATGAGCTTCCTCAACATGACTGAGCAGCAGTGCTTCAGGAGGCTCAGGCTATCATTCCAGGTCTTCGCAGACATTTGTAGCTTGCTGGAACAAGACCTGCTGCCCAGAGGTCCTGGTGGACACTTCTTACCAGTGGCTGTCAAAGTCACCACTGCCCTCAACTTCTTCACCTCAGGCTCCTTCCAGGGATCTGCAGCAGACATTTGCAGGATCTTGCAGTCCGCCGCCCAAAGATGCATCATCCAGGTGACCGATGTCATGTTTCACAAGTCAGCCAATTATATCAACTTTGCCACCGATGAAGCCAGTGTTACTGAGCAGGCGCTCGGCTTTGCGGCTCTGGCTGAGTTCCCGCAGGTGCAGGGCGTCATCGAATGCATACATGTGGCCATGAGGGCACCCCATCATCACCCAGGTGTGTTTGTGAATCGCAAAGGCTTCCACTCCCTCAATGTGCAGCTTGCCTGCAACCATAAGATGATTATGCATGTGTGCGCCAGGTTCCCTGGCAGCTGTCATGACTCTTTCGTCCTGCGTCAAGCCACCCTCCCTCAGCTCTTCACACCTCCAAACAGACTTACCGGCTGGCTGCTTGGAGACAAGGGCTATCCACTGAAGACGTGGCTAATGACACCCCTGAGGACGCCAAGTATCAAGGCTGAGGAGCATTATAATGAGAGCCACATTTCCACCAGATGTGTCATAGAGCAAACAATAGGCATGCTGAAGATGTGCTTCAGATGCCTTGACAGATCTGGAGGCGTCCTTCAGCACGCACCAGCCAGGGTCTCCAGAATCATGGTCGTCTGCGGCGCGCTTCACAACATAGTGCAGCAGCGAGGATTGGAGCTGCAGGAGGAGCATGGCGCACAGCCTCTTCAGAGGAGGAGGAGGAAAAGGAGGAACCCAAGATGCAGATGGCACCAGCAGTGGCACACATTGCTGCCGGGATGGCCTCATCATGGCCAATTTATTTCACTTGCTCTAATGCATCCACATGCTATACTAAGTTCCACCACCTCCCCCGCCAACAACACCATAAAGCATCCCCACAATGACCAAGCCATTCCTCTCACCCAAAGCCCCAATACTCGAGGTTAAATAATGTGTCACCATTCACTCCAAGTGACAAAGCTACTTCCAAGGTTTGAGGCAAAAATCGACAAGACCCGAAAGTGGTGCAAAGTAAAACATTTATGTGCGCAATCAAAACAACTGAAACTTAGCACAATCATTTTTTGATACAACCATGTGCATATACTTGTGCATCTACTTTTGTGTCCTTTTTCTTTTGGGAGTGCTTCTGTGAGGTGCAACCCCTGTGGCTTCAGCAGAGCTAGTTGTAGGCTGCTCACTTCCCTGCTGCGACTGCGTAGATACTTTTGGCGGATGTCCTCTGGGTTTTAGAGCCTGTGATGGCCCCGCCAAAGTCTGCTCTTCCTGCGACTGTGCAGGGCTAGACTCGGCCATCAGGACCCGAGAAAGCATGTGGGGCTCTGACTGAGGGGGTGGCAACGGGGGAGAAGTGGGAGCGCTTTGAGAAGAGCCTCCACTTCTATGTCCCCTCTCACCAGTATCCCTCTTTTAGTGCCAGCTGTGGCTCAGTTGGTAGCACCTTTGCCTCTGAGTCAGAAGGTTGTGGGTTCAAGTCCCGCTCCAGAGACTTGAGCACACAAATCTAGGCTGACACTCCAGTGCACTACTGAGGGAGTGTTGCACTGTTGGAGGTGCCGCCTTTCAAATAAGATGTTAAACCGAGTCCCCGTCTGCTCTCTCAGGTGGACGTAAAAGATCCCATGGCAGGGGTTATCCCCGGTGTCCTGGCCAATATTTATCCCTCAATCAACATCACTAAAACAGATTATCTGGTCATTATCACATTGCTGTTTGTGGGAGCTTGCTGTGTGCAAACTGGCTGCCGCATTTCCCACATTACAACAGTGACTACACTTCAAAAAGTACTTAATTGGCTGTCAAGCGCTTTGGGATGTCCGATGGTCGTGAAAGGCGCTATATAAATGCAAGTCTTTCCTTTTTCTTTCTCTCATGGGCCACCCACACTTCCCTGCTAGCGAGGAGCTGGCGAGCACCTTGCTGCACAGCAGTGGGGCGATGAACACCCAAGTCAAGATTTACATCCCTCCTTGAGAGGTCTGTGGGCACCTGCCATCTTTTGTCCACAGCTACCATGTGCTCATGTGAGTGGCGCATTCACTGCTCCATGCAGGTGGCCATCCTTTCCATGGAAGAGCACATCGTCGCCATCGTCTGCGACATGGTGGTGCTCATGTTGGAGATGGACTCCTCCATTCTCTGAACATTTGCTGACATCGCGGCTGCAAAGATGCCAGAGCCTCATGCAATTGTTGCTGCCCCTCCAGGATCACCCTCTTTCTCGGTGGCCCCCGCGGCTCAGCATCTGCATGCAGCTCAGCAGAGCTTGAAGCGTCCTGCACCCTCCGGCGAGGAGTCTCCACTGCTGTCCCTGTCACCACCACCTGCTCTTGCTCAATTGTGAGATACTAGGTGACAACTCTACTCTATGGCGCAAAGGACCCACTGAGGTGCATCTGCACTGGTGCTGGGTGCGTTTGGGTCTGCTGACGCTGGAGGTTCCTCTGAGGAGTCATCTTTCTCCTCTGGCTGGACAGTGGGGGGGGGGGGGGGGGCAGTTGATGGACCTGTGTGAGGGTAAAGAGATGAATTAGAAGTGTTATAATAATGGGTAATGTTACCATTATGCACATGACATTTCACTGGCTGCTGACATCAGTCACCAGAAGGGTGATTGTTGTATGCATGTGGCTTTATGAGATGTGATTCTGTCACCAGGTTGCTGGGATGTCCCCCTCTCTCAGTCTCCTACCGCCAGCGTCTCTTGAGCTCCCGAAAATTTCTGGAGCCGCCTCCTCTGCTGCTGTAAGATGTGCAATTATTGGAGGACCACCTCCAGTTCTCTCCCTCTCTTTGCTGTTGTGGGCTCTCTTCTGCTGCAAGGAGGGAAAGAGAAATTTGAGTGAGAGTGATGGAATGAGTGTAAGGAATGAATGTGTTACATCTGTAGAGGGTGACTATGAGGGAGTGGGGTGCCAATGCCAGATGGCCTCCTTCTGTGGTGTTACTTGCTATGATTGCATTAGGATGAGGGCGAGTGTGAAGGGTGGTTTGTCAGCTGGGGATGTGAGTATGTACATAGAGAGGGATAGGTGGACCTGCAAGGTATGTTGGTGTGAGGAATGATGTGCAGGAGTAGGCTTGGGAAGGCAGAGTGATGGGGATGTGTTGACAGGCACTTCAGGATGAGGGCGAGTGTGGCATTGCACTCACCTTTCCTGACCTCATGAGATCATTGAAGCGCTTCCTGCACTGTATCCAGGTCCTCCTCACCACATCCCTGCTGCTGACCTCCTCAGCTATATCCAGCCAGGCTTATTGCCTGTCAGCAGGGAAGAGGACCTCTGACAGCCTCCACCAGAGTATGCAGCGATGAATCAGAGAAACATGGTGCCGCCCTCTGCCTTTGGCTAGCCATCCTTCCAAAGTTATAACACTACTGTGGCCTTTCTTTGTCACCTTCCACTCTCCTCTGGAAACCTTCAAGTGAGTTCAGTTCAAGGCTGCTTTAAATATGGGTGCTGGAAACGAGTCATCGATGACATCATCAGACCTGCACCATTTAATAGGGCCGGGAAACGTGCATGACTTTTTCAATTGGGGCCATTAAGTAAATGTTGCTCTGAGCAACCCAACCTGACGCAAAGGTGAAAATTCCGGCCAATAGCTTACTATATAGATTCTGACCATTTAATGTTTTTATTCGAGGAGCCGGTTAGCAGAAAATCTACTACAAATGTGAGTTATATTATTATATATTCATTTGTTCATCTTTTATTCACTAAATTTGCTTGTTCTTTTAAGTCTACAATGCGGTCTGATGTGATGCACTGCTGCTGTTCAAAGATGGCAAAAGATTTCTGTGAAAACACAGGATAGAGCCAATAGCTGAAACAATTCACGAAAAGATTTTCTGTTGTATTTTAAAATACAGAAGCCAAAGTACCTAGGCTAAAGGCAGAAAAAGGCAAAAACATTAACTTTAATCTTGTAAGTTATTTTGGTGAGAAGCAGCGCACCCAAAGTGCATCGAGCCTGCCCAGCAGTGTTGATTTTTCCTGTTCCCAACAGGGCCTAGCACCAGCAAGAGGGGGGGAAATTTGACTGCTGCTGCATTCCTACTCGCCGCCTTCAGGGTGCTCTAGCTAGAGACAGTACCAGCCAGAAGGCCCCAAGGCCAGAGTCAGCTGGGTAAGAAAAAAAAACCTTACTTTTGGGCTTCTCTTCAGCCTGCTGCCAGACTGCAGGGCCTAAGGATTCCTGGCACAGGCCCAAGGGCAGCTTTTTCGGGCACACTTTCCCGCCTCATCTGCATTGGTCTGATGGGCTTGGGCCCAATGCCGGTGCAGACCCCAGCCCGCAGGAAAGCCCTCGAAATCTTGGGCCACCATAAGAAGGGTGGAAACCCAGCGTAATGGGCCTCCATCACTCTTTCCTGCCTGTCCTTTGAATCGGGGAAATGGATACTCCTGGGGGGGAACTCAGCAAAATCAGCTCCACGATTTTTGTTTTCATTCACAGGGTAACATCTAATTCAGAATTAGCCCTGTTGTATCATTAGTCAAAACATGGCCCAATTATCTTTTATTGTTCTAACTGAGATACCAAGGTGAAGGACAAGTGTCATAGTTTAAAAGTAAAACTAAAAATGAGGTACCTCAGGATATAACAATTAGGTGATACCAACCTTGGGGTTTAATAGGCCGAAAACTGTATGTGGAAAGGAAGATTCAAGGCGTTAAGATGATTCAGATTTGAGGGCCTGGGAAAAATAACATTGGATGATTGACTGTGTGATAAATCTGGATTTCAACAGTAAGGGTGTATGGAGGGGAAAGTGTAAGGAAAGGGCTAATCAGAGTAGCAGCAGAATCCTACTGCTGACTTGAAGTGATTTGATTTTTAACCTTTGTTGGTTAAGTAGGAGTCTTAATTATAATGTCTTAAAATAACTAATTGATGCTGCAATTGTACAGCTACACTGCAATTCTAAGATGGTGACCACTGAACATTTGAACTGGATTGACCCTTACAGCATCGGCAGTTTTAATATGCTTGTGTGAAGTAGTCACCTAATAGAGAATGTATCTTAATGGGATAAAGACGTGCCCGTGTGTACTGATTACCAAGCTTCAGGCAACTGTAATCACTGATACAGTTGCAAAGACACCAGTTAGTCCTGCAGAAGAAAAACATCTGTTAAAACATTATCTTTTTAATTAAAATTTATGTAGGATAGAAGGACCAGGTTGGTGCTGAGGGGATACAGAATCAAAGACAAGAACAGATTTACATGGTCGAACAACAATTAAATATAACAGGAAAGAAATGTGTGATAAGGTAACAACAATAAAGAGATATACTCATCTTGTTAGCTCAACGGCAAAGGAGCTTGTTCGTGAGGGATTCAGCACAGGTAATTTTAACCTAACCTGCCCAACAGGAACGGGGTGGGTTCAGGTCGGACACCCAATTTACACCCCACCCGATTTTGTGCTCCACTGAAATCAATCCGGGTAGATTAGATTAAAATTACTCCATCTTGTTGACTGAACTATTGATGAGGTCTAGGTTTCTTATTAGTTTCACCTTATATGAAGTTATTAACTTTTGGCATAACCATGTGATGTAGAGACATGCTGATAGTCACATAGCAGGGATAAGAGAAAGGTATAAAAAGTAGCTAATTGTAATAGGAATTTGGATTCAACGGTTCGATCAACCTGAATACTAAGCTCAGAACTGTAACACATTAGAGTCCCCAATCATCAGCACCCAATGTAGTTGTAAGTAAGTGTATGCTTAAGTACTATTGCATGTACTATATACTTCCTAAATCTATGATCTATGAAGGTGCTTGACCTGAACATTTCAAGAACCTTATTATGAGGAATAAATAGAACATGTAATCATAAACAAATGCATCCTCGAACAGAAGAGTGCAGAAGTTAGTGTATTTGCAGTAAATGCAACTCTGAACCAAAAGGTAAGAATCCAAGTAAGTTTAATGGGAGTTGATTTCAGATAACTGTATAAATGTGATGTGTGATTCATTCTAGAATCCAACTTAGTTCTTGTAAACAAAACAGCAAGGTCTTCTCTCTATGTGCTCCTTAGAAATAAATCTGAAAAAGTCCAATCTACAGACTTTCACCTATGTTCCTCATTGCTTATATTACCAACACAATACATTTGTTAAATCTTTAAAATGAAATATGTTGGCAACTAAATAATTTACTTTTTCAACAAAAAAACTCTGGTGTATATAAACAACAAATGTATAAACATGAAGAATTCAAAAAACCCATCAATGACTGGTTTAGTTTTCCAGCAAAACAATGCAGACGTCTTTATATAAACTAAGAGTTAACCAACAGGGTTCCAACTCCTTTTAGCAATATCAAACACTGTACAAAATATACATAGAACAGTCTTATAAACTTCCGAGAAGGATTTGTACATGAAGGTGTAGCCTCATCTGGTTTGTTAGAAGTTTATTTTAGGTAACTGCAGCAGTTTTCAACAGGTAAATACTTTTATCTATACATTGCAACAGATTCATTGCAGAGTTGCAGCACCGAAATTCAGCTACCTCACTGGAGATTTTGCAATAAAAACATGCCCAGTTAACTAGCAGAATTTGATCTCTACATGGTTGAGTTACTTGCTTTACTGAACAGAAGTGCCATTTCTTTTAAGGAATGCTGGGATATAAACTGAGATTGCAGCAGACCTTGAGCACCCAGATGGCAACAAACACTTGGTCAAATTACAATAAAACTGAGTAACCATACAGATTTAGAATCAACCTATATCAGCACTGGTAGTGGGGAGAGGTAATCCTCTTAATTCAAAATGGTCAACTGATTGCCTGCAGTAGAAATAAATAGGAATTTGCCAATGCTGAACAAACACAGAAAAATGCTGGAATTGTGCAGCAACTTGATCAGAAGTGGAGAGAGAAAAGGATCTGTTAATGTTTTAGATGTGACCCTTCATCCCTGAAACATTGACCTAGCGTTTTCTCTTTCAGGTACTGATTGGTGGACTGAGCCTTCACAACATTTTCTATTTGCCAACAGTGATCTTTATAAACAGTTTGTAATAGATTGAAAAAAGGCACCATCTTGGCTGCTGTATTGTGTTGACTAATGCAATTGGTTTTCAATTTAGATAAACCTGCTGATTTTGGGTAACTGATTAACTCTGATAATTACCTTTGATATATGAATTTCAAATTTAGGGTTATACCCAATATAGTCTGGAAATGTCAATTTCAGCACAGAGTAGTTCTGGTGTGCTGCACACAATCCCTTTTCTTGTTTGGTGTAATATTAATGCATGGTACATTTTCAGTTTCCTGCATCATGTATAGATGGTTGAATTAAGTTCCATGGATAACAGACTGGGGATGGGAAAAGAGGCACTGAGGATGCAGTTAATGGTGCATCTCAACTCCTTTTAAAATTATGTTTTGTAAATGCATGTGTGTTTATTACTTACTGGCAGTATTGTATGTTACTTCCAAAGTTGCTTGGCTTATTAAACCAACATTTTCTGATATGAACATTTTGTTAAAATTTTGATCTGAAAAAGCAAGGATTTGTTTGTAGCTGATTTCACTCAATTTTTTGATCAGAATTCACTGACCAGAATAAACCTGAACATCAAAGGGCTTAAGTAAAGAAGAACAAATTTGCATTTATATAATTCCTTTAATGTCCCAAAGCATTTCACAGTCTATTAATTATTTTTTAAATGTAGTCACTGTTGTTATGAAGACATGGCAAGGTCCCACAAACAGCAATTGAGATAAATGACAAGTTAATCTGTTTTAGTGATGTTGATTGAGAGATAAATATTGGCCAGGACACCTGCAGAACTCTCCTACTCTTTGTCAAATAGTGCCATGGTATCTTCTACATCCACCTCAAAAGGCAGATGTAGCCTCAGTTTAATATCTCATTTGAATGGCAGCAGTACTCAGTACTCCTCAGTACTGCATTGAAATGTGGTCATAGATTATGTGGTCACGTCTTGGAGTAGGACTTGAACCCACATTTTCTAACTTAAAAGTGAGAGTGCTACCAGTGAGCCAAGCTGATGTTTAAATTGTTTTCACTGTTGGTAGAATCCGGAACAAACTGGGCAATATTAAAAAAGGACTGTGCAATTATTTAGCGTTGGCACAAACCGGGACCAATTTGGCAGCTGCTGAAGCTGACAGCTGAACAGAAGCTGGCTTAAAGTTTTAAGATTATTGCCATTAGATTTTAGGTTTCTATGCTAGTTTTATATCTTTTGCTTTTTTTCCTACTTCACAATCCGTGAATCATCCAGACTTGTTGCAACTGCACCTCGACACTAAACAATGAAAATATTCTCAGCTGAATTAAACCATGCACAGGCGCCTGCCATTCTTTGGGCATAACGCGATCTAAAATCATCTGATTTACAAGAAAACTGTGATTTGTAGAACAGACTGTTTTTATTTCTCTAACAACAGGTTTCATCCTTCACTTAGTACTGATAACAGAAAGATCAATGTGTTCTTTTGTGTTTGTGTTTATGTAAATTCGAAAGCTCATGGATGAACTCAATATAAATGCACAAATAAAAATTAAACTTCAATTTTTCTCGTTCCTATATTTTTTAATAGAAAAATTGGCCTTAATCCCTCTTAAACAATTATCCTTTGTAACTAGATATTTGTATTAAATCCAGCTTTAATTGAAGATTAGTTTTAGCATTATATGGGTGAATGGCACTACCAAGCTGAGAGTGGAGGAGTTAAGCACTCAAGCTACATTTGCCTAGGGTTCAGGCAGGGGAAGTTCACTAAGTACAGTCGGGCTGTTGCATAACATTAGTTATCACTGTACATAATGAGTCATATAACATAACTCTCACAGCACCACCTACAGACGCGGTATGAATGGCATGTTGCAGCCACTTGGCTTTTTTATATATGACAGATAACATAAGACTATTCAGTTATGCCCAGTTATGCCTCACCTAAGATGGAGTTTTCAAACAACGATATAAGCAAACAACCAGTTATGTATTGCTTAATCACACACCTATTGAGTGAGAGAAGGTAGAGCTTGGTGCAACTGTACTTACACAAATACTTAAAATTTAAAAAAAGCTGTCTGTGGACCAGTTGTACACTGCCAGCAATGCAAGACCACTTATTTTTAAATGAGCTTGCTACCAACCGCAAACTACAAAATCAGCAGCCTTACAGTGCACACTTGGTATTTTTCTGTTGTCAATTAACTGTGCCACACCATTGCCAAACATGTAATACAACTGGGATATTAAAGGTATGGAATGCTGCAGAACTACACATTGAACTTCTGAGTGTTTAAAGCTGGCAAAATGAATACCCATTACTTAAGATGTTGTTATACCCACTGAATATAATGCGCCATGGCAAAGGAACACTATCCAGCATGTATGAACAGAGCCATGATGGCTAAAATTTGATTTTGGGAGCGTACAGGCAGAAGAATCCAGTGGGCAGCCTGATAAATTTTTTAATCTGGTTTTGTTCCGAGTTGGTGTTGTATTACGTCTGACGTAAAGCCCGAGCAGTGAGAGACTACCTCACTGTTTGGTTTTAATGTGCCGGGGAATCAGATCACCAACCTGACTCCTGAGTTACACTGCTGCTTTTGCAGCAATGCACATCCCAAGTGCTTCACATCAACATGAAAACAGTATAATGACTCCTTTGGACTTCGATTATTTATTTCTGCTGTACAATGAAATGTAACCTTATTTAAATCCGGGGGGTTCCATTGATGGGCTTATTCTAAAATAAAGGTTTATTAGGTTCTGGCTCAAAATTTTGGTTTAAATGGCAAAAATGGAATGTGGTCTTTGCAATACAGCTGAAGAAGTGAATACCGATTTCAGTAGTTTTGAATCCACCTTGGAGTTCATTGGAGACAGCTTGCTTGTCTGTAATATCTTATTAAACATAAGTGCTTTTATGTTCATGCCATTAGGTCCCCTACCTTGGTGTGACTTTGACTTTAATTCATGTAACTGCAGCAGTACAGAAAGCCAGTGATAGGTGCAACTCAACAAGTATTCAAAGTAAAGTGCATCATCACAGAAAGTAGTATAATGTGTAATTGGGCTCAAATTTATCTGTAACTAGCAAAACCTCCAGTGGGCTTTTCAATTTTACTTCAATCAACAGCATGCATCCCAGTATTCAGTTTTCATTTTGATCAATCTAACTTTGATTTAAATTGGTTTTAAACTGGAAAATAAAATTTGCTCATGAAAATATAAACACCCACAAAACTTACAACTGTGGCAAAAAAATCAGAATCCCTACTTACAGGGTACAAATATCCAATTTCTAGATACTGCTTGAGATAAATAAACTGTTTACTTTGTGAATGATTCTATTAAAATATCCTCTGTCACTGCTAAATGTCATATTTAGGAACGATTGCGTGCCCAGTTGCTACAAACTGAACTGTTTCAATTTAGGTATTGGACACGTGTGTCTTTCAGGCACTGGTAATATAGTTCTTCAGATTATGTTATGATGGATTCTTGTTTCCTGATCTCAAACAAATGTTACCCAATTCATATTTAATGAAAACCAACATCCATTTTGTTCTTATTGTGTGCAGCAAGTCAGATACAATTGAATTTTTTTTAAAAAGTTACACATCCACAGCTGTGTTTCTTCAACACAGACTAGCGCATCATGTTACAACGTTTGGGCACAAGTTTAATCTATACACTCCGCTGAATGCCTGATCTCAGCTTCACTAATGTGCAGAGCTGTCAGTTAGAGTCAAGGCACCTGCTCAACAGTGCATGAGGAAGAGCGGGAGAAGATATCAGAAGTACTCATTCGCCAGGCATTCTTGCCACCTCCTTACAGCTGGCTGAAAGAGCAGTTCTCGAAGGTCTGTGAATAGACTATCACCCTATCCTCTCAACGAAAACTGATGTGTGGTGCAGGACAGTGGGTGAACTGGGCAGAAAATAATTATTTGAAAAGAGAATAAAGGGTGAGTGATAAGCAATATGTGGGAACAGGAATAAATATTGATTATTTTACAAGAATCAATTAATCCATTGGCATTACTGATTATTTTTCATGGTTAATGGATCACAAACTTAGATGCACTTCAACATAATTAGTTGAGTAGAAAATATTTTTAATGAACCTAGTTAAAATATTTTAACACTTCCTTTAAACATCCCAGCAATCCTTATGCTGTTGCACTATAAGGTCAAAACTGACCTGTTATTCTTCCTTTCTGTTAGGGTGGCTGCTCCGTGCCTGATTTGAGACAACAGAAGTCTTGGCTGGCATACTGTACACCTGCTAGTACCCATTCAACTCATTCCCTATTTATTTGAGATGGGAATAGTTTATCGATCAGTCATGATTTTGGTTCACCTTGAGAATGTAATAACTTTCTCACAGTCTTCAGTTAATAATTCCACCGTAGAACCAATAAGGTCCAACAACTCAGGCACGCACCGTACCAGTTCCAGAGACATCCTGCCATCCAGGGAGCAGAACTGGAGGTTCCCGAGCTGAAAATGTACCTGGCTTGTAGACACCTGCTTGTAAAATTCTACCTCAGTAATGGTAGCTATTTCAAAGTGAGGGAAGCGGGATTGGAAAATCCTGACTGACATTTTCAATCTTCGGAGAACTTCTGATAACGCCAGCCAATTGCAAGGGCTGTACAAACAAAAAAACATACAGGGTATTAAGTATAATTCATACACTATGCAGGATAACCACATTAAATAACCTGAAAATTCACATCTCTAGGGTGTAGAATTATCACAAATTTATACATAAAATGATTTAACATTCATCTGTCTTGAAATTTACAAATCAACATCAAAAAGCAATCTTTTATAGTCCCTCTTAATTGTCCTGTTACATTGTATTCAGCAATGTAATGGATTAAAGTAAATGTATTGAATTCAGGCAAGTGAAGGCCGCCTACCCTAGAGGAGTGGGGTCTAATTTAAATGGCAAAGTTGTGTCCCAATGACATCACTGTGACATGCACACCATTTTAAATGCGGTCCCGATTAAGCTCTGCAGTATCAAACCCCCCAACTAAAACTGGCGGCGGACTGGATCCTGGCCACAGATGCCAAGGAAAGTTCAATTTTTTTACTTTTTAAAGGTTCCTTGTGGGTCAGGAGAAGTACAAGGATACCTTGGCTCTTACCTGTTCCGGGCTGCCCACCCCCCAACCCAAGTCCCAATAATGAAAGACCAATGTTTAACCCAAAGCACCACCAAATCCGACATGCCAATGAGTTTAAATTCTTGCTATTATCTTCTGAATTATGTTGATCAAGAATCCAACTCTTACCCATGAGAAAGGGAAGCTTGTATATTGTAACATGTAAGAGGAGGTTTGTCTGAAAACTCAAATACAAAGTAATTGGTATCTTCATCTTCCTCTTCATCAAGGCCAGGGGGGTTTGCCAAAATGTTACAAACAGTCTCCTTGTCCTGTTCTGAAAAGTTCAAATAGAATCATTATGTCCAGACAATTATATGCAACCGGTTTTACAAATAATGTAATAAAATATAATTATCATGATTATTTGAGTAGCCTAATATTATTTCCACAGTTACAAGAAAAAAAACTGAGCAATCCTGATCAGTGCAAAATATGGTGACATCCAATACATCTCCTGAGGTGCAATCCTGTCCTCATGCCACCACTGCCCTTACCCATGATCATTGGTGTTTGCTTCTACCCTCACATATAAGTACTGCTGATGTCAAAACTCACCGAAAACTGAAGGAGCTGGTAATTTAAGGGGCAAATAAAAGAACAAATATGGTAAATGCTTGAAATCTGAATAATAGAAAGTGCAAGAGTAACACATCACGACTGTTCTGATAAAGCATTTAAACCTGAATATCATTTAAAAGCAAATTCAGGAGATAACACTTATAGGCCATGCTCCCACGACATGGTCTATAATGTTTAAAATGGCTCTTCAGAATCCTTTTCACAAAGTCCGGCATGAAAGATTTCCAATTAAGTTAAAAGCTACTGGAATCCTATGTAGAACAATGGGATTGGATAGGAAGTTCGCTAAAAATGAAGCAGAGAGTAGCTACTGGAAGGATAATGCCAAAATGGGGATAAGTGTTAAGAGGAGTTCCTCAGGGATCAGTACTTGGGACTTCTGTTTCTAACTGGATCAATTACCTTGATATAAAAAAATAAAGAGTAGCTGTGAGAGCATTCACGTCAGAGTGCTGCAAGGGGGTGTAGAGTGGAGTTTCACAGGGTTACATTAATTACCTGGATATCACAATCAAATATAAGCTTGGCAAATTTGCAGAAAATACCAAAAGAAAAGCAGTAGAGACAGAGGATGCAGCGAAAGATTTATGGAAGAATTTAGATTGCAATTTAACAAAGCATAATTGTTAGTCCTATGGTATGACAACTCTTTTCACTCCAAATATGAATCATATAATTTTTGTATCATAGAAGCCTGGGCCTTTCTATGGAAACTGTCTTGTTACTATAACCATGTGAGAGTGTTGGGGAAACCCAAACTGTAACATGGACAGTATAAGTGATATGCAGGATAAGTACATACCTAAGTACAGCAAAGGCAAAGTTAATTTAAAAATACTCTGAATCAGGAGGAGAATTAAAGAAAAGATTAGGAAAATGTTTTTGCAAAACTTTGAGAGATGGGGAAAATGTTACCACTGGGCCAAGTAAAAGATCACAACTTCTTGGGAGGTTTTTACCAGTACTAGTAATATACCACCCAATATCAAAAATGCTGTGCATGCTGTGGGGCTTTTGGCAGGGTGAAACAAAGGTTCTTGTTGCACTTGAGGCTTTTTAAAAAAAAAACTTTTCCCATGTAAACAGCTTAAAGACAGATTCCATAAATAGACCAAGTCACCTACAAAAATAAAACTAATGGTACACTGCATTAATGTTGCCCGGCCTAACAATTAACCTTAATTATGGTAATCTGCTTACTGGGGAATACTTAGGCTGCCCAATACACCTTCTGTCAACTTGGAAGCTGGGAAATACCACAATGCTAGACAATTCTGTAAAGGTTACACAAACTACTGGCCAAATGTATGAGAAATTACATTTAGGTCTGACGAAAATGGAATTCACAAGCTTTTTAACCATGCTACCCCCATGAAAGGAAACATTTTATTCGCTAATAATTAATCAACACATTGCCAGAGAGGGTGGTTGAGTCCAGGGCACTGACTGACACCTTTAAGAAATAGCTAGATACTGTAATGGGAAGGTGTTCAGTTTGGTATTTTGAATAGAATGAGAGCAAATGGGATGAAGGCCTTTCTACCTACCGTGTCATTGAGGTTATGTTATGGCTTTACATTTCACTAGTCGTATCACATTTGGAATATTGTGTTCAATTTTACTTACTCTACCACAAATAATATAGACATTTGCAAGGACTCAGAGCAGAGTAATCTAACGGGAGAGCTGAAGATGGGCAGCAATGGCCAAATGTTCTTTTCTTGTCCTTCAATTTCTTATGTTTCATATGAAACACAGATCTGATCCAGTATGATACTCTACAGAGTACATTAGACCTAGCCATCCCTTTACTAAGTGAGTTTGCATGAATCAGATTTTTGTTGGTGCACTGAAGTGATCTGTGATTATTATTCATATCCTCTGCTTCTGCCTTAAAGTGAAGTTCCTCTGGAAAATAAGAAAATTCTAAAAAGGTACAATTAAGCAAGTACCACACAATCTCCAAAACTTTATTCCCTTGCAAATTTGGACTCTCATCCACAGATGGACTAGTATAAATTGCCAAATGAGTTATTGTTTGACACAGGAAGTCTGAGACCCCTTCAGGTACTGGTATAATTCCTCCTCAAGTTCATACACTCCTAGGTAATAAATTCCACACACTTGTAAGGAGTGAACTGCAATATGAACTTCCCTGACATTCAAGCTTATGCCACTTGAAAGCAAACAGGTTACCATAAGATTTCAATATTGGTTCAGGACATAAAAAATTTGATCAAAGCAGTTTTTATTTTTCCCCACAACATTCTGTTGAAAGTATTTTCCAAACCAGAAAAAAAGTATGTGAAACTAGTCCTGCCAGTGGAAAAACAGAATCTGGCAGTACAAAGTCAAGGTCAATGCTAGCTATAAACAAAATGCATAGTTCAGTCGACCTCTACTACAAACATTCAAAAATCTCCTAATCAGATCATACTTCAAATATGATTTTGAATGAGTGAAGTATTTTAAAAACATATTGCTTAGTTGTTACAGTTTTGACTTCACAAAAGCATCATTAAATAGTAACACAATGATTTCTGCTTTACATGTTATAAATAAATCTGCAAAGCACATATAGCCTGGGTGCTTATTGTGGCATATGCATTCAGACTAGATTAGTCCAGTATGTCCAACTTGTGCTGTAACCTGTAACCATACAAACCAAGTCTACTCCTCAGCATTAATAATTTTGTCAGCTTTTCCCTGCGCTGAAATGTTCTGCTTCCAAGCCCTCCTTGACTCAGCATTAATAACCGAATTCCATACATTGGAGAAATAATATTGGGTGTTCAAGAACCAATTGTTAATACTGATATTATCAATTGGGGAGGATGCAAAAAAAATGGAGATGATTTAATGTACAAACCTATCTATCTATTAATAGGGGATCTCCAATGGCATTGCTCATGGTGAATTAGAAGTTATGATGTTGTAAGGAGTGAAGTGCCTAAATAGGGGAGAGGTGTACATGGCAGTTGGAAAGAAATTAATGAGAGATGTATTCAGTGACAGTGATGTTGATGTTTTTTGATTGTTTCCTGAGATTTTTTGTGTGATGCTGTCCAGTCAAACCAATGAGATATGTATTACTTTTAATGTATATTGGTTTGTCCAGTTTACTCGACTGCTCAAATAAACTGCATCAACTGTAAGTATATCTAATTTTATTCAATATTATCTCTATAATGTGCAGTACTAGATTTTTCATTGTTTTTGTAATAACAGTAATTTACCAGGGGGTAGTTTTAGATGCAACCAAGTTGAATAAAATGATGTACATCAGCCTAGATTTTCCAAATCAGTATCATTTTAATTCCAGTGTTATACATTTATTTTAAACGGGTTAACACCAAATGGAAAATCTAATTCATAGTTATGTTAGACTACAACAAAAGTGTATCTACTGTGCATTCAACTAGATTTTCATCAAGCAAACTTTGTTGACAAAAATACTCTGAAAATTCATTATTTGGAATGAGTAGGATCCACAACAAGGCACACTGTATATGACCAATGAAGAGAATAGGCTTGATGAGCTAATTTGCCTTCTCATGTTCCTTATCTTTTCTTTACAAGTAATTATCAAAATATTTCAGTACTCACCACATGCAGAGCTGCCATAAAATTCCCAGCGAAGGGCTGGATCATCCTCACCACGGCCCCTCAGGTCAGTAAAATATTCTACAAAAACACAATTGAAAATTAAAAAATGTATGCACTTTTATTAAGAAGCTCTACTTAGAAGATTACATGATGCGGCCTCAATCGGGATATCGGGTTCATGTCACGCTATAGAACGTGACTTGACATCGTTGCCGGTCTTTCCAGTTTTTAAAAAAAAACACAAGAAACAAACACAAAAAATGGAGAGGATATGCAGCCAGCAGGTGTTCTGACGCGTTGGACCCCCTGGGACACATCTCATTGTCTTGGCTGTGCTCTTAGTGTGTCTTTGATGTAGGGAAAGATTTAATATATGCATTTTCTCTGTGTTTTTATATTCTGTGAATTCAGATAGATTCTCTCACAGTAACTTTGCCTGACGAAGGGGCGACAGCTCCGAAAGCTTGTAATTTTAAATAAATCTGTTGGACTATAACCTGGTGTTGTGCGACTTCTCATTTTAGAAGATTACAGACAATCTTTGCAATACATCATATTGAAGTCATAATATTTAAGGGTAAATAACAAACTCCTGTGCCTAATAACATGACCAAGATCAGGAATTCACCATGTCAACAACACAAGGTAAGATCCCATGGGCGTGAAATTCTACTTCAGCAGAAAGGACAAAATGAACGGTAGCATATCAGCTGCCTGTTATACACCAACCCCCTTCCCCCGATTTTCCTTTCCACTTCTCCTATGCTAACACGCGAAAGAAAGAACTTGCATTTATATAGCGCCGTTCACAGTCTTCTAAAGTGATTCACTTTAAATACTTTTGAAGTGTAACCACTGTTGTTACGTTGGTCAACGTGGCTGCCAATTTTCACCCAGCAACATCCCTCAAACAGCAATGACATAAATGACCAGATAATCTGTATTCATGATGTTGGTTGAGGAATAAATGGTGACCGAGACATTGGAAAAACATCTTCTACAAATAGTGCCATGACATTATTTACTGCCACCCTCGGGCCTCAGTTTACTATCTCATCTGAAAGACAGCACCTCTGACAGTGCAGCACTCACTCACTGTTGCAGTGGAGTGTCAGCCTAGATTAGGCATTCAAATCCCAGGAGTGGGGCTTGAACCTACAATTTTCATCTTAGAAGCGAGAGTGCTACCAGTGTGCCGGGCTGACACCGTACATTAAATTGACCCTTGAAACACGGTTCCTTTACCTCTGACATAACTATACACTTTCACAGAGGCTCGGACTAGCCCTGTATCTCTGCTGGCTTCAAACTAACTGCGGCCTTCATGCAATACTGCGCAAGGCACAGTTACAATTTCTTACAAGATATCACTTAACAACAGAAATTAAAACTGTATTTCTCTTAACTACATAGGATTCAAAACTGTTTGCCCACAATCTGCCAAATGAACAATTACTTAAACAGTTCCACTGGATGCTTATAATTGAATATATTAGTTCCAAACACCTGTAATCAACTGAGACAGGGCCCCACCCAAGGACAATGGCAGCAAATGATCCAAGCATGTTATGGATTTGGCGTACCAAACTGCAATGTATATTCTCTGGAAACTGCAGAAATAGTTAGCAGTAACCAATTTGAATTCTGTGTATGGTGCAAATGAAAGAAACAATCCAATAAATAATCCATCATATAGAAAAATTGTTAATTTTTGCCACACAGCCCTACAGCTGACTGAGACCAGCTAACTCAGCACAGACCAGGAATCAAATCTGAGAACCTGTAGTCTGTATGGCTCAGGCCCTTTACTGGAATAGTGTTGGGAAATCTATTAAGGTTTTATGTTTACATTAGAAACAAAGGGGGGAATTTTCCGGGGGGTCAGAGGGCGAGATCAGTGGCAAGTCGGGTGGGAAAGTGTTGTTTCTGACAGCGGGACGGGACCCCGCTGTCAACCCGCCGCCACATGCTTTTACCAAATGTCGGGTCTGTCAGCGCTGAGCAGACCCGACAGGCAGCGGGTGGGGAGGCAATTCAGGTCATTATGGCCTTGTTAACAGAGGATTAACAACAATTTTGAGCTCACATTTAGAATTTACCAGCTCGCCAACAGGGTCCATGCTGCTCGGGGATCACGTCTGTTAAACTGGGCGGGAGTTGAATGGCCATGGAATCATCTCCTTACTTGACAGCCTGAAATGTGCTATAAAAGCTCCCCTCTCACAGCTGTTCACTTTCCAAGCTCAGAAGCTGTTGCTTACTGCATTTGGAAGACAGATTGAGCTTTATGCAGGTTGCAAGTATTTGGAGCAAACTCTCTATCCAGTGTCACCTCATTGGAACAACCTCTCTCACCATTGACAGATTGCTTCCGTCATCTCAAGTTCATCTGCCATATATTCCATCAGCATGGGTATGGTTTATACTCTCTCACCTTGGTCCTCAGAATCTGACCACAATCAGCCGCAACATCAGCATCACCAGGCACACCAGCAGCACCAACAACAACACCAACCTTCTCCGCAATCACCTAATGCTACACAGGACAGAGGGCATCAGCACCCGACCACATTGCTGCCCGGGACGCCAGGGATGGCCTCACCATGGCCACATTTACTTCACTTGATGCTGCACACCTTGGCTGACACATGATGCGCCAGGTTGGTACCACCCCACACCAACAACATAAAACATCCTTACAATGCCGGAAGCCATTCCTTTCACACTCATCAGCATTGCGGGGTACCGTTATGTCTCCCCATTAACTGCAACTCACTAAGCCACTTCCAAAGGATCTGTCCAAGAACGCAGTGTTGAAAATAAAGATTTCAATGTTTGACAGCACATTAACAGAAACTTCACATGAACATTGGCTTAAACACACAAGTGCCTACCCTTGTGTGTTGTTAGTTGGTATGATTACACTAGGATGAAGGCAAGTGTGAAGAGTGGCTAGTGAGATGGGGAAGTGATAATGTAGATAGAGAGGGATGGGTGGAGGTGCAAGGTAAGTTGGTGTGAGTATGGAGGTGCAGGAGTAAGGTGGGAAGGCAGATTGATGGGGATGTGATTGAGTGTGGCTTTGCAGTAACATTTCGTGATCTACTGAGATAATTGAATGGTTTGCGCCACTGCAGCCTGCTGCTCCTGATGACATCCCTGCTTGTGCTCTCCTGTGCAATCTGCAACCAGGCTGCGTTGGTCTCCTGGGGAGGTCTCTTTCGCCCATTGGAAGGGAAGAGAATCTCCCTGCGTGCTGTGACTCCCTCCATCAGCATCTCTGACAATGTAGTACTCCCTCCGTACTGTACTGAACTGTCAAACTAGATATGTGCTCAAGTGCTTGGGGGGGCTATATAAATTGGTTCTGTACAATCTATCATTTCATTTCAAAAATACTTTTCTTTTATCACTAAAAATAAATCTTAATTTGTTCGTTTGCTGAATGTTGCAAATTACATCAGAATATAGAAAACTCCAAAATATTTTTTGGCTCTGAATAAAGTGAAGAATTACAAATGTAAGTATTAAATGAGTAGCAAAAACCACATACCTATCAGAAACTGTTCCATTGGCTCACTATGAGTCATCTTCAGAACCGTCTGACCCGAGTAGGTAGCAAGGGTGGGATCCGCACCATATGACAGTAGAACATGGACAACATCCAGGTTATCATTCACAACAGCATCATGAACGGGTCTAAAGCAGTAACAGAAAAAAATGCGCTAAGTTGCATTTAAAACCATGTTTTCATGCCCACTTTAGCTGGAATATTTAATAACTGGATAAAATTCAGTAATGAGTACTATTTCAATTAGTGCTGAATTAGGGGAAGCTTTCTGTTGTGCAAATATACATTCACTGGAAAGTGAGCTAAACATACCCAAACTGATTTTACAAACGATCCTTACAGCCAAAAGATTTTCATCACATGAGTCTGGGCTAGATTTAAATCCAGGCCCAGTTTGAACCAACTTCAGGTTCCATGCTGACTGCCCATCTCCAAAAATTGTGTTATAAGCTTGGAAATTGCATTTCTAGCTTGGAGAACAGTTTCCAGGGTTGGGCAACTGCAGAGTGACCTTCAGGTTGGTTTAATGTCTCATGCTTGCTGTTTCCGATGGTAGTCACTCCAGGTAATTGACGTTATCAGAGTGGACTAGCAGCGTGGAAAACCCTACTCAAGGATCTCCACTTCAGTGATAAAATTAATATATATTTTTTTTAAATAAAGAAATTTAAGGTGACCATCATTTTCTCATATAAAAAGGGGCAACATTTTGAAAAAAAAAATTCCCCAAAACTTTTCTTCCCCTTTAATACATTATTACCAAATAACAAACCAAAACTAATAATCTAATATTAAGTAAATGATATTGTGAAGTAGAGATTACTCTCAAGGTTGCAAATAAGGGACTATCAAATTTCGGGTTTTTTGACCATTTTTCCATGGGAAGGATCTTGATAAGATTTATATTAAACATAGTGGCCTAGAAATTCAGACAAGCAGCGCCCATATTTGGGCGCTAAATGGCATCCTAAGCCTCCAATATGGCGGGCAGGAATGGCACACTCATTAGGAGCCGGTAGTGCATTGCCCGCCATATTTGTATAGACAAAAAAAAAAGCAGCGTCCAGGGGCCTAATGCCTGATTTGACCTGAGGCAGCCGATCACTGCTGCTACATACCCCCTAATCCCAGCTTCTGCCCTCCCTGATCCCAGTCTCTGCCTTCCCTAATCGCCGCTGACCACTATCCTCCCTCCCACCGTTCCCTTCCCGACCCGATCGCCTACACTCCCAGCCAGATCGCCATCCTTCCCAGTTGCTCCCCCCCACCCCAAACACCTACCTGATGGCCACTTCTGCCGTCAGTGACCCGATCTTTCATTCCCCTATGCTGGTAAGCTGCCTAGGGACGCCTATTAGGTATCCTCAGCTTGCTGGCTCGATAATAATGAAGCCCAATGCCCAATATTGGGTGCATCCATTCAGGTGCAGGGGTCATTCCGTGGCGCCCTCCACCCCGTGTGCCCAAAAATAGACACGCTCCAATTTTTAGGCCATTACCTTTAAATTAACATCAGTCCTCAAGGGATTAATATTACCACAGTAGCTAGAGGATGGGATGAGGAGGGAAGGGATGTGTATTAGAGCTCAACAGACCAGTTTGTGGAATGTTGATGCTACATACCACTTCGAATTTAGACAGTAAGAGTCAACTGACTAATCCCAGACTCATTATGTCAAGATAGTCTCATTCATTTTGAAAATAGCAGGAGATGGTTTCTAGGGATCCACACAAGGGACGGGGGTGTAGCCAGTTTAATTGGCAGCCCTACTGGCCAATCCTTGGATCAGTCAGACGGGATGGTCTGCTGAGAGAAAAGCAGAAAGGCATTGGCAGTTTATTGCAAGACTTGTACTGGCCAAGCCCGTGTACGCCTTGGGCTGTTTCAAAGTTAGATTGACCAAAAGCAAGTATTAGTCAATCTTCTAACCCAGGGTAAGGCAATGTGATTTATTAATTTTCTTATTCACGAGGAGGGGTTTGATGTTAAGCAAAGTGTCTTTTGATTAAAACTGCTACTCTGTACATTCACTAGCTGGCTGTAAAATAAAGCAGCTTAACAATCTGTATCTGGTCTTGCTTTATTTAAATGTTTTCAGTCCACCTATTGAGAAGAGCACATGTGAAAGACACTGCATCAGTTCAGATCATAAAGGAATACTATTGTTACATTCTGCCTTACGCTTTTATAGGATTAGATGTTGGGCAGTAGAGGCACTCTCCTGAAAGCAAGACATGGGGGCCGTTTACAGGAATGACCAGCGCTGGTGAGTCTGAGAGTATTATCTAAGGCAGACCCGAAATGAGTAACAGACAGATTTGCTGGGGAAGAACAGAGTACAGTTTATTCTGCATCTATATGTGTTATATCTGAGCTGTAATTGCTTCATGCCAACATTGGGAAATTGTTCCATTCTCCTGCACTAATGTCCCCACTGTAATAAGCACAAAATTCACAACAGCAAAAATACATAAATCATTCTTACCTGGTACCATCCTGTGCACTGCAGTTGACATCTGCTCCATGCTCCAGGAGCCGTGTGGCGATGTCAAGCCAGCCACGTGCGCAGGCTTCATGCAACGCTGTATAGCCTGCATTATCCCGGTGATTGATGTCACACACTTCATTCTCCAAACAGTAGATAACTACATCCTACACGAAAGAGATCGGATATGCAGTATTTATCATTTTTTAGGAAAAAAATCCATAGTGACAACAGAATAAACCCTGACCATTGCTCTTGCATCTTTGAAAGCCAGATATAGATTTGAATCACACCGATTAATTAATTATTTATTTAAATTTCTCTCCTCCTCTCCTGAACATGCTCAGTTATTTTGCTGGGGTAGTTACACAGGTGCTGGCTGGATTTTAGTACATGACCCAATTGGCTATACTTTTACATGTGAGCCTAGGCTTAGCCTTGGCTCAGTGGTAGCATTCTCACCTCTAAGTGTGAAGGTCTAGAGTTCAAGCCCCACTCGAGATCTGAGTATATAACCTAGGCTGATATACCCTCTGAGGGACCGGTGCAGTGTTGAAGGTGCCATTTTTTGGATGAGATGCTAAACCGAGGCCCAGCTTGTCCTCTCAGGTGGACGTAAAAGATCAAATTAAAAGATCAAATGGCACTATTCGAAGAAGAGTAGTGGAGTTCTCCTGCTGTCCTAGCCAACATTTATCCCTCAACCAATACCGCCGTTAAAACTAATTGAGGTCATTTAATCTCCCTACTTATTGTGGGATCTTGCTGTGTGGAAAGTACAATGGTGACTATATTTCAAAAGTACTTCATTGACTGTGATGCACTTTGGGATATCCTGAGGTCCTGACAGGTGTTATATAAATGCAAGTTCTTTGTTTCTAGACAGAAAGTATCAACTGTCTATTTAACTGTGAACAACATTACAGCTAAATCTAATCCTTTTCTCATCTGATGTCCACAAACGCTTTCTCCAGCAGGGATCACTGGACAGTGATGAGGGAAGGGAAAGGGTTTACTTCCCCCGTACCCCAAGGTGCTGAGGCAAATTATAGCACCCTGACCACTGCTGGTTAAATCAGCTAACTTTGCACAAATAGGGTATTGAACCTGGATGTTCTGGTCTGTATGGTGCTGGCTTTTTCCACTATCCCATTGGAAAAATTTGCACATAATAGATTGAGGAACTGTAAAAACTATTATTTCCTTTGTGTAATATGACCTTGTCAATTGGTGGATGACATACAGGGAACTTTGGTAACAGCAAACACTCAGGAATTGTACTGCATAAATTCATACAATTCTTCTCTGTACTTCCAGCGACCAAAATCATAAGAATTTTTAGGAACAGGAAATTACTATTGGGTCTAACAAGTCGATCCTTTTTTCTACCTACCCACCTTCTCGCTATATGCCTCTATCCCTTCTCTCTCCAAAACATTTAGCTGTTTCTTGAGCCTATTTGTACTGCCCACCTCAATGTCCTTAACTGGTAATTTATTTCACAACTCTAATTGCTTAATTAGAATTATTTTTTCTACATCATCTTCATTTTGCTTAAGTTCCAGTTCAGACATGTTTCCATATTTGAATAAAATGACCAAGTAAGTAATTCCAGACCATTTCTTATTTATAGCCAAGCTGCTTAATAGCAGGTTTACTGCAGATAGTTTTAATTCTTTCATCCATCTTTTTCCAATTAGCTAGTCATGGGGCAGCTTGTTCTACCAGAGGAAAATGAATTCTTTCAAACATTCAGTGGATAGGAAATCTATAAAATCATGGATAATAAATTCCTCAAAGAAACTGTGTAAGTTATAATTAATATGGAAGTGTAAAACACCAGGAATTTAAATTTGTACAATAGAAAGTCCAGATTACAAAACATGGGCCAGTTAAAGATCCAAAATCATGTTGGAAATGTATATCTTTCTGTGAGTATCACAATTAAAATTCTGGTGGAAAGTTGAAAAATTTGATTTTCGCAATAAAGCAGAAGAACATTACTTTACACGCACGGCATATTAGAATCATAGAGTAGTACAGCATAGACGGAGCCCATTTGGCCCATCAAGTCAGTGCCGGCTCTTTCGAAGAGCAATCCAGTTAGTCCCACTCCCCCGCTCTTTCCCCATATCCCTGCAAATTTTTTGTCCTTCAAGTACCTATCCAATTCCCTTTTGAAGGCTACTATTGAATCTGCATTCACCACCCTATCAGGCCGTGCATTCCAAATCCTAACCACTCGTTGCGTCTAAAGGACATGAGTGAACCAGATGGGTTTTTACAATCCAGTAGTTTCCTGGTCACCATTACGGATACTAGCTTTTTTAAGTAACAGATTTATTTAATTAACTGAATTTAAATTCCACAGCTGCCGTACTTGGATTTGAACTCGTGTGTCCGGATCATAGTCCAGGCCTCTGGATTACTAGTCCAGTAACATAACCACTATGCTACCGTTCCCAAGAGTGCGCTATTATTAATACATAAATGCTGCAGTGAGCATAGCATCACTGGTCTGTGATTTGAACACGGGACCTCCTACATATCAATCAGTGAAAGGTACTATATAAATGAAAGATCTGTCTTTCTTTTCTTCAAGGCATGATGTATTACATGAGAGACTGACTACCATGAATGAAGCCTTTAAAAAAGATAGTGTTCTGTGATTCTCCATCCGCACTCCAATTTAGCTGATTGACTAATTCAGCTGTTTTAAAGATACATCATGCCTCTCAACTGCCCTCTTTTAATCAAGATAACCTGACAAACAGCACAGCTGAGAAGAGGCAGCAGCACACAACACTCTCAAGCCAACAAAACTTTTCCAGTTCTACAAAAACCATGCTGTTGCCCAAGTGGTAATTCGAGTTTTCACCCTTTTTAACATATTGCACATTGAGGGGGACAAATTTGGTATCGCCCCGTTTGGGGCGCAATTATTGGCCAGGCGCTAAGTTTAGCGCCTGGTGCTAATTATCGCCTCCGACTGCAAACTTAGCTTCTATCGCCCTTGGAGGTGATTGGAGCACTAAATCAGGCGCTACACATCTCTCTTAAGGCGCTAACACCGAGGAGCGAGGCGCTACCTCAGAGCGCTGGCGAAGCTCATGTGATGTCAGTCAGCCAGCAATGGAACACAGACACACTGGCACCGGCCAGTTCTTAAAGGGGAGGGTCGATCTTGCTCTCCATCCACACCCTGCTCATTGCAGCCTTGAATCTCGGCCTGGAGAGACCTGTACATCAAATCTGCTGGAAAGAACAATGGAGGCGCCCAGGGAAAGAGCTCAGGGTGCAGCCCCCGTAATCTCTTCTAAATCGATGCAAGGAAAGTCAAATCAAAATGAACCTGCAAAGTGCTGCTTAGTACCCAAAACTCCTTCACACAGCGTTCAATCTCTCCAGAAGTCTCTCTCTCTCTCTCTCTCTCTCTCTCTCTGAATGCGTGGTGCAAAAATGTCGCCGACAAAAAAAGGCAGGAAGTGGTCGCCTTTAAATAGCGCTTCCCCAGTCCCTTCCCGACTGCAAAACGTTTCCCTCAACCTGTTGTTGCTAGCGGCAGGCGGAAAGACAGGGAGCGCCACTCAATATCCGGTCCGGGGCGCTACCGGGGCGTTGCACGCTCGACTGACGTCACGATCTGCGGGCGCAGGAGATCGTGGCGGTAGTGTTTAGCGCCGCCGCAAAATGTCTGGTCAATTCCGCGAGCGGCGCAAACATCGCCGCGCCCGGGCGCCAGTTGCTTTGCGCCACATTAGCGACCTCTTAGGGCGCTAACTGGAGGCGCCAAGCAACTGAATTTTCCCCCCGAGTGTTTTGGAATACACAAGGAAATATACACAATTGCAAAAAAGGGCATTCCGGATTAGAATCCACTCGCCATTCTCGATTTTCTGTATATTTTTAGATATTAAAAAATCATAAACTTTGCTGAAGAACACTAACATCATTCTTACTGACTTATAATAGCTCTAACCTGAGGTTTAAGCCAGGCATTACTGAAATATTTAGCAATGCAATAGTGATCCCCTGTGGCTGTACATGGGTACTGCAACAACAGTTAAAACCAGTTCACCAAGATGCTTCAGTGGAAATGATATTGGCCCGTAATTTGCGGTCAGCGGCGAGGCAAAGGTTGCTGCTGGCCCCGAAGTAAGCTTCCCACAAAGACCTCGCGATCTCTGTGGCAAGCAGGTCGGGTTTTCCGACGTGCAGTTGAAATCAGCGCAAGTTAATGGGGAATCCCTAACACGAGCTACTGTGACGTCAACAAGCTGTCTAAGCAGCCAATCATAATGCAGAATTCTCACCTGCCAAGAACCAGGAAGTGAGTAAGCTCTTTTGATTCTAACTTTTTAAAAATATTATAGAGAACAAAACAAAGATCAGGGTTCTCACATGGGGAAAAGGTAAACCTGAAATAAGGATGAACAAACATATTTTTTTAAATTAGAAATTAAAGTTTCTTAAAAATTGTAATTTTTATTACAATGGATAAATTTGACACTCAACAAAATTAAAATGAGTTTTTCAGGGCCATAACGTTGCTTTAGCAGTCAATACGCTGTTAAAAACTAATCTAAAAGGGTCTAACTTTTAATGGGGTATTTAACAGCGATATTACCGCGGAAGAGCCAAAGTTTTCGTCAGTTTCCCTGTGGGTCGGGTGGGGATGGGGGAAGCCAGTGTCGGAGCAGTGAATGACTGACCGCAACTTCAAGATTTCCGTGTTAGGATGCACCTGCACTACATGTGGTAGATTGGGAGACTACACTAAAAGGTATGAAAATGGACATACAATGGCTAACATTCAAGGAAATAATGCATAATTTGCAACAAACATATATTCCTCTAGGGCATAAAAACCCAAAAAGAAAAGTGATCCAACCATGGCTAACAAAAGAAATTAAAGCTAGTATTAAGTCAAAGGAGGAAGCTTATAAAGTTGCCAGAAAAAGTGGTCAGCCTGAGGATTGGGATCTTTTTAGAAATCAGCAAAGGAGGACCAAGAAATTGATAAAGAAAGGGAAAATGGAATATGAGCACAAACTAGCGAAAAATATAAAAACGGATTGTAAAAGTTTCTATAGGTATGTGAAAAGGAAAAGACTGGCGAAGGTAAATGTAGGTCCTTTACAGTCAGAAACGGGAGAATTTATAATGGGGAATGAGGAAATGGCTGAGAAATTAAATAAATACTTTGTTTTTGTTTTCACGGAGGAAGACACAAAAAACATCCCAGAAATACGAGAAAACCAAGGGTGTGACGAGAATGAGGAACTTAAAGAAATTATTCGTAAAACAAAACAGTACTAGCAAAATTAATGGGACTAAAAGTCGATAAATCCCAAGGACCGGATGACCTACATCCTATGGTTTTGAAAGAGGTGGCCATTGGGATAGTGGACACATTGGTTGTCATCTTCCAACATTCTATAGATTCTGGAATGGTTCCTGCAGATTGGAGGATAGCCAATGTAACCCCACTATTTAAGAAAGGAAGGAGAGAGAAAATGGGGAACTACAGACCTGTTAGCCTCACATCAGTAGTTGGGAAAATGCTGGAATCTATTATAAAGGATGCAATAACTGGGCACTTAGAAACTAATAGTAAGATTGGGCAGAGTCAACTTGGATTTATGAAAGGGAAATCCTGTTTGACAAACCTATTGGAGTTCTTTGAGGATGTAACTAGTGGAGTAGACAAAGGGGAACCGGTAGATGTGGTGTATCTGGATTTTCAGAAGGCCTTCGATAAGGTCCCACACAAGAGGTTGGTGAACAAAATTAGGGCACATGAATTGGGGGTAATATACTAGCATGGATTGAGAATTGGTTAACAGACAGAAAACAAAGAGTAGGGATAAACAGGTCTTTTTCAGAATGGCAGGCTGTGACTAGTGGGTAACGCAAGGATCGGTGCTTGGGCCCCAGCTATTCACAATCTGTATCAATGATTTGGATGAGGGTACTAAATGTAACATTTCCAAATTTGCTGATGACACAAAGCTAGGTGGCAGTGTCAGTTGCGAAGAGGATGTGAAGAGGACTTCAAGGGGATCTCGACAGGCTCAGTGAGTGGGCGAGAACATGGCAGATGGAATATAATGTAGATAAATGTGAAGTTGTCCACTTTGGTAGAAAAAACAGAAAGGCAGAGTATTTCCAAAATGGTGAAAGATTGGGGAATGCAGATGCTCAAAAGGACCTGGGTGTCCTTGTACATGAGTCACTGAAAGTGAATGTGCAGGTGCAGCAAGCCATTAGGAAGGCAAATGGTATGCTGGCCTTCATTACAAGAGGATTTGAGTACAGGAGTAAAGAAGTCTTACTCCAATTATATAGGGCCTTGGTGAGACCACACCTGGAGTACTGTGTACAATTTTGGTCTCCTTACCTAAGGAAGGATATACTTGCCATAGAGGGAGTGCAACGAAGGTTCACGAGATTGATTCCTGGGATGGCGGGACTGTCGTATGAGAAGAGATTGATTAAACTAGGCCTGTATTCTCTTGAATTCAGAAGAATGAGAAGGGATCTCATTGAAGCATACAAAATTATTACAGGGCTTGATAGGGTGGATGCCGGGAGAATGTTTCCCTTGGCTGGGGAGTCTAGAACCAGGGGCCACAGCCTCAAGATAAAGGGTAGGCCATTTAGGACTGAGATGAGAAGAAATTTCTTCACACAGAGGGTGGTGAATCTTTGGAATTCTCTACCCCAGAGGGCTGTGGAGGCTCAGTCATTGGGTATATTCAAAACAGAAGTCGATAGATTTCTGACTAGTAAGGGCATCAAGTGATATGGCGATAGGGCCGGTGAATGGAGTTGAGGCAGAAGATCAGCCATGATCTCATTGAATGGTGGAGCAGGCTCGAAGCGCTGAATGGCCTACTCCTGCTCCTATTTCTTATGTTCTTATCCTGAAGTTGCGGTCAGTTTCAAAGGGGTAATAACAGCGAATGCTGTTCGTTCCCTGCTATTACCCAACACAAATTCCAGGCCATTGTTTCTTTTATCAGATAATCACTGTTAACTCCCTCTATGCCATTTTAATTGGTGACTAAATTACCCTATGGGATGGAAAAAGGGAAAAGTGAAGCAAAACCTACAAAAGTTAATGAGTTGATCAGCAACAGTTTTAATTAACTTCTATTAGCTTTATTATAAAATCTGTACACTAAAGCAAAAGTGCAGTAAGATCCCATTCTACCAAACCCCTGAGTACTGAAACTCTGAAGTTACCAATGGGCCTGGCTATCCTAAGGGCTCTTCATCCATAGGAGTCACAATATTCTCGAAGGCTTCCCCTCTCAGCTTTCCTCTCACTGGCATTTTAATTCGGACAATAACTTTATACGGAACCAGTGTGTGCAGTGGAGTGCATCTTGCCTGTAATGCCAGTTGGTTACTGTCCTAATAACTTCCTTGACTGTCAGGCAGGGAGCGAGGCAGAATTCCAGCACTTCAATTTTAATCAGGGGTGTGTTTTAAAGAGTCAGTGAGTGGAAAAACTGGCTGGAGAAGCCTTCAGGATCATCAGGACTCAGCCAGGTGAGTAAGCTTCCCACACAGTTCCTACCACCAGTATTATAAAATTTGTAATCTTTCCATTTCGGGAACCCAATGCCAGCATCAAGCACTCGGGTACACCACGGTTGGTTGCAAAGTAAAGTTTCCCATAATGTGCTCAAACCTCAGAAGAGAACACCCTGCTGCACCACTGTGAAATTTTTCCAAGTTCATTGCTAGTCACCTTGTGGCCTTTCGGACTGAAATTAGCGATCTTTTGCCAATTGCTCAGAATTAGGGACAGTTTCGTCTTGGGGATCCATGCTCGTTAGGAACTGGGTTCAGACTATCCAGACTCATTTCGTGTAGCAGGTTTACAACCAGCAGACAGATAAAACTTTTACCTTAACAATCTGGGATGGATTTGAGTCCAAGCTGAAAGGTCAGTGTTTAACCCAGTCCAATTATGCAAAATATATAAATATACCACTTATTAGATTGATCCTGAATTCTGTAAGAAATTAACTTCTGAAACATTCAACATTTTGCTAAATGTTATCCCTTGTAGGCAAGACAACTACTGGTGTTAGGCATATTTTTAAAACAATACACCTTATAGCAGGCTTTATTACAGAGATATAAAAGGTCATTTTACTCCCTCTGCCCGATGGAAATGGGACGGCACCAGCGTTAAAATCGATGTGGTGGACTTCTCGGTCCATTTCTGCTTTGCCACTGTATTAGGAAACTTCATTAATCTAGAACATAGGACACCGATGTACTTTAGAGAGTCAACTAGGCAGAGAGTCAACTAGGCGGAGCCTACGCCATGCATGCTCCACTCAGTTGAACCCAGCAGTGAAGAGGAAGAGGTCCCATAAAGATATGTGAAAAGTTATTTTTGTGGGGCCAGGAGGAGCCTGGAAAGATAATAATTGGCAGTCCGGACAAGATTAATGAAATGAAACAGATCAAGTACTATGTTATTACAGATTTTACCTCATAGCCTAATCGTGCTGCCTTCTGCAGCAGTGTTTCGCCAGCATTCTTATTTACTATTAGCTTTCGTGTTTCAGATTGCGACTGTTGCCCTCTGGATGTCTCTGCTTGAGCAGATGGTGACCGTGACACTGTTGCATGTTTAACAGGAGTAACTGAGGATGTCCGCTTTTTCCAGCGGGCTGAATAATCACGTTGCTTCTTTGGTGATGGGCTCCAATCAGAATCCAGCATTAATGCTGAGCGCTTTAGGGAGCGGTTTTGCTTTACTTTAATCTATTACAAAACAAATATTTAACAGATCAATCAATGGGACAAATAAAAGAATTACATGCCATAACCTTACTAGACAACTCAACTCAATGTGTTCCTTTTCATCGTATATTTTAACATGTGGGAACTTGTATACCCCATGCAATAGATGCAGGCAGCTATAATTGGCTTGAATACTGAATCTACCATCTGATGACATTAAATTGCTTCATTTATTAGAGACTTAATCTAGTTTACAATAAAAAAAAATGGTGCAATTAAAATAATAGGAAAAATAATTACATTCAAACATGCTTAACATTTGTATACTAATATTGCCCAGCATTATTATAGGTTTAAATCTCACAAAGTTTTTCTTTGTTTATTCATTAACACATCAATGCTTTAAAATAGTGTAACCTGATGTTTTATTTCAAAGAGTGGTGCGGGAGGAAGGGCTTCAGTTCATGGGGCACTGGCACCAGTACTGGGGAAAAGGGTGCTGTTCCGTTGGGAAGGGCTCCACTTAAACCGGGCTGGGACCAGTGTCCTGGCGAACCAAATAACTAGGGCAGTAGACAGGGCTTTAAAGTAATGAAGGGAGGGTGGGGATTCATAAAGAGTAAATTTAAAAGCAGCGAGAGAAATGTCAAGGCTCTAGAGCAGAGGTTAGGGTAAAAATAAGCAGAGTGGGTCAGGAAGGGACAGAGAGAGTAACAAATGTAATAGGGCATCAGTGACTAAGGTGACATCAGGGAAAAATAGAAATAAGTCAAAGCTAAAGGCACTATATCTGAATGTGTGACGCATTCGCAACAAAATAGATGAATTATTAGCGCAGATAGAAATTAACAGGTTTGATCTAATAGCCATAACGGAGACGTGGTTGCAAAGTGGCCAAGGTTGGGAACTAAATATTCCAGGATACTTAACTTTTAGAAGAGATAAGCAAAATGGAAAAGGAGGAGGGGTAGCCCTGATAATAAAGGATGGGATAAAGACAGTAGAGAGAAAGGACCTTGGCTCCCAAAATCAAGAAGTAGAATCAGTTTGGGTGGAGCTGAGAAACAGCAAGGGGCAGAAAACATTGGTGGGAGTTGTTTATAGGCCCCCAAATAATAGTTGTAATGTAGGGCAGAGTATATAGGAAAAAAAAATAGAAAAATAGGAGCAGGAGTAAGCCATTCGGCCCTTCGAGCCTGCTCCGCCATTTAATATGATCATGGCTGATCATCTATCTCAATACCATATTCCTGCTCTCTCCCCATATCCCTTGATGCCTTTTGTGTCCAGAAATCTATCTATCTCCTTCTTAAATATATTCAGTGACTTGGCCTCTACAGCCTTCTGAGGTAGATAATTCCACAGGTTCACCACCCTCTGAGTGAAGACATTTCTCCTCATCTCAGTCCTAAAAGTCCTACCCTGTATCCTGAGACTGTGACCCCTCGTTCTAGACCCCCACCAGCCAGGGGAAACATCCTCCCTGCATCCAGTCTGTCTAGCCCTGTAAGAATTTTATACGTTTCAATGAGATCCCCTCTCATTCTTCTAAACTCTAGTGAATACAGGCCTAGTCGACCCAATCTCTCCTCATATGACAGTCCTGCCATCCCAGCAATCAGTCTGGTGAACCTTCGCTGCACTCCCTCTATGGCAAGTATATCCTTTCTTAGGTAAGGAGACCAAAACTGCACACAGTACTCCAGGTGTGGTCTCACCAAGGCCCTGTACAACTGTAGTAAGACATTCTTGCTCCTGTACTCAAATCCTCTTGCAATGAAGGCCAACATACCATTTGCCTTCCTAACTGCTTGCTGCACCTGCATGTTTGCTTTCAGTGACTGGTGTACAAGGAGACCCAGATCCCTTTGTACATCAGCATTTCCCAATCTATCACCATTTAAATAATACTCTACCTTTCTGTTTTTCCTACCGAAGTGAATAACTTCACATTTATCCACGTTATACTGCATCTGCCATGTATTTGCCCACTCACTCAACTTGTCTAAATCGCCTTGAAGCCTCTTTGCATCCTCCTCACAACCCCACCTAGTTTTGTGTCGTCAGCAAACTTGGAAATATTACATTTGGTTCCCTCATCCAAATCATGGATATATATTGTGAATAGCTGGGGCCCAAGCACTGATCCCTGCGGTACACCACTAGTCACCGCCTGCCACCCCGAAAAAGACCCATTTATTCCTACTCTCTGTTTCCTGTCTGTTAACCAATTTTCAATCCATGCCAGTATATTACCTCCAATCCCATGTGCTTTAATTTTGCACAATAACCTCTTATGTGGGACTTTATCAAAGACCTTCTGAAAATCCAAATACACCACATCCACTGGTTTTCCCTTATCTATTCTACCAGTTACATCCTCAAAAAACTCCAGTAGGTTTGTCAAACACCATTTCCCTTTCATAAATCCATGTTGACTTTGTCTAATCCCGTTGATATTTTCTAAGTGTTCTGTTATCACATCCTTTATAATAGACTCTAGCATTTTCCCTACTACTGATGTTAGGCTAACTGATGTAGTTCCCTGTTTTCTCTCCCTCCTTTTTTAAATAGTGGGGTTACATTTGCCACCCTCCAATCTGCAGGAACTGTTCCAGAATCTATAGAATTTTGGAAGATGACAACCAATGCATCCACTATTTCCATGGCTACCTCTTTTAGTACTCTGGGATGCAGATTATCAGACCCTGGGGGTTTATCAGCTTTCAGTCCCATTAATTTCTCCAGCACTATTTTTTTACTAATACTAATTTCCTTTAATTCCTCCTTCTCGCTAGACCCTTGGTTCCCTAGCATTTCTGGGAAGTTATTTGTGTCCTCTTCCATGAAGACAGAACCAAAGTATTTGTTTAATTGCTCTGCCATTTCCTTGTTCCCCATTATAAATTCTCTCGTTTCTGACTGTAAGGGACCTACATTTGTCTTCACTAATCTTTTTACTTTTTACATACTTGTAGAAGCTTTTACAATCCACTTTTATGTTCCTTGCAAGTTTACTCTCATACTCTATTTTTCCCCTCTTCTTCAATCTCTTGGTCCTTTTTTTTATAAATCAGGAAATTAGAGGGGCATGTAACAAGAGTAATACAGTGATCATGGGGGTTACTCTACATATAGACTGGGCAAACCAAATTTGCAGTAATAGTGTGGAGGACGAATTCATGGAATGTATGCAAGACAGTTTTCTAGATTAGTATGTTGAGGAACCAACTAGGGAACAGGCTATTTTAGATCTAGTATTGTGCAATGAGAAAGGGTTAATTAATAAACTTGTAATAAAGGGGCTTTAGGGAAGAGTGACCATAATATGATAGAATTTTATATTGAGTTTGAAAATGATTTAGTTAAATGCAAACCTAGTCTCTTAAATCTAAACAAAGCGAGCTACATAGGTATGAGGGGCGAGTTGGCTACGGTAGATTGGGAAACTACATTAAAAGGTATTATGGTAGACAAGCAATGGCTAGCATTTAAAGAATTAATACATCATTTACAACAAATATACATTCTTTTAAGGCACAAAAACCCCACAGGAAAAGTGGTCCATCCGTGGCTAACAAGAGAAGTTGAAGATAGTATTAGGTCAAAGGAAGAGGCTTATAATGTTGCCAAAAAGAGTAATAAGCCTGAGGATTGGGAGGATTTTAGAATTCAGCAAAGGAGGACCAAGAAATTGATAAAGAAAGGGAAAATAGAATGAGAGTAAACTAGCGAGAGACATAAAAACAGACTGTAAAAGCTGCTATAGGTATGTAAAAAGGAAAAGATTAGCAAAAGTAAATGTGGGTCCCTTACAGGCTGAGACAGGAGAAGTTATAATGGGGAATAAGGAAATGGCGGAGAAATTAAACAAATACTTTGGCTGCGATTTTGCCGGCTCTCAGAGGGCGGGTTTGGAGGCGGGTCAGAGGTTAAATTCGTTTTGGTTGACGGCGGGTTCCGATCCCGCCATCATCCCGCCTCCAAACAGCTTTCCCAAGTATCGGGTCCCCAATTTGCAAATGGACCCGACACCTAGCGGCGGGAAGCGGATTAAAAGCAATTACCTGCCTATTAACAGCTACTTGCCAGTTGTTTTTAGCCTGTTTTTGGATTTTCCCCCTTCTGGGTCGGCTTTCCCGACGTCCGGACACCACGCCAGGTAAGTGTGGCGTGTTGGGAGTTTGTTGTAATGTTTGTGGAATAATGACAGCTGCAGAAGTGGCGTGAAGGATCCAATGTTGCACATGGTGAGTTTCAGAGGAAAGAAAATGTTGGGTACTGCATTTTAAATACAGTTACAGATTTCTTTAGCTTACAAGTTTTTAAATCCATGTCCAGTGCCACCTCATTGGGAGAACCTCACTCACCAGTGACAGATCGCTTCTGACGTTAGTGGGAGTGGTATATAGACCTCCAAACAGTAATACGGAGGTTGGGGACGGCATTAAAAGGGAAATTAGAGAAGCATGCAGTAAGGGCACAGCAGTCATCATGGGTGACTTTAATTTACATATAGATTGGGCTAACCAAATTAGTAAAAATACTGTGGAGGAGGAATTCCTAGAATGTTTACGGGATGGTTTTCTGGAACAATATGTCGAGGAACCAACCAGAGATCAGGCCATCTTAGACTGGGTATTATGCAACGAGAAAGGATTAATTAGCAATCTTGTTGTACGAGGCCCCTTGGGTCAGAGTGATCATAATATGATAGAATTCTTCATTAGGATGGAGAGTGAAGTGGTTGAATCAGAGACTAGGGTCCTGAATTTAAATAAAAGGAAACTACGATGGTATGAGGCGCGAATTGGGTAGGATTGATTGGGGAATGTCACTCAAAGGGTTGACGGTGGATAGGCAATGGCAAACATTCAAAGACTGCATGGATGAACTACAGAATTTTTTCATCCCAGTGTGGCATAAGAATAAAACAAAAAGGGTGACTCAACCGTGGCTAACAAGGGAAATTAGGGATAGCATAAGATCCAAGGAGAGGGCATATAAATTGGCCAGAAAAAGTGGTAACCCTGAGGATTGGGAACAGTTTAGGATTCAACAAAGGAGGACAAAGGGATTAATTAAGAAGGGGAAAATAGAATATGAAAGTAAGCTTGCTGGGAACATAAAAACTGACTGTAAGAGCTTTTATAGATATGTGAAGAGGAAAAAATTAGTGAAATTAAGTGTAGGTCCCTTGCAGTCAGAAGCGGGGGAAGTTATAATGGGGAACAAAGAAATGACAGACCAATTAAATGCATATTTTGGTTCTGTCTTCACAAAGGACGACACAAATAACCTCCCAGAGATGTTGGAGAACATACGGTCTGATGAAAGGGAGGAACTGAAAGAAATCAGTATTTGCAGGGAAATGGTGTTAGGGAAATTGATGGGATTGAAGGCCGATAAATCCCCAGGGCCTGATAATCTACATCCTAGGGTACTTAAGGAAGTGGCCCTAGAAATAGTAGATGCATTGCTGATCATCTTCCAACATTCGATGGAATCTGGAACTGTACCCATGGATTGGAGGGTAGCTAATGTTACCCCACTATTCAAAAAGGGTGGTAGAGAGAAAGCGGGGAATTACAGACCGGTAAGCCTGACATCGGTAGTGGGGAAAATGCTAGAGTCCATTATAAAGGATGTAATAGTTGAGCACTTGAAAAACAGTGACAGGATCGGACAAAGTCAACATGGATTTACAAAAGGTAAATCGTGCTCGACTAATCTACTGGAATTTTTTGAGGATGTAACTGGGAAAATAGATAAGGGAGAACCAGTAGAGATGTGGTGTATTTGGACTTTCAAAAGGCTTTCGATAAGGTCCCGAATAAGAGATTAGCGTGTAAAGTTAAGGCACATGGGATTGGGGGCAAGGTATTGACTTGGATAGAGAACTGGTTGGCGGACAGAAAGCAGAGAGTAGGAATTAATGGGTCTTTTTCCGAGTGGCAGGCAGTGACTAGTGGGGTACCGCAGGGATCGGTCCTTGGACCCCCAGCTATTCACAATATACATTAATGATCTAGATAAGGGAACTAAATGTAATATCCCCAAGTTTGCAGATGACACAAAGCTGGGTGGGAGTGTGTGCTGCGAGGAGGATACCGAGAAACTCCAGGATGATTTGGACAGGTTGGGTGAGTGGGCAGAAGTGTGGCAGATGCAATATAACGTGGATAAATGCGAGGTTATCCACTTTGGTGTCAAAAACAGAAAGGCAGACTATTATCTGAATGGCAATAGATTGGGAGAAGGGGAAGTGCAACGCGATCTGGGTGTCCTTGTGCACCAGTCGCTGAAGGTAAGCATGCAGGTGCAGCAGGCGGTGAAGAAGGCAAATGGTATGTTGGCCTTCATAGCGAAAGGGTTTGAGTATAGGAACAGGGATGTCCTGCTGCAGTTGTACAGGGCCTTGGTGAGACCACACCTTGAGTACTGTGTGCAGTTTTGGTCGCCTTATCTGAGGAAGGATGTTCTTGCCATGGAAGGAGTTCAGCGAAGATTCACATGGCTGATACCTGGGATGGCAGGAATGACGTATGAGGAGAGATTGGGTCGGTTGGGCTTATACTCGCTGGAGTATAGAAGAATGAGAGGGGATCTCATCGAAACATATAAAATTCTGACAGGTCTGGACAAACTAGATGCAGGAAGAATGTTCCCGATGGTCGGAGAGTCCAGAACCAGGGGTCATAATCTAAGGATAAAGGGTAAGCCATTTAGGACAGAAATGAGGAAGAATTTCTTCACCCAGAGAGTGGTGAACCTGTGGAATTCTCTACCACAGAAGGTAGTTGAGGCCAAGTCATTAAATATATTCAAGAATGAGTTAGATATATTTCTTAAAGCTAAAGGTATCAAGGGATATGGGGAGAAGGCAGGTACAGGGTACTGAGTTTGGATGATCAGCCATGATCTCATCGAATGGCAGAGCAGGTTCGAGGGGCCGAATAGCCTACTCCTGCTCCTATCTTCTATGTTTCTATGACATCTCGCCTGCAGCTGCCATCTATTCCAGCCTATGGAGGGAGTCATTAGAGAGGCTGGGTGCAAGAGGTCACCTTTGTGCAGTGTTTTCAGCACCTCAATGCTGTCAAACACTGAGAAATCAACTGTCAAAATGAAATTGTGCGTGGTCCCTTTAAGGAAACCGGCAGATGACACGTCATCAAATGACATCATCAGACCCGCTTCCTGTTAATTGGCCGGCAAGCCCGCAGGGTGGGCTTAACAAGGTCAATCAAGGCAAAAGCAGCTGGGGGCGGGACTGGAAGCCGGAAACCAGCTGACCCGCACTCAACCCTCCTCCATTAATAAAGTCGCGGCCTTTGTGTCTGTCTTCACGGAAGAAGACGCAAAAAACTTCCCGGAAATAGTGGAGAACCAAGGCTCTAGCGAGAATGAGGAACTGAAAAAAATTAGTATTAGTAAAAAAAAGTACTGGAGAAATTAATGGGAATGAAAGCCGATAAATCCCCTGGACCTGATGGTCTACATCCTAGGGTTTTGAAAGAGGTGGCTATAGAGATAGTGGATGCATTGGTTGTCATTTTCCAAAATTTCATAGATTCTAGAACGGTTCCCGCAGATTGGAAGTTTGCAACTGTAACCCCACTATTTAAGAAAGGAGGGAGAGAGAAAACGGGGAACTACAGACCAGTTAGCCTGACATCAGTAGTAGGGAAAATGCTAGAATCTATTATTAAGGACGTGGTAACAGGGCACTTAGAAAATCATAATAGGATTGGGCAGAGTCAACACGGATTTATGAAAGGGAAATCGTGTTTGATAAATCTGTTAGAATTTTTTGAGGTTGTAACTAGCAGAATAGATGAGGGTGAACCAGTGGATGTGGTGTATTTGGATTTTCAGAAGGCATTCGATAAGGTGCCACACAAGAGGTTATTAAACAAAATTAGGGCTCATGAGATTGGGGGTAATATACTAGCATGGATTGAGGATTGGTTAATGGACAGAAAACAGAGAGCAGGAATAAACGGGTAATTTTCAGGTTGGCAGGCTGTAACTAGTCGGGTACCGCAAGGATCCGTGCTTGGGCCTCAGCTATTCACAATCTATTATCAATGATTTGGATGAGGGGACCAAATGTAATATATCCAAGTATGCTGATGAAACAAAGCTGGGTGGAAATATAAGTTGTGAAGAGGATGCAAGGAGGCTTCAAGGGGATATAGACAGGCTAAGTGAGTGGGCAAGAACATGACAAATGGGATAGAATGTGGAGAAATGTGAAGTTATCCACTTTGGTAGGAAAAATAGAAAAGCAGAGTATTTTTTAAATGGTGAGAGATTGGGAAAGGTTGGTGTTCAGAGGGACCTGGGTGTCCTTGTACATGAATCACTGAAAGTTAATATGCAGGTACAGCAAGCAATTAGGAAAGCAAATGGTATGTTGGCCTTATTACAAGAGGATTTGATAAGAGTAAAGATGTCTTACTGCAATTATATAGGGCCCTGGTGAGACCACACCTGGAGTATTGTGTACAGTTTTGGTCTCCTTACCTAAGGAAGGATATACTTGCCATAGAGGGAGTGCAACGAAGGTTCACCAGACTGGTTCCTGGGATGGGGGGATTATCCTATGAGGACAGATTGAGTAGACTAGGCCTATATTCTCTAGAGTTTAGAAGAATGAGAGGTGATCTCATTGAAACATACAACATTCTTACAGGGCTTGACAGGGTAGATGCAGGGAGGATGTTTCCCCTGGTTGGGGAGTCTAGAACCAGGGGTCACAGTCTCAGAATAAGGGGTCGGCCATTTAGGACTGAGATGAGGAGAAATTTCTTAACTCAGAGGGTGGTGAATCTTTGGAATTCTCTACCCCAGATGGCTGTGGAGGCTCAGTCGTTGAGTATATTCAAGACAGAGATCGATAGATTTTTGAATATTAAGGGTATCAAGGGATATGGGGATAGTGCAGGAAAGTGGAGATGAGGTAGAAGATCAGCCATGATCTTATTGAATGGCGGAGCAGGCTCGAAGGGCCAAATGGCCTACTCCTGCTCCTATTTCTTATGTTCTTATTTTGTTAAAATCATAATTCTATTCTCCAGGTCAAATAAATAACTTGAAACCCTCATCTATGCTTTTGTCACACCAGACTAAACAATTTCTAATGCTCTCCTGGCTGGCCTCCCATCCTCCACTCTCCATAAACTTCAGCTCCTCTATAACTCTGCTGCCGTATCCTATCGCACATCAAGTCCCACTCATTCATCCCACCTGTCCTCAATGACTTGCACTGGCTCTCGGTCCCCCAATGCCTCAAAATTAAAATTATCATCCTAGTGTTTAAATCCCAACATGGCCCTGCCCCTCCCTATCTCTAGAACATCATCCAGCCCTACAAACCCCCTGAACTCTCCATTCCTCTGAGTGTGGCCTCTTGTGCATTGCCCACTTCCTTCACCCCGCCATCGGCAGGTCTGCTTTCAGTCACCTCGGCACTACGCTCTGGAATTCCTTTCCTTAGCCCCTCCACCGCTCTCTCCTCCTTTCAGACTCTCCTTAAATCCCACATATTTGACCAAGCTTTTGGTCTGCCTTCCTAATATCTCATTTATTGGCTCAGCAGCCTTATTTTGATTAAGCACCTGTGAAGCACCTTGAAACATTTTTCTACTTTACAGGCACTGTACAATGTAAGGTGTTGCTGTTGTAAATTGTTTACCTTGTGTTTTCCTTGGTTGTTTGCATCTTCTTCTGATGACTGGGGCCCACTAATGTGCTTTGTTTTACATTTACGTTTTCCTGATGGTTTTTCTGACTGGTTCTGACTTGGAGATTCTTGTGTGTGGCTCAAGTCGAGAGCTCCTGGGCTGCAAGCTTCTTTACGTTTCCGTAAACTTCCTGACACAGGAGTGCTGCGTCTGACACTCAGATTCCAGTCGGTACTGGGCAATTTGCCTGAAGGAGCTAGCCTCTTTCGTGGTGAAATGGGAGGAGTCCATGTGCCTAAAAAGAAAACTGCAATATAGTTAACTTGACTAGACTCCAGCTTTGCTCTACATCTGTAAGCGCCTATGAAATTGTATCCTGGCTGGAACACAAAATTCCCCAGTTACAATCCATGCTTGGCATCAGTGCAGCATGATCTTTTGTAACACCAAATGTGTAGTATGATGTTGTACAAAACTGGTCTAATAGATCAACTACAACATTCTTACTTGCCCCAGGAGATGCTTGCAGTTGGACGCCAACTGAGAAGCAATGCTGGCATTATACTCATCAAGTGAGATATGAGCTGTCAGCACACTACACAGACACCATTAAGTCATGAAGGAATGTCTGAAATTGCCATATGCTCCTCCAGTTGTCTCTCCTCTTCTTCTTCCTCCTTCTCTTGAGAAAACGGGGCCAGTGTATCAGCACTTCTGCAAAGCAACAACTTGTCTAAGACAACTCAGTCAAAGCCACAGAACCCAAAGTTGCCCTAGCATCTACCAGTGCCTCAGCTAGTACTGGGGTTGAACCCTATGAAATTATGCTGCATGGGGTGGTGTTGTGGCTAGTGGGGAAAGGTAGATGATTCTTTAAGTTGTGTGCGTGTCAGGGCAGGTTTTCAATGGCTGAGGATATAATACAAAATACGTTCTTGAGGAAATCCTTCAGAGATTTCTCAAACAATACTTTGTCCTTTCTTGTATGAGAAATATGGTTGTGTCAGTGGTTTGGTTTTAATTTGCTGTTGTTTGGTGCCAAGAGTCAACCTATATAAGAGTTAGTTTTGGAGCTACGGAATTTGTTTTAGGTAGCAGCAGGCACTGTGGCCGGAATTTTCTCCAGGGATGCGGGTTGGGGGCAGGAGGCCTCCTAGGCGGGCAGGAAACCTGGGAGGCCGGGTTTCCTGCAGGCCCTGCTGACTTTAACGGCAGGGCCTGATTTGCATGTGAGGCCTCGAATTCTCGCCCGCAGCCATCTAGATTGAGAGGCTGGCTGGCTGCGGGCAGGTAGGCCTGCAGATGCGAGGGGTCGGTCTGGGGGAGAGATCGTGGGGGCTGCATTCAGCATCGGGGATTGCGGGAGGGGGGGGGTCGGCGTCGGGGATCGCGGGTGGAGGGGTCAACTGGAGCATCGGCGGGGTGCAGAGGGGATCGAGGCCGGCCACTGGAGGATTGTGGCCAGCTTCAGCATCATCGGTGGGGGGGGGACTCATGGTAGGGATTGGAGGCTGAGGATGGCGATCGGAGGCCTCGTGGGAGTGTCTCCGATCGCAGGGGGTTGGTTAGGTAGGGACCCTGGATCCAGGAGGTAGGTATAAAACCACTGATGCAGCAGTCCCCACCTCGGTTTAATGGCCGGGTCTCACAAATTGTGTGAAACCTGTCCACATGCAGTTAAAAACAAAATGGAGTGAAAAAAAAGGCTTCAGCCTCATTATAATATTTAAATTGACGTTCCGCCCTCTGGGAGCGAGTTGGCTGTCCGCCCCCTGCACCGCCTCCGTGAAAACCGGAAGTGGGCGGGTTGGAGACGGGATCAGGTCAGGGATCCCATTGTTAACAATTTAACTGCCTCCACGCTCCAAACCCACTGTTTTTTTTAGGGGAAAATTCCGGCCTGCGTCACTGGTTGGAAGCAATTAAATTGCCTAAATGCCACTTGGCAAATGGACAACATGGTCTCTTACCCAATGTCATACCATAGAACTACAGAACGATACAACAAACCCAAAGGTTGGGCCAATGCTGGAAATGGATGCACATAGTTCAGAAGCTCCCAAATTTTCCCCAGCCATATAAGCTAACAAGGTATGCAGCTCAACTGTTGCATTTTGCATGAATGCTACTGAAACACTCCCTGCCACACTCAATTCTCTGTTTGACCTGGGAGCAGATGAGTGCTGAACTCCAAGGTCTCTCTATACTGAGAAAATTGAGCTTCAACATTTTTGTAGCCAGGATCATTTCCCAGCAAAGAAACATCCCATTAAACTCTTATGCTGAGTTTTGAGCGAACTTCACCGTTTGAAGAGTCATTCGTCAATAGAAGACAGTAAAAACAAGGATTGTGTGAATTGGTCACCAATAAGGATTAGTGACATTCCATACAGATTTTAAAATATACGTTTCTAAAAGTGGTAAGGCATACAATGCTCAAAAGACACTGAACTTTACCTGCAGTAACTGTTTTCCGTGTTTGTATCCCCGTGCTATCTTGATTTTGCTCCCCTTTGTGTAAAGATATTTCAGAATCCTCCTCACTCTGGAGCTTCTTCCTACTGCCTCTTGTTTGTGTCTTGATGGTAGAATTTTGCTTATTACTATTTTTACAATTCCCATCAGTCTCTGCTATACAACTCAAGTCATGTGGTTCCAATCTATCCTGTTCACCCACTTCAGCAATCAAGTTGTCAGTCCTCCCCACCTCACTCTCTTCTTTGGTCTCTTTATCCTCCGTTGTAAACAGCTCCTGACCCCTTGAATTCTTCTTTTCTTTTATATCATCTTCCACTTCCTCATGCATACGCTGACTTTCCTCCAATGTACTGTTCGTTTGATCACAGGTCACATGCACAGATGAGCCACAAAAACTTTCTGCAACACACAAATTAAAAACTCCTTTGTAATATATAAAAACATTTTAATCATCCTGTGTTTTCAGAATATTATATGGTTGTAATCTGCAGTTGCCTATGTCAAAATCATTTTCCTGTAACTTTGCACCAATGTAAAAGGCCCATTAGGATATTGATGCTATTTCATCACATTGTTTTTCATTACCAGCTGCCCCTGCAACCTTATAAATCAACTCACCTGGATGAAATCAAACAGACTTTTTTATGCCAATTCCCCCCCAGCTCTTCCTTGAGTATGGTTTCAGAGGTGCCAGCAGCCTTCCAACACCTTGACTAACTGACCATTTTTTGTATGTGAGCCAGGAGAGTGAATGGGTATGGGTAAAAGCAGAGGGAGATTTGTTCTGTAGTTGGTCTGTTATACCTCACTGGAAATTCTTCATTGAGGGCCCCAAATTCCACCATCCTTACTCCTCTGTCAGAAGTGTGTTGGGGTAGGACTTCTAGCTGCCTGTGCCCTAGAGTTGGACCCATCCCAAATGGGGAGTCAAGACTAAGAACAGTCTTCAGGCGAAGCAGAGTTGGCAACTGCAGTATAATTTGACTAGGGAATGCAGACGTAATTCAATCCCCAATTTAAAAGTCATACATTCTGTTCTTTTCTCGTTATAGATTCCAATGTCCACATTTATAACGGAAATTACCTATGTAAATTTGTCACATTGTAATTAAACCTTCGCAGCAGTTTGACTTTCTAAAGGATCTCTGTAAACACTGAATTTTGTGTTTTGTGACATGTATCTCTGTGCCTGTCTCTCTCTCAAAAACAGGCACACAGCTATAAGACAGAGGAAACAATCTAATTATTATCAACAAGATACAATTTTAATGGATATGGTAATTACAGCTATCAAAATTCAACACATTAACTTATTATAAAAAACAAATTTGGAGGAAAGACATTTTGGCTGGGATTTTCCCATTTCCCACCTATACAGAGCGGGGTGGGGGGGCCCTGAAGTTTGACTGACAGGCTGGCTTCCAGTCAGGCGGGAAACGCTGGCTGACCAGGACAACACAGCAAAAAGTAGGTGCTGGGTCCTGGGGGAGGGGTCTGATCCCTGATATGAGTCGCGATCCCCAGGGGGGGTCCAATCCCCGACCCTGGTGGGGGGTTAGATCGATCCCTGGGGGAGGGGGGGGGCTCCGATCCCCGACCCCAGGGAGGGGCGGGCTGCTGGTGGGTGAGCTTGGGGGCCAGGAGGAAGCACTCCTGCTCCTCCCAGCCCACAGGGATTGCCCCCCGAGTCTGTGCCCACTTCGTTGCAGCTACCGGGAATCCCCCATGATCCCCAGCCATCTGCAGTTAAACCTGCACAGCAAATTAAAGCAGAGGCTTCAGGCCTCATTATAATATTTAAAATGCCAACCCGCCTTCAGGCAGCGGGTTGGTTGCCTGACCCCGTCCTGCCTGAGTAAAAGGTGAAAGTGGGCAGATTGGAGGCGTGTTGGGGTTGGGTTTTAAATTTTTACAACTTTCACTTTCCCCCTCCGCCTCCAACCTACCTGTTATTTCATGTGAAAATTTACCACTCTGTCTCTTCATCTGTCATTTCTAACTATGAGCATGAAGTCAGCGGCCCAGTTATGCCACCTATCCAAAGCCAGCGCTGGAAGCCCGAAACATTTTCAGGTTCGAGCCTCATCAGCATAATTCGGATGAGCTGCTGAGTACTCAATGAGTGCCACACCAGGAGAGGGGGAATCTGGCAGCTCCGTGAGCAAGTTGAGTTGGAAATCAGCACCGAAAGTCAGTGGGGGGGGGGCTCTAACCTGCGGCTAGCAGTGAGCCACAGTATTTTTATAGAGCACCCGTGCCCCACAAAATGTTCCAAACCGTTTTTGGAGTGGCCTCCAGTGGTCCCTTTAAGAGCTGCTGTTTAGACTGCTCACCATTTGGTACAAATGAACAGAGCACACAAACGAGGAACTACAACCCATGTAGGACCGTGATTTGTAAATGTAAACAGCCTGCCACCAGTTTTAGGAAGCCATTCTGTGCACCCATTTACAGGCTCGCCTGAAAACTGCATTAAGTGGGAGTTGGGCGTACAAGAGGTGGCTGAGATGCACCCCTCCACTGCTGACCGCTCGTTTTTCAGTTGAGAAGCGGGCAGGCAGCAGTTGGAAATCTGTTAGCAATTAGAATGTTTACATTTTCTAACTGTCAACACAACACAAGTGATAATTAGGTGAGATAACTAGAGGCTGACGCCTTCAAAATTCAGTGCCTCAATTTTACCTCTACCTCTCCTCCTTTAAGTCGCTCCTTAAAACCCACCTCTTTGACCAAGCTTTTGGTCACCTGTCCTAATATCTCATGTGGCTCGGTGTCAAATATTGATCTGATAACGCTCCTGTGAAGTGCCCTGGGATGTTTTACTACGTTAATGGTGCTATATAAATGCAAGTTGTTATTGGTGTGGATTTAAAAAAAAATAAACTCAGTTACAATGAAGAAAATAAGGGAATTTAAAATTCTCTCCAATCTCCGGGAAAGGGGCAGTGTTGCAGTTAAAATGGAGTGCCTGCATTTCCCACGCTATTCCCCTTTTAACTTTGTTGGTTTTGGCAGTGGATAAATGCAAATCAAGGCCCCATGATGTACATGGGGCTCCGATGGCACTTCAACACACTCCTGAGTGGGGCGTCCATGTGGCCGCCCGTCAGGTAAGGTTGTCGCAAGGCCAGCCAGGCCCTCTAACTTGGTGCTTGCTCTTCGTATGACCCCTCCCTGCTCCCCACTTCACTGTTCAGTTTTCGCTTACCGCCCAAAATGGGTTAGAAGCTGACCGGCAGCATGCAAATGAGACCTGAAAATTAAAATCTACCTGACCTTCGACGAAGACATCCCTGCAGGGTTGCTGTCAACTCCCACTGTTTCTCTTAGCTTAATGCACTTTCTGAAGTGTATAGAACACAAAACTAAATTTATAACAATTATGTAATCAGTAGTCTCTTTTTTTCCCCACACACAAACAGCCCGGGCAATCAGTAGATTTCCTGTCACACACAACAGTAACAACTTGCTTTTATATAGTGCCTTTAATGTAGAAAAACATCCCAGGGCACTTCACAGAGACGGAAGACGACAAAAATAGACACTGAGAAAAGGAGGAGATAGTAAAATGGCTAACCAAGTGCTTGGTCAAAGAGGTGGGTTTTAAGGAGATCCTTATAGGAAGAGAGGGATGTAGAGAAGTTTAGGGAGGAATTGTAAAGTGTGGGACCTAGGCCCGAACACCAATGGTGGGGTAAATGGGTGGTGCATAAGAGGGCAGAGTCAGAGGGAGAGTTCAGGGGAGGAGGGGGTGATTGTATGGCCGGCGGAGGTTACAGACATACAGAGAGACAAGGCCATGATAGGATTTAAACACAAGGATAAGCATTTTAAATTTGAAGCATAGGGGGAATGGGAGCCAATGTAGGTCACCAAGGACAGAGTGATGGGTGAGTGTGACTTTGTTTGGGATAGGATAACAGAGTTTTGGATGAGCTGAAATTTATTGAGAATGGAAAATGGGAGGCCAGCCAGGAGAATATTGGATTAAGCAAGTTTGGAGATGACAAAGGTGCTGTGGCAGGGGTGGAGGCAAGAGATGCTATAGAGGTGGAGGTAGGCAATCTTTGTGATGGAATGTATATGAGGTCAGAAGCTCAGCTCAGGGTCAAATAGCATGCTAAAATTGGGAACAGTCTTATTTAGCTTGAGACAATGGCCGTGGAGAAGCATGGAATCAGTAGTGAGGGGTATGATGTTTCTGGTGGGGGCCAAAGATGATTGATTCCATGTTCCCACTGTTTAACTGGAGGAAACTGCGGCTCATCCAAGACTGGACATCGGGAAAGCAACCTGACTAGACAGAGGCAGTGAACGGGTTGAGAGAGTTGGGGGAAGAGGTAGAGCTGGAGGTCATCAGTGTACATGTGCAAGCTGACTCCATGTCTCCGTGATGTTACCAAGGGGCAACCATATAGACGATGAAAAAGAGGGGGGCCAAGGATAGATCCTTGGGTGATTCCAGAGTTAACAGTGCAGGGGTTGGAAGAGAAGCCACTGATAGAGAGGCTCTGGCTATGACTGTAAAGGTAAGAGTGAAACCAAGCAATGGTAATCCCACTGAGCTGGACAACGGAGGAAAAGCATCGGAAAAGGATGGTGTGGTTGACCATGTCAAAGGCTACAGAGAGGTCGAAGAAGACAAGGAGGGATAATGCACTATGATCACAGTGACAGAGAATGTCATTTGTGACTGTGGTTAGTGCTGTTTCAGTGCTGTGGCAGGGACGGAAACCTGATTGGAGAAATTCAAAATAACATGTTCAAGAATTTTGGAGAGGAAAGGGAGGTTGAAGATGGGGCTGTAGTTTACAAGGACAGAGGGATCAAGGGCAGGTTTTTTGAGGAGGGGTTGACAATGGCTGTCTTGAAAAGGAGGAGTCCGTACCTGAACAGAGGGAACTATTTACAATGTCAGCCAGCATGGGGGGCAGGAAGGGAAGTTGGGTGTTCAGTTTAGTGGGAATGAGGTCAAGGGGGCAGGAGGTGGGTCTCATGGACAAATGAGCTCCAAGAGAGCTTGAGGGGAAATAGGAGAGAAAATGGAGAAAAACCACAGGTCCAGACCTGGATCCTGGGGAGACATTTGGGTTGATGGGCATGGTAAAGAGGAAGCAGCAGAGGTAGCTGAACGGATGGTCTCAATTTTAGAGATTAGAGATTCTAAAGTGTGAATTTTTCACACTTGTTGGCTGTGAGGGTGGAGGGGGCAGGGGAAAAGGGTTTAATGAGATGATTGGTACTGGAGAAAAGAAGCAAGGGGTTATCTTTCTTTTCTAAGATGACTTTGGAGTAATGTGTGGTTTTGGCAGCGGACAGTGAGGCCTAATAGATCTTGAAATAATGCAACCAGAATTGGTGACGGATAGTTAAACCAGCTGTGTGCCAGATATGCTTAAATCTGCACCCCATGGACTTGAAGGGATGAATATGGGAGCCATATGAGGGGATCGACCAGGATAGGAGAGAGTGAAGGTTTTTCTGGGGACCAGGGCATCAAAGGTGGACAAGGAAGTATTGTGGTGAATGGAGGGCCAAAGGCTAGGCAGTTGGAATTTTGAAAGAGCAGTTGTAAGGGATCTGTGGAAGAATTTTTTCCAGGGACAGATAAAGAAGAAAGTGAGGCTTGAAAGGGGTAGGGAAATGTGGGTGGTGAGGAATACCAGAGACGCGAACAGCCTCTGTATTAAAAAAAAAGTATGCATGTTGAAAAATAAACTCCATAGAAATTTTAACTGAAGTAAAGATTATGAAATTTGACGTCTAGCTTTTCTTCAAATAATTTTGAAAAATTGTAGAGCATAAATTTTTCGAATCTAAAGAAAACTAAACCACCAGTGCAGCTGGCTGAATAGTAGCAATGTATTCTGGGGCAATTAAGTGAACTGCACTTACTCAAACTGCACAAACCAAATTCAATTCATAGCATCAGTCCAAACTTTTGAAGAGCCTGTGGCCTTCAAGTAAAAACTTTCATGAAAACAATAAAAGACACAACAGACATTTCAATGGATAAATTTAAATGTTATTGTGAAATATGCATTTTAAATTTTTATTTAAACCCTTATTTTGTACATTAGAAATTTCAGTTATTGCAAAAAAATGGTGGATGAAAAAAATTTCAGAAAGCATTTTGAGGGACTTGTGGGAACCTGATGGCTTGATTGCTAAATTCACTATAAATAGCACCCATCGTGTCACACATGCGTGACAGACAAATTGTAATGCTATTTCACAGTTAACAGTGTAATAGGTACTGCAGGCATTTACAAACAAGTATTCAAAGAAGCTCATGGTGTCATTCTTGGCTCAGTGGCAGCACTCTTGCCTCTGAATCATAAGGTTGTGGGTTCAAGCCCCATTCTGAAGACTTGAGAACATAATCTAGGCTGTTGCCTCAGTGCAATACTAGAACATAAGACGTAGGAGCAGGAGTAGGTCATTTGGCCCCTTGAGCCTGCTCCGCCATTCAATAAGATCATGGCTGATCTGATCTTGGCCTCAACTCCACTTCCCTGCCCGCTCCCCATAACCTTTGACTCCCTTACCTTTCAAAAATCTGTCTATCTCCACCTTAAATATATTAAATGACCCAGCCTCCACAGCTCTCTGGGGTAGAGAATTCCAAAGATTCACGAGAAGAAATTCTTCCTCATTTCCGATTTAAAAGGGTGCCCCCTTATTCTGAAACTATGCCCCCTAGTTCTAGATTCCCCCACGAGGGGAAACATCCTCTCTGCATCTACCCTGTCAAGCCCCTTCAGAATCTTATATGTTTCAATAAGATCCCCTCTCATTCTTCTAAACTCCAATGAGTATAGGTCCAACCTGCTCAACCTTTCTTCATAAGACAACCCCTTCATCTCCGGAATCAACCTCATGAACCTTCTCTGAATTGCCTCCAATGTAAGTATATCCTTCCTTAAATAAGGAGACCAAAACTGTACGCAGTATTCCAGGTGTGGTCTCACCAACGCCCTGTACAGTTGTAATAGGACTTCCCTACTTTTATACTCCATTCCTTTTGCATTAAAGGCCAACATTCCATTTGCCTTCCTAATTATTTGCTGTACCTGCATGCTAACTTTGTGATACATGTACAAGGACCCCCAGATCCCTCTGTACCGTAGCATTTTGTAACCTCTCCCCATTTAAATAATAATTTCCTTTTTTATTTTTCCTACCAAAGTGGATAACCTCGCATTTTCCCACATTAAACTCCATCTGCCAGATTTTTGCCCGCTAAGGGAGTGCTGCACTTTCGGAGGTGCTGTCCTTCGAATGAGACGTTAACCGGCCATTCATTCCCTCAAGTCTGTTCCCTCCATTCAATTAGATCATGGCTGATGTGTACTTCAACTCTATTTATCCATCTTTGCTCCATATCCCTCAATACCCTTTCCAAACAAAAGTCTACTGATATCAATCTTGAAAATTTTGTTTGACCCAACATCCACAGCCTTTTGGGGGATAGAGTTCCAGATTTCCACTACCCTTTGAGAGAAATAGTGCTTTCTGATTTCACTCCTAAATGGCCCAGCTCTAATTTTAAGATTATGCCCCCTTGTTTTCGATTTCCCCCACCAGAGGAAATAGTTTCTCTATATCTACCCTTTCAAATCCTTTTATCATTTTAAAGATCTGAATATGATCACCCCTCAACCTTCTAAACTCAAGGGAATACAAGCCAAGTTTATGCAATCTGTCCTCATAATATAACCTTTTAAGCCCTTCTAACATTCTGGTGAATCTGTGCTGTACCTCCTCTCAAGGCCAATATATATTTCCTGAGCTTCAGTGCCCAAAACTAAATGCAGTACTCAGATGGGGTCTGACCAAGGCTCTGTACAACTAAGGCCATGATGCGGAGATGCCGGTGTTGGACTGGGGTGGACAAAAATGAGAAGTCGCACAACACCAGGTTATAGTCCAACAGTTTTATTTGAAATGACTTTACCTGACGAAGGAGCAGCGCTCCGAAAGCTCGTAATTTCAAATAAAACTGTTGGACTATAACCTGGTGTTGTGCAACTTCTCATTTCTGTACAACTAAAGCATCACTTATAACATAAAACCAACATTCCATTAGCCTTTTTGCTAACTTTTTTGTACCTGTGCACTAGCTTTCAGTGATTTGTGTACATGGACACCTAAATCAGTTTGCTCTCCCACAGCTCCTAGGGGTAAAAATTGAGTCGCGCCCCATTTGGGGCGCTAACCTCGCCGGGGCGCGACTTTTAGCGCCCCGAAAAAATTAGCGGCCCCGCGCCGGAACTTCAGTGGTTGCGCCCCAAGAGGGAAGCGGGGCGCAACTGGAAGCACCCCGCATCCCTCTTGGGGCGCTGCGAGTGAATATCCTGGCGCTACGTGCCGCAGCGCCACGCGCTGCGGCACGTCGCGCCGCGGTATTGCAGGCCTTCCTCCCCTTCTTAAAGGGGAGGGGCCTTGCGCAGCGCGAACCGGGGCCCAGCTGGGCTCCCAGGGATCGGGAGTGCCGGCAAAAGAGCCCGGCACTCAAGAGAAGTGCCGGGCTCTTGGAGCGCAGCCGGCACTTCACGGTGGGGGGGCTTCACGGGGGCCGGGGACAGCAACGGGGGCAGGTGCTGGCAGGCGGCCAGCAACAAAAATGGCCGCCTGCCACCTCCCCTTTAAATATCGCCGCCCCGGCCGCACGTACGCCCCCCTGAACCCGTCGGACATAGCGTCTGGCGGTAAATCAGGGGGCGCGACTGAAGATCACGGCCGGGGCGCGAGCGGGGCGCTGCGCACGGCGATGACGTCATCGCCGGCGGCGCAGCGCCACAGGGCGCTACCGGCTGCCGCCGCCGCTAACCTCCCACTAAATTTTTCGGGAGGCGTGGGCGGCGCTGCGCCCGGGCGTTAGCTGCTTTACGCCCCATTAGCGCCCATTTAAGGCGCTAACGGGAGGCGCAAGCAGCTGAATTTTTCCCCCCTAGTCTCTCACCATTGAGAAAATATTCCGATTTATTTTTTCTCAGATCCGAAGTGGATGACTTCACACTTCCCCACATTGAACTCCGCCTGCCATAGTTTTGCCAACTCACTTAATGTGTCTATTTCCTTTTTGTAACTTCCCGCTCCTATCTACACAACTTACTGTGCATCCTAGCTTAGTGTCATCTGCAAATTTCAATATAGAGCTCTATTTCTGCATCCAAGTCATTTATATGGTGAAAGCTGATGGTACAGTACAAATCCCAGGGGAACAATACTTATCACATATCACTAATCAGGGTACATTCTCTTTATGGATATCTCAGTGTCAGCTGTGGCTCAGTTGGTAGCACACTCGCCTCTGAATCAGAAAGTTGTGGGTTCTTGAGGGACTTGAGCACATAAAGCTAGGCTGACACTTAACGTCACCTCAGCGAACTTCGACCTTAGCGCTGAGTTCAGCGCTGGGTCCTAAGCTCGCTCTAAAATCCGAGCGTTCAGCAGACTGACAGAGACACTGTCAGTACCTCTTAAAGGGACACAGACATCTTTCAGGTATGTTTGCATTTAAGCTTTTGGACTGGATATTTTAAATTTTATTGAAGTAGTGGCTTGGTGCAATACATGTTAAAAGTTTTTTTATGTGCGCAGGGAGTGCGGGGACTGCTGTTGGATGCTTGCAAGGCCTCGGATGGTAAAGGAAGGCCTCTACGATAAAAAATGCTGAAAATACTCAGCAGGTCAGGCAGCATCCGTGGAGAGAGAACAGAGTTCACGTCTCAGATCGAGATGCTGCCTGACCTGCTGAGTATTTCCAACATTTTATGCTTTCATTTCAGATTTAAAGCATCTGCTCGCAGAGGGAAGAGGAAGATGCAGAAGGAAGCAGAAGAGGAGGATGCAAAAGAGGAAGATGCAGAAGAGGAAGAAGCAGAAGGAGGGGTGCAACCCAGACAGCCCCTTTCTGGCTGGGATATCCGGGATGGAATCATCCGCCTGCGGTACCAGTGACCACAACCCCAATTCCACTTTCAACATTTGTCCCACGCCTTACCTTCCCTCTGTTACTGAGCATCACAGCGTCCTCTTGGCTACAATGCTGAAATAAAAGCTACTACAAAGCAAACTTTCCAATCCAAAGTTTCAATCAAGAAATCAATTAATCACCCATATGCATTCCCTTAGTGACTGTCTTGTGTGCTTTTTCTATCCCACTGATGTCACGCAGTGCTTCTCCACTGGCTCCAGCATGGCTGATAGAAGGCTGCTGACTTTCAGTGGGGGACACTGCAAATGGCCTTGCTGATCGACCTTGAGGAGCTGGAAGTGTGAAATCGAGTGTGAGATCAGTGAGAAGTGTGTGAGGCTTGTGGTGTAGTTGGTAGGAGACGGCTTTTGAAGATACATTCACTGGCCTTGATCACTGGTCTGAGGTCATGAAGCTTCTTTGGTCACTGGACCCAGGTCGTGGGGGCAACACTGCTGGTTGTGATGGCCTTGGTGATCTGGCCCCACATTCTTCTTTCTGGAGGGTCTCCTGGCCCCTGTGGGTAGAGGACCTCTCCTGCAGTGTTGACCCCTGCACAAAGCTGGAGTACTGTGTGCAAGACCCTGGGTGCCCCTTCCCTGGCTCGCTGAGCCATTTGTGTTAGTGATGAAGCACTTTTCCCATTTTTCGAGGTCGGAAGGGAATTCAGCTTTTAAGAGCTGAAGACTCCCATTCTGGAATTCTTTTTCATGTAAATTTTTTTTCAGAAGGCAATTGAGCTGTAAGGGCTAAAAATTGCCTATTTTTACATGATTTTTTTTTTCATTTCAGAAGGCAGAGAGCAAACTGCTTTCTGAAATGACAGCCTCACTTTCAGAGCAGGCTGTTCTAGCTGCAATGACGCTACGGCCACGTTACATTGGGGCCTCCTGCCGGGACGAACGCCACCAGGACGGCGTTGCACAGCGAGTTTAGCGCTGGGACAATGTTAATTAGTCCCCAGGGTCAATTTTTTGGTCCTGCCAGCACCACCATTTTCGGCAGCCGTTAACACCCGCCCTTGGTGGCACCGGCAGTTATTGTGGCATTCACGAATTTCTAGGCCACAGGCTGTTCTGCACTTCTTAAAGGGGAGGTGCTCTGATTCAGAAAGACCTCACTGTTGGTGGAGCTTGAGCAATATTGGGCCAGAAATTCGGGTCTCCACGGGTGAGTACGCGCTGTGTACTCACCCGTAGACCCAATGAAAGTGCCGGTTTCGCTTACCACTGCTGCAAGCCTCACACACACATCTCACACCTTGCACACAATGCCAGCTATTCATCCATGATAGGCACATCACCCACACATATTACACCACACTCACTGACACACTTCTCTTGCAGGCCAAGGTGGCTCACAACAGGAGAGAGCAGGAACAAACAGGCGGTGGGCAAGCATGGCTACACAACCTAACCCCCATGGCGGAGACTGTGCTGGACATCGTTGGAGGGGCCGTCACTGTATGCCGTGGCACAGGGCAAGACTGAAATCATAGATGATGAGGGTATGCTCATACCTAATCCTTCTTCTCACATCCCACTTCCCCCTCATCATCCCACAATCTCTTCTCATTTACAGGCTGATGATGTTGTCTGCATGGACATCTTGCTTTCCACCCCTCCCCTCACCACAACCCGAACCTTGTGCCTTTTTCCTTTCAGATACCCAAGAACAGCCAGCAGCCCAACCTCTTCAGCAAGAAGTAGAGGAGTAGAGTGATGCAAAAGAAGAGGCACCATCACTCGATCTGACACTCCCAGGCACCAGCTCAGAAAATGGCACTGAGTGTACTTTAGAGGGTAGTATAGGGGCAGGATCTGCACATGGTGAGTCACCGGGCACGAGTGGGCTGCAGCCAGACTGGGGCAAGGGGTAGCAGAGGTGCCAGTTCCCCGGAGGGTAAGGTTGCACATGAGTTCTGCTGCATTGGACTCAGATGAAGACTTCGATGGGGCAGCTTTCAGAAGGGTGATGGGCATGCACACAGAAATGCTTGGTGCAATGGCAGGCCCGCCAGAGAGCCTTTTGTCACTGTCAAGAAGCACAGAGGAGTTCGGCTCTAACATTTCACGGGGCTTTGCGCGGAGCATGGAGCCCATGATTTCCAGGATGGAAGTGATGGGTAACTCCATTAGAGAACTTGTGGATCCAACCATGATACTGGGTGTGATGGGCGATGTCACAGCTTCCATTGCAGCACAACTGAAAGCGACCCAACGTTCGAGTGCTGCAATGGAAGCTCAGACTTCTGCCATGCAGGCTCAGTTTGCTGCCACGCAAGCTCAGGCTGCTGCCATCATGGCTGGGTTTACGAGTGTGGAAAGGAGCTTGCAGGGTCTAGGAATGCTGAGGCACCATCCGGGGGAGTGGCAGTGGCTCCATGGAGCAGGATTCTGCTGTCCTCTCTCAAGATGACAGGATTCGTACTCCCACCCCTGCCACTCGGCCAGTGCCCTTGCTGTTACCTGTCAGCCAGCTAGTCCAGACTGCTGCTGCCGCCCATGCTGAGGTGGTGCAGTCTACAGCCCGGCCTTCCAGGCCCAGAGCTGCTCGACTTCGCCCTGCAAGGCCATCTGCAGTCTCCCCCACGGGAAGTCAGCAGCCTTCCACTAGCCATGCGGCAGTCACTGGGGTAGCACTCCATAGGAGCAGTAGAATAGTCATAGTCATAGACAAAGGCAATAGGCAAAGGAACACGAAAGACAGACACGAAGGCAATACACAGGGGTGATAAGTTGACTTTGTAATGTATATTGGAATTATTAATTCATAAATTATGTTTGGAATGTTTGTTTTGTGGTGGCTTTCATATCAGCATTGTGCCCAAGAGGATGCTGTGATGTTCTATGACAGAGGGATGGTAAGTGGGGAAATGTTGAGCAACAGGGATCTGGGGTTTCAGTCAGGGCAACCGAAGTCTGATGATGTGCTCACGGACAGCCCGTCCAGAACGGGGATTTGCAGGCTTCCTCCTCCCTTTCTCCTCCTCTTCTTCTTCCTCAGCAGTAAAGGCAGCGGAACCGTTGCTTCAGAAACCCGGTGGTCTGCTCGATGAGGTTCCCAATGGCAGCATGGCTGTCATTATATGATTGCTGGGCACGAGTGGTGGGGTTGCAGAAGGTGTCATCAGCCAGGTGTAGAGCGGATATCCCTTGTTGCCAAGCAGCCACCCTCGGGTTCGACGTGGTGGCTGAAAGATTGCTGGCACACCGGACTGGCGCAGGATGAAGGCATCATGACTGCTGCCAGGATACTGAGCATTCACCATCATGATGTCCTGGGCTTGGTCACATACCAACTGCACATTAAGAGAGTGGTAGCCTTTGTGCTAACGGTGCATCTCAGCATTGATATGCGGCGCCCGCAAAGCCATGTGTATGCAGTCGATGGCGCCCTGCACCATGGGGAAACCCAATATCCTGGCAAAGCCACGTGTGTGCTCTTCCTGCTTCTCTCTATTCAGAGAGAAGACAATGAAGTCCATTCTCCTGGAGTAGAGCCTCTGTGACCTCCCGGATGCAGCGATGGACGGCGAACAGTAATATGTTAGATATGTCGCCTGCTGCAGACTGGAAAGATCTGCTGCTGAAAAAATTCGTGGCCACGGTAACCTTGAGGGCCACTGGCAGCTCTGAGGCTGCAGGTCTGGTTCCAAGAGGTGGCAGTGTTCTGTGGCCACCTCCTTGGTGAAGCGGAGCATCCGAATACACTGCTCCTGCCTTAGGTGCAGGTTGAAGTGCTCCCTGAAGACTCTAGGTGGGTAAGGCCTCCTGCTGAGAGCCCTCCTCCTGCCTCTGCAATCAGTTTGTCTTTGCTGCCTCTGCTCCATCTCCCTGTCATGCTGCAGCGCGTGGAGGACTGCAAGTACAGCCCCCATGACTGGGAGCAAGTGGTGTAGTCAGAGGCCTTCCTTTAGAAGCCGTACCTTCCCAACGTCCAGCAGCTCTCCCTGCGCACTTTCCCAACTTTCTAAATATCTTACACCAAGGTACTACTCAAATAAACTGTACAGAAACCAGTACAAAAGCAAAAAGCAACTTACCTCAAAGTTGCATTGTTTCCCTTTAAGTAGCGCTGGTGGGGGATCCGTCATGCAGCTGAAAGCACATTCAGCTGTGTGTGCTTAGGAGAGGTCATACAGTGGAGCGGTGACGTCCAAAATGGCAGGTCGTGCGTCAAATCAGCGTTACATGCTGATTGACGTCACGATCTGCCTCATTTGAATTCTTTCACCACACGCAGGCAGCGTTATTGCCCTTCCCAAGATGGCGACCAGTGCGACCCGCACCGGAAGCATGGCGCGTGCCATTTTTTCTTCAAACCAGCCATAACAGCCGGCGCTAAGCACAGGAATTCTGTGGCCTTTATCGTAATATATTTATAAAAACTGTTGCTGTTAGCTTTGATATCCCTTGTAAGTGCTTTTTCTCATATTCCCTTTTTGTACCTATTATCAATGTTCCCTTTAAAGGGGCCGCGTCCCCCCCCAAAAAAATTAAAGGGAACATTGCCTATTATTATTTTCTTTGTATGCTTTTGTTGCTTTTTATAGCTCTCTCAGTCTGCTGAATTTCCACGTTTCCTTGCATTTGTATAAACCTTTTCATTTAGCTTGATACTGTCTCTTACCTCATTTGTTGACCATGGTTGCTTAACCACACAAGTGGAGCCATTGCCTTTTGTATGTACTGGTTTTGTATCATACCTAATATTTGTTTGAATATTTCCCACTGTTTGTCTGTAGGTTTACCCATTAACAGTTCAGCCTAGTTTACCGTGGTCAATTCATTTCTCATCCCTTCAAAGTTTGCCTTACTTAAATTTAAAATCTTGGTTTGTGACTCTCCCTTCTTCCTTTCAAACCCAATATCAAATTCAATCATAATATGGTCAACTGTCAGATTGTTAACTAATTCTGGCTCGTTTCTCATCACTCAATCCAGTATGGCTGGTTCTCTTGTCCGTTCTAAAACATACTGTTCTATAAAATTGTCTCGAATACATTCTAGAAATTTACTGCCTTTACTACTTAAGCTATTTTGCTTCTCGCACTTTGTGAAAATTAAAATCTCCCATTATAACCATATTGTTTTTGCTACATGCTTCCATGATCTCCATATTTACACATCCCCCAGTCCATCATCACAATCAGGAAGTCTGTAGATAACTCCTACCAGTCTTGCATCCTTTGCTATTCCTTAACACAACCAATAGTGTTTCCACTGCTTGATCACCCTGATTGAAATCTGTTCTTTCTACTGCTGTAATTGTATCTTATATCAAAATTGCTGCTACCCCTCCTTTCCCATTTTCGCTGTCCTTTCTAAAGATCCTATAGCCTGGAAATTTTTAGCTCCCACTCAAGCCCAAAAATAGATCTATGAAAATACTACCTTATGTGTCTTCTCGTGGGCTGAAAGATGCAGCCATTGCTAGAATATAAAATAAAACTTACAAACATATTTTGCTACAACGGCATATAATGTCCCTTGTGTTGTAATTTTTATTATAAAACGAAGCTGTCCATCTAATTGTGCCTGTTGAGGTGTCCACATATTTCCGTGAAAATTTTCTCGATAATAAGGATCAAGAGTATTCTCGTGATTCTTACCTGGTCTGCCACAATTTCCTAATTGAAGAAAAGTTTACTCACCTGACTGGCTACGAGTCCTGGTTTTCAACACCACTGGAATGAAGTCCTTAAAACTATTTTTGCCTTTTCTCAGAGAGAGATCTGAGGGAAGAAGGAAACAGAAGACAACACTTAATAATGAACATCAAAATGTTTTCACATTTCATATAATAATTAACCTCTTCAAGCTCTGCAGGATTTCTATATTTAAAAGAAAATTTGTGATTTTTTGTACTCGTCAAGTTAAGGGATGTTAGTGCTGGGGAATGGAACATTTCCCATTTCACCATCCAAGTATCACTGTCTTGCTGTCCTAGGGCATGTACAGCACAGCTAGGTTCAGAGGAAATCTGCTAATGCTCTGCCCCAGAAATGCACCCTAAATCCAACCACAAAGCTGCACCCTACTGTACCCCAATGTAGTATTTGTTGCATTTTGCATATTGTGCTGGTGATTAAAATGAGAAAGCAAACAGTCTGACTCAAATTTATTTTTGTCAAATAAATTAAAATCTGAGCTAAATTTCTTTTGATAACTGAAATTAGAATTGAGACTAAAATTCAAGACAAAGAGATGAGACTAAAAGTAAAATTATTCGTAGGATGTGAAGAACACAGCTTTTGGTACAGATGTTGGAAATTGAAGCAGGCATATGAAGTCTCAGCTGTAATTCATGCATCAGTTTATTATTTCTTAATATTTGTCATGGTTTTGTGAGCTGTGTGAGAAATGAAATAACAATTAATATTATTTTGAGAAACAAAAATTTTGAAAGAATTCTGAAAGACTGGAACAAAACTGCGAAAAGCAAAAAGCATAATTTTGTCTGTATTTTTTCCAAAACTGAAACTCACATATGACTGGAAATTATGATAAAAAAGACTGAACTAAAATTAGCAGTAAACTTCTTCTGAAGATTACGTAGAATTTACAGCACAAAAAACTGGCCATTTGGCCCAACTGGTCTTCGCCAGTGTTTATGTTCCACGCCTTTCTCCCTCATGTACTCATCTAGCTTCCTCTTAAATGCATTTTTATACTATTCGCCTCAACCAATCCATGTGGTAGCAAGTTCCACATTCTAACCACTCTCTGGGTAAGGAAGTTTCTCCTGATATTTATGACCCCCTAGTTTTGGACTCTCCCACAAGTGGAAACATCTTCTCTGCATCTACCCTATTAAACCCCATCATAATTTTAAAGACCTCCATTAGGTCACCCTTCAGCCTTCTCTTTTCTAGAGAAAAGAGCCCCAGCCTGTTCAGTCTTTCCTGATAGTTATAACCTCTCCGTTCTGGTATCATCCTTGTAATTTTTTCTGCACCATCTCCAGGGCTTTTATATCCTTTTTGTAGTATAGAACCATAGAATGATACAGCACAGAAGGAGGCCACAGAAGGAGGTCATTCGGCATATTGTGTCTGTGCCAGAGACCAGAAATGTGCACAGTACTCTAAGTGTGTTTTAACCAGGGTTCAATATATGTTTAACATAACCCCGCTGCTTTTCAATTTTATTTCTCTAGAAATGAACCCCAGTGCTTTCTTTGACATTTTTATGGCTTTGTTAACCTGTGTTGCTACTTTTAATGATTTGTAAGTCTGTACCCCTAGATCCCATTTCTCCTCTACCCCATTCAGACTCTATTTTCCAAGGAGTATGTACCAAACTTGAAATCCAGAGGCAAGACTAAAACTAAATTTAAAAAGGACTTCTCAGACTAAAATGTTGTCCTACACACAATCCTTGTTGCCTTTCTTCATGAGATTGTCAAATTAATGCCAAATTTGACACCCAAAGGCCTGTCTTCTTTGCTTAATTACCTATCCTAGTGCTCCAAAGTGTCATCAGAGAACCTGGGGGCCCAAACTAGAAGTCTTTCAGCTATTTCTCTGTTCGCAAGCAATCCCTCCTGTCTGCAGCCAGAGTGCACCTACTCTTAAGGCGTTCTGGCTGCCTTTAAGTGTCAGTAACACCCAATTCCCCACCTCCCCCAAACAGGCGTGCAGGTAATAAGCAGCATGAGTAGCACTGGCTGCACACTTGACTGATTATAATCAGCTGTCAGCACCAATTTTATGTGCTCCCCGCACCCACGTAAACAGATGAGTGCAATGCACGCCCACTTTCAGCACGATCAAATTTTTAGGTCACCATGTCACTTTTGGATCAATGCACAGCTGCGAAACAGTGGCAGTATAACTGCAGTCTAAGTAACATTGAAATTCAAATACACTTTTATCCCCATGAAAATTTTTATTTAACAGCTGAAATTACATTCCAATAATGTCAAATCGCAGTTCCACTCCTGCCCGATTCAAAACTGACCACCACATTGAAAATCTACTGAACAAGCACTTAGGTAGAATAAAATAAGTACTCACATACAGAGGGGAAAGACAACATAAATCAAACTGTGCCACTTTCATTCATCTCCCAGAAACCAGCTCAAATGAGTTCTCAGAACAGGTTAACTGTCCACTTTTTTAGTAGGGCAATAGTAACGTGTGGGTGTGTGTTCTGCACAGGGAGCTACAATATAGGTGCAAAGGCTGTAGTTACGTAACTTTTTCAAGGACAGATATCAAAATGAACGCTGCCTAGCCTGAATCTAAGAGAGAAAGGGATTAGGGGCAGAGAGGGAAAGATTTAGCAGAGGACAACAACTTGCATTTATATAGCATAGTTAACATTGTAAAGCCTCCCAAGGTGCTTCACAGGAGTGTTATCAAACAAAATTTGATACTGAGCCACATAAGGAGATATTAGGACAGGTGACCAAAAGCTTGGTCAAAAAGGTAGGTTTTAAGGAGCATTCTAAAGGATGGGAGAGAGGTAGAGTTTTAGGGAGGGCATTCCAGAGCTTAGGGCCTTGCCAGCTGAAGGCACGGCCAATAGTGGAGCGATTAAAATCAGGGATGCCCAAGAGGCCAGTATTGGAGGAGCACAGAGATCTCAGAGGGTTTTAGGGCTGGGGGAGGTTACAGAGATAGGGGCGAGGGATTTGAAAACAAGGATGAGAATTTTGAAAGTGAGGCGTTGCCGGACCGGGAGCCAATGTAGGTCAGCGAGCACAGGGGTGATGGGTGAACGGGACTTGGTGCGAGTTAAGATATGGGCAGTAGAGTTTTGGATCAGCTCAAGTTTATGGAGGGTAGAAGATGGGAGGCCGGCCAGGAGAGCATTGGAATAGTCAAGTCTAGAGGTAACAAAGACATTGATGAGGGTTTCAGCAGCAGAGAGAGAGAGAGGGATTAGGAGTGGGAGAGGGAGAAAGTGAGACATATTAGGGAGACAGAGAAATAGTGGGAGGAGAAAGAGAGAGATCAAGCGACAGGGAGAGAGAAATTGGGGGAGAGAGAGAGATTGGGGAAATGGAGACATTACAAAGACAGAGATCAGTGATGGAAAAGAGTGAGTTTGGGGTAGAAAGGGAGATGGAGAATCAGCGAGGTCACGATGACAGAATAAGGAAGTCACAAAGCTCAAAGGATAAGAGGAATCACATAAGCAACGCCACGGGAGATCTACTAGTTTGTTAATAACTGCAGTAATTACACAAATAGCCCAATTGTCTTTGGAAACATGCATGATTATTGACTGCCTTACTTATAAACAAATGCACGTGCACATAGACACACACCCTCTCTCTCTAAACAGCAGCTGAATTGTAAAAGTTTCCTGATGTAATTTGCCCTGTAAAGGGAAGGCAAAACTTCCTCCCCCTTACAAGACCATCCAGAAAATCCTGGAATGGCAGGCACTCAGTGGAACCAGCTCCCTGTCATTTTTCAGAGAATTCTTCTGGACTCCTGCCAGAGTTATGCTGGGGGTTCAGCGGAAAATCCCTGAGGCAATTTAGGGTCAGAATATCCTGATGTTCCATCTAATGGTTTGGTTGAGAACTAATAAAACTTCACTTAATATAGCAACCTATACACCCTATACCAGCTTATCTTGGTAGTATACTCAAAAAATTACAAGAGAATTACAGAGGAGGAAGACCATTCAGCCCAGCACAGTTCATTTACCCAGAGAGATCCTACCCCGCCTACGGTATAATCAAATGGGTTTTTTTTTAAAAACGATTCCAGGGTTTTTGCCTCCACTATTCCATCCGAAAGGTTCATTCCATATGTTGATCACTCTTTGTGTGAAGAAAAATGTCCTATATCAGTCTTAAAATTTCCATTTACTAGTTTGAACCCTTGTCTCCTGGTTCTAATTCTGTTGTCTAATTTAAAGTAATATGCTGGGTTAACTTTTTCTATAACCTTAATCTTATATACATGTGCAAGATCACCTCTCCGATGCCTCCTTTCTAGGCTGAAAAGTCCAAGTTTCTCCAGTCTTTTCTCATAACTCATAACACTGAGAGTCAGCCTATGTCTCCTGCGTGTGACCAGAGCACTATAAAGTTTGAGCATTACCTTCTCTGACCTATATTTTACTGTTTCAGCTATGTAGAATATAGGTCAGGACTTCTAGGGCTGAACCTCAACCCCCAAAAACGGGTGGGTTGGAGTTGGGTGAGAAGTTAAAACTTTAAAAATCTCAAACCCGACTCCAACCCGCCCACTTCCGGGTTAAACAGAGGCGGGACGTGCAGCGGGCAGCCAACTTGCTCCCAGAAGGCGGGTTGGTAATTTAAATATTATAATGCGGCTGACAGCCTCTGATTTAACCTCGGCCGGCCGGGTTTCCCAGGCCTCGGGAAACCCGGCAGCTGAAGGGAGAAGGCAAGTGCTTCCCCCGGCCCCCCGCCACCCCCAGGGATCGGACCTCCCCCAGTGAAAATCAGACCCACCCCATGCTCCCAATAGCAGCACCAGGTGACTTACCTGTGGCTGCGGCCTGCTCCGGAATCCTCCCTGCCCAACTGGAAGTCAAGCCTTTCAATCAGGCTGACTTCCAGGCGGGGATCCTCCCAAAGAAAAACTATGCACTCTGTGGAGTCAAAACTCCACAGCATGCAGGGAAACATGGACTTTTGGGTTTCCCGACAGAAACTCTGCCCCCCAGCTCGCCTACGCAGCCTGCCCCTGTCACGATTGGCGCCCTAAGCTTTTTCAGCTTCATCTTTAGCTATTTCAACACCATTCATTAAGTACATGTGCCATCTATTTTTCTTTCTAATATGTAGCATTTTACACTCTTCTGCCATCGTTCTGCCCACTTACATATTTTGTTCAACTCATTCTGTAATTTAAGTTGAATTACTGTCTCCAGTAATTCAACTGCCCCTTCTAGTTTGGTATAATTGTAAATTTGGTCACTTTGCATTAAGTTTCTGAATCCATGTAAATTAGAAACAGTAGTGGTCCCTCATCTCCCTGAAGCTCAATACCCCACTTTGACATAACTCTTCTAATAAGAATTTTTTATTTCCTACCCTTTAGCAAGTTTCTCATCTATTCCTAGTTTTTAATCCTGAATTCCCACAGCTTTGAGTTAATTAATAGCCTGTTGTGTGGAACTTATCAAAAGCATTTTGAAAGTCGAGGTACACCACATCAGAAGGCTCACCACAGTCCACTTGGGTTGTCACTTTCTCAAGGAAGTTAAGGATCTTCCCCATCTGGATCCCTGATGCTGTAAACTAGGTTACTGTTGTACAGATGATCCTCAAATTTACTCCTGATAACTGATTCCATTATTTTACATGAAATTGAAGTAAGACTAATGGGTACGTAGTTGTCAGTGTTTGTTTTTCATCCTTTTTGTATATGGATACTATAGTAGGCTGTTTTCAATCTACTGATACCTCCCTACTGACTCCCTTGTGATTGTCAGTGCCTCGCAGATCTTCTCCCTAGCCTCTCTAAGCACTCAGGTTAAATAGCATCTAACCACTGGATTTGTTTTGTTTTGAGCCCATTCAGCCTCTCTATGATTTCTATCTCATTTACAATGAAGTCATGATTTTACTTGGGACATCTTTATTTGGACAGAGCATATTGCTCATGTCCTCCCTTGTGAATACACGGAGGAAGTAGTCATTCAGAATATTTGCTATTTTAAGCTCATCCTCAGTTTCAAGCACGTTTATGTCTTTTATGGTTTTCACCTCTTCTCCAACTGCCCTCCTGCTGTTGTATGACCTCCTTTTAAAATTCGAAAAATTTAAACAACTGAATTTTTGGTTCTCACCTGAATATTAAAATCAAAATAATTGAATAGTTGTACTAGATCATAGTTACGATGAGTGATTTGCTGCTACTCAGATATCACCAGTTTCACTGCCTCTGGGACTTAGTATACAAAATTACAGTCTCGGACAGCAAATTGCACAGGATACGGTAGCCTAATGTTATGGTACTGGACTAGCAACCCAGAGTTCATGAGTACAAATCTCAGCACCTCAAGTTAGGAAATTGAATTTAATAAATGTGGTAATTTGTGGGGTGGCACCAGAAAAAAAATGATCAAGAAAGCTGCCAGATTGTCATTTAAAAAAAAATCCAACTGGTTCACTGATGTCCTTCAGGGAAGGGAACCCGCCACCCCTACCTGGTCTGGTCTATATGCGACTCCAGTCTCACACTACTACCTTTCACATCTCAAGTACAAATATTTATTTTAAATTGCGCTATATGTGGAAAGTGTTGAATTTCATAGTATTTGTCGTGGGATGTCACACTGTGCCAAATCACTAATCAGGGTTACTTCATGAGAAATGCATTTACAATTTTGCTACATGTAATGCACATTAGAAGTCTTACCCTAGGATGTATTTTAGACATTGACAATTTAGAGACTGGACCCTGTATCCAGTAATATTGTTAAACTGGAGCTAAAAGAAAATTAAAAAGCAGAAGCGTCTATCAATATCACTGAATTTCTAGCATTTGGGGTCTATTTGGTGGAATATTTGAAACAAAAACACTGCAAAGCAACTACAGAAAGACAACAAGCACCAAAATCCCTTTATTCCCTAGTTAGTAAGTTCCCAATATCAATCAAACCAGCAGAAAGACTACAAGATCTTTTAAAACTGAAGCTTGGCATCACCGAATTAATACCTCCTGATTTACTTTATCTCTTTTAATCTTTTCAATCTTGTTGCACTATGGGCTTTGGCCATTAACTTTAGCAATAAAAAAGAGAATGATACATAACCCAGAGTACCTATAAAGGCAGAAAGAAATAAGCTTGCAAAACAAAAGAAAAACTGAATTAAATAATGTCTGGTTAAATGGCCTCCAAGAACTTTTTGCATTCTTTGATAATGTAGACATAGCATGTACCCAGCCAGATGGATGACTAAAACGTGAGGAATGGTCAATTAAATTATCATTCACTCCAGTATAAAATATGCAGTACCACACATTTATCATTTTTAACACTCTCAAAACAACACACTATCACAAGTTCTAAATATACATCTAATTTCAAGAATACAGGACTCAATTATGGTTGTAATTAAATCTTAGCATGTTTTATGCAGGAATATAAGACAAAGAGTTGACTGCACCTCATGGTTATAAACCACTTTGGTGTACGGGAGTACCCACTATTACATAGATAATTTTAAAACCTATTCTTAGACACAGAAAGTGTGTGGGCTGGGTCTTGAGCATAGACCTAGAAAACACAAGAACAACATTAACAAGTCTCAAAAGAGACTAGAGATCAGAAAAAAAAATTCTTCTAGAATTGTGAACATGCAGAAGAAAATCCAAACAAAAGCAGTTGAAGGTGCGTGGATTAACAAAATAAAACTGTCTAGTTTAGAATGAGAATGAAGTTAACAGGGATAAGTATATGCAGATGTAATCAAATATTCCATGGAAACAATGGTCTCTGTCCTCCTAAAACCAAGAAAGTGTCATTTTTTTAAAGCAACTGGCTAGATTGAATAGTGAAGATAGGGGATGGATACTCTGGAGTTCCACTTGATTATCTTCAAGACCAAGCAAAGATTACTGGGAACTTCCCCTTAAGGAATTAATTATGCAGGGTATAATATAGAAAAGGGTACATTGCACAGAGTCCATGTAAGGAATGGGCTTGATGGTCTGAGTGTCTTTTTCTCATTCCATGCTTTAAGTTCTTATCACAACCACATACATGCACATTCTTTTTACCATCAGTTAACTTCCATTCCCACTTTTTTGTCCAACTGATTCATTGATTTAATGAGCCTAATGAGACTGGACAGCAAGCAGAAGCAGGAACTTTGGCTGATTCTTCTCCACTACTTAAATGTGAGGTGTTGACGCCGACTGCAGTGTCCTAATCACTGCCCTATCTGAGATCAGCTATTAGAACAATTTAAGTATGTGGATCTTAAGGAAATGTATCATCAGGGCATTTTCTGTTTAGAACATTTTCTCTCCGTGTTGGTCATATCCTCCGCAGGTAAACCATGGATTTCTTCATTAATGCCTCTTTGAAATTTTGTAGCATAATTGCGGGGGGATTTTAATGTCACCCGCCTGGCAGAAACCGGGCAGATGAACAGTTAAAATGCCCCGGTTTACTTACCCGCCTGGATACTGCCGAGACCTAGGGGGAGAAATTCAGTATCGCCCCGTTTGGGGTGCAATTATCGGCCGGGCGCAAAGTTTAGTGCCTGGCACTAATTATTGCCTCTGACTGCAAACTTGGCTTCTATCACCCCTGGAGGTGATTGGAGTGCTAAATCAGGCACTACACACCTCTCTTAAGGCGCTAACGCCGAGGAGCGAGGCGCTACCTCAGAGCACTGGCGAAGCTCATGTGATGTCAGTCAGCAATGGAACACAGACACACTGGCGCCGGCCAGTTCTTAAAGGGGGGGTCGATCCTGCTCTCCATCCACACCCTGCTCATTGCAGCCTTGAATCTCGGCCTGGAGAGACCTGTACATCAAATTTGCTGGAAAGAACAATGGAGAGGCCAAGGGAAAGAGCTCAGAGTGCAGCCCCCATATAGTCTCTTCTAAATCGATGCAAGGAAAGTCAAATCAAAATGAACCTGCAAAGTGCTGCTCAGTAACTAAAACTTCTTCACACAGCGTTGAATCCCTCCAGAAGTGTCTCTCTCTCTCTCTCAGAATGCATGGTGCAAAAATGTCGCCGACAAAAAAAGGCAGGAAGCGCTCCCCCAGTCCCTTCCCGACTGCAAAACGCTCCCCTCAACCTGTCGTTGCTAGTGGCAGGCGGTAAGGCAGGGGGCGCCACTCAATATCCGGTCCGGGGCATTGCACGCTCGACTGACGTCACAATCTGCGGGTGCAGGAGATCGTGGCAGTAGTGTTTAGCGCCGCCGCAAAAACTCTGGTCAATTTCGCGAGCGGCGCAAACATCACCGCGCCCGGGCGCTAGTTGCTTTCCGCCCTGTTAGCGCCCTCTTAGGGCGCAAATGGGAGGCGCTAATCAACCGAATTTTTCCCCCTTACTCTTCCGAGTAATTGGCAAAGGCACCCCCCTGAAGTCAGCGGGGTCCTTTTTTAAATATGCTAATTGGGGTCAGATACAGCTTTCCTGCCAGGCTGAAGCAAATTAGAAGAGGATCAGGAGGCCGTCCTGGACGCACAAGAAAAGTTTAGGCCTCCCATACCCCAAGCTCCCCTCCACCCCTCCTCATTTCCTCCTGCAAGACCCTCTCAGAACCCCCTTCCCTATCCTCATGCCGGCGGGCAGACATGGCAGGCCTATTTTCACAAGGCTGTCAACCGCATCCTGCCTGGATTGGTGGCATGGTAAAAAGGCCTGGCAGTTAAAATCACCATGGCCTCAAGCTGTTAAAGGCAGGTGGGAAACTTCATGACTCCCGCAGTTTCCCGCTGGGAGTTAAAATCGACCTCATGCTGTTTGAGTAACCCAAGACAGGGTCAATTTGTCCCTTTTGTCATGTTATCATTGTTACCATCCTTCAGCATTTCATGTAGCAAGCTAATTGCAAATTAACCCAAACTCAAATTACCACCAGGGTAATCATGTTATGTGATCAGTAATCAAAGGGCTCAGACTTGTAACATTCTCTTCTCCTGTTTATATAAATGAATGACTCTCAAACAGAAGAATCACTATATACACTTACTAAATCTGCAGCTCCTCACTAAATCAGGCGCTACACACCTCTCTTAAGGCGCTAACGCCGAGGAGCGAGGCGCTACCTCAGAGCGCTGGCGAAGCTCATGTGATGTCAGTCAGCAATGGAACACAGACACACTGGCGCCGGCCAGTTCTTAAAGGGGAGGGTCGATCCTGCTCTCCATCCACACCCTGCTCATTGCAGCCTTGAATCTCGACCTGGAGAGACCTGTACATCAAATCTGCTGGAAAGAACAATGGAGAGGCCCAGGGAAAGAGCTCAGAGTGCAGCCCCCAGAGTCTCTTCTAAATCGATGCAAGGAAGGTCAAATCAAAATGAACCTGCAAGTAATTAGTATGATACTACATACCAGTCCCTCCTTTTTCTTGTATTGCTGTTCTGGAAGGGAATTCAGTCTTTGGTGTCCTCAGCCGTCTGCTTCTTCTTTCCCCATCATGTCCTTTGGATGAACAGACATCTTCTTCACTATCTCTCCGACTCACTTCGAGACTGCTTGACCGTCTTTTGGATCCCTGCAATTTAGATTCCACTGCTGTCAAGTTTACCTTACGTACAATCGTTCTTTTCAAATGTGTATCAGGCACACCTATGGTTCCAATTTATGTTATCACTTAAAATTTACTTCTGCATTTATTCCCCCTCACAAAATAATAAACAAAATAATGAGTTAACAACTAAGAACATAAAGAATATGGCTGTGGTGGCTGCTTCCTCTGTTCCATTTACTATCATCACATTGAGGACTGCAGTTCTTGAAGTGGTTCAGCTGTCTACTGAAACATAGAGAGAGTGCAGCACTGTCTCACACTACTGGTGCTGATCAACTATGAATCTTGTCACCTCTTATCCTCCTATTTCTCACTCTTTCTTTTTCTTCCCAGTTCCATGATGACACTGGCAAAAACATCGCAATCAAGGGTTGTGTTTTCTACATGAATAGAAAGAAAAGCTAAGGATGGTTAGAAAGAAAGAACTAGTGCTTTATTGTGTATTAAGGATGTCACCAAACACTTCAAATCCACTGAATTTTCTGAAGTTCAGTCACTGTTGTTATGTAAGCAATTGTGGCAGCTAATTTATTTTGACAGTGTTGGTTGAAAGAGAAAAATTATAGCCAGGAAAAATCCTTGTTCTTCAAATAGTGCAATGGGATCTTTTATGTCCATCTGAACAAGAAGTTAGGGCTTTGGTTTAATATCTTATCTGAAAGACAGCACCCCCAACAATGCAGTCGTTCAGTACTGCACTGAAGTATCAGCCTAGATTATGTACTTTAGTCCTGGAGTGAGCTTGAACCAATGACTATGAGTCAGAGGTGAGATTCATACCATCAGAGCCAAGCTGGCACTTAGTGGTTTAAATCTGCCAACTCTGCCATCCTCGGAGGAGAGTTACAGTCCACCTCAGACCTTAACAGATTATTTTCAACTACATGGCTATTAACTTAATCACCACTGATTCTCATGAGTGATTCTTGGCAAGAGGGAAAGGCAGGATGGAGATTACAATTGCACCCTTGGCTTGACCTCATCAATCGGGAACATCATGCCTTTAATGTAGGAAAACGTCCCAAGTTGCTTCACTACGTAATAAGACCAAAACTGACAATGAGCCAAAGGAGAGATTAGGATGGGTGACTAAAAGCTTGGGCAAAGAGGTAAGTTTTAAGGCGGGTCTTAAAGGGGGAAAGACAGGGGGATAGAGGGAGAGGTTTAGGGAGGGAATACCAGAGCTTAGGTCCTAGACGACTGAAGTCATGGCTGCCAATGGGGTGGGCGAAGGGAGTGGGGGATGCACGAGAGTCCACAGTTGGAAAAACACAGAGTTCTTCAATGGAAGGTTGTAGGGCTGAAGAAGGTTACAGAGACAGGGAGGGGTGAAGCCATGGAGGGATTTTAACACAAGGATGAGAATTTTAAAATTGAGGCCTTGGTGGACTGGGGGTGGGGGGGGCCAATGTAGGTCAGCGAGCACAGGGGTGATGGTTGTGCGGGACTTAGTGCGGGTTAAAATACGGGCAGCAGAGTTTTGGATGAGCTGATGTTTATGGAGGGTGGAAGATGGGGCCGGCCATTGGAATAGTCGAGTCTGGAGGTAACAGAAGCAAGGATGTGTGTTACAGCAGCAGATAAGCTGAGGCGGGGCAGAAATGGATGATATTACGGAGGTGGAAGTAGGCGATCTTTGTGATGGACAGGATACGGGATCAGAAGCTCAGCTCAAGGTTAAATAGGATGCCTGGGTTGCAAGCTGTCTGGTTCAGCCCAAGACAGTGGCCAGGGAGGGGGGATGGAATAGGTGGCTAGGGAACAGAATTTGGGGCCAAAGGCAATGGTTTCGGTCTTCCCAATGTTTAATTGAAGAAAATTGCAGCTCATCCTGGGACTGGATGTCGAACAAGCAGTCTGAAAACATAGAGACATTAGAGGGGTAGAGAGATGTGGTGGTGAGGTAGAGCTGGGTGTTGTCAGTGTACATGTGGAACCTGATGTCATTTTTGGATGACGTCGTGAGGTGAACCATGTAGATGAGAAATAGGAGGGTCCAAAGATAGACCCTTGAGGGACTCCAGAGATGATGGTGCGGGGGCGAGAAAAGAAGCCATTGCAGGAGATTCTCTGGCTACGACTGGATAGACAAGAGTGGATCCAGGCGCAGACAGTCACTCTCAACTGGACAATGGAGAGGCAGTGGAAGAGGATGTTGTGGTCAACCAAGTCAAAGGTTGCAGAGAGATCGAGAAGGATAAGGAAGGATAGTGCACCACGGTCAAAGTCACAGAGGGTGTCATTTGTGACTTTGATTAGGGCCATTTCAGTACTGTGGCAGGATGGAAACCTGATTGGAGAGGTTCAAACATGGGGTTGAGGGCAAGAGGGACAAGAATTCAGGAGGGGTCAAGATTGTTTTTTTTTGAGGAGGGACATGATGATGGATTTGAAAGGGAGGGGTCAGTACATAAGGAGAGGGAACCGTTTACAGTATCAGCTAGTTTGATTGGCGCTATGTTAATGCTGACAGTGATAAATTTAAAATAGATGGGCTACCGCTGGCATTAAAATATCACCAATCAGAAAATCTGGGCTCAAATGCCCAAAACTGAGAGGTTTTACCTGTTGAAACAATATCTTCTGAGATCTCAGTTGTCCAGAATTAGTCCAGTGTCTTTCACAGTCCACTATCTAGTGTCTGTGCTGGGATGGGATCAGGGTAAGGACATTTTAATAACTCAGTTTTAAAGGACATGAGGTATTTACACTTATATTGGTTAATCTTGCGCTCATCAGGTTATAGCATATTAGCGCTGGGAAATAGAACACTTCCCATTTCAGGCACAGTGTCAGTATCAAGGATTCCCACATCAGGTACAGCGCAGTAAAGCTCCATAAACTCTGCCCAACAGTATGCCCGAGTACGAACATCACACTGCAGTACACCATGTCACTTTTTTTCTATTTCCTACACCAGCAATCTTCTGCCCTCTCGCAGTGAGATTGCAAATTTAGTGCCACATTTGGGACAGTTTTGTACTGTAAGTCTGGATGAAGGAATGTGATAAATAATTTCATATAGGACCCTTAAAGCCAGCAGACAGTGGAGTTTCCCTGGTCTGGATTTGAATCCAGTGTCTAGGCAACTGCACCACCAAGCCTCTTATCCATTAGTTATGTAAACTGGACTCTGACAGGATTTGAAATACTGTGATATACTTGAAGGACAGAGAGAAAACTATTTTTTTTTATATGAAGGTGATTAAAGATCTGCAATCTACAAACAGAATGAAAAAATGAGGGCCAGGTGAGATCTTATATACAGTAGAATAGTGTGAGTTCACCTAATCATATATGACATTAATTCCTTAAAGGGACAGTGTTCCCAGATATTTCCCACTCCAAACCCTGGGTAGAAAAGGTCTTATTACAAAATGGACGTAACATTTCTTATCCAAACTAAAAGAATCATACCATCTTGTCAATGTCAAAATCCCTTTCGGCATATCAATTGTTATTACAGTGGGGAAGAATGAAGCAGTAGGATACTCATAGATTTGATGATAACACATCTTACACATACAGATGACATACTTGTACTTTCACCACCTAACTTCAATTGCAAAAGTGTTCAACCTCATTTTATAAAGCAAATCAGGCCAATCCTAAACACGGTAATTATATGCAGATTTCATCGTATTGTGATCAATGCTGTCACTAGGCTTATTTAGATTATTGATACAATAAGCTGTAGTAAGAAAATACTGAAACTAACATTCTTTAACACTGCGTCATGTGCTTCTTGTGTGATACAGTACTTATTTCATCATCTTAAATTACTGCCACCACTATCCCCATTAGTGACAGACCTGTAACCACCAGTACCTCATGCTTCTACTGTACAGCTCAAAATGCTCTCTCTACACAAACCAAGTTTGGATGCACAAAGTCATCTAATTCAACTGCTTGGTGCTTTACACATTACAAGTAGACACAATATGAAAATTCCACACATCCATCATCATGCTTTATTCAAATCCCAATGGCAACATTGGTTATGCATTTATATTTTGTGCCATTGCAACATTTCTTTGTCCAAACTCACGGTAATTGGATCAAGATTTTGACCACTGTTCAACTTTGGGCTTATAGGCAAGAAGTACTGTTTAATTTACTGACCACTAGCATTGTCTGTTTTTTATTACATCAGGAAACAACGTACTATCCAATAAATATTCACACTTCTACATATTAGGAATTTATATTGCATAAAACTAATTTTTTCCTTTTGGCTAATATAAATTCATATGAGCCAATCATCTTAAAATGTATTTATAGAGTCACTGATCAGAAAAATTCCTCTGGTTTGGTTTTAAAACCTAAAGCTAATGCAGAAGTAAAATCAAATTGCATCCTTATTATAAAAATGAGCAGAGCTACATCACACAGCTCTGCTTGACATTGCTTAATGAGGATTATGGTAATTAGAATGAAAGAAAATTAATACAAGGAAAAACATAGGTTAAAGTTCATAATTTACCTGAATGGTCTGCTGTTCCCGATTTAACCTGTTGGAACTCACAATATCTTCCTTCTTAGTGCATTTGAGCTTCTCTCCCATACAGCTAGATGGGTTTGGACTGCACCTAACTGAATTAGGTCCTTTGCATTTAGAAACTGGATTCTTCACTGAACCATCCTTCTTTTCTTTGGTAACAGTACGTTTGACTGGTCCAGCAGCACAATGTTCTTTCTCATTACACATACCTTTAGTCATTGATTGATCCGCATCTATAGATAATTTGGAGGATGTTGTACTTCCACTTGCTAACTCCTGTATGGTCGCTACCTCTAAACTCCTGTTACTTTGCGCTTCTACAACAGGAAGATCTTTATGACTATGGCTCTGATTAATTAAGGGCTGATTACTCAATGGTAAAGAAGTAATTACTGCTTGTCCTTCTAGTTCCTTATTTTGAACTTTTCCATCTTCACCCACATCACCCGTTGAATGCTTCGAATTTTCACTCGTAACTCCTTTATTGGCTTTACCCATTTTATCCATCTTGATTGTGGAAACCATATTCTGTTGATCTTTCTGACCATTTTTGTTTTTGTTTTCAGAAGGTAAATGGCTTAAGTCAACTACATTTGCACTATTGGAGGCTGGTTGGTTCAAATCTTTGGAAGGAATACCTTCCTTACTTATTGCATTTGAGGTGAATGATTTCGGACTGTCCTTTTTATTTTCAATTGCAAACAGCTCCAAAGCCCTGTTATGAACTATAGACTCCAAGTTGGATAATGGTGACCCCATTATCTGTAGCTGGTCTTCCTTTGTCTTTTCTCCATGAATCTTATGAGGTGTCCACACAGCTCCTAAATGCTGTGGGCTTTGAAACAAAGTATATTCTCCTCTGGAAGATGGCAAACCATAAGGAATTCCTTGAGTTAGTGGGAGCTGCGATGCTGAACAGCTGCCGTTAGTTAACAATGGTGAATGATGAAATGGAGTTTTATCCCTCGCTAGAGAAAGGTGGTTAATGGGAATGCTACTTCTAATGAGGAATTGGGGATATGCATTTGAATGAAATGGTGCCACTTCACTGTTGGTGGATACAAAACAGCTGTGCAAGTGATTATTAGTTTCCTTTACAACATGACCTCCATATGCATCTTTTTTGGGCTCCCCACTTTTTTTACCATTAGGAAGTGCCAACTGGCGATCTCCTTGGTAAACAATGGAAATTGGTTCTTGTTTAGCAGCACTCTTGGGATCTCCATTACCAATCTGTAACATAGACGCAGGTATAGCATTGGCCACGCCGACAAAAGTGCGTGGATTACGGTTCACCAGGTTACTGGAACCTTTCACCCAGGACCAAGTTGGATTCAACGGCTGAAAAGTTAAAGGATCAATTGGGTTCTTTTGCAGAGTAGCCCCATTTCTTATAGTATCTGGATAAACCACGACTGGAGGTGTTAAACCAAAGCTTCCTTTAATACTGCTGGTACTGTAGCTACTTTGAGGTATTCGTGGGGTGAGGCCGTCACTTTTAGAGTGCAATACAGAGAATGACCTATCCCCTTTTACAGGTGTTAACACCGGCATAGGTGGTGTTTTCCGTAGCTCAGGTAAAGAATTCTGTTTAATCCCTATTCCATGACAGCTTGATTTTGCTGACAAATCAAGCGGCAGGTCATGGGATCCCTCTGAATATATTTGCTTCTCAAGTTGAGGTGGAGATCTGAATACCATGAATGGAGGTTGTGAGTTTTCTGAGAGCCCAAGTGAAGGCTGATGAGTAGGAGTGCGCTCAGGAAGTTTGGGTAACCGGCTGTTTGGGCTCCTCCGTGCCAAAGATAATTCACTGCCCAGGTTGAAATAAATGTGGGAAGGTGGTACTGAAGTATGAGAAGGGGGAGTTAAAAACTGTTGCTTCTGAGATGATTCGGATTGCATTTTTGTTTTCACGAAAGGAGAATTAGAATAATCAGCAGTATGTTTGACCTTGGGTTCTGAAGTCAAGGGTCTGCTGAGAGTCAGTGGATGAGAATATGAATGTAGATCAGGTGCTAAATTAGTGCTGCCACCTTTACTTTGTAAAAATGATGGTACTGTCTGCACTCCTGTAACTCCTAAAGTTGTCGGAAGGGAAGGTGCAACATGAGGATGGCCTAAGTTTGGCGGTGGTAAGTACATCAAATGTGGACCCTGGTTAAACACTGGTGGAAAATAAGGTTGAGCAACTTTCTGTAAATTCTGGGATGGTGATAAACAAGGTTTGTACAAGTTTAATGAATTCAGTGCATTAAAAGGGTGGTGACTCCCTGATGTAGCACTGTCTAATTGTGGATCAATCCAGGGGAGTCCTTGATATTGAGCCTCAGTCCCAGGCGTCAATTTTTGTTTTATAGTCTTTCCCAGTTCCCCAGTGTTATCCTGAGTGCAAGTGGTTTTTGACAGAGTTTGTTGTGCTTTCCGATGCATACCCCCAGTCTCCAAATTTTTTATTTTGTTATCTCCATTTTCTGGCATTTCCCCGTGCAGCAATTTACTTTCCACATTGGTAATTCTGTCAGTCTTTAACTGTGCGTCTGAAGTGGTCATGAGGGCGACCTCCTCTTCTTTTGGAACAGATCTTTCAGACTCATTATCCTTGCAATTTTGAAGTCCCTCCTGCAATAAGTTACTTTCATCCCCCTCGACTTGTTGGACACCATTGCTCATTCGTTCAGTCGCCACCTAAAAAGATACGGCAATCAACAGAGATTTCAATAAGACTAGTTTTCCTATAAAACACTACTTTATATCACTACTAATAACTACGTGTTTTTAAATTAGTCATGAGTTAAAGTAAGGATTTTAAGAATAGTCTTGAAGTGTCAGAGGTAAAACTGTGTTACTGGGAATCATTTGCAATTACAGGTACTTATACTTTAGTGCTTTTTAAGGGAAAAAGCCTATTGTTACCTTCCTCTCCCGAAGGTATTGACGCTTTCTAGAGTATGGGTCCACAGGCGTCAGCAGCCCTTGAGTACCTCCCCCAAGTGTCTATTTCTCATCTGTGAGCCTAGATAGTGAGTTTTTAAAGCATTTGTTCTTAAGACGCAAGGGATGCCACCAAGCCCACATTTATTGCCCTTCCCTAACTGCCATCAGATGGTGGTGGGCCTAAGCAGCAATTGTTTTTACAATTATGTGGTTTGCTAACTACTTCAGAGGATATTAAAGCCCTGATTTTAACTCCCAGTGGGAGTCCTGCCAGCGGGGGCTGAGGTGGACGGGGAATCGTCCGGCCCTCCATAGCAGAAGGTCCGGGAGATTTTAACTCCAGGGCCTCACCTGCATGAGCCCGGTCAGTTTCCCACTTGTACCTGGCAGGAAGCACTAATTGGCCAGTGGGTGGGAGCAAGAATTTGGGCGGTAGGAGGTAGCCAAAGGAATCGTCCCCAGTAGTTAGGTAAATGGAGTGGGGTCAGGAAGGCCTCACGGTCAGGGAAGGGGGAGGGAAGGCTGTGGAAGAGGAGGGCCAAGGTTTCACTGTGTGGCCGAGATGAATACTCCTGCTCCTCCTGGCCGACAAGAAAACAAACAGAATTAAAAATAACTTACCTCTCCGGGCCTCTTCTGGCTCCGAATCCATTTGCCGCCAGGTTGGACTGGCAGGAAAGCCTCGGGTTAAAATTGCAGTCCGGCCCCGATGTCATCATCGGAGCCCAATCTGATATTTGAAGAAGGACCCTGCTCCCTACCGGTGGGTGCCCTGCTTGCCTGCTCAAAAGAGCAGGTTCAAATTGCAACCCACTTGAAGGGAAGATAAGTCGCAGCGGCCATTTTAACTGTCCACCCGCCCAGTCCCCAGGTGGCCAGGGTTAAAATTGTTCCTCAAGAGTCAACAACAGAGTGTGGAACTAGATTCTCGTGCAGGCCAGTTCAGGCAGGGGTGGCAGGTTCACTTCCCTGTAGGACACTAATCAACCATTTCGGTTTCTAGCAGCTCTCATGGTTATTTTTTCTGGTGTCAGCTCACAGATTACCAGATTTATGGAATCCAATTTAACAACTTGCCATGATGGGATTTGAGTCCTCTGAGTTGCTAATCCAGTGCCATAACTGCTAAAATACTCTAATTCGTGTCCACAGGCTAGTTAATTATGGAGGGCATCACAGTCAAGCCAAATCCTATCCTCACTAGATGTCCACACATTTGCGGTTTCCAGTGGGAGCAACACCTCCTAGTCTGTATGATTTAGTGCTACACTGCCCATGCCAATACCCACTAGGCTATTAAGGAGGCCCAGGAAAAAGATTTTCAACAATATGTCTTTGAGACGGAAAATAGTAAGTCATTGATTTCTATCACCCACACCACAATTTTTTGAAATGGAATATTAAAATAAATCTAAGGAACTCTTGAGTGTGGGAGTCTGGAAAGGGGTGAGAGACAAGGAGGTCTTCTAAAATTTTATTAGTTCATGTAAATCACATTTTGCAGATCACAGTTGTGATCTAAACCTAAAAATGACATTAAAATGCACATATTTTTCAGAACAAAAACAAAAGATTGTCTTAGATTGCTGAAGGACTTTATTTGTGCTAATTTCTTATGAGGGTAGGCGCGACTTGAGCATACAAGGCCTAATTTAAAAAAGGACTTGCATTTATATAGCACATTTCACGACCTCAGGACATCCCAAAGCGCTTTACAACAACAACAGCAACTTGCATTTTATAGCGCCTTTAACGTAGTAAGATGTCCCAAGGCACTTCACATGGGCGTTATCAAACAAATTTGACAATGAGCCACATAAAGAGATATTAGGACGGGTGACCAAAAGCTTGATCCAAGAGGTACGCTTTAAGGAGCGTCTTATAGGAGGAGAGAGAGGTAGAGAGACGGAGAGGTTTAGGGAGGGAATTCCATAACTTAGGGCCTAGGCAGCTGAAGATACACCTGCCAACAGTGGGGCGATGGAAATCGGGGACGCACAAGAGGCCAGAATTGGAGGAGCACATGCAGAGGGTTGTAGGGCTGGAGGAGGTTACAGGGATAGGGAGGGATGAGGCCATGGAGGAATTTGAACACAAGGATGAGAATTTTAAATTCGAGGTGTTGCCGGAACCGGGAGCTAATGTAGGTCAGTGAGCATAGGAGCGATGGGTAAACAGGACTTCGTGCGAATTAGGATACGGGCAGCAGAGTTTTGGATGAGCTCAAGTTTAAGGAGGGGGGAATTTTTTTTCTTATTTATTCTTCATCCTTAACATATCTCTTATATGCCTTAAGGTACATGTCGTCATATCCCTCACTTCAACTTAATGGCCCAGATTTTCCGGGGGCCTATGACCGCATACATGGTACGTACGCAGCCATTAGTGCCTCGCAAATTCCGGGTTTACGCAAGGGCTGTGCATGCGCGAAAACCCGGAACATACGATCTGACAAGAATCTACTTGACAGAATCTCCGCATGCGCAGGAAATGGACATTCGCTGGCGGAGAGTTGGGCTATTTGCCCAAAGAATGCTCATGAAACTTACGCTTGATAAAAGCAGGCGTAAGGCCTTCTTTTACCAGCATAAGGGTGCAAATAAATATTAAAATAAAAATTTTTAAATCATTTTAACATTCAAAAACCTGTAAAATAAGTTTGTGTTATTTTTGACCCCTTGAAAAATGTTTACATTTATTTTTTTAAAAATTAAATTTTTGTTTTAAATGTTTAATTAAATTGTATTTTAATTAATTTTAAACATGTAATGATTTTTTTATTTCAGTGCTGTAAAGATGTGTTTTTTGGGTGATTCCTATTATGCTTATGGGGATTCTGTACGTAAATGGAATCCCCATAAGCATAACGGGAATTCCCTTTCTGATTGGGATCACGTGGGCTGACCCAACCAGAGATGCTTGCGAACCGTATGCACCCCTGGAATACGTGGGCCTCTACGCAGGCCTATGCGTAGAGGCCCAGGAGCGTGGGTCTCCGTGGATCCAGGACCATCAGGTAGGTGCGTAGATTTATTGCGGTTCAGAGGCATCCGCCTGCAGGAAGCCTCCGACCGGAAATTCAGGCCCACTATTTTAGACTGCTTTTTCCTTTTAATACACTTACTCTAACCGCCCATCCCCGCACCAGCTCCCACCCCCCCCCCCCCCCCCCCCCCACCTTACTAGTTTAAATCCTCTCCAATTCCTCTATTTAGCATCTCTATGGGGATATTGTAACCGGTTTAGTTTAGGATAAGCCCATTCTGTCTATAGAGCTTTCTTCTGCCTTAGAACTTCTCCCAGTATCCTAGGAATCTGAAACTCTCCCTTCTACACCATCTTTCTAGCCACACATTGATGTATCTAATCTGTTTCTCCCAACTTCTTCTGCTACTGGAAGTAATTCTGCAATTAATGCTCTTGAAATCTTGCACTTTAATCTAAATCTAACTCCTCAAACTGTCTCTGCAAGATCTCCACTCTTTCCATTGTCAGTGGTTTCTATATGAACCATGACTTATGGTTGGTTTCCTTCCCTTTTCAAAGGTTTTTCACCCGTTACATTATTTCCCTTACCCTGGCATCCGGGAGGCAACACACCATTCAGGACTCTGTGTTATGGATGAAAAGCAAGCTGTCTAGCCTCCTAATTATGACATCCCCACGATAACCACTCTCCTGTTGTTTTCATAGTTACACCCTCTCTTTTCCCCATGGGTAAAACCTTGCTCCATGGTACTGTGGTGTTGCCCTTAATTGCCCTCCTCTTTGTCTGATTTCGAATGGAATGTAAAACAAGCTGCTGATTCGCTATCTCCTATTTTGTGCTACCACCCAGGACAATTTCCCTCCCATGGAATCAAAACCAAGGGCACTATTCAGGCAGGGTGATAATTGAACCAAGCCAGGGGAGGGGAGAGGAGGCAGATAGCAAGGGGGAGGAAGGAGAAGGGGACAAGAAGAGGATTGAAGTGGCTGGGAGTGGTGGAGAAGAAAGGAGGAGCAGAGTGAAGGGGGAAAGGAGGAAAGGGGAAGTGGGTATAGAGGGGAGAAGGTGGGACAACAGGGAAAGGGGAAGTAGAGAGGAGTGGATGAGGAGAGAAAGGGTTGGGAGAGGAGAGGAGGGGGAGAGAGAGGATGTGAGGAAAGAGGAGGGGGAGGGGATGAGGGGAGGGGAGAAAGACAGATTAGTTTTGGGGAGAGGAAAATAGTCACTTAACGTTATATTTACACATGGTTTTTCAATCTGTCACATAATGTTACATTTACAGTGCCACCTACTAGCGCAGTACCTTTGGAATGTTGATACCACTCAATGTTTTATTAGATAATATATAATTGACTGAGTGCATAGGGAAAGACTATTTTCCCTATTTGGAGAGTCAGTTACAGGGGATCATCAATTTAATATTGTGCCTGAGAGTTGGAGAGATTAGAAGGCATTTCTTTATGCAGAGGGCTGCTGGAGCATGGAATGCTTTGCCACAGGGAGTGATTGAGACAAAAAACACTGTACCTTTTAACAGAATACTGCAGAAGATACTGAGCTATGGGAAGACAGTGGGGCAATGGGATTAGTTCTCGGCTGCTCTAACAAAAGGCTGGCACAGACACAGCGAATCAAATGCTGTTAACTTGTATGGTGCTGTGCATGCATCGCTGGCCTAATTCCTGATCCTAAATTACTATACTCCTAATTTCTATAGATTTCATTAATTAGAACAAGCTGTCACTTACCTATTTGGTCTAGCAGATTCAGGACCACTCTGTTTCAGTGCCAAATTGCTATTCAACCCAAATTCACTTTCTTACTTACTATCTGCAAAGACTCACTTTGTCAGCCTCTCACAACTACGTCATTCATTATAAAATATTATACTGAGGAGGGGAGTTAAACGTGAATTGGTACAAAATCAGAATCATGTAGGTGGGCCTATCAATCAACATTACAAAAACAGATTATCTGGTCATTATCACATTGCTGTTTGTGGAAGCTTGCTGTGCGCAAATTGGCTGCCGCGTTTCCTACATTACATCAGTGACTACATTTCAAAAGTACATCATTGGCTGTAGAGTGCTTTGGGACGTCCTGAGGTTGTGAAAGGCACTATATAAATGCAAGTCTTTCTTTTCTTTCCGAGCATACTACTTACTACTGACCTAGCATTACTGCTGCAAGCATAGCAGAATATAATGCTGCAAAACTGGGAAAACCTGTTAATAGACAAAGCCAAATGCAAAGTCCAACATTTACTATCAAAAGAGCACAAAGGTTACAAGCTGGTTTGAAAGGAGAGGACTAGTACTAAGTATTGCCAAAAAATTAGCAACACAAGGGGATAGTCTTGAACATAAAAAGGTATAGTATTATATATATTGAATCAAAATGAAGAACAAAAAAATGTAGCGATATCAAGTCCAGATTAAAGACTAAAGTTCACTCCCACAGGCAATTCTGTCACACAATGTGTAATAAAAGTATGCTCCCACCTCTCAGATTTAGAATCAAATCAAGGCCAAACAAACAGAATAAAAGCCTTCCACTGTGTTTGGATGAGCTGATCAATCTCGCTTACTTCAGTGTGGTTGTTAATACAAGAATCTTCCGTCCCTACTGGCTGTGGAGCACTTTTCCTGGATTCTGCATCTGTGAGTGAAGATCTCCTATTAAAAAAAATGATTAATTATTACTAGTAGATCTCCTGTGACTTTGCTCATGGGTAGTCCAAGGACAGGAGTACAGTTTCTGATGCTTATTATAGTTCCACTCTTGAGGTCTCAGGTGGAGACTCAATCTCTGTTGCTGCTGCTAACATAGATGCAGTTTGCATGCAAGATATTATCCACTCTTAAGTCAGCATTATTGTGCCCCCATGCTCTACGTCACTTTCTAGCAGAAACAACATATGCTGTGTGCTTCACTGACAGCACTGGTCCATGCAAAAGTAAGCATATTCACAAATGACTGAGATAAGACACAGACCAGTTTTCTTCACAGACATCATTGACTGTCACTCATTCTTTATGGATGGAATAAATCAGTCAATTCCCATCAATCTCACACTCAAACACAAACTGAGGCCTTACCCTCTAAATCCTTGCCCCTACCTTGCCTGCTTTACCGGCATTGAACCAATGCCCTATCACTCAATTATCATTGGTCAATGAGTTTGCTAGGAAACACTCTGAGCATAGGTCAATTGATTACTATTATCAAAGAAGATTGGTAGAAAACAATAATCCTGTCTGTAAAGAAATTTGTCCTAACTCTCTTAATGACAATTTTAAACTAATGATCCTCATCCCAACCAAAGGAAATAGTCTTTACCTATTCACTCTATCAAAACCCCTTCATAGTTTTAAAAACCTCCATTAAAATCTCCTCTTAGCATTCTCTGCTCCAGTGGAGATAGTTCTTTCCTCACAACTATGGTTTCCTATTCTTATCATCCTGCTGAATCTGCACTGTATGGTCCCTATTTATTTAATGTCCTTTCAATAAGAGTTCCCAAAACTACACATAGTGCTCTAACTGTCTTTCCTCACAACTATGGTTTCCTATTCTTATCATCCTGCTGAATCTGCACTGTATGGTCCCTATTTATTTAATGTCCTTTCAATAAGAGTTCCCAAAACTACACATAGTGCTCTAACTGTCTTTCCTCACAACTATGGTTTCCTATTCTTATCATCCTGCTGAATCTGCACTGTATGGTCCCTATTTATTTAATGTCCTTTCAATAAGAGTTCCCAAAACTACACATAGTGCTCTAACTGTGGCCTAACCAATTTTTATATAAATTTATCGTTATTTATTTGCTTTTCTACTCTATGCTTCTATGTATAAACCCAAAATGCTGTTGGCCTTTTTTATGGCTTTATCCACCTGCACTCGCACTTTCAGGGAACTATGTATTAAATCCATAGGTCTCCCTGTTTATTCACATCCTTCAGCATCTTTCCATTGAGTGTATACTCCCATTCCTTATTTTTCTCCCAAAGTCTATCACCTCACACTTAAATTGCATCTTCCACCTGTTTGTCCAATCTGCTAACCTGTCTATGTCTTCCTGAAGGCTTTTACAGCCTTCCTTGCTATTTGTCAAGCCTCCTACTTCTTTTGTCAACAGCAAATTTTGGGATAGTGTGTTCCAAATCATTGAAATTATGTATCAAGAACAAAAGTGGACCTACACTGACTCCGAGTACACACAATTCCAACCTTCTCCAATCTGAGAAACTCCCTTAACCATAACTCTTTGTTTCCTGGCTGTCACCTGGCTTTCTGTCAATACTAACATAAACAAAAAGCAAAAAACTGCAGATGCTGGAAATCTGAAACAAAATCACATAATGCTAGAAATACTCAGCAGGTGAGGCAGCTTCTGTAGACAGAACAGTTGAACTAATCGTGGTTTCCATCGCCTGGGTGGTAACCTAGCTGAGCAGATCACCCGACCATTGTAAAACCTACCCGATACTCGTCCCATTGAAATGGGAGCGCCTAGGCAGTGAAGTTGAAAATTATCCCCAATGTTTCAGGTGTAGACCCTTCATCAGAAATTACAGGTGAACCACATTAAAAAGAAACAGAACAAAGGGAAGGGAAAACACACAAATAAAGACTAATACATAAGAGAAGAAATAGAATGACCTGTAAAATGCTTCAATGGAAAACAGAAGATGGTTAAATGGCTGAAGTGTTATTAACATGAGACAATATAAAGCATAATGAGAGAAATTTACGAGGCACAGAAAACATGTGAATAGCTGAAGCAGTTCGGGAGTGGTGGGGGAGATAGTTAAGGCAGGTAGAAATAAAAGCAGGAAAAAGCGGCAAAGCAGACATGTTCCAGTGGTCCAGGAATCTGGGAGAACAAAATAAATCAGGTCAAACGAAAGGCACAGAGCGCCCCGCCAGCACAGTCTGTGTATGTTTTATCCCTCTCCCTTCCTTTTGTTCTGTTCCTTTTTAATGCTGTTCATCTGCAATTTCTACCGTGGCGAAGGGTCTACACTTGAAATGCTAATGTATCTCTTCTCTCTACAGATGCTGATTGACATGCTGAGTGTTTCCAGCATTTTCTATTATTGTTTCTATCAATGCTACTACTACATTTCTTCTTATGTTACAAATTGGGTTTTTTCCCAACTCTATTTGTAATCACAGCAAATTGCAGTTTTTATAGACAGACCCACATCCCCTATAATCTGAAACAAACCATTAAGGTGCCATGAATAGGAGTTAACATCCCATAATATTAACAATTCTGGAGCTTGCTCTCCTGTGCGTTTTGAAAGATGTCACGTTTGACGGTATCATTCAGGCTAAAACTTCATTATACAGAAGCAAAAGAAATAAAACAGATAATTTGCAATTCTACTTTAAACTGTTTTCAAAACCAGAACAATAAAGTATTTAAAATCTTAAGAGTCCTTTTCAGAATCTTTAACCGTGTCTGAAGAATGAGCGCACTTCTACTCCTGTCTCGTGCTGTAAACTACAAAATTGGGAAAGCCAGCGATATATACTATCCAAGCAAGCTTTTGACATCCTAGATCAAAGCAGCCCTTTCACATTAGATAGGTTTCTTAGAAGAAGACCCAGTTTCTTTTTCAACAGACAGATAATTAGAATCTTATTTATTTCTATCACTCTAGTCTGCTGAATCTGAACTTGATTGTGGCAATGAAAGGCAAGCTGCGTCTACTTCCACAATAGAAAGTTGCATACATTTCAACAACCTAAGGTACTAGCCAAACAAACGTAATCTGACTAGATTCTTATTAGAACCAGTCTCATTAACAGAATTAGGCCACTTCCCCTAAAATTAACATCCATCCCCAGACAGTATTTGCGTATTTGTCTCACATCCCTCAAACAAAGATAATGGAATGATTTTCAGCATGTAGCTAATAGGGGCTCATCTTAAATTCATAATATATTGGCCTATCTAAAATTTCATATGAAAATATAATATATTTTACGGTTTAAAATGAGACAGAACTCTACTTCCATCACAGGATAGTTCCAACATACTGCTCACTCACCTATCTATGGAACGACTGGTCACCCCCAAAATTCTACCTCAGGTCACGAGATAAATTTAATAGCCTTTCAACCATAATCATCAGATAGGGAAGATTAGATGCAATCTTTTTGCGAACAAACACTGCAAAGATCCTGGAAACAAGGATCAGCTGCCACTAAACTTATATGGAAAAACAGCAGGATAAATGTTGAAGGCAAGAAACAGACCTAAAATAAAAACAGAAAATGCAAGAAACACTCAGCACTTCAGGTAGCACCTGTGGAGAGAGAAACAGAGTTAACCTTTCAGGTCAATGACCATGAAAGGTCATCGACCTGAAACGTTAACTCTGTTTCTCTTTCCACAGATGCTGCCTGACCTGCTGAGTATTTCCAGCATTTTCTGTTTTTATTTCAGATTTTTAGCACCCACAGTATTTTCTGTCTTCCTCAGAAACAACGAGCCCAACTTCTGTATTTTTAATGATAAAGCTAAACTATTTATCGGATAGCAGAATTTTTTGTTAGAGTGTTCACCACACCTCTTCGAAAAGGGCATCAACATTGTGTGTACGGCAAGTGCACAAGCTAAGCCCAATTTGTCTGTGGAGGACCTTCCTTCAATACAAAGAATTATAATGGTAAGTCTTTACCCTTAATGCAACTGGTAGAACATCACAATGACAAAAATATTCAAAACAACTATAATCATGGAAAATCAGTTTAAGAAGAAAACTATTTATATATTTTTTTCTTCATATGTATGTTTTATACATCGAATCTGTCATGGTCAAACACTCATCATCATGAACTATCTGGTCAGCAAGAGCAAAGGTACTGCTCATATTGCATGGCTGCCCAATATGGCATACCTTCTATAACCCTAAAAACACCAGAAGGTAAGATGATTTCAAATTTCTTCTGACACAATTTACACTATGACACAGATTGAACATTGGAGACAATGAATAGATTCTGAAAAATGGCAGTTACAGAATAGAGAAAGCAACAAAGATGTTCTAAACTTTCTACATCTCTGAAAACTCCATCAACCTTTTGAAACTGGTGTAACATAATTTCATTCAAGTATTCCAGTGTTTCACAAAACTAAAGCTGTAGGATAGAAAAAGTAGCATCTGCATCAACAAATTCGACATATCAATTAAGCAGTAAATATATATTTCAATTAATTATGAAAGCAACTGGAGAATTTGGGAAAGCATGAAGTTTAAAAACTTTGTTTTATTCATTCATGGGGTGTGGGCGTCACTGGCAAGGCCAGCATTTATTGCCCATCTCTAATTGCCCATGAGAAGGTGGTGGTGAGCTGCCTTCTTGAACCGCTTTCACAGATAATGTTTGCTAAACTTTCAAGTTATGTAATCCAGAAAAACGATCTGTGCAAATGTTAGCTTCATGACTTGGTGGGGAAAAGCAGTTATAATTTACACGGTATGTGAAAATTGCCTAGTTTATTTGCCTCAATTTTTTCCCCTCCTCTAGCGAAGGCTTAAGCACGTCTAGAAGTGTTAGGATATCCTCTGGTACCTTTCCCAATTGGTTATACACGCATGCTAAACAATCAGTGTCAGCAAGTTATTCGAACATAGAAGGCATCCAATCCTGTCCTCACTTGAGGTCCATAAATGCATATTTTCTAGCAGGATGCGTTGGATAGTAATCAAAAGCTGGAACTCTAGGTGATTTTTCTCCTGTCAGCCAATGAGCACATACTGGGTTTCAAACCTGAATCCTTCTGACCGGTTTGACTTAGTGCTACACTGAACTGTGTCTTTACCCACTAGACCGACTAGGGAACCAAATTTCCCCTTTTAAAATGACGTACTCCTGTAACCTGAAGCCCTCTAGATTTAAAATCATACACACATGCACACACACACACACACACATCCATCCCCAGGATTACTAAAATTGTACATCAGAGAAACTATATTACACTCTATACTATATTTAGCTCATTATTCATAAAGAAAATTATGTTTCACCTTATGCTATGGGAAGTAACTATTAAGGTGTTTTCCATGTAAAATAGCTCCCCTGTGGAAAGAAAGAATATGGTCATGCGAGTTGCTTACAAACCTCAGTTGACGTGACAGCTTTAAATAGCATCAAAACCTCAAACATAAAACAGAAAACAGTTATTGCATCTAGGGGTTTTCTTAATAACCTAACATATACATCAATACATAATCCCCATGATAATTACCGTACACTATAAAAATAGTCCAATCAGCCCTCATTTTCATGATTTGTTGCTTTTTACAGAAACCAGGATTAACTTCAAATGCCTGTTCTACTACAGAAAGCAGACTAGTCTGATTCCATTCCCTAATGCCATCAAGTACCACTCCACATCCCTCCAACCAATTTCCATCACAATTTATTTTTGCACTTTAACTATTAAAGCCAAACATAAAATATCAGGATTTTCAGTAACTCAGACTGAAAATAACATTTCAACGACCAGCTGATGCCCTTGGTAAATGTTCAACCAGCACTTGCATCATCACAACTCATGAGCATGGGTCAGTTGAGAGAAAATGGTTTGGAACAAAATCCAAATTTTACAACTAAATCACAACTAAAGAGAAAATACTTCAGGAATGAGACAGTACAAATGGAATCAGATACAACTTACTGCCCATAATGAAAAGCAGTAGGCCAACCATGAACAGGGCTATAGTTGGATGGTGACCCAACTACATTCCAGTTTCATTTCATGGGATTCTGGGATTCAGACAATGTTTTGAAGATAGTATTCTGTGATTCCATCTGTTTTTCCATGAAAATGTAGTCTTGACCATAATGCACAAATTAATATAGAACTTTAAAAGTTTACAGTGCAGAAGGAGGCCATCTGTCTATTACTTCTCTGACAGCTCTTTGCTAGAGTAATCCAAATCTAATTGCACTGCCCTGCTCGCTCCCAATAGCCCTTCATCTTCCTCCACTTCCTATATTTATCCAATTTTTCCTCAAAAAGATGCAATGGTGTCTGCCTCAACCATTCCCCGTGGCAAAGCATTCCACGTTCCAACAACCCTCTGCATAACGAAATTTCTCCTAACCACTCCCCTATTCCCAGTCCCAAACTCCGATATTCAGGCCTCTAAGCCATGGTTTCTCTTCCCTCTCTCCTCAATCCTAAGCCCCCCCCTCTCTCTTTTCACCACCAGTACATCTTTCTCCCTGTCCCAGTATTCCCCATCCCTCACTGCCAGTCCATTATATCTCAAGACCCCAATTCCCACACCCACTCTCTGCCAAGTTTTCTCCTCCATGACTGACTGTCTCTCTCTCTCAGTTTCCATATCTCCAGTATCATCTACTCCCTTAACCCAATATTCCAGCCTCTCCACTATGTTTTATTCTCTTCCCTTACCCCATATTCTCAATCCCTCAATCCTTTCTCCAACAGTTGCTCCTCTATCCAGGTACTATCCCAGATTTCCTCTTATTGCAGCCCATCTCCTCCCTCCCTTTTGACCCGCGTCTTACTCCAGTCCCGCTCTCCCTATCTCATAGAATGATAGAATGATACAGTACAGGAGGCCATTCGGCCCATCATGCCTGTGCCAGCTCATTTTTTTAATTCGCTTATGGGATCTGGGTGTCGCTGGCAAGGCCAGCATTTATTGCCCATCCCTAGTTGCCCTTGAGAAGGTGGTGGTGAGCCGCCTTCTTGAACCGCTGCAAATTGAAAGAGCTATCCAATTAGTCCCACTCCCCTGCTCATTGCCCATACCCTGCAAATTTTTCCCCTTCAAGTATTTATCCAATTCCTTTTGAAAATTACTGAATCTGTTTTCAGGCAGTGCATTCCAGATCATAACAACTCACTGCGATGTCTTTTTTTCTTCATGTCGCCTCTGATTCTTTTGCCAATCACCTAAAATCTGTGTCCTCTGGTTACTGACCCTTCTGCCACTGGAATCAGTTTCCGCCTTATTTACTCTATCAAAACCCTTCATCCCTGGTGCTATTCTAGTAAATCTCCTCTGCACTCTATCTAAGGCCTTGATGTCCTTCCTAAAGTGTGGTGCCCAGAATTGGCCACAATACGCCAGCTGGGGCCTAACCAATGTTTTATAAAGGTTTAGCCTAACTTCCTTGCTTTTGTACACTATGCCTCCATGTCTCTTTAAACAGCCTTCTCAACTTGGCCTACCACCTTCAAATATTTGTGTACATATACCCCCAGGTCTCTCTGTTCCTGCACCCCCTTTAAAATTGTACCATTTCATTTATATTGCCTCTCCTCATTCTTCCTACCAAAATGCATCACTTCACACATCTCTGCATTAAATTTCGTCTGCCATGTATCTGCCCATTTCACCCGTCTGTCTATGTCCTCCTGAACTCTTGTTGGTACCCTCCTCACTGTTTACTACATTTCAGAGTCTCCTGTCATCTGCAAACTTTGAAAGCTCTGTATACCCAAGTCCAGGTCATTAATATTTATTAAAAAGAATGGTGGTCCCAACCCCGACACCTGGGGAACACCACTGCACACTTATCTCCTGTGTGAAAAACATCCGTTCACCACTACTCTCTGCTTCCCGACCCGTAGCTAATTTTGTATCCACGCAGCCACTGCCCCTTTAATCCCATGGGCTTCAATTTTGCTAACAAGTCTATTATGTGGTACTTCATGAAACACCTTTTGAAAGTCCATATACAAAATATCAACTGCACTACCTTCATCAACCCTCTCCATTGCTTCAAAAAAAGAACTCAATCAAGTTAGTCAAACATGATTTGCCTTTAACAAATTAATTTTGTCCCAGGTTATTGGCCCGAAATTTGCAGTCAGCAGCGAAGCAAAGGCATTCGCCGCTGGTCCCGAAGAAAGCTGCACACAGAGATCTCACGATCTCTGTGGCGAGAAGTTTGCCTTTTTCAATGCACAAGTGATTTCTGCACAGTATAGTGGGGATTCTCTAACGCGATCTGCTGTGATGTCAACAAGCTGTCCAAGCAGCCAATCACGTTGCAGAATTCTCACAAACAAGGAAGCAGGAAATAAGAACCTGCTTTTATCCCGACTTTTTAAAAAATGTTAGAGAGAGCAAAACAAAGATTGGGGCTCACACATAGGGATACGATAGAACCTGAAATATCATGAACAGACTTTTGTAAAAATTTAAAAAAATGTTTTTTTAAGTTTCTTAATATTGTAATTTTTATCATAATGGAGAAATTTGACACGCCACAAAGTTAAAATTAGTTTTTCAGGGCCATAACGGTGTATTTGGACTTTCAGAAGGCTTTCGATAAGGTCCCGCATAAGAGATTAGCGTGCAAAGTTAAAACACATGGTATTGAGGGTAAGGTACTGACTTGGATAGAGAACTGGTTGGCAGACAGGAAGCAAAGAGTTGGAATAAACGGGTCTTTTTCCGAGTGGCAGGCAGTGACTAGTGGGGTACTGCAGGGATCGCTTCTAGGACCCCAGCTATTCACAATATATACTAATGATCTAGACGAGGGAACTAGATGTAATCTCTCCAAGTTTGCAGACGACACAAAGCTGGGTGGGCGTGTGTGCTGTGAGGAGGATGCAGAGAAACTCCAGTATGATTTGGACAGGTTGGGTGATTGGGCAGATGCATGGCAGATGCAGTATAATGTGGATAAATGCGAGGTTATCCACTTTGGTGGCAAAAACAGGAAGACAGATTATCTGAACGGCAATAGATTGGGAAAAGGGGAAGTGCAACGACCTGGGTATCCTTGTGCACCAGTCGCTGAAGGTAAGCATGCAGGTGCAGCAGGCGCTTAAGAAGGTAAATGGTATGTTGGCCTCCATAGCGAGAGGATTCGAGTACAGGAGCAAGGATGTCTTGCTGCAGTTGTACAGGGCCTTGGTGAGACCACACCTTGAGTATTGTGTGCAGTTTTGGTCGCCTTATCTGAGGAAGGATGTTCTTGCCATGGAGGGAGTGCAGCGAAGATTCACCAGACTGATATCTGGGATGGCAGGAATGACGTATGAAGAGATGTAATAGCAGAGCACTTGGAAAACAGTGACAGGATCGGACAAAGTCAACATGGATTTACAAAAGGCAAATCATGCCTGACTAATCTACTGGAATTTTTTGAGGATGTAACTGGTAGAATAGATAAGGGAGAACCAGTGGATGTGGTGTATTTGGACTTTCAGAAGGCTTTCGATAAGGTCCCGCATAAGAGATTAGCGTGCAAAGTTAAAGCACATGGGATTGGGGGTAAGGTACTGATTTGGATAGAGAACTGGTTGGCAGACAGGAAGCAAAGAGTTGGAATAAACGGGTCTTTTTCAGAGTGGCAGGCAGTGACTAGTGGGGTACCGCAGGGATCGGTGCTATTCACAATATATATTAATGATCTAGACGAGGGAACCAGATGTAATATCTCTAAGTTTGCAGACGACACAAAGCTGGGTGGGCGTGTGTGCTGTGAGGAGGATGCAGAGAAACTCCAGCATGATTTGGACAGGTTGGGTGATTGGGCAGATGCATGGCAGATGCAGTATAATGTGGATAAATGCGAGATTATCCACTTTGGGGGCAAAATCAGGAAGACAGATTATTATCTGAACGGCAATAGATTGGGAAAAGGGGAAGTGCAACGAGATCTGGGAGTCCTTGTGCACCAGTCGCTGAAGGTAAGCATGCAGGTGCAGCAGGCGGTTAAGAAAGCAAATGGTATGTTGGCCTTCATAGCGAGAGGATTCGAGTACAGGAGCAAGGATGTCTTGCTGCAGTTGTACAAGGCCTTGGTGAGACCACACCTTGAGTATTGTGTGCAGTTTTGGTCGCCTTATCTGAGGAAGGATGTTCTTGCCATGGAGGGAGTGCAGCGAAGATTTACCAGACTGATACCTGGGATGGCAGGAATGATGTATGGAGAGAGATTGGGTCGATTAGGCTTATATTCGCTAGAGTTTAGAAGAATGAGAGGGGATCTCATTGAAACTTATAAAATTCTAACAGGACTAGACAGACTAGATACAGGAAGGATGTTCCCGATGGCGGGGGAGTCCAGAACCTGAGGTCACAGTCTAAGGATAAGGGGTAAGCCATTTAGGACTGAGATGAGGAGCAATTTCTTCACCCAGAGAGTGGTGAACCTGTGGAATTCTCTACCACAGAAGGCAGTTGAGGCCAATTCATTAAATATATTCAAGAAGGAGTTAGATATATTTCTTAAGGCTAAAGGGATCAAGGGATATGGGGAGAAAGCATATTTGGATGATCAGCCATGATCTCATTGAATGGCGGAACAGGCTCGAGGGGCCGAATGGCCTACTCCTGCTCCTATCTTCTATGTTTAGCAGTCAATATGCTGTTAAAACCCCAGTTACACCAAATCCAACAAGACCTAACATTTAATGGGGTACTTAACAGTGACATTACCGCTGAAAAGCCCAAGTTTTTGTTAGTTTCACTGATTACACTGATTGCCAGCTATGGGGGTGGGGGGGGGTGCCCACAGCGCAGCCAGTGTCGGAGCAGTGAATGACTGACCGCAACTTCAAGATTTCCGCGTTTAGATGCGCATGCGCTACATCCTGACTGTTGCGGTCAGTTTCAAAACAGTAATGACGGAGAACGCTGTTAGTTTGCAGTTATTACCCACCGCAAATTCCAGCCCATTGTCTCAAAAAGTTTCCCCATTACTGATGTTAGGCTGACTGACCTGTAGTTGCCAGCTATGGGGGGGCCCCCACAGCACAGCCAGTGTCGGAGCAGTGAATGACTGACCGCAACTTCAGGATTTCCGCGTTTAGATGCGCATGCGCTACATCCTGACTGTTGCGGTCAGTTTCAAAAGGGTAATAACGGAGAATGCTGGTAGTTTACAGTTATTACCCATCGCAAATTCCGGCCCATTGTCTCAAAAAGTTTCCCCATCTCTGATGTTAGGCTGACTGACCTGTAGTTGCCGGGTTTTTCCCTCTCCCATTTTTTGAACAGGGGTGTAATATTTGCAATCCTCCAGTCCTCTGGCACCACTCCCATACCTGAGGATTTGAAGATAGTGGCCAGAGCCTCCGCAATTTACATCCTTACTTCCCTCAGCAACCTAGAATGCATCCCATCTGGACCGGGTGACTTTTCTACTGTGAGAACTGCCAACCTTTTAAGTTCCTCCTCTTTATCTATTTTTAGAAAGAAAGAAAGACTTTCTTTTATCTAGTGACTTTCACAACCTCAGGACATCCCAAAGTGCCTTACAGCCAATGAAGTACTTTTGAAGTGCAGTCACTGTTGTAATGTAGGAAATGCGGCAGCCAAGTTGAGTACAGCAAGCTCCCACAAACAGCAATGTGATAATGACCAGATAATCTGTTTTTAGTGATGTTGATTGAGGGATAAATATTGGCCAAGACACTGGGGATAACTCCCCTGCTCTTCTTCGAAATAGTCCCATGGGATCTTTTATGTCCACCTGAGAGAGCAGATAGCTCATCCAAAAAACAGCACCTCCAACAGTGCAGTACTGCCACAGTACGGCACTGGCGTGTCAGCCTAGTTTTTTGTGCTCAAGTATCTGTAGTTTATTTTATCCAATTTCTCTACTACCTCCTCCTTTACTGTGACATTGGCAGCATCCTCTTCTTTAGTGAAGACAGATGCAAAGTACTCATTTAATACCCCAGCCATGCCCTGTGCTTCCACAATAAGATCTCCTTTTTGGTCCCTAATTGACCCCACCCTTCCTATGACTACCCTTTTATTATACAGGAAACTCTTTCGTATCCGGCACCGACGGGACCGGGATGGTGCCGGTTGATTAAAAATTCCGGATAACGGAGAGGTATATCTACCGAGGCTATTTTTAACAAACAAAAATAAAAAAATCAAGAAATGTGCAGTATAACTGGGTACTCCCCTACAGAATGTTGTGTTAAATGGATGGTGGAAGATGCTTGATTAAGTACAGTACTGCCAGTTGAGGGTAATCCATAACTCTTTAATTACTTAACAGTAAAACAAAACTTATAAACGACTGTATACTGTAGTTTTTGGAGTATGAATTCTGCCGGTTATTAGAGGAATCTGGATGTTTAGGTGCCATTTAAACGAGAGTTTCCTGTATATGTTTATAAAAGACTTATGGGTTCTTTTTGTTACCCCTAATTTATTCTCATACATTCTCTTCACCCCTCTTATTTCCCTTTTCAGTTCTCCTCTGTACTTTCTGTATTCAACTTGGTTCTCTACTGAATTATGAACCCGACATTTATCATAAGCCTCCTTTTTCTGTTTATTTTAATCCCTATATCTTTAGTCATCCAGGGAGCTCTAGCTTTGGATGCCCTTCCTTTCAGCCTCGTGGGAATGTGTCTAGTCTGTACCCGAGCTACCGCCACTTTGAAAGCCTCCCATTGCTCATTTACTGTTTCTTTGTTGCCGATCCACCTGGGCCAGATCCTTTTAAACTCACTGAAATTAGCTCTTCTCCAGTTGAATATTTTCACATTGGATTTCCTTGTCCTTTTCCATAACTACTCTAAACCTAATGACATTATGATCACTATTTCCCAAATACTCCCCCACTGAAACATGCGCCACTTACCCTACTTCATTCCCCAGAACTAGATCCAGCACTGTATCCTTCCTTGTTAGTCTGGAAACATACTGATCAAGAAAGTTCTCTTGTACACAATATAGGAATTCCTCCCCCTCTTTGCCCTTTACATGGTTATTTTCCCAGTCTACATTAGGAAAATTGAAGTCCCCCATTATCACTACTCTATAGTTCTTGCACCTTGCTGCAATTTGCCTGCAAATTTGCTCCTCTATCTTCTTCCCACTATTTGGTGTCCTACAATATACACCCAGCAACATAATAGCTCCTCTATTGTTCATTAATTCTAACCAAATAGATTCTGTCTTTGAACCCTCAAGTACATCATCCATTTCTAGTGCTGTAACACTATCTTTGATCAATACTGCCACCCCATCCCCCTTCTTTTTTTCCTTCCCGGTCTTTCCTGAATACATTGTAGCCAGGAATATTAAGTGCCCATTGAGCCAAGTCTCCATTATTGCCACCATATCATAATCCCATGTGGCGACTTGTGCCTGCAGCTCACCAACTTTATTTACTACACTCCGTGCATTTACGCACATGCACTCCAAACCCATCTTAGTCTGCCTTGCATTTTCCCTGTCTGACCCCTCCTGTTTCTGAACTACTCTTTATTCTATTGCAGTTTGTCTCTCCCAGTCCTTTGTGCACCTTGTATCTCCTCTCTAATGTTTCATTCCGGTGCCCCTCCCCCTGCCAAATTAGTTTAAACCTTCCCCCACAGCACGAGTTAACCTCCCTTCGAGGACAGTGGTCTCAGCCCTGTTGAAGTGCAGCCAGTCCATCTTGTACAGGTGCCTCCTGCCCTAGAACTGCTCCTAATGCCCCAGGAATCTAAAGCCCTCCCTCTTACACCATTTCTCCAGCCACGCATTAACCTGTCTAATCTTACTGCTCCTATACTCACTACAGGAAACTTTCGTTTATCCGGCACCCAAATATCCGGAATTCTCGCTTAACCGGCAAAAATCATCCTCCGAAAACTCCTCTCAAATAACCGGCAATGTTGCCGAGTCGCAGTCGAGTCTCCGCGAACGCCGAGTGCTCCGAAAAATCCTCTCAAATAACCGGCAATGTTGCCGATCCCGAGTCCGAGTCCGCGAACGCCGATTAAGTCAGTAGGGGTACTTTTCAAAATTGCCACTACTCGGCCTCCTGGCGCTGTCGCAAGTCCGAAACATTGCAGTCGCATGAGTAGATTCTCCCGTGCTGCTTGGAGTCTCTTTGTTAAAAATAGCCTCGGTAGATATAACTCTCTGTTATCCGGTACTTTCGATAAACCGGCACCACGCCGGTCCCGTCGATGCCGGATAAACAAAAGTTTCCTGTAGTATGTGGCACAGGGAGTAATCAAGAGATTACTATCTTTAAGGTCCTGCTCTTTAACTTACTTCTTAGCTCCTGAAACTCTGCCTGTGGGACTTCAATCCTTTTCCTACCTATGTCATTGGTTCAAATATGGACCACAACTTCTGGCTGTTCCCCTTCTCCCAGCACTTAGTGATCACCTATCACTTAGTCTCAACCTTTCCCCATCATGCCTCAGTCACTGACACCAATGTTCCCTTTAAGCTGCTTGAGGTACCGCGCAGATGGTGAGCTGGCTTTTAAATAGAAAAACCGCGCTGGCGCGGAATTTTGAATTTTGAAAATTAGAAGGAACACTGACTGGCACCACATCATCTTTCTGTCTCCAAAACTACGCTTCTCACTCATGCCTCACTGCCAGATACCCTTTCTCATCCCTCATTCCTGAGCAGTCCTTCTTTCCCAAAGTTCCCACTTCTAGGCATGTTCATCCTTCAGTCCATCCTTTTATTACTCACTTCCAGTTCTACTCCCCCTTCAATCCCAGTTCTCCCCCTCTTTCATGACTGAATCCAGATCCTTCAACCCCCACCACACTCTAATTTCTTGGTTCCCGAGAACCACCCCTTAGTCCTGGTTTCTTCCCCCTCACTCCCCCTTTATCCAAGTTCCTACTCAATCCCTTGGTCTGGTATCCACCCACAACTACCCCTCATCACTTAGTCCCCCTTCAGTCCTCACTATCTCTTCCTTCAGTCCCTGTCCCTCATCTCTTGACCCTGCTATCTCCTCTCCTCGCGTCCACCACCAGCAACACCACCCCCCCACAGTTACATTTTTGGGTTTGTACTCTAGATATTTATCTTGCGTGCAACATCTCATAGGCAAGCCCTCACACTCAGTGAATCAGTGTCTCTTTACCTGTCCAATGTCTTAGGTAATTTGTAGCAAACCCAGGAATCAAACAGAAAACCCATATTACTAAATTCCAGCTATTGGTTATATCAGGCGCTCTCACATGAGTTTCCACAACTTTGGAAGGTGGTAGAATAAATACTTCACTAGACTGTGTTAGGCTATAAAATGTAAAACAGATTTATTAATTAGTAGATGGATAAATGAACAGAAACAATGTAGATTTCCAGAAGTTACAGGCTTAACTATCTGTCCTCCAAAGATAGAAGGTAACACAAAATTGTTGTTAAATGCCAATGTAAACCAAACAGTTAAATAGGACAGGCTGCAGCTGATACTTATCAAAAAGTGACCAGGACAAACTAAATTTAAATATGTGTTCCTCAAAAGGAGATGCCAATCAAACACTTTTACAAATAAAAGACAGAAGGTGTTTGTATTTGAATTAAATGGCTAAGGCCATCCGTCAGACACAAGGGGCTGGATTTTAATGTGCGGCCGCGCTGCGACCCAATAGTGTGTGGGAAACCCAATAATATGTGCAGTGCATCAGTCAATGGCTTTTTAACACAACCACTTCATTAACATCTGACTTCCGGGTTTCCCATCCAATTAGCGTCAGCGGACGTGATGACGACCTGCATGACAGGATCTCAACTCCAGTATTTCAAGGGACACTCCAAACTCGCAAGTTGAAGCAGTTGGAGTTAGCAAGGAGAGAGAAACAAATCTTGCAATGGAAAGTAGACGGACAAAGGCTGCGCCCCATTTCACCAACACCTCCCTGGATGTGCTGCTGGGGGCTGTGAGGACCCAGAGGGAGATACTGTTCCCTAGCAACGGAAGGAAGAAGCAGGCTGGGGACACCAAGAACGCGTGGTTGGAGATGGCGCAAGAGGTCAGCAGTAGGAGCTCCAAGACCCAATGCAGCAAGTGGTTCCATGACCTAAGCAAGGCAGGAAAGGAGAGCAATGGCACATTTACCTACATCCTGATGTGCGTATCACCCCAACCCCCTCACTCTGCTTTCTCAAGCCTACTCTAGCACATTACTCCTCACACCAACTTACCTTGCAGATGCACCCATCCCTCTGTCTATGCACTTCCTAACATCCCCATCTATCCATCCACCATGGACACTCACCTTCATCCTTATGCAATGTCATGCCTCTCCCTCATTGTCACCCTCAACAAATTCTCTCCATCCATCGGGTGAACATACACCATTACTCTCACTCATAAGTCTCTTCTTTCCCTCCTTGCAGGAGAAGACGAGAGCTCAGAACACCAGGGAGAGGCAGAGAACTGAGGGGGCCCTCCACAGATCTCGCAATTAACAGCTGCAGAGGAGACGGCACTGGAGATCAGCAGAGTCTCGGCATGCCTGGCCATCGGAGATGGGAGCGTCCCAGCTACCTGGTGACAGAATTAAATATCAGACAGCCACATGGCATACAACACTCAAATTATGTTGACTTGATGTCAACAGCGAGTGAAATATGATCATGTGCATAATGATAACTTCAAACAATTTTACCTTAACAGTACTCATTCATGTTTTTTATTCCCCACAGGGCCATCACGCATCCAGCAGGAGGTAGTCGAGGTCGCCCCTGCTGCTGACTCCTCAGAGGAGCTCAATCCCTCTGAGGGTGGACCATCACAGGACTTATGTAGACCATGCACCAACTCAGATACTGGCACTGTGGTGGGACCAGTTAGAGGGATAGCTGGGTTTTCACATGGTGACTCGCATTTCACAAGGGAGCAAGAGCAGATGGTGGAGTCAGGGACAGCAAAGGAAAGTCCGAGTCAGAGGGCGCAGGGCTCTCCAACCTCTGCTCAGCTGGTCGCAGATGCTGTATCCAGGGGGGCCATCGATGAAGAAGAGAATAATTATTGAGCAGCAGCAGAGAATGTGTGATGTAAGAACATAAGAAATAGGAGCAGGAATAGGCCACTTGGCCCCTCGAGCCTGCTCCGCCATTCAATATGATCATGGCTGATCTAGGGCTCAAAGCCACATCCCAGCCCGCTCCCCATAACCCTTCACTCCCTTATCTTGCAAAACTTTGACTATCTCCACTTTAAATGTATTCAATGACACAGCCTCCACAGCTCTCTGGGGCAGAGAATTCCACAAATTTACGACCCTCAGAGAGAAGAAATTCCTCCTCATCTCAGTTCTAAAAGGGCGACCCTTTATTCTGAGACTGTGCCCCCGAGTTCTAGATTTCCCCATGAGGGGAAACATCCTTGTCCACCCTGCTTGTTACATCCTCAAAGAACTCCAGCAAATTTGTTAAACATGATTTCCCTTTCCTAAAACCATGCTGACTCAGTTTGACTGCAGTATGTTTTTCTAAATGCCCTACTGACAGGCATTCCAAGCACACTGTGCACGATTGCAGAGAAATTGGAGGAGTCCGCCTCAAGCATGAGTGGCTTGCTGTTGCAGGCCATTGCAATGATGTCTTCTTCCATGGATAGCGAGGCCAACTTCATAGAGCATCAAACACGGCAATCGAACGAGTGTATGCAGGCCTTCAACAAGGGCTTGCACACTCTTGGTGCCCACCTTAAATAGGATGAATGATAACCTAGCCTTGGTCTTTTAGCGCCCCACTGATCTGCAACAAAGTGTTCTTCAGCACAGTGCTAGCAGGGAAATGCAGCTGGGGCATGAGAGGGATGATGGCGAAAGGGGACATGGAAGTGGGGACTCCACTCATAGCGCTTTCATCCTGTTGCCACCCACCCCCCCCCCGCACCGCCCCCCCACCAAGTCTTTGTTCTTTGTGTCTTAATGCGAGGAGCATTGTAATAAGGTGGATGAATTAGCTGCGCAAATAGATGTAAACGGATATGATATAATTGGGATTACGGAGACATGGCTCCAGGGTGACCAAGGCTGGGAATTCAACATCCAGGGGTATTCAATATTCAGGAAGGACAGACAAAAAGGAAAAGGAGGTGGGGTAGCATTGCTGGTTAAAGAGGAGATTAACACAATAGTAAGGAAGGATATTAGCTCTGATGATGTGGAATCTGTATGGGTAGAGCTGAGAAATACCAAGGGGCAGTGGGAGTTGTATACAGACCCCCAAACAGTAATGCTGAGGTTGGGGATGAAATTAAACGGGAAATTAGAGACACGTGCAATAAGTGCACAGCAGTTATCATGGGTGACTTTAATCTACATATAGATTGGGCTAACCAAATTAGTAACAATACTGTGGAGGAGGAATTCCTAGAGTGTATACGGGATGGTTTCCTGGACAAATATGTCGAGGAACCAACGAGAGATCAGGCCATCTTAGACTGGGTATTATGTAATGAGAAAGGATTAATTAGCAATCTTGTTGTGCGAGGCCCCTTGGGGAGGAGCGATCATAATATGATAGAAATCGTCATTAAGATGGAGAGTGAAGTAGTTGACTCAGAGACTAGGGTCCTGAATTTAAATAAAGGAAACTACAATGGTATGAGGCGTGAGTTGGCTAGGATGGATTGGGGAGCGTTACTTAAAGGGTTGACGGTGGATAGGCAATGGCAAACATTTAAAGATCGCATGGGTGAACTACAGAATTTGTTCATCCCTGTTTGGCATAAAAATAAAATAAGAAAGGTGACTCAACCGTGGCTAACAAGGGAAATTAAAGATAGCATAAGATCCAAGGAGAGGACATATAAATTGGTCAGAAAAAGCAGCAAACCTGAGGATTGGGAGCAGTTTAGGATTCAGCAAAGGAGGACAAAGGGATTAATTAAGAGGGGGAAAATAGAATATGAGAGTAAGCTTTCAGGGAACATAAAAACTGACTGTAAAAGCTTCTATAGATATGTGAAGAGAAAAGGATTGGTGAAGTCAAGCATAGGTCCCTTGCAGTCAGAATCAGGGGAATTTATAATGGGGAACAAAGAAATGGCAGACCAATTAAATACATACTTTGGTTCTGTCTTCACAAAGGAGGACACAAATAAACTCCCAGAGATGTTGGGGAACATAGGGTCTAATGAGAGGGAAGAACTGAATGAAATCAGTATTTGTAGGGAAATGGTGTTAGGGAAATTGACGGGATTGAAGGCCGATAAATCCCCAGGGCCTGATAATCTACATCCTAGGGTACTTAAGGAAGTGGCCCTAGAAATAGTAGATGCATTGCTGGTCATCTTCCAAAATTCTATAGACTCTGGAACAGTTCCCATGGATTGGAGGGTAGCTAATGTAACCCCACTATTTAAAAAAGGTGGGAGAAAAAAAAACGGGGAACTATAGACCGGTAAGCTTGACATCGGTAGTGGGCAAAATGCTAGAGTCCATTATAAAAGATGTAATAGCAGAGCAGTTGGAAAACAGTGACAGGATCGGACAAAGTCAACATGGATTTACAAAAGGTAAATCATGCCTGACTAATCTACTGGAATTTTTTGAGGATGTAACTGGTAGAATAGATAAGGGAGAACCAGTGGATGTGGTGTATTTGGACTTTCAGAAGGCTTTCGATAAGGTCCCGCATAAGAGATTAGCGTGCAAAGTTAAAGCACATGGGATTGGGGGTAAGGTACTGATTTGGATAGAGAACTGGTTGGCAGACAGGAAGCAAAGAGTTGGAATAAACGGGTCTTTTTCAGAGTGGCAGGCAGTGACTAGTGGGGTACCGCAGGGATCGGTGCTAGGATCCCAGCTATTCACAATATATATTAATGATCTAGACGAGGGAACTAGATGTAATATCTCCAAGTTTGCAGACGACACAAAGCTGGGTGGGCGTGTGTGCTGTGAGGAGGATGCAGAGAAACTCCAGTATGATTTGGACAGGTTGGGTGATTGGGCAGATGCATGGCAGATGCAGTATAATGTGGATAAATGCGAGGTTATCCACTTTGGTGGCAAAAACAGGAAGACAGATTATTATCTGAACGGCAATAGATTGGGAAAAGGGGAAGTGCAACGAGACCTGGGTGTCCTTGTGCACCAGTCGCTGAAGGTAAGCATGCAGGTGCAGCAGGCAGTTAAGAAGGCAAATGGTATGTTGGCCTTCATAGCGAGAGGATTCGAGTACAGGAGCAAGGATGTCTTGCTGCAGTTGTACAAGGCCTTGGTGAGACCACACCTTGAGTATTGTGTGCAGTTTTGGTCGCCTTATCTGAGGAAGGATGTTCTTGCCATGGAGGGAGTGCAGCAAAGATTTACCAGACTGATACCTGGGATGGCAGGAATGACGTATGGAGAGAGATTGGGTCGGTTAGGCTTATATTCGCTGGAGTTTAGAAGAATGAGAGGGGATCTCATTGAAACTTATAAAATTCTAACAGGACTAGACAGACTAGATGCAGGAAGGATGTTCCCGATGGCGGGGGAGTCCAGAACTAGAGGTCACAGTCTAAGGATAAGGTTTAAGCCATTTAGGACTGAAATGAGGAGGAATTTCTTCACCCAGAGAGTGGTGAACCTGTGGAATTCTCTACCACAGAAGGCAGTTGAGGCCAATTCATTAAATATATTCAAGAAGGAGATAGATATATTCTTAAGGCTAAAGGGATCAAGGGATATGGGGAGAAAGCAGGGACAGGGTACTAAATTTGGATGATCAGCCATGATCTCATTAAATGGCGGAGCAGGCTCGAGGGGCTGAATGGCCTACTCCTGCTCCTATCTTCTATGCTTCTAAGTCAGTACCCGACATGCTGCCTTGTGTCCCGATTGCCAGGTCTGCTCCTGCACAGGTGCAAGAGCAGCAGTCTTTGGCGGGGCCCTCATGCGCTCCAAAACCCAGAGGACATCGGCCAAGAGCAACTCAACAGTCAGAGCAAGGATCTGAGTAGTCTGCCTCTACCTCTGCAGAAGCCACAGGGATTGCACCACGTAGAAGCAATAGGAAAAGAGTAAAGATTTGTAGTTGCACAAGGGTGTCTTACACATTTTGTAATGTTAAGACTTGTTTGCTCATTTGATGCACAGAAATATTATTATTTTGCGCCACTTTCCCATGTTGCCCACTCATGGTTGCTGTCGGCAAGTGGTCTTTTCAGTTGTTTGATGATGAATGGGGAGACCAGAATTGACGGTGATCAATCAATGGGGGGATGTGAAAGGGATGCTTGGTTGTTTGCAGGACTGCTTTGTGTTAGTGGCATTAGTGAGGTGGGTGGGGGGGGGGGCGGTGGAGGTGTCTTTTGCATGAGGTTGTGAGATGGGTGCATTGGTAGAACCGAAGTGAACTTCGCAATAATGAGGGCATCCCGGGCAGCAATGTGCAGCGTTGGTGGTGCATTGCCCTCAGCACCTCCCGCCTCATCTTCCTCCTCCTTGTCTTCTTCCTCCTCCTCCGAAGAGGCTCTGTGCTCTGCACCTTGGTCCTCCTACTGGTCCAAACCTCACTGCTAGCCAATTTGTGCAGTGCGCAGCACACCACGACCATTCTGGAATCCCTGGCTGGTGCGTACTAAAGGGCGCCTCCAGATCTGTCCAGGCACCTGAAGCGCATCTTCAGCATGTCGATGGCTTGTTCGATGACACATTTGGTGGTCATATGGCATTCATTATAGCACTCCTGGACCTCATTCCTCGGGTTTCTGCAAGGTGTCATCAGCCACATTTTAAGTGGGTATCCATTGTCTCCGAGCAGCCAGCCGGTAACTTTGCTTCCAGTGCAAAGACGTCTGGGAGGGTGGACTGCAACAGGACGAAAGCATCATGGCAGCTGCCTGGGAATCTTGCACACACCTGCATAAAGATCTTTTTGTGGTTGCACACCAGCTGCACATTGATTGCGGTTGACAAACACCCCTGGGTGGTCTATAGGTGCCTCAATTGCCACATGCATGCAGTCGATGACGCCCTGCACCTGTGGGAAGCCAGCCAAAGCCGCAAACCTGAGCACCCGCTCATTTCATTCTGACTGGCGTCATCACAGGCAAAGTTGACATAATTGGCGGCCCTGGCAAACAAGCCATCAGTCACCTGTCTTATGAATTTGTTTTCCGCCAACTGCGAGATCCTGTAAATGTCTCCAGCAGAGCCCTGGAAGGATCCAGTGGCAAAAAGTTGAGGGCAGTGGTGACTTTGACAGCCACTGGTAAAGCGTGACCACCAGGTCCAGCTGGCAGCAAATCTTGTTCCAACAGGCTGCAAAAGTCTGCCACCACCTGACGCAACACCCTAAGCCGCCTGAGACAGTGGTATTCAGACATGTCAAGAAAGCTTATCCTCTCTGCCTGTAGACGCTATGTGCCGGGTATGGCCTCCTGCGGGCTGCTCCCCTCTCCCCTGTGGAGCTGCAGGTCCATGACCAGCAGGCTGGTGTTGCTGCTGGTGATCTTGGTCCTCATCTGAATTCCAATCTAAAAGGCAGCATAAGCAGCATCCATGCTGATCTGCTAGATCAGAGCTCCAAAGTGCAGATCAGACCTCCAAACCTCCAAAGTAGATAACACCTACAAAGTGTTGAAGAAACCTCCAAAGTGTGTAAAGTAACCTCTCAGCATAACTGCTGTGAACAAACCCTTTCCCACAAGCAGGTAAGAAAGCAGCTGTCAGTATGGAGTACTTATTGGCATTTTTCCCTGACATGGCTTCAGTCCCCTCAATTACTGCTGTGTACATGCCTTGCTTTCACTGGCGAGTTCCAGGAAGCCTGGGAAACCCGTGGACCCAAAGTTAAAGTTATAAACCCATGTCATTATCGCACTCCCTACATGCTGTCAATTTCGTCAGTTTTAACCCCCACCTGCTCCCAAACCATCACACTCTTGCTCATTAAAATCCAGCCCAAGGGGCCCAAAATTCCTTGGGGATAGAATCATAGATAGAATCATAGAAAGTTACAGCACGGAAGGAGGCCATTTCGGCCCACTGTGTCCGCGCCAGCCAACAAAGAGCTATCCAGCCTAATCCCACTTCCCAGCTCTTGGTCCGTAGCCCTGCAGGTTAGAGCATCCCAAGTGCACATCCAAGTAATTTTTAAATGTGGTTAGGGTTCCTGCCTCTACCACCCTTTCAGGCAGTGAGTTCCAGACCCCCACAACCCTCTAGGTGAAGAAATTTCCCCTCAAATCTCCTCTAAACCTTCCACCAATTATTTTAAATCTGTGCCCCCTGGTTTTTGACCCCTCTGCTAAGGGAAATAGGTCCTTTCTATCCACTTTATCTTTGCCCCTCATAATTTTATACACCTCAATAAGGTCTCCCCTCAGCCTCCGCTGTTCCAAGGAAAACAGACACAGCCTATCCAGTCTTTCCTCATAGCTAAGATTCTCTACTCCCAGCAACATCCTTGTAAATCTCCTCTGTACCCTCTCTAGTGCAATCACATCATTCCTGTAATGTGGTGACCAGAACTGCACGCAGTACTCTAGCTGAGGCCTAACTGGTGTTTTATACAGTTGAAGCATAACCCCCCTGCTCTTGTATTCTATGCCACGGCTAATAAAGGCAAGTATTCCGTATGCCTTCTTAACCACTTTATCTACCTGGCCTACTACCTTCAGGGATTTGTGGACATGCACTCCAAGGTCCCTTTGTTCCTCTACACTACTCAGTGTCCTACCATTTAATGTGTATTCCCTTTCCTTGTTAGACCTCCCCAAATGCATTACCTCACACTTCTCCAGATTGAATTCCATTTGCCACTGTTCTGCCCACCTGACCAATTTATTGATATCTTCCTGCAGTCTACAGCTTCCTTCTTCAGTATCAACACACAGCCGATTTTAGTATCTCTACAAACTTCTTAATCATACCCCCTATATTCAAGTCTAGATCGTTGATATATACCACTAAAAACAAGGGACCTAGTACTGAGCCCTGCGGAACCCCACTGGAAACAGCCTTCCAGTCACAAAAACACCCATCAACCATTACCCTCTGCTTCCTGTCTCCGAGCCAGTTTTGAATCCAACTTGACACTTTGCCCTGGATCCCATGGGCTTTTAACTTCGTGACCAGTCCGCCATGTGGAACCTTATCAAAAGCCTTGCTAAAGTCCATGTACACTACATCAAAAGCACTACCCTCATCTACCCTCCTTGTTACCTCCTCAAAAAATTCAATCAAGTTTGTCAGACATGACCTTCCCTTATCAAATCCGTGCTGACTATCCTTGATTAATCCATATCTTTCTAAATGAAGATTTATCCTGTCCTTCAGAATTCTTTCCAATAATTTTCCCACCACCGAGGTTAAGCTAACTGGCCTGTAATTACTCGGTCTATCCTTTTCTCCCTTTTTAAACAAGGGTACAACATTAGCAGTCCTCCAGTCCTCCGGCACCACACCTAAAGCCAGAGAGGATTGAAAAATGATGGTCAGGGCCTCTGCTATTTCCTCTTTTGCTTCGCTTAACAGCCTGGGATACATTTCATCCAGGCCTGGGGATTTATCCACTTTTAAAGCTGCTAAACCCCTTAATACTTCCTCTCTCACTATGTTTATTTCATCTAATATTTCATACTCCTCCCCTGATAGCAACGTCGGCTTTGCCCCTCTCCTTTGTGAAAACAGATGCAAAGTATTCATTAAGAACCCTACCGACGTCTCCTGCCTTCACACACAGATTACCCTCATGATCTCTAATAAGCCCTACCCTTTCTTTAGTTATCCTCTTACTCTTAATATATTTATAAAACATCTTTGAGTTTTCCTTGATTTTACTTGCCAAGAATTTTTCATGCTCTCTCTTTGCTTTCCTAATATCTTTTTTAATTACACCCCTGCACTTTCTGTACTCCTCTAAAGATTCTGGAGTATTTAGCACTCGGTATCTGTCATACGCCTCTCTTTTTTTCTTTATCCTACCCTGTATGTCTCTAGATATCCAGGGGGCTCTAGATTTGTTAGTCCCACCTTTTTTCTTTAAGGGCACGTATTTGGTCTGAACCCTTGAATGCCTCCCACTGCTCTGACACTGATTTACCTTCAAGTAGGTGTTTCCAGTCCACTATGGCTAAATCCCCTCTGAGCTTAGCAAAATTTGCTTTTCCCCAATTTAGAATTTTTATTCCTGGTCTATCCTTGTCCTTTTCCATAACTACCTTAAATCTAACAGAATTATGGTCACTAGCACCAAAATGCTCCCCCACTGATACACCTTCTACCTGCCCAGCTTCATTCCCTAAAACTAAGTCCAGAACCGCGCCCCCCCCCCCCCGCCCCTTGTTGGGCTTGTTACATACTGGCTAAAAAAGTTCTCCTGGATGCATTTTAGGAATTCCGCACCTTCTATACCCGTCTCACTAATTTTATCCCAGTTAATATTGGGGTAGTTGAAATCTCCTACTATTACTGCCCTATTGTTTTTGCACTTCTCAGAAATTTGTCTACATATTTGTTCTTCTATCTCCCTCTCACTGTTTGGGGGGTCTGTAGTACACTTTTTGTTTTTCAATTCAACCCATATGGCCTTGTTTGATGATCCTTCCAACATATCATCCCTCCTCACAGCTGTAATAGTTTCTTTAATCAATACTGCGACACCCCCCTCCCTTTTTACCTCCCTCTCTATCCCATCTGAAAATCCTGTTGAGCTGCCATACCTGTCCCTCTTTCAGCCACGTCTCTGTAATAGCTATAATATCATAGTCCCAAGTATCTACCTGTGCCCTCAGCTCATCTGCCTTGTTCGCTATACTCCTTGCATTGAAGTATATACCATTTAGTACAGGCAAACTTCCTTGTTGACTACTATCTAGCCCTTGATTCCTCTGTCCTTCCAATTTACTTTCTACATTTTTGTTTTCCAATTCCAGTTTTTCTTCCCTCCCCATTGACTCCATACTTAGGTTCCCATCCCCCTGCCAAGCTAGTTTAAACCCTCCCCAACAGCACTAGCAAATCCTCCCGTGAGGATATTGGTCCCGTTCCCGTTGAGGTGCAACCCGTCTGGCTTGTAGAGGTCCCACCTCCCCCAGAAACGGTTCCAATTCCTCAGGAATCTAAAGCCCTCCCTCCTACACTATCTCTCTAGCCACACATCCATCTGCTTTATCGTCCTATTTCTGTACTCACGAGCACGTGGCACTGGTAGTAATCCGGAGATTATTACCTTTGAAGTCCTCTTCCCTAGCTCCCTAAACTCTGCCTGCAGGACCTCATCCCTCTTCCTACCTATGTCGTTGGTACCGATATGGACCACGACCTCTGGGATCTGCCAGAGACCCAGTTACACCATGTCTCTGTCGTTTCTTGGAGTTTCCATAGTGCCTTGGAGTTTCTGTAGTGAAGTTCCATCTGCCCCTTACAAGGCAAATGACAGGCCAGAGGTAGAGAGTCCCTAAGCTGGGTGTTCCCACTCCTAGATTTGGAAGGGGACCTGGCATTGCAATGACGTGCGATGTACCAGCATCCAGAAGAGTACATGGAGGCCCTACCGGCTTGGGCCTCTGTTAAGGAAGCATTTTTATAAACAAATGTCATTGTTTGGCGGAGGCTGATCAGAGTCGTGCTGGGAGGGGGTGGGGGGGAATGTGCTGGCAACACCCACCCCCCCCAAGGGTGAGCAAGTTTCGATTGATGTGGGCAGGTGGGCACCATGGATGCATCTGAAGTGGTGCTTATGCCTCCCTGCCCATGCTAATGAAGAGACCCAGTGACCCCTCGAACTCCAGCATGGTCAGCACTGGAAGGCACCGTCAGGCTCAACCTTGGTGCAACCTACAAGATCATGATCAGAGCAAATTTAGAGCGAATATCTATATTTTGGGACTATGGAGTCAAAACAAGCTGGGGAACTTTTTGTGAATGAACCTTTTCTTTTTAAACCCCATATGCATTGTGACAGAAAAAAAGAAGCCAATACCATCATACATTAAAGACAAAAATGCTTAATTTTTGTCATATCCCCCTTTCATCTCTTTCTGTGGAGACTATTCCTAAATTCTGATAGGCCAGTATTTAAGTGGGGGGGATAGGGTTTGCTTTGATTTGAAATACTCTTAGTTTATGGTAACTAATTATACCACAGAGTTTTTTGATCTCCAATAAAGTAGAACAGTTAATGCTACCATAGGATGGCATTCAGTGCTGTTAGATTAAAAATACTCCTGGTCATTCTGTATTACTTAGCCAATGTTACAGCTGATTGTTGCAGACTGCCATATTTTTGATCTTGCAGTACAATAACTGTCCCCGTGAATTTATTTTTACTGTTACTACAAGTGTTTTTAAAAAATATATATAGAAACTGAGTGTGTTTATGCTCATCACCTATCTCAATTACAAAGATAACGATAGGATGACAGCAATTCCTCTAATCAGACAGCCACTGAATGCAGGATATCATGTCACCTTAGTGAAGAATGAATTGGTATCAATTGGCCTACATACAGCTAAATGAACAATTTATCAATTGTTCATTAGTGATATTATTCATTTTAGCAAGTTAAAATCCTTGCTGCAATCAAGCAATTTATAATACGGTGTTCCTGTTAACAATGTAGAATACTATTCTTTCACCAGACATCAAAGAGAAGTTCAACCCAGATGACACAATACTCTCTTCTCTCAAATGGTAGGGCTAAGTGTCCCAGGTTCAAAATTGTGCACTTTCCTTTGCCCATTGGGCTAGAGTTAAAATTCAACCCTGATACATGAAATTAAAGTCTTCTCACTCTGCTGGCCAGTAAGGATCTAAGTAAAATTAAATTAAGCAGTATTAAATTATGGAACAGTGCAAAACTGCTTAGAGTTTAATAACCTCACTTCGAGAGATGCAAGGATAGGCAGTGTTGCAATACACTCGAGGTAAATTTCTGAGGCTACTATCGAACCACAACATCAAAGCAATGAAAGGCAATGTAAGGAGCCCTGCATTATACACCGGCAACCTGAGAGTTGGGAGAGCTTGATCACTAGATGCAAAGAAACTTGTGCAATTTATCAATATTATTTTCTAGCACCTTACTTGGTACATACATAGCTCGCACAGGCAAAATTGTCAATAGTATAATCATATTACAGTCACACCCCTCTTTCAGGTCAATGAATACATGACATCGTTGGTACTTTGAAATATTCCGATACTTGAAGTGACCAAAATGGAAACAGTCAAAATCCGTTCAGGAAAAGCAGCCTAATTTTTCCTAGCAAAACTTCCACTATCTCAAATTCCTGTCTCATTCCCCCTGGTAAGGCCCTCATTTTCACTCCCATTTTCACTCCCTCAAGTCAAAGTGCACCTGGAGCATAACTGGCTTAGCCATCGATTACCAGATTTGGCTCGACCACGTCAAGCTATATCAGGCCTCGCCTCTCCTCTGTCAAAATTGCTCACTACTCTATGATCATCCTTGAGAGCAAAAATAACTCGAGACTCCTATTCTCTACTACCAACTGTCTCCTTAAATCTCTCTCCCCACCCCCTCTACTCCTCTAACAAGTGTGAGGAGCTCATAGATTTCTTAGTCACCAAGAGAGACTATCTGCTCTCTCTGGTACTGCCCCCCCTTTCTCTTACTTACTCAGCCAAACCTCCTTCCTATCCCCTTTGACCCTAGCCCTGAACCATCTCTCTTCAGTTTTGCTTCTGGCTACTCCCATGTCCTTTCCAAGTTCTCATCTAAGAGACCTACCTCCTGCTCTAGCGACCACCAAAACTCCCTTCCTGGCCTCCATGCAAGTTGCTTTAAATGATTCCCTCTCCTCAAGCACTTGGACTCTCTCCTTCAATACCACCGTCATCACCCTCTGCTCAAAAATCCACCCTCAACCCCCTCTGTCCAACTCCAAACCTCCCTTTCCTCTCCAAAATCATGTTTTCACCTTCCGATTTTTCTATTAACTCTCTGTTTGCATCTCTCCAATCAGGATTCTGCCCCTTCCACAGTACCAAAACAGTTCTAACTAACAACATTCTCTGTGACTGTGGTTCCTTATCCCTCATCCTCCTTGGCTTCTCTGCAGCCTTTGACATGGTTGACCACACCATTCTCCACCATTGTCCAGCTCGGCGGGACTGCCCTCAATTGGTTCCATTCTTACCAATCCAATTTTAGGCAGAGCATCTCTACCAATGGCCCCGTATCATCACCTCTGGAGTTCCCCAGGGTTCCATCCTTGGCCCTCTCCTCTTCCTCATCTACATGCTGTCCCTTGGTGATATCATCTACAGACATGGGATCAGCTTTCACATGTCTGCTTATGACATCCAGCTCTACTTCTTTACTACTTCTCTCAACTTCTCCAGTGTCCAATATGGGTGGATGGCTCAAAATTTCCTCCAACTAAACTGTGGGAAAACCAAAGTCATTTTCTTCAGCCACTAAACACGAACTCCATACCCTTGCCTCTGACTGCACCCTAATGCCTTGGCCACTGTCTCAGACTGTACACAACCTTGATATCCTGTTTAACCCTGATCTGAGCTTCCAACTCCATATCCTCACTATCACAAAGACCCCCAACTTCCACCACTGTTAACATTGTCAGCCTCTGCCCCTACCTCAGTCCACCTGCTGCTAGAAACCTTCATGCATGCCTTTAACATCTCCAGACTTGATTATTCCTCCCATCCTCCACCCTCCATAAACTTCAGCTCATTCAAAACTCTGCTGCCCACATCCTATCCCACACCAAGTCCCACTCCCCATCACCCCCCTTCTTGGAGACCTACTTTGGCTCCTGGTCCCGAATGTCTCAAATTTTAAATCTGCATCCTCATATTTAAATCTTTTCACGGCCTCACTGCTCCCCATCTCTGTGACCTCTTCCAGCACTACAACCCACCGCCACACCCCTGTCCATGGAAATCTCTGTTCCTCTGATTCTGGTATCTTGTGCACCCATCGCCCTTCACCGTACCATCAGCAGACTTGCCTTCAGCTGACTGGGCCCCATGGTCTGGAATTCTCCCCTTGAAACCCTCCACCTCTCCATCTCCTTTAAGTCCCTCCGTAAAACCCACACTTTAGGTCACTTCTCCTGATCTCTCCACCTTTGCCACACCAACCATTATTCCTTATGCCTCTGTGAAGTGCCTGGAGATATTTCACTATGTTAAAGGTGCTATATAAATGTAAGTTATTGTTTCTGGAGAGAGAAAAGATTGAAGGATATAACAAAAAGGTAGGTAGGTTGGACTGAGATCAGGCAAAAAGGATTGGGTTTGTTAGGTCCTATGGCCTTTTCCTGTTCCTATACATTATGTTTTTCTGCTGCGGTTCAGTAAATTTGCACATGTAATGTGGATAGGTGGATTCGACTGGACAATACTATTTTCATTCATTTATTCGCAGTATCACTCACCTATCTTCCTTAATGCCACACATCCGGATTCGGTCAGTTTGTGTCCAGTCGTGAACGCCGTTGTACAGCGAGGCTGTGGCAAGCATGACAGGTGAAGACCGATGCCAGTAGTTGCACTCCTTCACTGCTCCAACCTGAAATGACAAAGGATAACCATTAGCAACTAGAGAGGTATTTGTAATACATTCTTGCTCCAAAGCCTGATGTACAACATTGCAATATTACTATTCTGAAAGGAGGCCTTTTTTGGCAGATCTACAAAGCAGGATCTGACTGACAAAATTCCCAACAACCTGAAACTACTGTACAGGTCTGATGAAGTGGAGATGCCGGTGTTGGACTGGGGTGGACAAATGTGAAAAGTCGCACAACACCAGGTTATAGTCCAACAGTTTTATTTGAAATCACAAGCTTTCGGAGCGCTGCTCCTTCGCTGCTGACTTCATCTGACGAAGGAGCAGCACTCCGAAAGCTTGTGATTTCAAATAAAACTGTTGGACTATAACCTGGTGTTGTAGGTCTGATGAAGACTATTTGAATAGTCAATTCCTGACACTTAACATATAGGAACAGGAGGAACAGAGTATTAGAGTGTGCAATACATTATTTCCATTGGTCCATCAGACTTCAGAAGAACATTTACTACTAGTCTGAATCTGAAAATAGAACGTACTAGACCAGCAATATCTGCAGTCTGTGATTGATAACAAACACGAACAATTTTCTGGAAGGTTCACAATGCATAGTGTGCTAGGTATATTCAAATAAAGTGTGAAAACTGAGTCACTATTGAAATTTGATGGCATTCTGAAAGTCAACAGATGAAAGCATGCAATTGGAACTCACAAGCTGTAGTCTGGAAATATTTTACATAGGAGTTCTCCATTACGATAGAAATGCGAGTTTAAAAAAAACCCAGCATATTTTCCTCAATACTAGATCTCCCTGATGTTGCTCATAATGAGTCGGAAGATGATGTTTTAGAAATAGGGGTGTTTATGACATGTAGGGGATAACATCATGGCCACTGATTACAGTGAGCGAAATAGTTCAATTCCATTTTTGTTAAATGGTATTCTGGGATATTTTTTTTTAATTATCTCTTACCATTTTTTAAACTGAGTACAGGGTAAGATTGTATGCAAAATGCACCAAATAGACATAGATATTTGGGGTAGAATTTTTGTGAGGGCTCCCCAATCACCCACCATATCTTGAGTTAGTGAGCACAAGTATCCAGCAAGCCTTCCAGTTACTACTCAGCAGCAAGCAGCCATCTCTCAGTTCCGTACATGTCATCTATCCACATCTGTCATGAACATTCAGCATTCACACCCAGCCTTTGTGTTGGCAGGCAAAAATAAGCAGTGATTTAAACTTCCCACACGGTACTGAGATTACCCATAAGCCACAACAGTTGTAATGGTTCTGCTCTACTCCCAGTACCAAGCTTGGCTCCTAACTAAAGTTTCACAGGGGGATTGAACTTTACTGCATGGTGACCAGAAATAATGTTGAATGAAAGCGGCCTGACTACCTGTATTAATTTATAAAATAAGCTGCATTCCTGAGGCTAGGAGGGAGGGAAGGGAGAGGGAGAGAGGAAGCAGAGATTCCTTATCCTGTGATTGTTTGCACCATCAAGAACAGCTGTCCACAGCATAGAACAGAGTTTTTCCCAAGCAAAGAAGATGCCATTTGGAATCTGGAGATGCATTGAGGGGGGAAATGAGGGAGGAATGTCTCTATGAACTGGCAGGGTGGAAGGAGATGAAGACTGCTCCCATGAACTGAGTGAGAGAAGAAAAGAGTCTCTCTGAAGCGGCTGCAGGGAGGGGGGAAAAAGTACATGGCGAAAGCTACACAATCAGATTCAGCAATCAGAGTACCAGTACGTATCCACAATTTCTCCGCAAGACGTGGGGAAATATTCCTGCAATTCTAGCTATGATCTTCCGCTAAACAGATGATGTAATATTGCAGGCTTAAGTTATGAAAAGCCTGTGTGTCCCTACACTAGTATAACTACATGTTATAAGCTTATATTCCAAGCTGTTCTTGAATTATCAACTTTTTTGAGACAGTTCCAATTGTTGCTGGTTTTCTAGCTTGGCATGTAGGCTCCATTCCTCACATGAACTTTCCTTTAGTTATTTGCCAAGATTACGTAGCCATTTTCCTCATCAATCTTCTTCGTAACTACTGCTTTGAAGTCAACCATTTGCATGTGTGAAAGGCATGATCTGAAGGGTGAAGGAATACAAATTTTCACAGTAATTGTACTCATGAAGCAAGATGCTTCACAGAAACATAGAATCCACCTGGCCAATCCTTCTCAGAAAACTGGTGTTATATTGAAAAAAGTCTTTTCGGGCAAAGACCAATCTAGCTCATGAATGCTGACCAAGTTTTTTTTTGACCATTGCACACCTTCAAAAGGATAAAGTCATCTTTATGTTTATTGACCATGTTTCAGACAACAGGAATTGCTATGGTAAATAATTTCTCCATGTTATACACTTCCAGTGAATATGAGACAGTAAGACACCCTGTGATCCACGCTCAACGCTATGCGCCGCCACATACATGCTCTCGACCTCTCTCTATCACTCTATCTCAAAGCTGTCCTGGTCTGCAGTTCCATTTCATCCTTCGCATCATCCGGCACTTTAAAAAAAAAAGTTTTTTCTTCCTTCCAGGTGTCAAGGATCGCAAGCTTCAACTCTTGGATACCAACATCCCTCCGGAACTTTCTTCCCCTTCACTTTCCTGTAACGCCATCCCTTCTTCCAATCTCACCCCTTGCCATGATTTCACTATCCCCTCTGACCTTCCCCTCTCTGACCCCGAACGATCAGTCCTCAGCTTCATCCCCTTACACCCCCATCTCAATGAATTGAGCTCGGCACAATGCTGAGCTCTTCTTCTGTCGCCTTCGCCTCCGTGCTCACACCTTTGGCCTGAAGTCTTCACCTCCCAGCACAGCCGATCATTTCTCCAGTCTTCAGAATTCTTGTTCCGCCTGGATCCCTCCCTCTGGCCTCTCACCCTCTCTAGATCTTTTCATTGGAAACTGCCGGCGTGACATCGGCCATCTCAATTTCTCTGCTCCCCTCATTCACTCTAACCTACCTCCCTCTGAACTTGCAGCACTCCGTTCTCTCAGATCCAACCCTAACCTTGTCATTAAACCTGCTGACAAGGGTGGCGCTGTTGTTGTTTGGCAAACCGACCTCTACCTTGTGGAGGCTGAACGGCAACTCTCTGACACCTCCTCATACACCATCACCCCATCAGTGAACATCAAGCCATCGTTTCCAAGACTGTCACTGACCTCATCTCCTCTGGAGATCTTCCCTCCACGGCCGCCAACCTCATAGTTCCCCAACCCCACACAGCCCACTTCTACCTCTTTCCCAAGATCCACACGCAAGACTGCCCTGGTAGACCCATCGTTTCAGCCTGTTCTTGCCCCACGGAACTGATTGCTTCCTATCTCGACTCTATTTTTTCTCTCCTTGTCCAGTCTCTCCCTACCTACATCCGCGACTCTTCTGACGCCCTCAGCCACTTTAACAGTTTCCAGTTTCCTGGCCTTAACCGTCTCCTTTTCGCCATGGATGTCCAATCCCTCTACATCTATATCCCTCACCAGGACAGCCTGAAAGCTTTCCGCTTCTTCCTTGAACGAATGCCCAACGAGTCCCCATCCACCACCACCTTCCTCCGCCTGGCTGAACTTGTTCTCACATTGAACAACTTCTCCTTTGATTCCACTCACTTCCTCCAAATAAATGGTGTTGCTATGGGAACCTGTATGGGCCCTAGCTATGCCTGCCTTTTCGTGGGATATGTGGAATATTCTTTGTTCTAGTCATATTCAGGTCCCCTCCCTCACCTCTTTTTCCAGTACATTGACGACTGTGTCAATGCTGTTTCCTACTCTCGCCCTGAACTGGAAAATTTCATCAACTTTGCCTCCAATTTCCACCCTTCCCTCCCTTCACATGGTCCATATTCAACTCTTCCCTTCCTTGACTTCTTTATCTCTATTTATGGGGCTAGGCTATCGACCAGTATCCACTATAATCCCACTGACTCCCACAGCTACCTTGACTACACTTCCTCCCACCCCGCTTCCTATAAGGACTCTATTCCATTCTCCCAATTTCTCCGTCTCCGTCGCATCTGTTCCGACGATGCCATCTTCCATACCAGTGCTTCTGATGTGTCTTCCTTTTTCCTCAACCGAGGATTCCCCTCCACTACGGTTGGCAGGGCCCTTGACTGTGTCTGTTTCATTTCCCGCACTTCCGATCTCACCCCTTCCCCTCCCTCCCAGAACCACGATAGGGTTCCCTTTGACTTCAACTTCCACCCCACGAGCCTCCCCATTCAACAGATCATCCTCCGCCATTTCCGCCACCTCCAGCTTGATCCCACCACCAAACACATCTTTCCCTCCCCTCCCCTTTCAGTATTCCGAAGGGATCGTTCCCTCCGTGACACCATGATCCACTCCTCTATGACGCCCAATTCCCACTCCCCTTCCCACGGCACCTTCCCATGAAAGCACAGGAGATGCAACATCTGCCCTTTCACCTCCTCCCTTCCCACCATCCAGGGCCCGAAACACTCCGTGCAGGTGAAACAGCGATTTACTTGTACTTCTTTCAATTTAGTATTCTGTATTCACTGCTCACGATGCGGTCTCCTCTACACTGGGGAAACCAAACCCAGATTAGGTGAACACTTTGCAGAACATCTCCGTTCAGTCCGCAAGTATGACCCTGAGCTTCCGGTCACCTGTCATTTTAATTCTCCGCCCCACTCCCATTCTGACCGCTCTGTCCTCGGCCTCCTACACTGTTCTAATGAAGCTCAATGTAAGCTCGAGGAACAACACCTAATCTTTCTATTAGGTATTTTACAACCTTCTGGACTCAACACTGAATTCAACAATTTCACAGACGGCAGATGTTGCTGATGATTCTGATATTCCCATTTACACCTCCTCTGGACCCATCTTTTGTTTCTTTACTTGCCCCATTACCATCTCCTTTCGCCTTGCACCATCATTCCTTTTGTCATTTAATCTCTTCTGCCTTCCACCCTATCACAGATCTTTGTTCTTTCCTCCCCACCCCTTTCCCTGCCTCTGTACTTGCTTAAAATCTGTTACATCTCTAATTTTTTCCAGTTCTGATGAAAGATCATCAACCTGAAACGTTAACTCTGTTTTTCTCTCTACAGATGCTGCCTGACCTGCTGAATCTATTCACAGTATTTATTAACGAACTAGATGACGGCATAGAAAGCCATGTATCCAAATTGGCCGATGACACAGAGATAGGCAGCATTGTAGGCAGTGTAGATGAAAGCATAATCTATCAATATCCCTTTGTAATTTTAAGTAAATGGGCAAAACTGTGGCAATTGGATTTCAATGTAGGCAAATGTGAGGTCATCCACTTTGGAACTAAAAAGGATAGAACTGGGTACTTTCTAAATGGTGAAAAGCTAAAAACAGTGGAGGTCCAAAGAGACTTGGGGGTCCAGGTACATAGATCATTAAAATGTCATGAACAGGTATAGAAAATGATCAAAAAGGCTAATAGAATGCTAGCCTTTATATATAGAGGACAAGAATACAAGGTAGAAGTTATGCTGCAGCTATACAAAGCCCTGGTTAGACCACACCTGGAGTACTGTGAGCAGTTCTGGGCACCTCATCTTAGGAAGGATATATTGGCCTTGGAGGGAGTGCAGCGTAGGTTTACCAGAATGATACCCGGACTTCAAGGGTTAAATTACGAGGAGAGATTACACAAACTAGGGTTGTATTCCCTAGCATTTAGAAGGTTAAGGGGTGATTTGATCGAAGGTTTCAAGATATTAAAGGGAACAGTTAGGGTAGATAGAGAGAAACTATTTCCACTGGTTGGGGAGTCTAGGACTGGGGACATAATCTAAAAATTAGAGCCAGACCTTTCAAGACTTAAATTAGGAAACACCTCTGCACACAAAGGGTGGTAGAAGTTTGGAACTCTCTTCTGCAAATTGTTAATTTGAAATCTGAGATTGATAGATTTTTGTTAACCAAAGGTATTAAGGGATATGGGCCAAAGGAGGGTATATGGAGTTAGGTCGCAGATCAGCCATGAGCTCATGGAATGGCGGAACAGCCTCAAGGGGTTAAATGGCCTACTCCTGTTCCTATGTTCCTAAGTATTTCCAGCATTTTCTGTTTTTATTTCAGATTTCCAGCATTCGCAGTATTTTGCTTTTGTATGAGACAGTATTTATTTTGGAGTGATAATACTTCAGCAATAGCCAAATACTGTACTTGGTTAATGCGGAGTCACTGCGTTACAAATATTTACTCCCAAAACCAATTTTAGGAGCATAGGCAAAAGGTGGCACCACTCTAAACACTAAAACACAAAATTACTATAGGTAACAATTAGCAAATGTGCCAGCTCTAACACACAGAGGAAACCAACCCTCAATAGTTTTCTCTCAATGACCTTCAGGAATTAAAGAGAAACAATTTATGGTTATGCACCTCCCTCAGCAGATTAAGTAAATTCTACAGCGTCCATTACAGTGCAAATTGTACACAATCTGTTTTTTTGTTCTATACATTTCATACTATAAATCTGAAAATATCCATACATTTCAAATTCATACTGTAAATAGGATTGAGCACATTAAAAATTATTTCTCGAACTTGTATTTAAAAGACTGTTTTAAAAAACAGGGTATTTCCCCTCTCAGAATCTACATTAGCAACTCAGTATATTAATTAGAGCTTCTAGCTAACTGCATTTCAGCTATCACTCGAGTGTTCTTGTTCTCAAATTCAGCAGTGAGATTTTAGTAACTCATGATGCTGGACATTTAAAATTTTTACACTATATCCACCTGCACCATGAAGAACCGAGTCCGAAAAGAGAATTTTGAGTTATTTAAGGTTAATGTGAAGCACTGGTAGTTATAGGTCCATCACTGGTGATGGTTGTGGGAGAGCAATTATTGATAATACATCAGATTTTAAAAGTTACATAAAGCTTACATGTGATTTTTCCATAGCACATTAATATCAATAATTAAACATATCTTGTAACAACACTGTATATTACACCCAGAGAAAATGTTTCTAAAAACTCATCACACTGTAGACCTTGTAATACCATAATAAACTACCATGTAGTTAATTTTTCTCCCCTCCTGTTAAAAGTGCTGGATTAGGTTCATATGCAGTTCCACAGGCACCACCAGCCCTCAGGTACATTACTCAAGTTCTTCATAAGTAAGCCTTAACAATGAGTGTTGGTAGGGTATTCAATTGTGGGAGCTATCATAGTCATGCCTGATCTTGTCTTTACCCATGGCCATTTTCCAGGAGGGGGTCACTGAATAGCGTTCAAGAGTGGGAAGCCCCTCCCTAGTTCTGGAGCACGGAGGTCAATTATACCAACTCAGCACAGACCAGGGATTGATACTGGAACCATCTTGACTGCATGACTCAATACCATAGTTCATTCTGTTAAAAATTAGAATCATATGGTCACAGCCTGATTGGACTCCACTATAACACACACGAGCAAGCCTTTTGACACATCAAGTCTGTGCTGATGTTTTTGTCCACAAAAGCCACCTAGTTTAATCCCACTGTCCTGCTCATTCACCATACCCTTTAATATTGCTCTTTTTAAACGATCTATTTCTCTTTTAAAAGAATTTATGGATTCTGCTTCACAGTTTATGGCAGAGAATTCCACATTTTAACCACCCTATGTAAATCATTTATTTCTAACCTTGCCTTTGTTTAATTTTGTGACTATCTTAATTTGTGCCCTCTCGTTACCGTCTCACTGGTCAATGGAAAATATTTACCATATTATAACCCTTCATAATCTATTAGGTCACCACTTAATCCTTCCCAATTTAAGTGAGAAAAGCCAACTTCTCAAGTTTATCTTTATAACTGTAACCCCTCATGCCTGTTAACATCCCAGTGAATCTACTTTGCACCATTTTCATTGCTTTTATATCCTTCGCATATGTTGCTATTTCTTCCCTGACTTGTCTCAGGATGCTTGGATATAAACTATCAGTGATGGCCTGTTATGTCACTCTCAAAATTATTCAAATATTACATTTTTATGTTCATTTATTTACTGTGATTTCACCTGAACTGATGTGTATAGTTTTGCCTGAACTAAAGTAATTTATAAACAAAGCTTTAGGTATCAGCCTTAACTCAGTGGTAGCCTACAATACAACAATGACTACACTTCAAAAGTGCTTCATTGGCTGTGAAGTACTTGGGACGTCCTGAGGTCGTAAAAGACATATCTAAATGCAAGTTATTTTTGTCTTCTTTAACAACAACTTGCATTTATATAGCACCTTTAACGTAGGAGAAGTGACGAAGCAGAGGGATTTAGGACTAGACAGTTCCAAATCAGAAGGTTATGGGTTCAAGCCCCACTCTAGGACTTAAGCCTATAATCTAGACAAGACAATTCAGTGTGGTACTGAGGGAGTGCTGCATTGTCAGATGTGCTGCCTTTCAGGTGAGACAATAAACTGCTCTCTCAGGTGGACATAAAAATCCCATGGCACTATTAGAAGAGATGGGGAATTGTCCTGGTCAATATTTATCCCTCAACAAAAATCACTAAAATTGATTATCTGGTCATTTATCTCATTGCTGTTTGTGAGACCTTGCTGTGCGCAGATTGGCTGCCCCATTTCGCTACATTACAACAGTGACTACATTACCTCATTAACTGTGGAGTGCTTTGGGGCAACCTGAGGTTATGAAAGGTGCTATATAAATTCAAGTTCTTTCTATCTTACCATCAGAAATTGCATGGAAATATTCTCTTTAACCACTTCAAACTTATTTGCATTGAACCAATATATTAGAAATTTAAAAAAATGTAAATAGTAGAAATCTGAAATAAAACTGAAAATGCTGGAAACACAAAGCAGGACTGTCAGCGTTCATAAGAGGAAGCAAAGTACTGACAAAAATGTGAAGCATGCAAATGCTTTTTCCCCCCCAGGTACTTATTGTTTTTAAAATTCCACATGTGTCCTGTTGTGAGCCATGAAACACATCACAAATCAATACTGTGCAACTCTGATTAGTTAATTTTTACCTCCTGCATCAACTGCACATCTCAAGAGCTTTGTTAAGTTGGAGGTGAGGTGGGAGGATTCAGGAAAGCGTAAATTTAAAAGCAGCGAGAGAAATCTCAAGGCTCTAGAGCAGAGTAGAGTTTAGGGTAAAAATAAGCAGAGTGGGTCAGAAAAGGACAGAGAGAGTAATAAAGGTAATAAGGCATCAGTGACTAAGGTGACATCAGGGAAAAATAGAAATAAGTCAAAGCTAAAGGCACTATATCTGAATGCGCGAAGCATTCGCAACAAAATAGATGAATAGCGCAGATAGAAATGAGCAGGTTTGATCTAATAGCCATAACAGAGACGTGGTTGCAAAGTGCCCAAGGTTGGGAACTAAATATTCCAGGATACTTAACTTTTAGAAGAGATAGGCAAAATGGAAAAGGAGGAGGGGCAACCTTGATAATAAAGGATGGGATAAAGACAGTAGAGGGAAAGGATCTTAGCTCCCAAAATCAAGAAGTAGAATCAGTTTGGGTGGAGCTAAGAAACAGCAAGGGACAGAAAACATTGGTGGGAGTTGTTTATAGGCCCCCAAACAGTAGTTGTAATGTAGGGCAGAGTATAAATCATGAAATTAGAGGCGCATGTAACAAGGGTAATACAGTAATCATTGGGGACTTTAATCTACATATAGACTGGGCAAACCAAATTTGCAGTAATAGTGTGGAGGACAAATTCATGGAATGTATGCAAGATAGTTTTCTAGATTAGTATGTTGAGGAACCAACTAGGGAACAGGCTATTTTAGATCTACTATTGTGCAATGAGAAAGGATTAATTAATAACCTTGTAGTAAAGGGGCTTTTAGGGGAGAATGACCATAATGATAGAATTTTATATTGAGTTTCAAAGTGATTTAGTTAAACCCAAAACTAGGATCTTAAATCTAAACAAAGCAAACTACGTAGGTATGAGGGGCGAGTTGGCTAAGGTAGATTGGGAAACTACATTAAAAGGTATGACGGTAGACAAGCAATGGCTAGCATTTAAAGAATTAATACATAATTTACAACAAATATACATTCCTTTAAGGCACAAAAACCCCACAGGAAAAGTGGTCCAACCGTGGCCAACAAGAGAAGTTAAAGATAGTATTAGATCAAAGGAAGAGGCTTATAATGTTGCCAAAAAGAGTAGTAAGCCTGAGGATTGGTAGGATTTTAGAATTCAGCAAAGGAGGACCAAGAAATTGATAAAGAAAGGGAAAATAGAATGAGAGTAAACTAGCGAGAGACATAAAAACAGACTGTAAAAGCTTCTATAGGTATGTAAAATAGAAAAGATTAGCAAAAGTAAACGTGGATCCCTTACAGGCTGAGACAGGTGAAATTATAATGGGGAATAAGGAAATGGCAGTGAAATTAAACAAATACTTTGTGTCTGTCTTCACGGAAGAAGACGCAAAAAACTTTCCGGAAATAGTGGAGAATAATAGCGAGAATGAGGAACTGAAAGAAATTAGTATAATTAAAAAAATAGTACTGGAGAAATTAATGGGACTGAAAGCCGATAAATCCCCTGGACCTGATGGCCTACATCCCAGGATTTTGAAAGAGGTGGCTATAGAGATAGTGGATGCATTGGTTGTCATTTCCCAAAATGTCATAGATTCTACAATGGTTCCCGCGGATTGGAAGGTAGCAAATGTAACCTCACTATTTAAGAAAGGAGGGAGAGAGAAAACGGGGAACTACAGACCAGTTAGCCTGACATCAGTAGGAGGGAAAATGCTAGAATCTATTATTAAGGACATGGTAACAGGGCACTTAGAAAATAATAATAGGATTGGGCAGCGTCAACACGGATTTATGAAAGGGAAATCGTGTTTGACAAATCTGTTACGAGTTTTTTGAGGTTGTAACTAGCAGAATAGATAAGGGGGAACCAGTGGATGTGGTGTATTTGGATTTTCAGAAAGCATTCAATAAGGCGCCACACAAGAGGTTATTAAACAAAATTAGAGCTCATGGGATTGGGGGTAATATACTAGCATGGATTGAGGATTGGTTAACAGACAGAAAACATAGAGTAGGAATAAACGGGTCATTTTCGGGTTGGCAGGCTGTAACGAGTGGGGTACCGCAAGGATCGGTGCTTGGGCCTCAGCTATTCACAATCTACATCAATGATTTGGATGAGGGGACCAAATGTAATATATCCAAGTTTGCTGATGATACAAAGCTGGGTGGGAATGTAAGTTGTGAGGAGGATGCAAGGAGGCTTCAAGGGGATATAGACAGGCTAAGTGAATGGGCAAGAACATGACAAATGGAATATAATGTGGAGAAATGTGAAGTTATCCACTTTGGTAGGAAAAATAGAAAAGCAGAGTATTTTTTAAATGGTAAGAGATTGGGAAATGTTTGGTGTTAAGAGGGACCGGGGGTGTCCTTGTACAGGAATCACTGAAAGTTAACATGCAGGTACAGCAAGCAATTAGGAAAGCAAATGGTATGTTGGCCTTTATTACAAGAAGATTTGAGTATAAGAGTAAAGACGTCTTACTGCAATTATATAGGGCCCTGATGAGACCACACCTGGAGTATTGTGTACAGTTTTGGTCTCCTTACCTAAGGAAGGATATACTTGCCATAGAGGGAGTGAAACGAAGGTTCACCAGACTGGTTCCTGGGATGGGGGGGATTATCCTATGAGGAGAGATTGAGTAGACTAGGCCTATATTCTCTAGAGTTTAGAAGAATGAGAGGTGATCTCATTGAAACATACAACATTCTTACAGGGCTTGACAGGGTAGATGCAGGGAGAATGTTTCCCCTTGCTGGGGAGTCTAGAACCAGGGGTCACAATCTCAGAATAAGGGGTCGGCCATTTAGGACTGAGATGAGGAGAAATTTCTTCACAGAGGGTGGTGAATCTTTGGAATTCTCTACCCCAGAGGGCTGTGGAGACTCAGTCATTGAGTATATTCAAGAAAGATCGATGAATTTTTGAATATTAAGGAAATCAAGGGATATGGGGATAGTGCAGATGAGGTAGAAGATCAGCCATGATCTTACTGAATGGCAGAGCAGGCTCAGAGGACCAAATGGCCTACTCCTGCTCCTATTTCTTATGTTCTTATGACCCAGAACTTTTTACACCTCCAGTCTTTTTTTAAAAAAGTATCTTTTACTTTCTCAATAGCAACTTTGCAGCAATCTTCAAATCTGTACATGCGTTAAGACTACAAAAACAGTTAGGATACTTCAAAGGTAATCCATTGGCTGTGAAGCTCTTTGGGACTTCCTAAGGGTGTGAAAGGTGCTATATAAAGGCAAATTCTTTATTCTTCCTTTTGGTTTTGTATAATTATAGTCAACATTAGTCATTTGTGGCAACAATTTAATTTAGCTATTTAAAAAATTGTTTATTTTGTTAGATTCTTTGCATTATGTTGCCCTTTTGACTTCAGGTACGTCAACTGGCTCCATTGTCAAGTATGCCAGGCCAAGTAACGTTCCGACCACAGCCACTACACATGCTTTGCTATTTCTGGTCAAGACATCTTAGGATACCAAGTTTCCCTTCTATTTACTAACACGGACAGATGAGAACCACCTCCACTAAAACTATCCAGAGAAGCATCATGTGTTTAGTTGCTGAATGGATCCATAAAGTGCTTTCCACCCAGAATCACTGGGCCATTAATTGAGTAGGTGACATATTGCAGAGTCCTTCTGCTTCTGACATGGCTCCATAAAGATACATCAACACTGGACACTCCCTCTTATTTTAAAGAAGGGGAAATTGAAGTTAACTTCAAACCTTCCATTCTCGGCGTTCAACTAGCCAATCTTCGGTGTTTATACAGCTGAACAGCTAGTACCTGTTCTTCCCCTCGATCACCGCCATTTAGCGCTCCGCTTCAGCGGCGATCGAGCGACCGTCCCGGCTGTTTAAATGGCCCTGTGCGCTGGACCGTTCGTTACAAAGTCAACGCCTCAGCCAATCAGCGTCGCTCTGCGCAGGCTCCGCCCCAGCAGCGCGCGAGGGAGCCGCACGCGGCAGAGCTCTCGCGCTGACAACCGCCAACGGATCCAACACACGACGGCCTGCGGGGAGCGAGTGCGCGACACTCTCTTTGCTCAATGAGGGGCGGTTGGGGGTACGGCACCGCAACTGACATTTTCGACGGTGTACACATGAACTACACCGAAGGTTGGCTGCTGCCACTGTGGATGTCAATGCTAAACACAACGCGCCGAGGGAAGCACACACACACACACACACACATGGGCAGCGGGAATGCAACGCGCAAGTCCCAGTTGGCGAAAAGCATTCTGGGTGTTGCAGTTCGCTGGCCACCGCTTTGTTCACATCTGTTAAGATGCGAGAAGAACTTGAGGAACTACAACGCCCACAATCCGTCATTCTCTAGGATTCAGACGTGTGATTATCTGAACTGGTTAAGACGTTCTGTTTCAGTTGTGTCGAGGGCATAAAGCAGTTTTAATACAACTTTGTTCTATTAATTTAAAAAATTAAAACGTTACACACGGTCATTAAAAAAAAACTTTACAAGCAAAATTCCCCCAAAATTATTGAAAGATGATCTGCAAGAAGCCCCATACCTGGGAACAGGAGTTGGTCATTCAGACCCTTGAGCCTGTTCTGCCATTTCATGAGTTCATGGTTGATCTGTGACCTAACTCCATATACCTGCCTTTGGCCCTTAATACTTTTGGTTAACAAAAATCCATCAATCTCAGATTTCAAATTAACAATTGATCTTGCATCAATTGCCGTTTGCGGAAGAGAGTTCCGAACTTCTACCACCCTTTGTGTGCAGAGGTGTTTCCTAATTTCACTCCTGAAAGGTCTGGCTCTAATTTTTAGACTATGCCACCTCGTCCTCGTCTCCCCAACCAGCGGAAATAGTTTCTCTCTATCTACCCTATCTGTTCCCCTTACTATCTTGAAAATTTTGATCAAATCGCCCGTTAACCTTCTAAATTCTAGGGAATACAACCTTAATTTGTGTAATCTCTTCTCGTAATTTAACCCTTGAAGTCCGGGTATCATTCTGGTAAACCTATGCTGCACTCCCTCCAAGGCCAATATATCCTTCCTAAGATGTCGTGACCAGAACTGCTCACAGTACTCCAGGTGTGGTCTAACCAGGGCTTTGTATAGCTGCAGCATAATTTCTACCCCCTTGTATTCTTGTCCTCTATATATAAAGGCCAGCATTCTATTAGCCTTTTTGATCATTTTCTATACCTGTTCATGACATTTTAATGATCTATGTACCTGGACCCCCAAGTCTCTTTGGACCTCCACTGTTTTTAGCTTTTCACCATTTAGAAAGTACCCTGTTCTATCCTTTTTAGATCGAAAGCGGATGACCTCACACTTGCTTACATCGAAATCCATTTGCCAGTTTTGCCCATTCACTTAATCCATCGATATCCCTTTGTAATTTTATGCTTTAATCTACACTGCCTACAATGCCGCCTATCTTTGTGTCATCGGCATATTTGGATATATGGCTTGCTATGCCATCATCTAAGTCGTTAATAAATACTATGAATAGTTGAGGCCCCAACACAGATCCCTGCGGGATACCACTAGTCACATCCTGCCAATTAGAGTACCTACCCATTATCCCTACACTTTGTCTCCTGCCGTTCAGCAAATTTTCTAACCAGGTCAATTATTTGCCTTCAATTCCATCGGCTTCTACCTTAGTTAACAGTTTCTTATGTGGGAATTTTACCAAATGCCTTCTGGAAGTCCATGTAAATAACATCCATAGACATTCCCCTGTCTACTACTTTAATCACCTCCTCAAAAAATTCAATCAGGTTTGTCAAGCATGACCTACCGTTCACAAATCCATGCTGGCTCTCTGATCAGCTGAAAAATTTTTGAGGTGCTCAGTCATCCTATCCTTAATTATAGACTCTAGTAATTTCCCGACAATAGATGTTAGGCTAACTGGTCTATAATTCCATGGTTTCCCTCTCTCGCCATTCTTAAATAGCGGAGTGACATGCACAATTTTGCAATCTAAAGGAATGGTTCCTGAATAGAGAAAACTTTGGAAGATTATAGTTAGGGCATCTGCAATGTGCTCACCTACTTCCTTTAAATCCCTGGGATGGAAACCATCTGGCCCTGGGGATTTGTCACTCTTTAGTGCCATTATTTTCTTCAATACTGTTATTTTACTTATGTTAATTTTATTGAGTCCCTGTCTCTGATTCAATATTAGTTTCCTTGGGATTTCCGGCATGCTATCCTCTTCCTCTACTGTAAATACTGATGGAAAGTAATGTCCGCCATTTCCTTATGATCATTGACAATATCACCTCCCCATTTCCTACAAGCTGACAAAAAGTCAATTGCTCTAGGTGTATACTCTATTGATAATTCAATCACCTTTGTAAAATAATTTTTTTAGTTATCCAGTAATTTGAATTAAGTGACATAAATGGCATGCCAAATGAGAATTTAGTGCAGTAAACTAAATTACTGGATAATTTATATTAAGCAACTTGAATTCAGAGCAGACTTTATATGAGATTTTGCTCAGCATGCTACAGCAGATTTCATTTTAAAATCCAATATATTTTCATTTTAAAACTGATCAGCAAACAGTTCCATCATGCTGTAACTAACCATACAATATTGATCAAGTTATTTTGCATTTCTCTATTTACAAATGTTTAAAACAATTTTCTAGGCTATCAATATCGCCTAAGTTGTAAATATATATAACAAATTCCTATAACAGTGTTTCAAAATTCACCTGGTTTCAGAGAAAGCAAACCAACTAATCAAACTCACCCAACACAAAAGGCACAAATTGTGTACCTTTAAGATAAACACAATTTTAAAATAAACCCTAAACTTAACAGTATATTTTAAGTATTGATAACAACAGGTTACCTTATTAAATCCTTTGCTGAAAATGTCAATATTCTGAATCTATTCAATTATTATTGCAAAATTATGACATTTTGTTTACACACAGATTGAATTATGTCAGTATTTGAACAGATAAAGATGATGCAAGGCACGTGGCTGAAATTCAGTTTGTAACACTAAATGAAGGCTATGAGCAAATACTGTTTAGATGGGATATGGTAGGACACAGTGAGGATGATTTTGCCAATAAATTGCAGAATCTAAAACCGTTTCATTTTCAAAAGTGAGTCATCATGCTTTGGTTTACAACAGTTTATCCTATGGGATTTAATTTCAGTCAAAGCTGGAAGTAATGCTTACTTAGGTGTAGTTTTGACCAACTCCCCTGATCATCTGAAAGTATTTACAAAACCACCAGTTAGCTACCATTTGGTCTACATACAAGTAGCCTTTTGTTGGTACCTTGAAAGAACTATCAGTACAACATTTGTTTGTTTGATCAAGTCAGTTTAATTGGTGTAAAGCAGGATATTACCACCTCAAAATGGCATCACCATCTACCAGTCAAAGGATCCAAGTATTATATGGGCTCAGACTAAGCAGATCCGTATTCACTGTTGTAGAGAACCATGTCCCATCCAGACAGCATCTGCTCACAGCCAAAGTTTAATGAAAGATGAACTGCAGCATTGGCCAAAATGCAAATGCTTCAGTAGATGTGAAGCAAAGCAGCCAAAAGGATAGGGAAGCCTATGTCTAATGCAAGACACAATAATGAAAAACTTGTCATCAAGCTGTCTAGAGGTAGATCACAAGATAGGTTCAGACAAAGAAGGTTCTTCAACTCATTTTCATCTCATTATTCCGAATACCAACCCTACTGTCTTTTCATTACAGTATCTAACTGTTTCTTAACTGAGGTCAAGATACTGAATTTTTTTGCTGACAATCTGTTCCAGCTGTCAGTTACCCACTGTGTCAAGAAATACATCCTAAAGTCTGTCCTAAATTTTCCCTTCATAGTCCTGATCCTGTACCGTCAAAGAATCATAGAATGTTACAGCACAGAAGGAGGCCATTCAGCCCATCATGCCTATGCCAGCTCTTTGGTAGAGCTATCCAACTAGCCCCACTCCCCTGCTCTTTCCCCACAGCCCTGCAAATTTTTCCACTTCAAGTATATATCTAATTCCCTTTTGAAAGTTATTACTGAATCTGCATCCACCACCCTTTCAGGCAGTGCATTCCAGATCACAACAACTCATAATGTTTCCTCATGTCACCTCTGGTTCTTTTGCCAATCACCTTACATCTATGTCCTCTGGTTACCGACCCTTCTGCTACCGGAAACAGTTTCTCTTTATTTACTCATCAAGATCGTTCATTATTTTGAACATCTCTAACAAATCTCCTCTTAACATTCTCTGCTCTAAGGAGAACAAGCCCAGTTTCTTTAGTCTCTCCACAGAACTGAAGTCCTGCATCCCTGGTACCATTCTCGTAAATAATTTCTGCACCCTCTCTAAAGCTTTGACATCCTTTCTAAAGTGTGGTGCCCAGAATTAAATACAATACTCCAGCTGAGGCCTAATCAGTGTTTTATAAAGATTTAGCATAACTTCCTTGCTTTTGTACTCTAGGGCCGCGAATTTGCCGGCGCTCAGAGGGCGAGTTTAGAGGCAAGTCTGCTGTCAAAATAGCAAAGATTGACAGCGGGTAGGAAACCCGCTGTCAACCCGCCTCCATGCGAGTCTCCCAGGTGTCGGATCTGTCAGCGGAGAACTGACCCGACACCAAGTAGCGGGGGATACAATTGAGCTTGTTAAATGGCTTATTAAGAGGCAATTTAATACTATTTTGAGGCTTCCTTGCAATTTTACGTTCTCCACCACGGGTTACCCCCTGTTTGGGGAACACGCCAGCTCAAGCTGGCATGATTTGAGTCTGCTCTGATGTTTCTGCTAAGCTGATAGCTGCAGAAGTGGTGTGAAGGATGCCATGTTGCAGATGGTGAGTTTCAGAGTGCAGAAAATGTTGGTTACTGCATTTTTAATACATAGAGAGATTTCTTTAGCTTACAAGTTTTTAGATCCAACTGTATGTCCAGTGCCACCTCATTGGGACAACCTCTCTCACCATTGACAGATCGCTTGTCATCTCACCTGCAGCTGCCATCTATTGCAGCAACATCGGACCCAATGAAACAATCAGACCTTGGTCCTCTGAATCCTTCCACAATCATCCCCAACACCAACATCACCAGGCACACCAACATGCCCAACAACATCACCAACCTTCTCCGCCATCACCTGATGCTGCACTGGACAACATTGCTGCCCGGGAGGCCAGCGATGGCATCACCATGGCCAGATTTACTTCACTTGACGCTGTTAACCCTGGCTGCCACATGATGTGCCAGGTTGACACCATCCCACACCAGCACCGTGAAGCATCCCTTTAATGTCCAAGCCATTCCATGCACACTCATCACTATTGCGGGGTGGGGGAGTTATGTCTGAGCATTCACTGGAACTCAGTAAGACACTTCTCAAGGTGCGCTCAGATCTGTCCAATAAGGGGCAGTTTTGGAAAAATAGATTTCACTGTATGACAGCACATTACCAGAAACTTCACGTGGACATTGGCTAAACCTCTCAAGTGCCTACCCTTGTGTGTGGTTAGTTGGTATGCTTGAATAGGATGAGGGTGAGTGTGAGGGGTGGCTAGTGAGGTGGGGAAGTGATAAAGTAGATAGAGAGGGTTGGGTGGAGGGGAAAGGTAAGTTGGTGTGAGTAAGGATGTGCAGGAGAAGGGTATGGAAGGCAGAGTGATGGGGATGTGTTGAGTGGCACAGCAGGGTGAGTTTGAGTGTGGCTTTGCAGTAACGTTTCGTGATCCACTGAGATCATTGAAAGGTTGCGCCACTGCAGCCAGGGAATCCTGACGACATCCCTGCTTTTGCCCTCCTGTGCAATGTGCAACCAGGCTGCGTTGGTGTCCTGGGAAGGTCTCTTCCACCCTTGGAAGGGAAGAGAACCTCCCTGTGTGCTGTGACTCCCTCCATAAGCATATGGAGGGAGTCTTGGAGAGCCTTGGTGCAAGCGTCCACCTTTGTGCAGTGCTCGTCAGTGATTGCAGCATCTCAATGTGGTCAAACGCTGACAGAACAACTGTCAAACTCCATGTGGACGTGGTCCCTTTAAAGGAAACTGGCTGATGACGCGTCATCAAATGATGTCATCAGACCCACTTCCTGTTAATTGGCTGGGAAGCCCGCAGAGCGGGCTTAACAAGGCCAATCAAGGACAAATTCCGATTACAGAGAGGCTGCAGCCAGGTTCATGTCTGGAACCCGGAAACCACCTCCCACGCCACCATCCTGCCTCCGCTGGGAAATTCGCGGCCTTTGCCACTATTAATAAAGCCAAGGATCCCATATGCTTTTTTAATCGGCCTTCTCAACTTGTTCTGCCACCTCCAAAGATTTGTGTATATACACACCCCCAGATCTCTCTGTTCCTGAACCCCTTTAAAAACGTATAATTTAATTTATATTGCCTCTCCTCATTCTTCCTACCAAAATATATCACTACACACTTCCATGTTAAATTTCACGTATCTGCCCATTTCACCACTCTGTTTATGTCCTCCTGAAGTTTGTTACTATTCTCCTTATTGTTTACTGCATTTCTGAGTTTCGTGTCATCTGCAAACTTTGAAATTATGTCCTATATACCCAAGTCCAGGTCATTAAAATACATCAAAAAGAGCAGTGGTCCCAAAACCGACCCCTGGGGAACACTACTGTATACTTCCCTCCAGTCTGAAAAACAACTATTCACCACTACCCTCTGCTTTCTGTTCCTTAGCCATTTTCATATCCACGTTGCCACAGTCCCTTTAATCCTATGGGCTTTAATTTTGCAAACAAGTCTATTATGTGTAACTTTGTCAAACAACTTTTGAAAGTTCATATACACATCAACTGCACTAACCTCATCAACCCTCCCATTACTTCATCAAAAATCTTAATCAAGTTCGTCAAACACAATTTTCCTTTAACAAATCTGTGCTGACTTTCATTTATTAGCCCATACTTTTCCAAATGCCAATTAATTTTGCTCCAGATTACTGTCTCTAAAAGTTCCCCCACCACCATCGTTAAGCTAACTGGCTTGTAGTTGCCGGGTTTATCCCTCTCCCCTTTTTAAAACTGGGGTGTAACATTTGCAATTCTCCAGTCCTCTGGCATCACCCCATATCCTGCTGCTTAGTGTATCTAAAAGTAATATGTAGTGTTTACTTTTTTTCTATCCTATTAAGTATCTTCTATGCCTCTATGTGGTCCCCTCTGACCAATCTCTTTTCAAGGCTAAAGAGTCCTATCGATAAGCTGGTCCTTATAGCTGATCTCTAAAACATTAGGAATCAGCCTCATTGCTCTGTCACCAGCACCTGGATTAGTTCCCTTATGTCTCAACGATCAGAACTGTATTTATTACTCCAAATGTGACCTGACCAGGGTATTGTATGGCATGACTTCTAGGAATTATAATTGGCAATATGACCCAGCAGGCTTTGTTTATTACCATTTCATGATGCCCATACTGGTACTGGATGTGATATCTAACTGTTCATTGCAGATGAAAAGTCACTCCAATGAGGTAAAGTGATTGGAATGAGTGTGCAGACATTTATTATCTCTAATAAACAGGTATTCCTTGATCAATAGAGAATAACCAGAATCATTTTTGTCCCATTCAACAGGATTTTCTGCCAGACCCAAGTAATAAGAGGAAATGACAAGAAGACATAAAGGAAGCAGTTGCTCCACTTGAGACACGGACGGTCTAGAAAGTGCATCAGATAATCCAGTCATAATTGTTGATAACCCCATAAATGGAGAAGGTGATCCACAATGTCAGAGTGGTCAATCCATTTGTGAGGATGGGCAGAGATTCTGACTTTGATGCTGAGCATGAAAGACACATGGTATTTGCAACAATAAAGACAGCTAGCTTGCAAATCCAAAAAAAAATTACACTCTTACATGTAAACTCTACTAATTATTGTGTTTCATGATTGTGTTGGCAAAAGCAATGCCTTTTCCAACATAAAGCCGACTTACATGAATGAGAACCCAAATAGATAAAATGGATTCAGTCCAGAGGTCTTCATGCCAACCAGAAAGTGCAAAATTAAAAAAGGATTCACATTCAAGTTCAGTGGTAAATGTCCAAAATACAACAACAACTTGCATTTATAGCGCTTTTAACATAATAAAACGTCCCAAGGCGCTTCACAGGAGCTTTATCAAACATAAATTTGACTCTGAGCCACATAAGAGATATTAGGACAGGTGACCAAAAGCTTTTAACCAAGAGGTAGATTTTAAGGAGCGTCTTAAAGGAGGACAGAGAGGCGGAGAGGTTTAGGGAGGGAATTCCAGAACTTCGAACATACCAGATGTCTGTTAATTAATGACCAGTGGTATCTCAAACTCAAGATGTTCCCTATTCATTTTGCCTAGAAACTGGACCAAAAACATAGGATCTACCCTAACCATCCATGCTAAGATTATGCTAAACTTACACAAACTACTGGTAATGCTTCTAAAACCAGCAAATCTCTCAAGTACTTATCTAAGACGGAAAGTTAGAGAAATAATGCAATTCTATCTGGGCACTGTTGCAATACTAAAAGCAGACCACTAATGCAAATTCTACAGTTACTGCACACAAAAATACGTGATGGAATTGCACACAGTGCATGTGATGTGGAAATTTTGTGAGAGCTCATCTCAAGGATTGAAGAAGTAGGACTTTAAAAAAATGAAAAAACTATATAAATCCAAGAATGATCCTTACTCCAAAGAGTAACTCGTAACTCAACGCTAATCTGATAGTTTAAGTAGTGGTCTTCAGAATAACTATACATATTATGAAGCCCCCTAACTATATGATCCTTATGGTTGAATAAAATATAACATTCTCCTTGGCTAAACAACACTACCCATTTTGTGGAAGTGATGACAAACTGCAGTCAACCTAAAAATGCAGAACAAAACTGTCAAAACAAACTCAATACTCCTATCAAAAGTTAAAGCACAACACACTTTCCCCAAGATAACAGTTAAACATGGGTGCACCTCCTTATATTCTTCAGATTCCCTGTACTAGTGTAGAGCTTATTTAATATTTTTGGAAATTGCTACCAGGTCTCTGTGCCATGGATTGGAGCACATCTCAGAAGTTGAAGAAAATGTTACGTGTGTGCTGTTCACAAGGTTGCCACAATAACATGCCTTCACGAAGTATGCACAAGGACAATTCCCAATCCACACTGGAATCAATGGATATATTATAAAATCTTAAATTTTTGTACTATTAAATAGTGACTACATACGAATGTTTCCATACCATGATTAAACTTTAACTGCACATTTGGTTAATCTTGTTCATAATATCATGCATTTATAACTTACTTTGATATTCTCACTCACTGGATCTCTTTTGTTTTTGATTTTCATTTCGTCATCACTTAGTTTCTCAGTGACCATTTTTTTTCACTGCTTGTTGCTTTTTGCAAGATTCCCCTTTCTGCTGTTTGTCTTTGGCTGCCTCTTTTTCTTTATATTTTCATTGCCCCTTTCCTGACTCGGGCTCCCACACATACAAGAATATTTTAAGATAGCATCCAAGACAATAACAATCCTACTGTGACATCACAAAGTTCAGCTCCAGTGACATCATGAATGATGACTGCTGCCTATAATCCACTGAAGAATGTGATTAAGCCCTGTGACCAAAGTAGAATTTTTATCCTGTTACATGCGTACACTGTGTATACATATGTTTAAAAAAGTGATGGTAATCCAATTCTAAAAATGTTTTCCAAGCACTGTATTGAAAACTGAAAACAGAATGTGTAGAGACAGTTTATTTGCATCAGAGCCCAAGAGTTTGCCCAAATAATAAGCAAGAAATATTGGGTCTGTCTAAACAGTCAACTCAGTTTGTATGTAGTACTAAATTGCTTATTGCGCTCAATAGTACATTGTCTGTTTATGCATCTAGGAATTATCTTATTTCCAAAAAAATCTGGACAGTAGTTTCACCTGTACAAACTGGAGAGACTTGGTCTGCTTAAAGAAACTACATGTAGGGGAAGAGTCCAAATTTAACAGTTTCACACTAATTTTATGGCTTGAATTATAGATTTTTCAGACATCCCTCATAAGTCTCAGCACCAATGGATGTCCGATAATTTTGCTATCTACAAGGTGATGGACAAAATAGCTGACAAATTAACTCTAGTGGCCAAGTGATGATTGCAAATAACATAAAATTATAAGGATATTACAATTTGAAATGTCAAACTGATTAAGCTGGCATCATGAAACAATCTCTTCCACATTGTACTGTGTGCCTTTAAAATGGAAGATATTTTAATACTAATGTGATCATTGAAAGGAAGAGCCCTCCACTGAGTAACATGTGCCTCTCAAAAGCACTGCAGTCAGAAGGAGGCTTTGACAGATAATGTGAGGCTCAGGTAGGCCTCACACCAGCGTCGACAGCAGCGGAGGAGGAGCCTTTCTTTCTTCCACAGAGCGGTCGGCAGCGGGGAAGGAGGAGCGGACCTGGTTGGAGCGGCGGGAGTGGCGGCGAGTCGATAAAGGGAGCCCCGAGGCTCAGGTAGGCCTCACAACAGCGTCGACAGCGGCGGAGGAGGAGCCTTTCTTTCTTCCACAGAGCGGTCGGCAGCGGGGAAGGAGGAGCGGACCTGGTTGGAGCGGCGGGAGCGGCGGCGAGTCGATAAAGGGAGCCCCGAGGCTCAGGTAGGCCTCACATCAGCGTCGACAGCGGCGGAGGAGGAGCCTTTCTTCTTCCACAGAGCGGTCGGCAGCAGGGAAGGAGCTTCGCGGGCTTTTTTCAAAGTCAGAGGGCGGGGCCAATTCATTGGTACCCGTATATAGGTGGAGCTGTTGCTAAGCCCGAGACACTACACTAGTAGTGTCTCCCACCCTCCCACCTCCTCTAACCTTTAGGGGTAGAGGGAATTTAAAAGGTAGGTTCGATTTATATTTTGTTTTCAGGGACTTAACTTAATAAAGTAATATAAGGGTTAAGTCATGGCAGGAAATCTCGGAGCCGTGTCATGCTCCTCCTGTGCTATGTGGGAAATCAGGGACACTTCCAGTGTCCCTGACAACTATGTGTGCAGGAAGTGCGTCCAGCTGCAGCTCCTGACGGACCGCATGGCGGCACTGGAGCTGCGGATGGACTCACTCTGGAGCATCCACGATGCCGAGAACTTTGTGGAATACTCATTTAGTGAGTTGAACACACCGCGGGTAAAGGCTAGGTCAGACAGTAAATGGGTGACCAAGAGGCAGGGCAATATCAGGAAGGTAGTGCAGGAGTCCCCTGCGGTCGTCTCCCTCCAAAACAGATATACCGTTTTGGATATTGTTGGGGGAAATGACCTACCAGGGGAAGGCACCAGCAGCCAGGTTCATGGCACCATGGCTGGCTCTGCTGCACAGCAGGGCGGGAAAAAGAGTGGCAGAGCTATAGTGATAGGGGACTCAATTGTAAGGGGAATAGACAGGAGTTTCTGTGGCCGCAACCGAGATTCCAGGATGGTATGTTGCCTCCCTGGTGCAAGGGTCAAGGATGTCTCGGAGCAGCTGCAGAACATTCTGGAAAGGGAGGGTGAAGAGCCAGCTGTCGTGGTGCATGTAGGTACCAACGATATAGGTAAAAAGCGGGAAGAGGTCCTACAAGCAGAATTTAGGGAGCTAGGAGCTAAATTGAAAAGTAGGACCTCAAAGGTAGTAATCTCTGGGTTGCTACCAGTGCCACGTGCTAATCAGAGTAGCATGAACAGGATAGCGAGATTAAATACGTGGCTTGAGCAGTGGTGCAGGAGGGAGGGATTCAAATACCTGAGGCATTGGAACCAGTTCTGGGGGAAGTGGGACCTGTACAAAAGGGACGGTCTGCACTTGGGCAGGACTGGAACCGATGTCCTCGGGGTAATATTTGCTAAGGCAGTTCGGGAGGATTTAAACTAATATGGCAGGGGAATGGGAACCTATGTAGCGAAACAGGGGGAAGTAATATGCAGTCAGAAACAAATGTTAGAAGGGTGAGAAACAATAAGGGAAATCCGAGTAAACAAAGGCAAGAAACACAAAGGGCCATACTAAATCATAAGTCTAAAAGGACAAAGGGTGTTAATAAAACAAGCCTAAAGGCTCTGTGTCTTAATGCAAGGAGTATCCGTAATAAGGTGGATGAATTGACTGTGCAAATTGATGTTAATGGATATGATGTGATTGGGATTACAGAGACGTGGCTCCAGAACAATCAAGGCTGGGAACTGAATATCCAGGGGTATTCAACATTCAGGAAGGATAGAATAAAAGGAAAAGGGGGTGGGGTAGCATTGCTGGTTAAAAAGGAGATTAATGCAATAGCTAGGAAGGACATTAGCTTGGAGGATGTGGAATCAATATGGGTTGAGCTGCAGAACACCAAAGGGCAGAAAACGTTAGTGGGGGTTGTGTACAGACCTCCAAACAGTAGTAGTGAGGTGGGGGAGGGTATGAAACAGGAAATCAGAGGTGCATGCAAAAAAGGCGCAGCAGTTATCATGGGTGACTTTAATATGCATATAGATTGGGCTACTCAAACTGGAAGCAATACGGTGGAGGAGGATTTCCTGGAGTGTTTAAGGGATGGTTTCCTAAATCAATATGTTGAGGACTCAACTAGAGGGGAGGCCGTCCTGGACTGGGTGTTGTGTAATGAGGAAGGACTAATCAGCAATCTTGTGGTGCGAGGCCCCTTGGGGAAGAGTGACCATAGTATGGTGGAGTTCTACATTAGGATGGAGAAGGAAACAGTTAATTCAGAGACCATGGTCCAGAACTTAAATAAGAGCAACTTTGAGGGTATGAGGCGTGAATTGGCGAGGTTAGATTGGCAAGCGATATTTAAGGGTTATCAGTGGAAGGGCAATGGCAGACATTTAGAGATCGCATGGATGAACTACAGCAATTGTACATCCCTGTCTGGCGTAAAAATAAAAAAGGGAAGGTGGCTCAACCATGGCTAACAAGGGAAATCAGGGATAGTATTAAAAGCAAGGAAGTGGCATACAAATTGGCCAGAAGTAGCAGCAAACCCGGGGACTGGGAGAACTTTAAAACTCAGCAGAGGAGGACGAAGGGTTTGATTAGGGCAGGGAAAATAAAATATGAAAGGAAGCTTGTGGAAAACATTAAAACGGACTGCAAAAGCTTCTATAAATATGTAAAAAGAAAGAGGTTAGTAAAAACAAACGTAGGTCCCCTGCAGTCAGAAACAGGGGAAGTCATAATGGGGAACAAAGAAATGGCAGATCAATTGAACAAGTACTTTGGTTCGGTGTTTACTGTGGAGGACACAAACAACCTTCCGGAAATAAAAGAGATCAAAGGATCTGGTAAGAGGGAGGAGCTGAGGGAAATCCTTATCAGTCGGGAAAAGGTGTTGGGGAAATTGATGGGACTGAAGGCTGATAAATCCCCAGGGCCTGATGGTCTGCATCCCAGAGTACTTAAGGAGGTGGCCTTGGAAATAGTGGATGCATTGACGATCATTTTCCAACATTCCTTAGACTCTGGATCAGTTCCGAAGGAGTGGAGGGTGGCTAATGTAACCCCTCTTTTTAAAAAAGGAGGGAGGGAGAAAGCAGGGAATTATAGACCGGTCAGCCTGACATCGGTGGTGGGTAAAATGATGGAATCAATTATTAAAGATGTCATAACAGACCATTTGGAAAGTGACGACATGATAGGTCCAAGTCAGCATGAATTTGTGAAAGGGAAATCATGCTTGACAAATCTTCTGGAATTTTTTGAGGATGTTTCCAATAGGGTGGACGGGGGGGAACCAGTAGATGTGGTGTATTTGGACTTTCAGAAGGCCTTCGACAAGGTTCCACACAAGTGATTGGTGTGCAAAGTTAAAGCACATGGGATTGGGGGTAATGTGTTGACGTGGATTGAGAACTGGTTGGCACACAGGAAACAAAGAGTAGGAGTAAATGGGTACTTTTCAGAATGGCAGGCAGTGACCAGCGGGGTACCGCAGGGTTCGGTGCTGGGGCCCCAGCTGTTTACATTATATATTAATGATTTGGACGAAGGGATTAATTGTAATATCTCCAAATTTGCGGATGACACTAAATTGGGAGGCAGTGTGAACAATGAGGAGGATGCTAGGAGGCTACAGAGTGACTTGGACAGGTTGGGTGAATGGGCAAATGTATGGCAGATGAAGTACAATGTGGATAAATGTGAGGTTATCCACTTTGGTGGTAAAAATAGGGAGGCAGACTATTACCTGAATGGTGGCAGATTAGGGAAAGGGGAGGTGCAACGAGACCTGGGCGTCATGGTACATCAGTCACTGAAGGTGGGAAGGCAAGTGCAGCAGGCAGTCAAGAAAGCAAATGGCATGATGGCCTTCATAGCAAGGGGATTTGAGTACAGGAGTAGGGAGGTGATGCTACAGTTGTACAGGGCCTTGGTGAGGCCACACCTGGAGTATTGTGTGCAGTTTTGGTCTCCTAACTTGAGGAAGGACATTCTTGCTATTGAGGGAGTGCAACGAAGGTTCACTAGATTGATTCCTGGGATGGCCAGACTGACATATCAAGAAAGACTGGATCAACTGAACTTGTATCCTCTGGAGTTCAGAAGAATGAGGGGGGATCTTATAGAGACGTTTAAAATCCTGACTGGTTTAGACAAATTAGATGCGGGCAGAATGTTTCCAATGTTAGGGAAAACTAAAACCAGGGGTCACAGTCTAAGGATAAAGGGGAAGCCATTTAAGACTGAGATGAGGAGGAACTTCTTCACCCAGAGAGTGGTGAATCTGTGGAATTCTCTACCACAGAAGGTTGTTGAGGCCAGTTCGCTAAATATATTCAAAAGGGAGTTAGATATAATACTCACAACTAGGGGGATCAAGGGGTATGGCGAGAAAGCAGGAATGGGGTACTGAGGTAGCATGTTCAGCCATGAACGCATTAAATGGCGGTGCAGGCTCGAAGGACCGAATGGTCTACTCCTGCACCTATTTTCTATGTTTCTATGTTATCTGTCCATTAATTTGAGAAAACGCAAGAGATTGTGCAACAAGGCTAAGAGATGATGTTAATGTCAAGCCCTCTACCTGAAACATCTGACAAGTTTTTACGATCAAAGGCAATATAGGGATGCATAAAGGAGAAAGAGAAGAGGCCATATAAGACTACAACTTAGTAGTCTTATGCCCAACAACAACTTCTGTCCAGCCTCTTGTTCTGAAAGTTGATCAATAGTAGGTAACCCAATAGATATTTAGAGTAATGGCGTTTCTCACATGAGGGTGTACTCTGTCCCTGTACAAGGAATCTGCTGTCACACTCTGCACTCCTGCTAGATGTTGGACAGAAAGGATAACCTGAGGATCAGCAGTGGAATCTGTCTAAACAATATTAAATCGAGTCCCAACCAGTTTGTTTCCATACCTTACCACAGATATCCAAATACACACTGCCCAATCATAGTTCTGTTTCTGAATAAACAAGAGCGACAACCATACAACTTGACTCTCTAGTTGGTTTGTATTATAAGTATAATAAAGCCGTTTAAAGCTAAGCAAACTTTGACCTAAGAAAATAGTTCTTTAGAACCAAGCAATATTTCCAGTGTAATGGAGAAAACCTTTCCAAGAATTTCCATTGTTCAAGTATGAGGTCCCTGATTGTCAGAAGTTTTTGCACTCTCCTTCCTAATGGTGGTATATACAGTAGAGGAGAGATAGCAACTGGACAGCATTACTGGGTACCATTTGGGTCAGGGGGAAAGGAGGGTAACTAGAGGACTGACATGACTACACTTTAAAAGTATTTTATTGGCTGTGAAGTGCTCTTGGAAGTCCTGAGGTGAAAAGCTCTATATCAATGTAAGTTCTTTGTTTCTTTCTTAAAGCTTTTCCCTGCTTCCCTTGTTGGTTCCTCTGCCTAAAAGTTACTTGAACACAGGTATATGTGAGCAACAACAGAAAACGCTGGAAAAACTCAGCAGGCCTGCGTTTTCTGTTGTTGTTTCGGATTTCCAGCATCCGCAGTATTTTGCTATGGTATATGTGAGCATTTTGGCTCCAAAAAGGTATTCAATTTTACCTTACAGTACTGATGGCAAAACCTCTTTGAAACTAGCTACACCTTGTGGTCACCCCTTGACATCTCTGAGGTTCTACAACTACTTCTTTAAAAGTGGTCATTATCACATTGCTGTTTGTGGGAGCTTGCTGTGTGCAAATTGGCTGCCACGTTTCCTATATTATAACAGTAACCACACTTAAAAAGTACTTCCTTGGCTGTAAAGCGGTTTGGGACCTTCCTGAGGTCATAAAAGGCGCTATATAAATGCAAGTCTTTTTAAAAAATAGGTACAGCATCTCCTCAACTTGTTTTCCAGAGTTTTCCTTATATGGAACCGTAATAGCTTCTGGCAAACCACAAAATATAGCAAGGTGTCAAAAAAAAACAGGATGTACACCCCACACTATTGTGTCAAAAATCATTAATTCTTGGAGTAGTTTGTGGCTAGTACAATATAATCCACCAGGGATAGTGGATTGTCACTCACAAGAGCCTGAGCAGTTTAGCCAAAGTAGACCTGTTTCACTGCCAGCTGCATAAATTCACTGGGCTGGATTTTCATTGACCCGTGGAGGCGGGTTTGGAGGCGTGTGGGGGGTTAAAATTGCGAAAACTGGCGGGCAGGCACAAGTCCGCCTCCATGCAATTTTCATTAAATCGTGTCTGCTGGTCCCGACTCCGTCCCGCCTTTAAGAGGCGGGATAGGCTGTTAAGGCCCTTAACAAGCACTAAATTGGCTCTATAATGCCATTTTGAAAGGCCTTTGTGATTTTAACCCTTGATCTACGTGAAGCATGCCTGTTCTGAACCACGATTGTGAAACCTGGCGGGAGCACATTTGGATAGCTGACTATCAGCTGCAGGTCCACTATTACAACGGAGATGTGATGAAGGTAATAGTAGTATTCGGTCTGAAAGTCGCCTCTGATGCTGCTGCATTGAAGGTCTTTAGAGACTGCCTGGCCTTTGCTGTGAGAGGACCTGGATGGAAAAAAAATCTTTCTCTCTCTCTCTCTCTCTCCTTAGAGCTGCTGCTCATTTTGCATCCAGGTCCTCTCACAGCAAAGGCCAGACAGTCTCTGACCTTCAATACAGCAGCAATGATGACATCATCAGAGGCGACTTTCAGACTTAAACCACCAATTGGTTCATGGGTTCCCACATGCTGGAACTCAATTGCCCAATTAGGTGAAAATTGCATCAATCTCCCACATCCAATTGCAGTCAGGTGGATAACACGAAATGCGGATGACACGACCCCAACCCGCCCCAGTATCAAAATCCAGCCCAATAAGTCTGCACTTGGTCTGCAGTCCTCTCATTTGAAAATTACCTTGACGTTTACATTCTGTATATCTATTTGGACGTTTTTTTTTAGGAGCACTGGATTCTTTCACCGTATAAGGATTTCCCATACTTCATCTGGATAAGGAAAATTACAAAGGAATCTGCAATAATAGTAAAATAGGACCTTCTGTGTGAAAATGGAACCTCTGTAGTGACCAACGGAAACTGTAGTGCCTGTCGAAATGAACTTTGTAAAAAAATTTGAAAAGGAATCCTGGAAACACAGAAAGCATGGAATGAGCCAGTTATCCAGAATCGAATCACAGCCTGCAACAGGAACAAATACACCCAGATTTTAATGCTATTTTGGCACTCAATTCAAAAGATGATCTGACAAAGTGGGGTCCCTAAATAAGTGCTAATCTCCAGTTTTGAATCCTACAATAGATAATCTAACTAAGAATGCACTTGAGAAATTCCTCAATGTTTGGCCAAAGCTGACCAAAACGAAGAATGTGTAGCATGCTCGAGCAAGACTGAAGGCTCCACCAATGCAAAAAGTATAAAGCGTCTCCCAGTTGAGACAAAGCAACTATATAAGAAGCGAAGTCTTTCATAGTTCCAGACATTAAAGCAATTCCTTCCGTAACCAGGTTTGAAGGGGAGAACAGATCCTTGGTTTAGGATTTTCCAGATCTTCAGGCTGTAGACGTTGTAGCTAGTGTAGTTTCAAGAGCTAAGCACTGCCTAACATCTCGGGGTCTTTATAGAAAATAAATATGTCAATCAGCAATTCGAGCTAATACACTACCTGGTGTCCCACCAAACGGAAGTAGGTCAGATCATCTGCTGTTCTCTTGAGGAGTGATTGAGAAGCTCACACACCACCTGGTGTATTACCAAGCATAAGTATGCAAGGTGACCGACTGTTCTCTTAGAGAGTAATGGGGGAGGGGAGAGAGGAATATAAATAAACGGAAAATAAGTAATTGAGTAGAGAGAAGGTTAATACTTCTTGTCCCTGAGTAGTTGGACCGTGGTAGATATTTGAAGAAAAATAGGAGTTGATTTCAAGTCCCAGATGAAACCATGGTCCACCAAGCAGTGGGGAGGCCCCAGTCAATTTTAACAAGCTGGGCCTCATTAGCAAGCCGCTGGCTAATTTCCCGAGCAAAAGGGCTTGGGAGTTGGCAGGAAATGGCTACCCAGCCATTAAAATCGGATAGCAGGTGGCCACCACCGGGGACCAGTCCATGGCACTAAGATAATTCTTCAGGAATGGGGTCTGACGGGGATCGCGGTCAAGGGAGGGAAGTTCTGGGCAGGGGAGGCCCAAGCTTTCCTTGTGGGGCCCGGAGGTGCAACCTACCGTTCTGGACCTCTTCTGGTCCTGAATCCACTTCCTGACAGCTTTGGCCTTGTGGGGAAGCCACCATCGCTCCCCCACTCAGGCCTCAGCTTAATATTGCAGTCGGGCCCTTATGACATAATCAGAGCCCGATCTGCATATTTAAAGAAGGATGCCACCGGCAGATGTCTAGATGGGGGTGGGAAGCCAGTATGTACCCGTTCTATTTTAACTGCCCCCCACCTGTTTTCCGTCAAGTGGGCAGGGGTTAAAATTCCCCCATAAAGTCTACGATTCAAATTACCAATCGGGGGATGTTTCTGCCATTGAGGCAGAAATGGGCGTTAAAACTGGCAGAAAACAGGAGATAAAATGTAAGTGCCAGTCGTTTCCTTTTTTGCACGACTCTTTGTTTTCTATCTCAAGAAAGGGGGAGTAAAATAGATAATTTGCTTTCAAAAAATTTACTGTTGTTTGTCAAGGCCTTGCTAATGAGCTTTCAAAGAAAGGTGCTGCAGCTAATGACCAGGTATGAAGTGGTTCAACCACTGAGCTGGAGCAATTGATAGAGCATATAAACTCTTTGGCAGATTATCTGTTCAACATGGATTTTACTGCAGAGAAGGCTGCTGAGGAGGACAGGTTCCACCTGGCACTAGGTGCCCATTCCATCAACTACAAACAGTTTGACACAGTTTACTAATTAGTTCTTTGGTTATTATTTCAACAGCATATCAATGACAGATGGCTCATGGTACTTTCGTCAGTTGAGCTGCACTTGCCTCAAGGGCAATTTAAACACATGAAAAGTAAACGACTGAAAAGCCCCAATGCACTGCTTAGTTGTACATTTTGTTCTCCCTCATAGTTTTTTTTAAATAAATCATTACATCTACAAAGAAAGGACAAAACAATACAAGAAATTCATTTAAATATATAATGTTCAACACAAACTACACAAGCAGATGATGCCACGTTTGCTCCTGTTTTTTGACTGCTACCCAAGAACGCCTGCTGGAGGTGCATTGGTGGAAATGCCAGGCAAGGTTAAGATAGGATGGCTGTAATACCTCTTCCTCCACCCCATGATCAAAGAGCTTACCAACACTTGCTTTCTAAGCCCACACATGAATAATGGCTCTCTGTATGAGGAACTGGAGGGTGACCATCATCAATACGGAGGTGAGAGGGGGATGGTAAAGGGAGAGGAAAAAAATGGGCACGGAAAAACAGAAAAACCCACGTAAAAAAGCTGCACTACCTACGGATCTTTCCAATGACTAGGCCGGAGCAAACCAGCTTACCCCTGGGAAAAAGTTCGGAACTGAATTAATTTTGAAATAACGGCCGGAATTTTCCAGGGTGGTAGCGGGTGCAATCGGTGGCGGGTCGGGTGGGAAAGTTGTTATTTTTGACAGCGGGTCGGGAATCCGCTGTCATCCCAGCCCCACGCACCTTTCCCCCAGGCGCTTCTGTCATCGTGAAGCCGACCCGACGGGTAGCGGCGGGCAACCCAATTGAGATGATTAACAGCTAGTTGTCAGACCATTAACAGGCTTTTTTAACATACTATTAAAATTTAACTGCATGGCCACGGCAACCACGCTGCTCGGGAAGCACATCTGTCAACCTTAGGTGGGAGTTCCGTGGCCATTGCTCCAGATGATTACTTGACAGCCTCAAATATAGAGTTAAAGCTCCCACCTGACAGATGATCACTTTCTTCAGGCAGAAGCTGTTGCTCAGTCCATTTCCAGCATAGATTCTGCAGGCTGCAAGTCTTTCCAGCAAAGTCTCCATCCAGTGTCACCTCATTGGAAGAACTCTCTCACCATTGACAGAATGCTTGTCATCTGTACTTCACCTGCCATCTATTCCATCAACATGGGTGCCCTTTATACTGTCTCACCTTGGTCCTCAGAACCGGACCACAATGAGCCCCAACACCAACAGCACCAGGCACACAAGCAGCACCAACAACAACACCAGCAACCTTCTCCGCAATCACCTGATGCTGCACAGGACAGAGGGCATCAGCACCCAAGCACATTGCTGCCCGGGAGGCCAGGGATGGCCTCATCATGGCCACATTTAGTTAACTTTACGCTGTACACCCATATGGCTGCCATATGATGCACCAGGTTGGCACCATCCCAAACCAACACCATAAAGCATCCCTACAATGGCCAAGCCATTCCTTTCACACTCATCACCATTGCAGGGGGTACCGTTATGTCTCACCATTCACTGCAATTCACTAAGCCACTTCCAAAGGTGCACACAAATCTGTCCAAGAACGCAAAGTGTTGAAAATAAAGATTTTTATGTGTAACACCACATTAACAGAAACTTTACATAAACATTGGATAAAACACCCAAGTGGCTACCGTTGCGTGTTGTTAGTTGGTATGATTGTACTAGGATGAGGGTGAGTGCAAGAGGTGGCTAGTGAGACGGCGAAGTGATAATGTAGATCGAGAGGGATGGGTGGAGGTGCAAGGTATGATGTTGGTGTGAGGATGTGCAGGTGTAGGGTAGGGAAAGCAGAGTGAGGGGGATATGATGAGAGGCACAGCAGGATGAAATTGAGTGTGACTTTGTACTAATGTTTCCGACTCTGATGAGATCATTGAAACGTTTGCGGCACTGCACCCAGGTCCTCCTGAACACATCCCTGCTTGTGACGTCCTCTGCAATCTGCAACCAGGCTGTTTTGGTCTCCTGGGGAGGTTTCTTCCGCCCATCGGAAGGGAAGAGGACCTCCCTGCGTGCTCTGACTCCCTCCATAAGCATTTGGTGGGAGTCATCGGAGAACCTGGGTGCAGCCCTCTGCCTTTGTGCAGTCATTATCAGTGTTTGCAGCACTCCAATGCTGTAGCGCACTGACAGCACTATGTTAGATTAAACGTCAAATCTAATGTGGCCATGGTCCCTTTAAAGATCCCAGCTGAAAATGTGTCATGAATGACATTACCAGACCCGCTCCATTTAATTGGGCCGGGTAACGCGCTGGGCGGGCTTAATAGAGCCTATTCATTTAAATTCATTTTCAGCAGCGGGATGGAACTAGCAGCAGGGTCGCGACCCGCCACAGACACCGCCTGCACCGGGGTAGGCAAAATTCCGGCCAATGAGTTTCTTTATTATCAGCAGAGATCCAGAATTAGAAGCAATGGTTTCAAATATGTATTGCTGGAGCTCACTGAATCAGGAAAGAGGCAAGAAGTCCAAGATGGCTTTGCGCATAATTACACCACCTAATGTACTGGACTATGTAGACCAAGAAAACCCCAGTTTCAATTCCTGGTTTGGACAGAGTTCAACAATCCGGGCCAGGGCAGTAGTAAAGCATTAGAACTAGCCTCTAATGTGCCAGGATCAGGGAAAGGAGATCAGCCATAGTTCTTGCTCCTGTTTATAATCCAGTGACTCTTTTGTGCCTGATCGTTATCCATGGTATAAAAATGTACATGTTTGCACAGGATCAAGCTCGGCTGTGATGCCTCACAAAACTGAATAGACTGTCTAGGATCACGTTTAAAGAATGACCACATGGGCAATATACCAAAAGGCTGCCAGATCCACGGAGTTGATGTCCTCAGGACAGGCGGGAAGAAAATTAAATGGGAACAAAGTGTGGAAATCAAAGCAGCGGGTATTCAAAACTCAGATCTGGTACTGGATCCCACTAAGAAAAAGTGAATTCAAAACTAGATAGGTTTCAGATTGTGACAATTTTTGGAAGACAGTGGAGTTCTCTTTTGATGGTAACTGCTTATAGTCATCAGTCAAATATATGGATCAAATCTTGTTGTCCAACACCCATTCATATTGTTCAGTAAAAGTGAGTTATATTGATCAGTTTCTATTTAGAAGGAAGAAGAATCTTTTGTTAGAGGAAAGAAGAAAGAATGTCTAAAAGTTAAATGTAGTGGGATTGCCTGCTCTCTGGGACTATTCACTAGCACTTTAAACATCTGAGCAGCGCTGAGAGAATGTGATCCAGTTACATTTACTCTTTAATATTCTTTCAGTAAACCTTAATTAAATGAAGTTGACTTTTTTCATGGGAAAGCATTTTGGATGGTGTACCTGCGGATTGAGCAGTGCAACAGCTGTTTACCAATCAATTGCTTACATCCCCCATGCAACTACTCAAACTGCTCAGCTGCCACCTTCGGGTGTGATAGATCATTTGGTTATAGTGATCACTGGAGTATCTTCCCAAATTGATTGTTAGAACTGAATTCCATTGCAACTGGATTTAAGTCCTGAAAGATCCACAGAAATGTTTTTCAATTAAGAGGCACTATTGTATTAACACTGCAGAGTTGCCACTGGGCATATTTAGCATATTGGCAGCAATAAACTATAGCAAAGAAATATACATTTAAGCCATTGATTTAAATGCTGTACAATACATTTCTTAATGTGATACCCTTCATTCATCACCTCAGATTGCTCGCACTACTAATACCAGTGACAGAACTGTGATCATCATTACTTCATCATGTTGTTGTATAGCTCAAAATACTTTGTTTACTGACTCAACCCTGTTATGGAAGGACAACGGCCACAAGTATAGCCTTTTTTTTTACTATATGTAATATAAACACATACACACACACCCATATAGATATTTAAAATGTCTGTCTCTAAGAACGATGGTGTATACGCTAAAGCAGTTCAGTTACTTTACCATGCTGCAATATCGTGAGTAGCTGAAAAGAACAATTCTTGAGCGGCAGTCCTTGCCACAGATCATAGAATCTTGGAATCATACAGCACAGAAGGAGGCCATTCGGTCCATCATGCCTTTGCCGGCTCTTTGAAAGAGTAATTCAATTAATTCCACTCCCCTACTCTTTCCCCATAGCCCTGCAGATGGTGCAGATGTAAATCGCAGGACTAGATGATGAAGCCTGCGCAGTATTAACTCTTAAGGCCTAATGCGGTTTGCTCTTTGCTCTCTTGTCTTTCCTCTTTCTCAGCCACCTCTCCACCTTTTTTGGCTCCACAATGTAGCACAGTCTTCAGTGTAGCCTGTTGTTAGTCACATGTTCCCAGATTGTGGTATCAATGTCAAAAGGTTTCAAGTCCATCTTACAAACATCTTTAAACCTGAGTTCTCCATACAAAAGAATACGCCCATCCTCCATCCAATATAGATGGCCAAGCCACCAGAGGCATCTATGCTTGAGAAAAGTTATTAGACTTGGCAATTCAGCTTACTCCAGTACTTTGGTATCAGGAACATTGCCTTCCCATTTGATATTTAGTATACGACGGAGACAGTGGATGTGCAAAGGGTTTAGCCTTCTCTCATGTCTGCTGTAGGTGGTCCATGTCTTGCTGCCATATAACAGCATGCTCAGAACGTACTTTTGGTAGACCCGTATTTTGGTATTCAAAGTTAATTTCCTATTATGGCATGGTTGCTTAGTCAATTGGATGAATGTGGTTGCTGCCCTTCCGATGCGAAAGTTTAGCTCGTCACTGTCATACGTGAATATATTATATACTAGCAGATCTCCCACCATGTTACTGATGGTAAGCCGGACGAAATGTTATTGTATAAGGAAGTGGGCATGTTGGTGAAGGTAACGTTTGGGAGCAGATGGTGGCTTTGTGATGATTTGGCAAGTGGTGTGAGAAGAATTTCTGGGACTGGGAAGTGAGGTGTATGGAAAGGTAGTGAGAGCATGGGGAGAGTAGTAAGAAGTTGGGGAAGAAAGTATTGAGGATTTGGAGGGGAAGGGTACTGAGGTAGAGTTTTGAGTCGGGAAGGGTCATTTTAATTAAATAAACAAAGTGGTAGCTCAGCTGGCTGGCAGGCACCCCAAAATGAATAAATTTAATATAATCACAGCAGTTTTCCTGCTTTGTAGCGTGCGCTTCCTTTCCTGATTTCTGTCCCTGAATTGTGTGTGGTGATGCGATTTTCACTCTTCATTCTGTGGTTATAGGAGGTATGGCATTTGGGAGATATGACTAGGAAGGCTCTACAATGTCACCAAGTAGGAGAAGGTTAGTTTGCAGCATGACCCACAAGTGTTGTCATCGCTAACATAGGAATTCCCATTCTAAATGTTCACATAGCAATTTTATATTAGAAAATATTGACATAAAAGCATTACTCAAAGTTTGTGACACAATGAAGCACTAGCAATGTGGACAGAAGTGTGTGAAGTCATTAGATTTAAAGATATTATTTTGGGACCCATGTACTCAAAAAGAGAAAGGACTGTATGAGACAGAACACCTCTTTCTTTTGTACCAGTGGCAGCTCCAAACACTCCCTGCTCAGATAATACATGAGCCAGATATAATACAGAACTCTCCTACATGAGCTTGAACAATTTACTTCAAATGTACCTGTTAAGCACCCTTTACGTCATCAGCATGATAGTCTTCACATTCTGTATCTTTGTGGCTTCTCAGAGATAAGATTGCCACGTTAGTAACAGTTTGTGCCATTTATGGACAAGGTCTTTATCATGGTAAAGGTTTTTATCCATCAACTAGCCCGCATACAAGAACAAGTTGCAGATACAAAAACAGAGCTGAAATTTCACTTCCTTTCCCTCCTTCAATTAAAGTATGCACATTTTTGTGCTTGTAGTTGTGTCAGTAGCAAATGTGTTTCTGCACCAGAAAATTAAGTCTCACCAAAACAAGACCAACGACCAGGCCAGCCTCCCTAAACTACAACTTATAAGGAATGTTGCAGCCCACGTGCTCTCCCTCACGAAGTTCTTTTCCTCATAACCCCTCTCCTTGCCTGTACCCAACAGATCTATGATAAAATCCTCAATCTAGTGTTCAAATTCTTCCACTGTTCATCTAACCCCATCTCTGCAATCTCATCCAGCTGTGCATTCCTGTACCAATCCTCTGCTCCTCCAACATCACATTACTTTTTGTTCTCCACTCCATAAATTACAGTCGATTCCTTCAGGCACTATTTTCCTATCTTCTGCAATGTAGCCCCAAATCCGTTTTGCCTCACCATCTCCCTTCCCTACGTTGAAAACCCTCCTTAGTCCTTCTCTTTAATGGTGTTTTCTTCCCCACAACCTCTGTCTTTTCCTCTTTTCTCTCCTGTTTGGCTTGCATCTTTTTGTAGAGCATTCAAAAGACACTGTTCTCTACAAAAAACCCTATAAAAAAAGAGTGGTTGCTAAAGTATTTATAAACCACTGTAATTCAGTGTTGTCACTGGTCTATTTAACATACTTCTACCAATATGCTAGAGGAAAAATTGTACTTTTGACAATATGCTTTAATGTTGTGCCAACACACGCCTTGTGTGATACTTTTAACTCATCATCTCAAATTGCGCCCACCACTACTTCCACTAATGATAGGCCAATAACCATTAATACTTCACTCTAGTGTAATATAGCTCATAATGCTCAGTGGGCACAACCCAATTTTGAATGGAAATAAAGGGCAGAATTTTCCGGGGGGTCAGCGGGCGCGATCGGTGGCAGGTCGGGTGGGAAAATGTTTTTTTCTGACAGCGGGTCGGGACCTCGCTGTCAACCCACCGCCATGCACCTTTCCCAAATGCCGGGTCTGCCAGTGCTGAGTAGACCCGACACGCAGCGGCGGGGGAGGCAATGAAAATCATTAGTGACTTGTTAACAATGCTTTTTTCCCAGCTATTTGATTTTGACAGGTCGGTCACCAGTTTCCCACTGTGCCTAGACCTCGTCAGTGAAGCTGAGGCGGGAGGTGACTTGCCATTGTTGCAGCTGATGAGCTGACAGTTTCAAATGTCAAGTAAAAGCTCCCAGCTGAATCAGTTATCTTCCCTTAGCACTAGCTTCTCCAAACTGCATTTCCACTGCAGATTCAGAATGCTGCAAGTCTTTACACAAGGCTCCATCCAGTCTGACCTCAGTACCTCTCCCACCATTGACAGATCGTTTCTGTCATCTCTACTTCACCTGCCATCTATTCCATCAGCATTGGTGCCCTTGAAACTATCTCACCTTGGTCCTCAGAATCCCACCATAATCAGCCCCAACACCAGCAGCACCAGGCATACCAGCAGCACCAACAACAACACCAACCTTCTCCACAATCAACTGATGCTGCACAGGACACAGGGCATCAGCACCCGACCACATTGTTGCCCGGTAGGCCAGGGATGGCCTCACCATGGCCAGATTTACTTCACTTGACACTGTACACCTTGGCTGCCACATGATGCGTCAGGTTGGCACCACCCCACACCAACACCATAAAGCATCCCTACAATGCCCAAGCCATTCCTTTCACATTCATCACCATTGCGGGGGGGGGGGGGGGGGGGGGGGGGGTACCGTTATGTCTCACCATTCACTACAACTCACTAAGCCACTTCCAAAGGTGCACACAAATTTGTCCAAGAATGCAAAGTGTTGAAAATAAAGGTTTCAATGTTTGACACCACATTAACAGAAACTTTACATGAACATTGCATAAAACATCCAAGTGCCTACCCTTGTGTGTTGTTAGTTGGTATGATTGCACGAGTGTGAGGGGTGACTAGTGAGATGAGGAAGTGATAATGTAGATAGAGAGGGATGGGTGGAGGTGCAAGGTAAGTTGGTGTTAGTAAGGACGTGCAGGAGTAGGGTAGGGAAGGCAGAGTGATGGGGATGTGATGAGTGGCACAGCAGGACGAGGTTGAGTGTGGCTTTGTACTAACGTTTCGTGATCTACTGAGATCATTGAAAGGTTTGCGCCACTGCAGCCTGGTCCTCCTGATGACATCCATGCTTGTGTCCTCCTGTGCAATGTGCAACCAGGCTGCGTTGATCTCCTGGGGAGGTCTCTTCCGCCCTTGGAAGGGAAGAGAACCTCCCTGCGTGCTGTGACTCCCTCCATAAGCATATGGAGAGAGTCATGGGAGAGCCTGGGTGCAGCCGTGCACCTCTGTGCAGTGCTCGTCAGTGTTTGCAGCACCTCAATGCTGTAGAACACTGAGCACAAATGTTAAAATCAAATTGCGCATGGTCCCTTTAAGGAAACCGGCTGATGACGCGTCATCAAATGACATCGTCAGACCCGCTTCCTTCAATTGGCCGGCAAACTATGAAATTAAATTATCAAGGAATATAAAACAAAATAGTAAAATATTTTATAGGCACATCAATAAAAAAAAAGGAAGGTTGGGATGGGAATAGGGCCATTAAGGGATAGACAGGATAATACCACAGGTAACGATAGAGAGATGGCAGAAATATTAAATAATTATTTTGCTTCAGTACTTACCAGGAAGATAGAACAGGTGGACAGGACATTGGATGATTATATTAGTAATGAGATAAGTGCATTTAAAATAAAAAAAGGGATATATTAAATAAACTAACCAAACTCAAAGAGGATAAAACCCCTGGTCCAGATGGATTGCATTTTAAAAGAATCTAGGGAAGAGATAGCAGAGGCATTACTACGCATATTTAATAATTTGTTAGAAAGAGGTGTAGTGCCAGAGGACTGATGGATAGCTAACGTAATACCAATATTTAAGAAGGGGGATAGAACATGTCCAGGGAATTATAGACCAGTCAGCTTAACATCGGTGGTAGACCAACCTTATTGAATTTTTTGAAGAGCTAACAGAGGGAGTAGACAATGGTAATGCAGAAGATGTAATTTATCTGGATTTCAAAAGGCCTTCGATAAGGTACCCCATAATAGACTGATGAACAAGGTCAGAGAATACAGAGTCAGGGGACAAGTAGCAGAATGGATTGCTGGCTGGCTTCAGGACAGAAAGCAGAGAGTGGGAGTAAAGGGTAGCTATTCACAGTGGCAGAAGGTGGGTAGTGGTGTTCCACAAGGATCAGTGCTGGGACCACTGTTGTTCACAATTTACATTAACGATTTAGACTTTGGAATCAAACACACAATTTCTAAATTTGCAGAGGTCAAATTACAGGAGGATATTAATAAACTTGCAGAATGGGCATATAATTGGCAAATAAAGTTCAACACAGATAAATGTGAGGTATTACATTTTGGTAGGAAGAATAGAGAGGTCACTTATTACTTGGAGGGTGCGAGTCTAGGTGGGGTAGAGGAACAAAGGGATCTCAGCGTACAAATACACAAATCATTAAAAGTTGATTAGCAAGGCCATAAAAAAAAAGCAAACCAAGCACTAGGGTTTATTTCTAGAGGTATAGAATTGAAAGTAGGGAAGTTATGCTAAACCTGTCTTGAACCTTGGTTAGACCACACTTAGAGTACTGCGAACAGTTCTGGTCACCATATTATAAAAAGGATATAGAGACACTGGAGAGGGTGCAGAGAAGATTTACAAGGATGATACCAGAAATGCGAGGGTATACATATCAGGAAAGGATGAACAGGCTGTGTCTCTTTTCTGTTGAAAAAAGGCTGAGGGGTGACCTAATAATGGTCTTTAAAATTATGAAAAATTTTGATAGAGTGGATACAGAGAGAATGTTTCCACTTGTGGGGAAGAGCATAACTAGAGGCCATCAATATAAGATAATCACCAAGAAACCAAATAGGGAATTCAGAAGAAACTTCTTTACCCAAAGAGTGGTGAGAATGTGGAACTCGCTACCACAGGGAGTGGTTGAAGCGAAAAGTATAGATGCATTTAAGGGGAAGCTAGACAAGCATATGAGGGAGAAGGGAATAGAGGGTTACGCTGATAGATTTAGATGAGGAAAGATGGGAGGAGGCTCGTGTGGAGCATAAACGCCGGCATGGACTGGTTGGGCCGAATGGCCTGTTTCTGTGCCGTATATCCTATGTAAAACACGCTGAGCGGGCTTAACAAGCCCAATCAGAGGAAAATAATTTTGGACAGCGGGCTGGAGCTGGCAGTGAGGCCGGGACTCGCCACCGACGTCGCCCGCCCTGGACCAGCCGAGGTTGGTAAAATCCAGCCCATAGTATCTATAATTGTACTACTTGGTGTTAATCCAGAGTATGGAAATGTCATATGCCCACCTTTATTCCTTACTAAAATCCTAGTGCAAACACTGGTGGCTCCTCTCACCAACTTTCACTGTACTCAGAATATTTGATGGATATCATAAGCATATTGCAAAACTGCCAAGAAGAGAATCCTGATAATATACATTGCACAGAATTTCACAAACATGGGAGTCCACTGGTCACAAACACAATCCTTACAGAGCGGTACAATACCCACTAGCAGACACTAAAGCTTAAACAAATTTGTCTACCGTACAAGGTCCTTTACATTACACTGAATTAGCATGCTATTAAATGAGCACAAGGAAAAGTTTCAAAGCAATTAACATCCAGTGTAGTTATACCACCTTGATGTAGTCATGGGCACTTAAGAGTATATTCAAGAAATGAGCAAAAATTAAAAATAAGTGAATAGATTTGTTTTAATGAATATAGTCAACTTCACTTCAATATTCTGTTAGAACTCAGCAAGTACCAGGTTTAATATCCCATCTGGGTCGGCTTATTTTTAAAAAAATTGTTCCTGGGATGTGGGCGTCGCTAGCAAGGCCAGCATTTATTGCCCATCTCTAATTGCCCTTGAGAAGGTAGTGGGGAGCTGCCTTCGTGAACCGCTGCAGTCCCTGTGGTGAAGGTACTCCCACAGTGCTGTTTGGGAGGGAGTACCAAGATTTTGATCCAGCGATGATGAAGGAACAGCAATACATTTCCAAGTTAGGATGGTGTGTGACTTGGAGGTGATGGTGTTCCCATGCGCCTGCTGCCCTTGTCCTTCTAGGAGATCCTCAGGGCAGTGTCCTAGACCCAACCATCTTCAGCTGCTTCATCAATGACCTTCCCTCCATCATAAGGTCAAAAATGGGGATGTTCGCTGATGACTGCACGGCGTTCAGTGCCATTCACAACTCCTCAGATAATGACGCAGTCCATGCCCACATGCAACAAGACCTGGACGACATTCAGGCTTGGGCTAATAAGCGCCAGGTAACATTTGTGCCACACAAGTGCCAGGCAATTACTATCTCCAACAAGCGAGAGTCTAACCATCGCCCCTTGACATTCAATGGCATTACCATCGCCGAATCCCCCACCATCAACATCCTGGGGGTCACCATTGACCAGAAACTTAACTGGCCCAGCCACATAAATACTGTGGCAACAAGAGCAGGTCAGAGGCTAGGTATTCTGCAGCGGGTGTCTCACCTCCTGACTCCCCAAAGCCTTTCCACCATCTTCAAGGCAGAAGTAAGGAGTGTGATGGAATACTCTCCACTTGTCTGGATGAGTGCAGCTCCAACAACACTCAAGAAGCTCGACACCATCCAGGACAAAGTAGCCCGCTTGATTGGCACCCCATCCACCACCTTAAACATTCACTCCCTCCACCATCGGCGTACCGTGGCTGCAGTCTGTACCATCTACAAGATGCACTGCAGCAACTTGCCAAGGCTCCTTCAGCAGCATCTCCCAAACCCATGACCTCTTCCACCTAGAAGGACAAGGGCAGCAGGCGCATGGGAATACCAACAACTCCAAGTTCCCCTCCAAGTCACACACCAACCTGACTTGTAAGTATATCACCGATCCTTCATCGTCACTGGGTCAAAATCCTGGAACTCCCTCCCTAACAGCACTGTGGGAGTACCTTCACCGCACGGACTGCAGCGGTTCAAGAAGGCGGCTCACCAACACCTTCTCAAGGGCAAATAGGGATGGGCAATAAATGCTGGCCTTGCCAGTGACGCCCAGATCCCACGAACGAATAAAAAAAAAGAGGTGGCAGGTTTGGGAGGTGCTGATCTTAGTTAGGGGTACAGATTGCCTCAGTGTTCCTAGGCTATGAAAAGGAAAATGTGTGAAGATTCCCACTCTTCACTTTTATATAGTGATCTCTGTTGTAAACGGTGCAGGTAGGAAATAGTCTACCAAAGATCACTATTTTGTCTCACACTTAAAAAAAATGGCTACTTGGCAAGGTACCAGATGGTGACCAGCACCTATGAAATTGTACCCCAGCAAGCGTCAATGCCTTCAGGTGAGGAGGGTGAAAATTGGATGGGACATTCGTTTTTTTTTACAAAAGCATTCCATTAAAAGTTTTGTTTTAAAATCTATTTAAAAATCAGTATTTTCAACATCTTGCATTGATCACCGTGTTCAAGAATCTGTTTTTTTAAAAGTTTTTAAAAATAAATGTAAACACTAAAATCTAGCATTGTCATGTAGACCATTATTACTGCTCTCTATATTAGAAACACATAAGCATCAGTGATGATCGGGACTATAGAAACATCATGTCAGCTTGGAATTCACGGTGGCATAGTGGTTAGCACTGTTGCCTCACAGCGCCAGGGACCCGGATTCGAATCTGGCCTCAGGCGACTGTCTGTGTGGAGTTTGCACATTGTCTGCGTGGGTTTCCTCCGGGTGCTCCGGTTTCCTCCCACAGTCCAAAGATGTGCGGGTTAGGTTGATTTGGCTATGATAAATTGACCCTTAGTGTTAGGGGGGGATTAATTACGTGGGGTTACGGGGATAGGGTGGGATATGTGTCGGTGCAGGCTCGATGGGCCTCTATCTGCACTGTGGGGATTCTGTGATTCTGTGAATTCACTCTCTAGACACAGTAAGAACTTATATGCGTATTCAACAAATGTAACTTGGGCTGTAGTCAGTAACTCCAGTTACAATATACTCTTGCAAATATAGTCGAAATTATAAATTCTTGTTCCAACAAAATCTCTTTGGCAGACACTGAGCTAGAGGAAACTCTCGTTTAAACGGCACCTAAATATCTGGAATTCTCTAATAACCGGCAGAATTCATACTCCGAAAACTACAGTATACAGTCGTTTATAAGTTTTGTTTTACTGTTAAGTAATTAAAGAGTTATGGATTACCCTCAACTGGCATTACTGTACTTAATCAAGCATCTTCCACCATCCATTTAACACAACATTCTGTAGGGGAGTACCCAATTATACTGCACATTTCTTGATTTTTTTATTTTTGTTTGTTAAAAATAGCCTCGGTAGATATACCTCTCCGTTATCCGGAATTTTTAATCAACCGGCACCATCCCGGTCCCGTCGGTGCCGGATACGAAAGAGTTTCCTGTACTTAAGAAAACCATAGTGTCTAAATTTGCCAGCTGGTGATATACACACAGAACTTATAGCAATACATCTTGCCTTCTTGTATGCAGTTAGGTTAGCTTCCAAAAAAGATGTAATTTCATATTTTGAAGACCACATACATACAGAAGAGATGGTAGCAAGTAGAAAACAACATCAAAACTTTACTTCTTTCAAATAATTATGAATTGCAAGGATCTGTACTTTCCAAGTGAAACCATCAGAACAGCTCCCCTAATGGCCCACTGGGTAAAGGCATCAACCACTCTTGCAAAAAGCAGACGGACCAGAAGGCTTCAGGTTAGATTTTTTGTGCTGTAACATTTGCTATTACATGCCAATCAGATCAAACGACAAAGTCTTCAGCACTAAATAAATGCGCTCTTTACTACACATCCATTTTAATTCTATATTGCAGCTGTCAATCATACAAAGAACTGCCAGGTCAGAGGAGATAAGCTGGGAACACCCTGTCAATATTTTTCAATTCAATATCATTACACCTCCCTCCTCAAATAAAAATAAACTTATTACACAAGAACACGCTATCAACTACAAACTACAAAATGTTCAATCATGGAGTCTCTAATATATGAAATCCTTATTATTTGAATTGTGCTGCTCAGTTGTTGTTAGGTTAGCAGGCTTGCTTGTGGTGTTAATGGCAGGCTTTTCTATCTGAGGCTCCTACTGTTGTTCTGGGTTAAGTCTGGGTCACTATTTTGCTGACGACTGGCAACAGTCTTTTCCTCTGCTCTGCATTACTCCACTGCTGACAAAAATCTAATCCATGCCTTTATTATCTCGAGAATTGACATCTCCCTGCTTGCACCCTAAACAACTTCAGAATACTGCTGCCCATTTCCTTACCTGTTCAAAGCCTCACACTTCCATTACCTTGATCCTCACTAGGCTCCACTGGCTCCCTGTGCCCATACAAAAGATTCTCAAGAAACTTATCCTTGTCTTTAAATACTTTCACAGATTCACCCCACCCTCCCTTAGTGACCTCCTTCAAGCCTATTTTCACACTCAAACAATTTTGCTCCTTTGACACCATGCCCTTGCAACTCCCTCCCAAATTCCATTTGCCTTACCTCCTCCCTCTGTCCATTCAAAAGCCTACTAAAGAGTTTTCTACTGAACCATTCATTCATCCCAGCCCCTCATCTCTGTTCTACCTATTTTTGTTCTTCCTGCTCAGTGTCCACTTCATTCCTTGATCAGTAAAGCACTGTGGGATGTCTTGCCAACATGAGAAGTACTATATAAATGCAAATTATTGTTATTATGGCTGTTATAGTTCTTGATTGTGGATTACCTGGATAGCTCCACTTGTATTATGGGTGGGGGGGGGTGTAACAGATTCACAGGTCACTCCACAAATGATTGTTCTAATTTTTTTTCCGCAAGTGTCTCCAGTTCTTCCTAAAGTTCTTTCCATCCTCATTTCTTACGTTGTAGGATCCGACACCCACTTGCTATTGCACTTTTGCTGGCATTGATTTCCTTTCGCTATGGCTGAATTCTGACAATAACTCCTTCTCCAAGCTTATCAAGCTTTTTCGAACCTTTATCATAGAGCCAAGCCTTCTTCACCCCTTTGACAAATAGCTTCTCTTTTACATCACTTACTAGCCTTGGTTTCAGAAGTTGGCTTCCTGTAGGGAGGCGTAGCTTGGTTTGTCTGACAAATAGTCTTTGAACTGGTGAGCTGTCCAGTATCTCACCTGGTGTATTGGACCAGTCAATACAAGTAAGGCAAGGGTCTCTGCCAGACTGTATTTTTTGATAGGTCTGCCTTTGCAATTTTAACAGAATTTTGTGCCATGCTATTTGACTGCAGATGCCTTGGTAAGCTGGGGATGTAACTAAACTCGTTATTGTACAGTCTCTTTGAATTTCATTCTCTGATGCAACCTAATTTGGAATGCCATGGCATACAAACCGAACTTTCATCTTCTTTCCTTTTTCTCAATATTATTCAGTCCGTCAATTTCAAGGAAATCAGAGTAATAGTCAGAACATAAGAGATAATCTCTTCTATTTGCTTCAAAAAAGATCAGAGCCTATTTTCTTCCAGGGCCTTTTTGATATTTGGTGATTTTTTTCTGATTAGCTTCAAACTACTTGCATATATCACACATAGATATCCATGTCTCAATGTCCTTGTTCATCAAAGGCCAATTAGGTAAATTCTGCACTTCATTTCTTCCCTCATTTACATTGGTATAACTACCTCGATCTCTAAATATCAATCCATCATGTATGCTTAATTCACCTCTGATATTGAGGAGCTTGCTGAATCATGGTCCTTCGATCCTCAAATAGGAATAAGTATTGTAGTACACCAATGTCTTTCATCTCTTTTTCTGCTACCAAATATAAATCAATTGACATGACTTCCTCATTGTCAATCTTTCTGGCCAGGTGAGGTAGAGATACATTTTTTCTTTCTAATACATCAGCAAGACGCATCTCCTCATGCCTCTTGTAGGCAATATCAAATCATATTTTTGAAGAGGTTATAAAGTTGATAAATGATGGCAGTCAGTAGATAACGTATATCTTGATTTTCAAAAACATTTGATAAAGTGTCACGCAGAAGGCTGATAAGTAAGGTTGTGGCTTGTGGGATTTTTGATGTTATTTTTTCAGTGGTAGGAAGTATCTTAAGCACGGTTTCAACTTTTGTAGGATCTAGTTGGCCCACATTGTTCATTTCTCGTTCTTCGAACTTCCTATATCATTCTTCAATTTGATATCTTTTTGTTGGCATCATTTCACTGTTCGATTATAATTCTGTTCATGTTCACCACAAAGCTTATTTTGAAATTCTTCAGGAGCATGCACAATCTTCAAAAAGGTGTTGAAACGGTAGTCAGCACTTGAATTGTCATCTAATACAACATGTCAGGGGCAGGACCCTAGAACATGTCTGTACCTGCTTTCACCCCTTCACCCTCCTCTCACCCCTTCACCCTCCTCTCACCCCTTCACCCTCCTCTCACAATACCATCCAAGTCTCTGTATTCACCATATCTTTTTCTGCCATTTCTGCCACCAACAGCATGATCCCACCACCTTCCCCACAGCTTCCCCACCCCTCTCTTCTCCACCTTCCAGAGAAACCAGTCCCTTGTTCATTTATCTTCCAACCTGACTGCCAGCTCCCTTCATCTTGCACTTTCCCGTGGAACCATAGCAGACGCAAAACGTGTTCATTCATCTCTGCTAACTCCATTGTCTGGAGCTCCAAACATTCCTTCCGTCTGAGACAAGAGCTGTACTTCTTGTCGTCTACCATGCTGTATTCACTGTTCACAGTGCATCCTGGAAGACCAAATTTGGATCCAGTGGCCACTTGGTCAAAAAGCCTCTGTTCTGCCCATAGGTATCATTTTGATCTCCCTCTTTTTCACCATTTCAACGCCCCCTTCCACTCCCACTTTGAACTCTCAGTATTTAGCCTTCTACACTGTTACAATCAAGCGCCATGCAAGCTTCAGGAACTGTATCTAGCTCCTGGGCACTCTGCAGCCCTCTGGTCGGAATACTTAGTTTAGCAACTTCAGACCTCAGCTATCACCCACATTTTCTTGGAAGCAGGGTGTGCTGGAGCTGTATGGAGGGTTCATCAGCATCTGGGAGGATGGGGAAATAGTTTGACTTTCTATCAAAACACAGTTCTGGCAGGGGTGGAGGGGGGGGGCTTCACCCAGAATGTTGGCCTTGCCTTCCTCTTTTGGTTGCTGCTGGATCTGCTGTGTGGTTCCAGTATTTTTTTGTTTTATTTCAGGTTTCCTGCATTTACAGCTTTCTCCTTTTTATTTCTTCCAATTTTTTGCTTTTATGTACGTATCTTTCCCAAGCCTTTTCACCACCATACTTCATTTTTTTCAAACCTTTTGTTCTTTTAATTGACTCACCAAAATAGTCTTCATCTACCATCCACCAGTTTTCACCTCTTACCAGCTTTTCAAAGAACCTTTTTACTGGCCATCTAATTCATTAACTCCTCTCTGTGGGGGATTATTGACTTCTACCCATTGTTCTCTTTCCCCTGTCACTCAAGAGGCTCGGTTATATTTCAGGTTCCAGTCCTGATGAAGAGTCTACATCCAAAGATATTAACGCATCTTTTTTAATTTACAGTTGCTGACCGACCTGCTATTTGCAGCATTTGCAGCTTTTCTTTTTAATTCCACACACAATTATACAAACAACTACCCGGTTAGAGGCAACAATCTGGGCATTTCCTGTGCTTCACTATTAATACAAAGTTTCAATTCAAGATTAATTCATGTGCTGAGTTAGCTGATATCAGCTTGGGCAGTCACTGTGACGCTACAATTGGCCCCAGCACCCTGAATTAACAGATTCTGAATCAAATACAAATGTTATTTAGAAAGATCCCATGGCCTACTTTCGTGATCCCCTGCCATGGCGTTGGAAAGGAAGAACACACCCAAAGTGCGCTGCGTCTATTGAGACCAGAGGCACCTAAATTTCCTTTCCCAAGCCATTATCATGGCCAGCGGGAACCCCTGACACAGGCCCGTCCTCTGGCTGGGCCTAGTAACGGAAACCAATATAGAAAACAGGAGCTGCATTCCTGGCCACTGGAAAGCAGTAACCAAAAACCCCAAGATCACCTGGCAAAGTTAAAAAATAACTTTACACTGGGGCTCCTCTTCATCCTGCCGTCAAATCACTCAGTCCCTCCAATCTGAGGAGGGTCCTGTTCTAAGTCCCGAATGCCAGCTTTGTGCGCCACCTCCCAAGGCAATGTAAAGGTGAGTAGAGGCCTGGCATACAGATATCCACCCAATGTTTCCTGACCTTTGCCCCAGGGGAATAATCATTCCCTAGGGCAAGGATCGGGAAAATCGGGCGGTCACAAAGAGCTTCTTGCATTTATATGTTTCCCATTTTATGACCTTTGGACATCCCAAAGTGCTTTATAGCCAATAAAGTATTTTTGAAGCGTAGTCACTGTTGTAATGTAGGGAAACACAACACCCAATTTATGCACAGTGAGGTCCCACAAACAGCAATGAAATAAATGACCAGATAATCAGTTTTAGTCTTCTGGTGCCGATCGCTACGCGTGCAGTGCATTATGCCCTGGACATGAGGGAAGTCAGCCACTCCTACAAATCTCAGAGCTCTCTCATTCCTGCTGTTGGCGTCCATCACTAACACAATGTACTGTTTTGCTCTGTAAGCCAGGCATTGGTTACCTGTTTGACGCAGCTATGCACTGCAGGCTGGGAGATGTAGGTGTTATCCGCTGTAGCAGCCTGGAAGGAGCCGGTGGCAAAAAGGTTAAGGGTGGTGGTGACCACTGGCCAAGCTTTTCCTGGTACAGAAAGCAGCAGGTTCTGCTGCAACAGGCTGCATAGTGACAGTGACAGCCTGCCTGGTGAAGCGCAGCCTCCTCCTGTGCCCCTCTTCAGTAATATCCAAGGAAGTATGTTTTGGCCTGTAGACCCTATGCGCTAGGTAAGACCTTCTACAAGCAGCTCCCCTCACCTGCTGTCTTCTAACAGGCCCAGCTGCTACTTGTCCTGGTTCTTCAGGCTGCTGCTCCTCTTCCTCCAACTGTTCATTCATCCAAAGGTGTGAGCCAAAAACAGCACCCATGATAAATGCCCTATTCGCATTGACACACAGATCCTAATGACCGGAGTGCCTCCAAATGACTGCCCCTTTAATCGCAACTTGCAATCATGTCAGTCAGTTTGTGAAGCCGCTAAGGTTTACGCAGCGATTTGGCTGCTGGGCGAGACTTCTGACCTGCGCAGTTAAAACTGCATTGGGGTCGATATGACATCATCGGACCCCTATTTGAATGTAATTCATGAGGCACCCGCCTCTTTCCAGTGGATGTGTTTCTGACCGCAGTCAGCTACGGAGTAGAAATGACAGCCGGTGAATTTCCAGCGGGAGCGGGGCAACAAGTCAATTTTCTCGATTTTAATGGCTCACCCGCTCAGTTCCTGCCGGGCGGGTTAGATTAAAATCAGGGCCTTGTTTTTGAGTACAATATTTTAGAGCAAAATTTATGTGCATTTTTATATTAAGATGAAGTAGTTACAAAATTGTTCAACATCACAGCACATTTCTTCTATTTACAGTATTCTGAATTAAAAAAAGAGAAAAATATCTTCACTACATACATCTCTTCCCCAAAGCACGAATCACTATCACAATCCCAAAGAATCAATTCTTTGCCTAATACAGTAAAGCCCTTAAGCACTAGCTAAAAATCTGAGAAGGGTATATAATAGTGAAAGTTGTATGAATTTGCATCCGTCACTAGAGGGACCCATGCACCAACTACACCATAAAAGCGAACACATTATATTAAAGAGCAGTACAGCAAGTATCTACTGTCAGTTATCGCAAGCAAAGATATTTTTGGGCAAAATAGATTTATTGATAGTAATACAGGGGAAGGACATATGTAAATTTGGTTTAAGTTTAAGTTTCTCATCATTATCTCAAAACCAGCAGTAAGCTTCAATAACATGGCAACCGCATCATTCTGATATCACTGACAAAATATAAACCTAACTGATCAAATAAGAAGTCACCACCTGAATTGAGAAGACCTTGATTACGGCATGATTCTGGATTGGGTTAAACACACAATCATCCCCATCTTGATAGCAAATTGTTAATAAACTTAGCTTCAAACAACAGTGCCATCTATAGACAGAGGGATTGTATTCCATAGAATGTCAACACTTCTTCTACACTTCGATTGCAACTATTTGTGTTAACAGTCACACCTCTTGAATCTTTCGTCCTGTCTCCCACTTACACTTCCCAATGTGATACTCGGGGCTGGATTTATCTCCAGAAAAATACTAGAACTGTTCTTAAACTCACTCATGTTATATTGCCAAGAAACCACCCAACTTTCCTTCGTGCACCTTCATTATATATTTATTAAGGCTCCATGCACCATTAGCACCCTCTATAGGCAGCCTGCTTCTGATGCAGGGAGGCAAAAGCCAGTTTTGCTGCGGCAGCTGAAAGCGTCACAACAGGCATGTTGTGTCTCTAACCATGTGGCTCACTGCAATTTCTGATGCTGGTGCTTCTTAACGCGAACGAGCTCACAGTTTTGAAGTCTCTTCAATTGAGTCGTTACTGTCTACAATCGTGCAAAGGAGGGCCCAACCTTTAAGTCCCGAGGGAAGGAGGCCCACAAAGGGCAGTATTCAAACCCATGGAAGGAGGTAGCCTTGGCAGTGAATACCACCTCACCCCCATTAAAGAATGCCTTCAATAGCAGCTCAGAAGGAATTCTGACATCCCCTAATTTTTCCATCCCACCTCCTCCTGCCTAAATGCAAACAAGTTAAATTGGTCTGTTTATACCGTCAATTATTCTACATTGTCAATGTTACTCCTCACTCTGCAACATGCTGCTGAGGACGTTCTACAAACAGAACAGTAAATGATGCAATTTTAAAGGGGGTGCAAGAACAGAGAGACCTGGGGGTGTATGTACACAAGTCTTTGAAGATGGCAGGACAGGTTGAGAAGCCTGTTAAAAAGGCATACGGGCTCCTAAGGTTTAGCATAACTTACAAAAGCAAGTAAGTTATGCTAAAACTTTATAAAACGCTGGTTAGGCCCTGGCTGGAGTATTGTGTCCAATTCTGGGCACCGTACTTTAGGACGGATGTCAAGGCATTAGAGAGGGTGCAGAGGAGATTTACGAGAACAGTACCAGGGCTGAAAGACTTCAGTTACGTGGACAGACTAGAGAAACTGGGGTTGTTCTCCTTAGAGCAGAGAATGTCAAAGGGAGATTTGATAGAGGTGTTCAAAATCATTAAGGGTTTTGATAGAGTAACTAAGGTGGAAACTGATTCCAGTGGCAGAAGGGTCAGTAACCAGAGGACACAGGTTTAAGGTAATTGGCAAAAGAACCAGAGGTGACATGAGGAAAAAGAATTTACGCATCGGGTGGTTCTGATCTGGAATGCACGGCCTGAAAGGGTGCTGGAAGCAGATTCAATAATAACCTTCAAAAGGGAAATGGATAAATACTTGAAGGTGAAAAATTTGCAGGGCTATGGGGAAAGAGGTGGGGAATGGGACTAATTGGGATAGCTCTACCAAAGAGCCGGCACAGGCATGATGGGCCGAATAGCCTCCTTCTGTGCTGTATCATTCTGTGGGCTGGATTTTGCCGGCGCTCAGAGTGCGGGTTTCGAGGCGGGTATGCTGTCAAAATAGCAAAGATTGACAGCGGGTAGGAAACCCGCTGTCAATCCGCTTCCACGTGAGTCTCCCAGGTGTCGGCTCTGTCTGCGCAGAACTGACCCGACACTAAGCGGCAGGGGAGACAATTTAGATCATTAAATGGCCTGTTAACAGCCAATTTAATGCTATTTTGCGCCTACCTTGCAATTTTACATGCTCCCCCACGGGTTACCCGCTGCTCGGGGAACACGCCAGCTCACCCTGGCGTGAGTTGAGTCTGCGTTGATTTATCTGATAACCTGACAGCTGCAGAAGTGGTATAAAGGATACCATGTTGCAGCTGTTCAGTTTCAGAGCTCAGAAACTGTTGGTTACTGCATTGTAAGACATATAGAGATTTCTTTAGCTTGCAAGTGTTTAGAGCCAACTCTCTATCCAGTGACAGCTCATTGGAGCAACCTCTCTCACCACTGACAGATCGCTTCTGTCATCTCACCTGCAGCAGCCATCTATTGCAGCACATCAGTGCCCTTGAAAAAATCACACCTTGGTCCTCTGAATCCGTCCACTATCAGCCCCAACACCAACATCACCAGGCACACCAACAACACCAACCTTCTCCGCCATCACCTGATGCTGCACAGGACACAGGGCATCAGCACCTGACAACATTGCTGCCCGGGAGGCCAGCGATGGCATCACCATGGCAAGATTTACTTCACTTCACGCTGTACACCCTGGCTGCCACATGATGCGCCAGGTTGACACCACCCCACACCAGCACCATAAAGCATCCCTTTAATGTCCAAGCCATTCCATTCACACTCATCACTATAGCGGGGGGGGGGGGGGGGGGGGGGGGGGGCGGGGGCGGGGGTGAAGTTATGTCTCAACATTCACTGGAACTCAATAAGACACTTCTCAAGGTGCGTACAGGTCTGTCCAATAAGGTGAAGTGTTGAAAATATAGATTTCACTGTATGACAACGCATTACCAGAAATTTCACATGAACATTGGCTAAACCTCTGAAGTGCCTACCCTTGTGTGTTGTTAGTTGGTATGCTTGCAGTAGGATGGGGGTGAGTGTGAGGGGTGGCTAGTGAGATGGGGAAGTGATAATATAGATAGAGAGGGATGGGTGGAGGTGCAAGGTAAGTTGGTGTGAGTAAGGATGTGCAGGAGTAGGGTATGGAAGGCAGAGTGATGGAGATGTGATGAGTGACACAGCACAGTAAGTTTGAGTGTACCTTTGCAGTAACGTTTCGTGACCTACTGAGATCATTGAAAGATTGGCACCACTGCAGCCAGGGAATCCTGACAACATCCCTGCTTGTGTCCTCCTGTGCAATGTGCAACCAGGCTGTGTTGGTGACCTGGGGAGGTGTTTTCTGCCCATGGGAAGGGAAGAGAATCTCCCTGCGTGCTGTGACTCCCTCTATAAGCATATGGAGGGAGTCATGCGTGAGCCTGGGTGCAGACGTGCACCTCTGTGCAGTGCTTGTCAGTGTTTGCAACACCTCAGTGCTGTCAAATACTGACAGCACAACTGTCCATACCAATGTGGCCGTGGTCCCTTTAAGGAAACCGGCTGATGACGCGTCATCAAATGACGTCATCAGACCCGCTTCCTGTTAATTGGCCAGGAACCCTGCAGAGCGGGCTTAACAAGGCCAATCTACAGAAAATCTTTTTGAAAGAGGAGCTGCAGACAGGAGCGGGACCGGAAACCGCCAACCAGCTCTCCCGCCGCCATCCCATCTTCTCAGGGAAAATCCAGCCCTATGATTCTAAGATAATCTCGAGCAGCTTGCTTTGAGTTTACCTAAAAATAGCATCCTCTGACTTGCATTCTACTGACTTGGCTATGTAGTTCAGCATTCTGCTTGTTGATTGTTGCTCCACAGTAACTGGACGTACCAAATGCCAAGTCTACGAGCACCCTTAGATCTCTTTCAGCTTTACCATTACCCATTCCAAAACCTGTCACAGAGTTTGCATATCATCCACTTTTTTCTTCAAATGTGCAACATTTACACTTATCCGGACTGAATTACATCTGATGATCTGGATGTCATAAGTGAGTTAGAACACTATGCTATATTTTCCTCTGTTTTTAAAGTTAAAAACAAATTCTTTTACTAAATAGATTATAAATCAAAACAGTTTAGTACAAATATTTTTCTTTAACTTAATGCAAAACTGAAAATACACCTCGCTTTCCTTTCAGCTCCAAACCTGGATTTTAATGCAACCCAGACTGATGGAATGAAAGTCTCTTCTCTCCCGCTTATAAACATTCTCAACTCAGTTGCTAATGGGCTCAAGACCAGACGCAAAACTGCTGACAGCCTTACTCAGAGCAAGTATAGATAGTTTGGGAAATGAAAAATGTCACACTAGTACAGTATGTGGTGTTCTTCTGTGCTTTGATTAATATACATTGTTGGGGTAGCCTAGAAATTACTGTTAGAGATATTAGCCTCACATGCTGATAAACTTCTTTGCCTGCTATTTTAGTGAAGATATTCACAACTCATTCAAGATAAAACTGGCTAACGTGGCATTAAAATTGTGGTCAGAGAATTTTCATACAAATGCGTTAACCATTTGTCCACTAATATCGTCAAAAGTCATTTCTAGGCTTTTATCATCTAATTGGTTTCCTGTTCTAATAGGGGTTAGTAATAATCAGTTGAGTGTAATTGCTCTGTATGTTAAAGAATCTGCTTAAGTGAAAGGTGCAATGCAAAAGTAAGTTGTTGCTGCTATGATTGTGTGTTATGTGATAGTAATTTTGTGATTTTTCACCAACAGGGTGCTCAGTTTCACCTTTTGCTGAGTCTACATCTTGCTCAAACTATACATGACCCAGGAGTATTCTGGATGTGGATACTACATACAAAAGGGGCAGAAGTGTTAGAATACCCACTGTCTTAGTTTGAGGGTTAAAAAAAGTCAAAAACAATTTATTTTTATAGCAAAAAAATCAAGGATATACCTAGCATGTATTCTGTAGCGGTGCAGCACCAGTTGCAGGAGTCTCACTAAGACTGGGTAGAATATGCTTCAAATATAGCATTCTGACATGTACTGTACACCAGCCACTACTCATCAAACACAAATAAAGGTCACGGGTGCTATGATCCATCACATTTGTCTTTTGAAATATTGGGCTGTTAAATGTTTAAGCATTTTACTCATTCCAAATAAAAAAAGGAGGATAATGTGAGCCATAATCAAAATGTTTGTTTATTTCAGTGATTTAAAGGCTTTCATACTAGAAGCTGTAAGCAAATACTAATAAACAGAGCCCTCTACTGTCTAATTTAAATCTGCAAGGAAGTAGAAGAGCCATATTCACACAGATAGTACAATTTTTGTACCAGCCGTTTGTACGTTTAACTCTGAGGCCCAGTGTTGCCAGTCAGCTCCATTTGACTTAGTTGGGTGAATCGTGACAATTTTTAGCAATGCTGATTGTATGATGCAGAAGCAAATCCCACTTTCAAAAGCCTCTTCAAAACTCACCTCTTTGCGTTAATACTTTGACTGTGGCTTTGATCGCCTCACCCAACGTCTTCCCTACTTTCTGCTTGGCATCTACTGTTTCCCTCATATTCTACTTTGTGAAATTTTGTTATGTGAAAGGCGCAATATAACTTAAATTATGGCTGTTAATGATTCCATTTCAACACGTCTTATTCCATGTGACGTGTACCTCCTATCAGCCAATCACAGAATGGGTGTGGAATGATCTGTGGTCAGGCCAATCCTACTGTTCCAATTAAAAATATCTGGTAATAAGATGGGCCATGAAGGGAGGACAATGTATAATAAAGCAGTTTGCCAGAGGTGGGGGAGGGAGAAAAGAGCCAACAACTTATATTTTGTACCTCCTCCTTCGGCATCAGTCTCTAACCGCTCAGGCACATTCCCAGCTGAGAATAAATTAGTAGAGATAAACACCTCGCAAAAGTCACACACACATACCACCATTCCACACAGTTCAGGATCAAAACCACCATAAAAAACAACTTGTCTCCATTTGGACAACTGTAAAGAGCAGTCACAGAGATCTCTGTGGCCCACCTTTCAGGAGGAACGTGAAATGGTGACAGTGGGAAGCAGCAACTGGGGTTCTAAAAAGAGAGGTGGGGGGAAAGAAGAACATCTGTTCCTATTTAAATCGACTATCTGTTGCAGTTGATTCTGAATTACTTATGTACAAGAAAAGTTTTGCAAACACTGTCCAATTCTCGTAAACAAGGTAATTATGCTATTAATTGATTTTGTTGCCCAGCTGGAAAAATAGTAAATCAGGGCATACAGGAAAATGTCATGAAAGACTTATTCATACTTCAAAAAAAAGTACAGTAACATCAATGCTGCAACAACCTCCCCCAGTAAGTGCTCACACCCTTCCACTGCCAACTAACTTGAGCAAGTTATTGATCAAACTGTAATAGAAAACTTAAGCCTGAGGAGGGGAAAAAATAAGCCAAGGGTCCCCTGTTCTTGATCATTATCCAGTGACCCCGGCTGGAAAGCTGTATGTCTGTGCACATTGGGAAGAACAGAATCAAGCTCAGCTAGAACCCCAGTTGAGGTTGATGCTCTAACCTACCAACAAATAAGTGGCTTGATTTTAGTCCGTTTTTAGCTCACTTCCTATTTTTCTTTTAAAACTTCTTAAAGATCAAAGAACAGATTTTGATATTCCAGTTTAATGAAACAGTATCACAGTGAAACGGGTTATTCCCCACAAAAAATCTGCTGACTGTCCAAGCTCACAGATGGAGAATGATGGCTTGAAAGAGGGTCCAGAGGACAAGTGCCGCTCGTGGAACAGCACCCCATCATAAATCAGCAGCTTCAGGAGAGATGGGGAGGAAATTGAAAACAACAGAAAGAAAATCACCCAGTTAAGTAATCTCTCAATTAAATTAGGATTCTCAGCCTACAAACAACATAAAAACATAATTATTTTGCACTTGGATGGAAATGAGAGTTTTCATTTTGAATGAGGCAAAAAATTATTGAACTATTCAGCTAAAACATACTTTCACATTGTTCCTCCCAGTGCTTACGAGACGGTTGTCATTAGAACATTTGGGAAGGAAAAATGAGTTAGGGAAGTTCCAAACAGATATGTGCTGGATGAAGGGTAAAAAAAATGTTGTTCACTTGATGTTCCTAATGTATTTCATATTGTTGAAAAGTCTACAAATTACCCAAAGTAGATATTGTTTCATTAAACTGGAATATTAAACCCTGTACTTTGTTCTTGAAGAAGTTTTAAGAGAAAAATAGCAAATGAGCTAAAAACAACCTAAATCAAACCACGTATTTGCTGGTAGGTTGGGGCATCAACCTCAACTGGGGTTCTAACTCCAACACTGGAACTCCAAGCACCTTAAACATAAAAATAATGACACTCACTTACACTTGGGGGTGAATTTTAACCCAACCCGCTCCGAGGTGGCTATTTAAGTATTATAATGAGGCTGGCAACATCCGATTTAACCTGCTTTGCAGGTTTAACCCTGGCCAGCCGGATTTCCCAGGCCTCAGAAAACCCAGCAGCTGAAGGAAGGTGAGGACAGCTCTGCGGAGAAGGCTCGTGGGCCAAGAGGAGAAGGAGTGCTTCCCTATGGCTACCCAAGCTTACCCTCTTGCCTTGGATCGGACTCCATCCCCCCCCATACAAAGACCCCTCAATCGGACCACCCCCCCCCCCCCAACCATGCTCCCAGCAGCAGCTGCAGGCTCCCTACCTGGGGCTGCGGTCTGCTCCGGAGTGCTCCCAGCCCGACTGGAAGCCAAGCCGGTCAATCAGGCTGAGTCCCAGGTGGGGTTCCAGGTGAAAAGAAAAGTCCGTCCGAAACTCCGCCACCCCCACCGCCCCCACAAACTTCCCCTATCCTGATCGGAGCCTTGGTTTCCATCACGGAACATCTGGGATCATGATTTCCACAGCAGTATCAATGTGAATTATAAAAGTAGAAATTTAAACATTTCTAAAACCTCCGTGCACGTCCCAATTCATATTACAGTTCAAGAATGTTTTTTATTTTTTTAAGTATAATCAAAATCCTTAACCTACTGAAGGTAACAAAGTTGCTAATGCAGCCGGCAGATGAGGAGTGAAAAAAAAAGAAAAGGTGTATTTGTCTTGCTGAACAGATTAAGAGCACAGCCAAAATACAGGAGCTTGGCAGGTTAAATTTGAGGCTTCCAGCCTCATTAACATATTTAAAATGCCAACCCTCCTCCTGGATTGCGGGTTGGCTGCCCGCCCCTTGTTCTGCCTCAGTAAAACCCGGAAGTCGGCAGGTTGGAGCCGGCTTCCCAACACACTTTGGTTTTTTGCTCATTTAACCCTCCACCTGCACCCACTCCCACCCGCTCACTCATGTTAAAATTCCCCCACACCCTTGTGTAACTCAAAACCTAAACTAAATACTCTTTCCCTATTCTCTTCCTCCCCTCAAATTCTCAGCATACAACACAAGCAACTTCAGCACACATTTACAAAGCAACACAAATACCAAGTTTAGCTTGATTAATTTTTTTTTTAATTCAAAGAGTAGGAAAATGAGCTCCCTAAATAACATTTGGGATAAATGCATCACCTGGTGTAGTACTAAGGCAAGGCAGACCAGAGAGTCTCCAGATTGATCCCCAGTCTTGTTGAGTTAGCTGGTCTCAGCCAGGGTAGCAGTTAGGGGTCGCCAGTTGGCTTTTATGACCTTAGTATCAGACTTGGCTGAATGGTAGCACTCTCACCTGAGTCAGAAGGTTGTGGGTTCAAGGGACACTCCAGGGACTTAAGCCCTTAATCTAGGCTAACACTTCAGTGCAGTACTGAGGGAGTACTGCATTGTCAGAGGTGCTGTCTTTCAGATGATATATTAAACTGAGATCCTGTCTGCCCTCTCAGGTGAAAGATCCCATGGAACTTTATAAAGAAGAGCAAGGGAGTTCCCCCGGTCTCCTGGTCGATAGTTATCTCTCAAACAACACCACCAAATACAGATGATGTGATCTGGTCATTTATCTTGTTGCTCTTTGTGGGACCTTGCTGTGTGCAAACTGGCTGCCACATTTCCTACACTGACTTCACTTCAAAAGCACTTCGTTATCTGAGAGGCACTATGGGGCGTTGTGACATCATGAAAGGCGCTATATTAATGCAAATCCTTTCTTTCTTTTCTATTTTTCTTTTTAAAATTTATCCCGTGCTCCTTTTATACTCGTCTTATTCCGTGTCCGTCAGAAATCTATATTAAACACAACACACTATTGCAGTTCTCCAACTGGCCAACATTGTCACTGTTGAGCACAACATTATATTGTACATTACCGGCCACAAAATTCATTTTTATAGTTGAGGATCAAAACAGGTTTCACATTTTACACAAAATTGCAAATTAGGATATTTGAATATTACTGTATAAAAAAACTCACCAGACTTTCCTGAAAGTGATCTGCATTTTTCCAGCTCTGAAATGATTGATCCACAACTTTATATAAAAATTACACCGTTTACAAAATTCCAACTGTGTTCACTTTGTGGGCTTTCCATACAAACACATTGTCACAGCACATGGGCACATTGTATTAACCCATTAGATTCTGAAGTTCCCGTCTCTTTTCAGATCAAGAATTGAGATGAGTGCACAAGACATTTATAGGTTATTCCAGCAGAATAACACTATCGTTATTGCTGCTCTAAACTTCCTTCACTTGTTCTTCATAAATTGCAATTATGCTGTTCTACAAACTCTTCTTCTTACCTGCATGTTCACATTGTTGAAAATGAGTCTCACTGCAAAATCCCCTACCCTAACACATTCTTTCCCGTGAGGCAAAAACTAGAATCCATTACCTTCCTCAGTCTTCCCTTACACCTATAATCTATAGGCTTTTAAAACTCAACTTGGCGTCACCTAATTATTTCTTGATTTACCTTATCTTCTCTCCTACTGTTTTCACCCTTGGTGATGTCCTGCACTATCTGCCTTGGTCTTCACCATGCTGTCCCAATTAAAAAAATGATTGGAACTCGGACGCCTAAAAACATTATAATGTTTATTTCAGTCCTGAAAGAGTTACATAGAAACATAGAAACTAGGAGCAGGAGTAGGCCATTCGGCCCGTCGAGCCTGCTCCACCATTCAATACGATCATGGCTGATCATCCAAATCCAGTACCCTGTCCCTGCTTTCTCACACAGAATCCCCATCGAGCCTACACCGACACATATCCCACCCTATCCCCGTAACCCCACGTATTTAATTCCCCCTAACATATCCCATCCTATCCCTGTAACCCCACATATTTAATCCCCCCCTAACACTAAGGGTCAATTTATCATAGCCAAATCAACCTAACCTGCACATTTTTGGACTGTGGGAGGAAACCGGAGCACCCGGAGGAAACCCACGCAGACACGGGGAGAATGTGCAAACTCCACACAGACAGTCACCCGAGGCCAGATTCGAACCCGGGTCTCTGGCGCTGTGAGGCACCAGTGCTAACCACTATGCCACCGTGTTGTCTTATAGTCTTTAGATGGACTTTTGGATTATGGATGGACATTCTAAGCATTGGAGAATAGGAGAAAAACTGCTGTAAAATAATTAAGATGTGAAATTCCTACCTTCATTAAATTTAGCAAAAAAGTCAACTCAAATATTACATGAACACTGCTTTATACTCATGTCACCTATGTGCAAGATAGAAATTTCACCCATAAGTTTCTACCTCAAACCTCACTAAATCTACAGCCTGTTAATCACGTGAATAAGAAGCAGCTTGAGAATGAAACTTTATATATGGTTTCCAGGTATTGCCCCATATATGCCCCATCCCACCTTCACTGTTTGAATGCAGATTTAAATTTCCAGCTACCACCAGGAAAATAACTTCTCCTCTGACCATCACATGCTAACTTGTTCTGCACTAACGGCAACCACCAAAAATTGAGGGCGGAATGCAAAGGTACTCACTATTTCTAGTCAAGGGCCATAACCTGAGCAATATCTTGCTTACAGATCTACCATAAAACAAGTATGTTTGTTAAATTTCTTAAATTGTGTTTCTCTCTCTCTCTCTCACTACTCCTCTATTGATAGTGTGTCTTAAGCAGCAAGTGCATGATATTCCTTCCATCTACAAACAACAAATAAACAACCCGAGCTCTGAGTTTCCGAAGGCATCAGGGATCCAACTTTAAATGCGCTCCCTGAACAGAGATGGCAGGCAAGGAAAGCGAGAACCAATTCAATGGGATGAAGGCACAAAGATGCACTAAAAACTGGAAAGCAGCGCTATGAAGAAGCAGGTCTTTGTTTGTGTGCCACTGTCCCACACTCCCAGCATCAATGTAAAGGGCATTCTCTCTCTTATACTGGTTCCAGCAACTGTTAAGTTCACAGACAAAAAGACATGCTCACAGATAAGGGCCACAGGTAAAGGGGAAAACGCCACAAGTGGTCCCAGGCCCGATTAGAAATATCACTAGCATATAACGACATGTGAAAGAATCTTAATAATGTCAGCTTCGCTCAGTGGGAGCACTCTCACCTCTGAGTCAGAAAGTTTGGGGTTTAAAGCCGACTCCAGGGGCCTCAGCACATAATCTAAGCAGATACTACCGAGGGAGCGCTGCATTGACGGAAGTGCCATCTTTCCGACGAGACATCAAACCAAGGTCCTGTCTGTATGTTCAGGGGGCCGTAAAAGATGCCATAGCAATAATCAAAGAAGAGCAGATGTCCTGGCAACATTTCTCTCTCAACCAACACCACAAAATCAGGTTAACTGGTCATTTGTCTGATAGTTGGCTGCTTGTTTTTGCCTATATGATAGTGACTGCACTTCAAAATAATTCATTGGCTGTGAAGCCCCCTGGAATGTCTCGAGGACATGAAAGGTGCTATATGAATGCAAGCTCTTTCTTTCTTTCTTTCTTTCTATCTATTGATCTGCAGCCATTGCACCATCACACATCTTCCTTCAGTTGGAAGGCCAGGGTTATCAGGCTGTGAGCACAAACGCCAATCTCTGGTAAGAAAGTTGAGAACTGATGAAATACTACCAGCCTTATCACAATACATTTAGTGCACCTTAAAAAAGTGCTAAAATATTCGGGACATGCAAAATCCTTTTAAAAAATTGTCAGGTAACTAAGAGCCAGCACAGATTCGATGGGCCGAATGGCCTCCTCCTGTGCTGTACTATTCTATAAGTCTGTATACTGGACAATATGTTGTACTTTTTCTCTAGAATTTTTTTCTGAACTTGCCAGTATATGCTAGAACACCCAGGTTGTACAAATTTGGGTAATTTATAACTTTGTGTTAATGATCAAATCAGAACATTATACCTTTATCATAAGATATACTAAATACTCCTGTCTTCTCACCCCCCAAAGAGGGCATTTCTCACGCTTGAACATCAGAAAAGTGAGGTGATATATTCTACCTGTAATTCTGTTGTATGACGGTTGGCATCAGTCACTATTTACTGCATATTTTGATGCAGTGCCAGCCATCGTTTTAAGAATTAGGGAAATTAAAATGGATACTATAAAAAGAATGACGAGACTGGTTTACTACGGTTTATATGGTTTTGCTTCACGGGTTGACCAATCTTGCAAACTTCTGCCCAAAAACCAGCTGAGACTCACATGTATACTGAATGGAGATAAAAGATAAAAAGACATACTGGGAAAGTACAGCAGGTCCGACAGCATCTGAAGGTGGACAAACAGGTGTTCGACTCTTCGTCAGAACTTTTCTGACAAAGGCTCGCCACTCAAAATGTCAACCAAACTTTCTCGTTCAGATGCTGACGGAACTGCTGTATGTCTGCAACATTTCACATGTTTCTATACTTTAAATAGTTTCTTTACTGACAATGTGCTGAAAGGACTCCTGAAATACTAAAGAACCTGCCCAATATGAGGTGGTGTATATTCAGGTCAGATATTGCCATCAGCCTGGTTACCCTTTCACTTACACCCTCTCTACTGCACCTAGGGAGCCCATTACAGAGCTGTAGGAAAAGTCCAGAACAAAAGTTTGATTTCAGATTAAAGCTACTGAGTATTTATTACTTATGAGAAACAGCCAGTGATGAGTTTACAGACCTAATTCAATCCTTGGTGCCGGTTAGTATTTGCTAATTGGCTCTCCCGGTTTATGATGTCACCAGGGCCAGAGGATTGAATACAACCTAGTAATTTACTGCCAACTATCTGATATTCGACATACAATGCAATACTCAATGCACACTTCGCCATCCTGCCATTGAACAGCTCACTCACATGCTTCAACCTGTGACCTTGGTGAGCCAGTACAGTAAAACAAAAATGGAAGGTTCCTCTTTAGGGTATGGCGATGTGGGCTGAACAGTCCTGCCCTTTGTACAGTACACTCCCTGCCAAAGAGATAACATCGTCCCTGCCCAGCAGATCTCATTTGTCCCCGATCCATTCATTCGACTCTCCCACTTACGCGATTCGGGCCCTCTTAACACCAACTTTTTTTTTAGCTTGACTGTATTGATTCGGAGTTTATCTGATCGATGCCCGGGATCGCTGTGTGTAATTCGCCGTCACACTTGCTGAAGCCATATATTAAATTTAAGGGGGGGGGGGTGGGGGGGAGTGCCAAAGGACATTCTCACAACTTTGTACAATCTGAATGACGGATTTCTCCAACACCACCTAAAATTATTCTAAACTATGAAGTTATCCTATGTTGTGGTTTTTTTTTAATGTTTTTTAACGAGGCCGAAGTTGGTCCATTGGGATTAAAATAAAATTGGTGCCGGGTGCTGGGCTGGTAGTGAGCAGTCAAACTTGGGAGAGTTGCCCCTTTGGCTGGGTGGCTGTGCCGGCGAGCAGGGACATGGCTTGCGCTCGGGTGTTAGTGGCAGAGACAGGCGGAGTTCGCGATGTGTGTGTGTGGGAGCCGAGGCTGCCTGGGGATCGCACCCCTGCCCTGCGCTGCGCTCCGCTCCCGGCCAACTGCGCTCCATCTATTTCCCAGTCTCTCGCTCTCTCTCCGTGCGATCCCCCAAACCATCATCACCATCAGAAACAAAGCAAAAACCCGATCTCTCTCTCTCCCCCCACCACCACCAAACCCCCGGTACAGTCTTACCTTCGGGGCCTGTTAGTTACTGAAGCTCTCACCGTCCCCCCCCACCCACCCCCCACTCCCCACTCCTGACCGGGCTGGCTTGGCGATCTCGGGGACGAGCAGAAAGAGCGGCCAGATAGATTTGTCGGGGGTGATTGGTGAAGAAATTGAGATTTCCCCGGAGTGTCTTTGCGCAGCCACGCCGCCGCCCTGTAACACAATTTCCGTCATCTGTATCAACAACCTCCTCCACCCTTAAAAGGGCAATGTCCCTTCTCACCCAGACCCCAGCCACTGTCAGATCGGCGTCTTGTCATCACTTTTTTCCTTTAAAAAAAAAGAAACGCTGCCCTCGCAACGAGGTACAGTCCTGGCGGTTTGCATTTTTGTTGTTGCAAAATCCCACCTCGTGGATTAATCATTTTTAACTAGAGTGGTCTGACCGAGTGGGGCCCATAAACTGTTAAAATACCAACCTCAATTAATTTTTAAAGTAGCATTCATTAAAATCAGTAATGCAGTAACCTAAAAAAAAAAAGGGCAAAAAATCTTACATTTCGTGGCCGGTCACGATCTTTTCACTGCAATAAAATGGTAAGCTGGGGGGTTGGGGGACGTTTGTGGGGGGCAGAGGATCCCAGCTCAGCGGGACCAGGCACTGGAGTGTCTTCCATTCCTTGCCCGGAGATCGGAAATAGCTCAGGATGGCCAAGGTTTTTTTTTAAAAATCACACCTTAATACCAACTTCTGCAGAGCTGCAGACAAGTTTTTCAGAACCCCGCGCATGGAAGAGAATTCAAGGCAGTGTTCCATTTTTAAGTCCTGAGATATCAATCCTCCCCCCCGTTCGGAACTTCACTCTTGCTCACTCACTTGCTCGCATTCACCATCTTGTGTCGCACTATACTTAGTTCTGCAGATAATTTCGAGGCACCGAGCCACCAGGTGTTCTCCACAGTACGTTCAGCATCCGTGTAACAAGAACATTTTCGGATCATGGGCAGCCAGTCACCAATAAACTACCGGTTCATAACTCACTCATCAAAGTTTGCAATCCAATGCCGGCCAATATGACATCCTACATTCATTCATTCTGCAAAAAAAAATATTGAGAAAGCTGGTCGAAGTGCCAAGGTAAGACTGAGAAAGGTAAAGGGGTTTCCACAGTGTGGAGGTCCTGGGAAAGAATAATGAAAGAGTAGGAGACTGGTGTATCCTGATAAAATAATAGCATGCACGTTAAAATCTATATACTTTTAACTGCTTAATATTTAAGAATGACCAGCATATAGCTCACCAGCAGACTACCTCAGATGTACCACAGCATGTGATGTAACACATAGTAGTAGTTATGGCTCTCTTTCTCTCACACTTGATGCAAACATTTATAAAACACCCTTTCTGTAAAAACCATCACTGAAGCACACCTCTTGCAGGATTCCCATGTATAACAGAGCAGCAGTCTGAAAGTTGAAAGGTGTTTCCAGATGAACAAGTTTTATAATAATTTCTTTTATTTTCAGAGTTTCATAGGTGTGATTGTCATGTAAAACTTTACCCATATGAATCACCGTTTTAAAACTGCCGACTATCTTTCTTGTAATAGTTGTGTTAGAATTGCCATTCTGCTGTCATTTTTCATTCTTCCAGTAGTTACCATTTCAATCGTTCTCGCAAGTAAAATTACAGACCCACCTGTATGATTTTACATCCATTCATTTTAATGGCGGAAAAATGATGGAGAACAGTCCACAATGTCCTGGTATAAGCTGCCAGGCGGTGAGGCTCCCTGCCACGAAGCGCAGTTCTGTAATATTGTCCCTATAATGTGTCTCAGGAGCCAGCTTCCCCACAGCAGTGCTCCTCAGCAGATGTGCTGCTGCCTGCGGCTCTGGGCCTTCATCCACAGCCTGCATTGGCAAATTGCTGGAAGTGGATACGTAAAATAAGACAGGAAGAGAAATAGTGGGATTGTGGACCTTGACAAAAAGTTAGTGATTAACTGGGTTCCATTTCTAGATAGAAATTTATGGCATGCAAATTGAATTCTTGACTCTTTTCCTGAAGTAGTCAGAGCTCACACCCAGCTCTGCACCCAATGTCTATGGGAGTTTGGGGAAAAGCTTCCAAATTAAAATGGTTCAAGACAACAGTGGCACTTAATTCATTAATCAGTTAAAGTAAGATATAATTGGTTAAGTCTATCCTGAGAAAAATGGATCATAGCGAGAAATGAATAGACGGTCTCTTCAAAAGCCCAATCCTCATCTGATGCTCTTACATACACTTCCTGCAAGGGTTGCTAGATTTTAATCAGGAGTTCATTGGTTGATTTTTCTTTTTCCTTAACCCAGGGACACTGGAGCATATTATAATACCCCTACCAACATCATGAAGATCAGGTAACTAAGCACAGAGAGGGGATTAAACCTGGGACTTTCTTGGTCTACACATTCAGTTCCCTATTGAATAAATTTACTTAGGCATTGGCAAGAGATTCCTGATTTCTTTTTAATCTGTTAATGCTCTTCATTTTATTTAACAATCTTCTATATTGATGAAATGAATACCAAAAAGGGACAAGGAAAAGAGGGAGAGAATCACAGACTGAGATGGAAAATTAGAAGTGGAGAGAAATGGAGGGAAAGTGAAAGAGGCAGATAGAAAATCACAAACAACCAAATAGAAAGATTTTTTGTGCAAGAAAGATGGGGGAAAGATACAAGAAAGAGGATTAGAAACAGACAGAAGGTTAGAGTCACAGAGAGAGAAAAAGATATGAAGGAAAGTGACAATGGCAAAGAAAGAGAGAAAATCACAAATAATCAAACAAAGAGAGTCAGAGAGAGCAAGGGATGGCGAGAGATATAGAAAAATTGATTAGCGACACAGAAAGTTGGAGTCACAGAGAGAGAGATGGGGGCAATCAGAGAGAAAGAGGCAGAGAGAACCACACACAGACAAACACAAAGTTAAAATGAGAGAAGAGGTATGGACGGGAGTGAGAGAGAAACAAAAAACATTGCAAAATCGAAAGAATGAGAAAACAAGATAAATGGGAGAGTAAATTCAGAGGCAGTCAGAGAGAAAGAAACAGGGGGAAAGTGAGAGAGAAACTCAAACAGAAGGAATCAAAGGAAAGAACAACAGGGATGAGAATCAAAGACAAAAGCTAAAAGGGAAGAAAGTGAGAGAAAGCAACATAGAGAGAGGGAGGAAGAAAAAGGAACACGGACAGAGGGAGGGAGAGAAAGGAACATACATTGCGAGAAAGAAAGAATCGCAAATGGCAAAAGACAGAATTCAAGAGAGAAATGGGAGGAGTGCGACAGAGAGAGGAGACACACACACACAAACAGAAAGAGAATCGTAGACAGTCAAACATAAAGTTAGAATCAGCGAGAACCATCAAGTGGACAGATTGACAGACGAAAACTTGTATCCCTGTTGGCCCCCCAAGTGTCATCGCTGTTCCACTGCTATGTTTCTAACACACTCAGACTTGTCACACTGTTGCCGCTAACATGTTGCGCAGGCATGTCTAATTGGGGTCAGAGTACTAAACTGGGACGTCAGGGGCAGAGCCGAGCTGAATAATTTATGATGCTGGGGAAATGCACAATATATTCATTCTAGTTTAAAACATATCAGCTGAACTGTAACTTAAAATACTCCAAAATGAACATTTCACATTTAATTCAATTGAGTAGTATAGTTAAAAACCTTACTGAAGGGTAAAATCTAGGTGGAATCAAATTTAACACGATTACTGGAGAAGATTGGCATTGCCCTTTTAAATCCAGGATCTGACCCCTTTAAACTTCGTTTAAAATGGCCATATCCCTTTTCAAAAGGGAACTTGTCAACTTCACATCATGTCAAACAGCTCTGTTGTTGTTGTTGCTGCTGTGGTGATGGCTTTTTTTTGCAACAAAGCCACTAAAATACTAAAAACTGAGTAGGTTGGTTTTAAGTTTACAAAATTATTGTAAAATGTATATTTATTTCCATACATTAGAAGCTTCAGGTCATCATTTAATTGGAAAAAAGAGCATCTAATTTGGTGGGACCTTAATTACCGTTTTAACTTCATTCAAATCAGTTTTGACATCATAACACTGCACAAACTTTATACATGCTTGACTGTTGTTAGAATACTTACAAGTCATCAACATTTTTGCCTTATTTACCTATGAATACAGGCGTGATCCATGTTTAATCTGCAAACCATACTTCACCACATAAAGTGACTAACCAACTTAAAATAATAAAAGAAGCTGCATTTGTTCCACCCTTACTCCACAACCGTTTAAACAGGAGATCTTTCTGATCTAAACTATATACACTGGAGAGGGAGATGAATGTTTCAATTTTTTCACTTATTGGTCAATTGGACTCCTGTTTACATCGAAACTGGATCTCATCCACTGGCCCTGATAGAAATTTGGAAATGTTAATAGTGCTGTCTGTGTATAATGAACACGCTGGAGGAACAAGGCTCCATTTTGTGCACACTGCACTAAATATTTATGACTAAAGCCAAAAGGAACCAATAGATACAAGTTGTATTTTGCTTGGCTTAATATTACACTGTGCAAACTAGATCAAACGTTAACACTGTTTCTCTCTCCACGGATGCTGCCTGGCCTGCTGAGTGTTTCCAGCATTTTCTGTTGTTATTTCAGATTTTCAGCATCCGCAGTATTTTGCTATTGTATCGGAAATACACGCAATGGAGACCTAATTGCCTGTTCATGCCCCCCAATGTAGACAGGCACATTCAGTAGGAGGGAGCGTAGGGAACACAACTATGCTCCATATCTCCCCAGGGGAGTGACAGTGGCAACTGGGTTGAAAATTCAAATTATTACAGAAGCATTTTTTAAGTACCCATTTTTAAGCTTTAAAACTTTAAAATATTTTGGGGGCTAAATTCGATAGCCCCATAAAACGGGCGCAGGTAGCGCGATGTGCGATTAGTCCGTGCCCATTCAGTCCGATGCAGGGAGCACGCAAACATTGTACTGCCCAATGTTCCCAATAAGGTGCATGGTGGCCGCTCACCTCTCTGCTGGTCTCGCGCAGCCTGGGACCGGGTTTCTCAATGTAAGGTTCCGCGCATGCACGAAACTGTGAATGGGCCGCACGGCCCCTTAAAGGGGCCATGCATCCAAAAAAAAAGGGAACATTGGTGCTGCCTGCTAATTTAAATAATTTTAGTGTGCAGCCCAGTGCTAAACACACTGTTGAGTGGCTGCACGCCTTAGCAGGGGTCAAATTTTGTGACAGGCTCGCACCAGTTAAAGCCAGCCTGTACTACTTAAAGCCAGCCTGCATCTCTGAAAGGGGAGGTGCATTCTGGCTGGAGCAGGTGCTGGAAGTGGCTAGGGAAGAGAGTCTGACCTGGAAGAACACTGAATTATGGCGCAACAGGGGAGAGAGCGTGGTCCAAGGTTCTCAGATGCTGCACTGGAGGCCTTGGTGGAGGAGGTGGACAGGAGGAGTCCTCTATCCACAGGAGGCCAAGAAACCTGCCAGACAAACACTGCAAAGGCAGTGGGAGCAGGTAGCTGTGGCGGTCAATGCCAGAAGCTAAGCCCCAAGGACCTGGATGCAATGCCGCAAAAAGTTCAGTGACCTCACACGAATGGTCAACGTCAGTGAATTAATCTTCAAATGTCATATCCCACCAACTGCACCACTAGCCTCACACACTACTCAATGCACCACACCCCACATCATTCACCTACCAACAATTTTGATTAAACAGGACTCACACCTAACATTCATAGCTTCACCTCACCCTCACACACTTAGCATTGTTGCAAGCCTCACACCCACATCTCACAGCTTTCACACACTGTAAGCTATTCAACCATGACAGGCATATCATCCAAACACATTGCACCACATTCACTGACACACTTCCCTCTCTCTTGCAGGACAAATTGGTGCATAACTGATGGCAGCAGGAGCTAACCAGCGGGGGACGGGCACGGCTGCATATCCTTACCCGATGGAGGAGACGGTGGTCGCCATCATTGGAGCTGCCATCGCTGAGCCTGTGGCCAGTGGCGGGGCTGAAACAGTCAAATATAATGGTATGCTCATACCTAACCCTCCTTCTCACATCCCACTTCCCCCTCATCCCACAATCTCTGCAGATGATGTAAGCATGCACCTCTTGCTTTCACCCACTCCCCTCACCACAACCCTACCCCTTGTGCCTTTCGCCTTTCAGATACCCATGAACTGCAACCTGGCCAGGCAGTGGTGGAGGAGCAAGAACTGGAAGAGGAAGAAGGCAGTGATGCTGAAGACACAGCACTGTCACTTGATTTCAGACTCACAGCCACCACAGCTCAGATACTGACACTCCGCGAACTTTAGAGGATAGCTTAGACGCGGGATCTGCACGTGACCGGGCCCGAGTGGCCTGCAGCCAGGGCAGAGGGCAAGGGTAGCACAGGTGCCAGCTCCCCGGAGGGCGAGGTCACACATGAGTTCTGCTGCAGCAGACTCCAATGAGCACTTCGATGGGGCAGGCTACAGAAGAAGGCTGATGGGTATGCACAATGAAATGCTTGGTGCATTGGCAGGCCTGCCAGAAAGCCTGTGTGCAACGTCAAGGAGCATGGAGGAGTCCGGCACCAACTTGGCGCAGGGCTTTGCGCAGAGCTTGGAGAACATCCTTTCCAGCAATGAAGTTTTGGCCAACTCCTTTAGCACACTTGTGGACCCAACCATGATGTAGTGTCTGCAGGCCAATGTCTCAGCTTCCATTGCAGCACAAGCAGAAGCCTCCCAATGTCTGGGTGCAGCAATGGAAGCTCCGACTTCTGTCATACAGGCTCAGCTTGCTGCCACGCAAGCTCAGACTGCTGCCATCGTATCTGCACTTACCAGTGTTCAAAGGGGCTTGCAGAGTCTCACAGCAGTCCAGCAATCTGTCCTCCAACGGATTACTAATATTACTGAGGCGTCGCCCCGGGGAAGGCAGTGGCTCCATGGAGCACAAACCTGCTGTCCTCTCTCAAGATGACAGCATTCATCCTCTCACCCCTGCCACTCCACCAGTGTCCTTGCTGCTGCCTGTCGGCCAGCCAGCCCAGACTGTTGCCACCCATGCCGAGATGGCGCAGTCCGAAGCCGGGCCTTCTAGGCCCAGAGCTGCTCGAGGTCATCCTCCAAGGCCATCTTCAGTCTCCTCCACTGAAAGTCAGCAGTCTTCCACCAGCCATGCACCAGCAACTGGGGTAGCACTGTGTAGGAGCACTAGGACAGGCAAAGGCACACGGAAGACAGGCACTAAGGGAATGCATAAGGGTGATTAGTTAACATTTGCATGCCAATGGCATGATTTAATTTATAAATTTGGTTTGGATTGTTTATTTTATGTTGGCTTTTATTTTTCCTTTGTGGCCAAGCAGATACTGTGATGGCCAGTGACAGAGGGACAGTAAGGTGTGGGACTGTTGGTGAATGTGGAATTGGGGTTGCGTTTACTGGTATCGCAGCCAGATGAGTCAGTCACGGACAGCTGGCCAAAAAGAGGCTGTCTGGGTTGGTTCCTCCCTTCCTCTTCCTCCTCCTGCTCCTCCTCTGGTCACCGTATGGCTGGTGGCAAGGGCTGTGCCCGCATGATGGTGAGGTTGTGCAGCATGCAGCAGACCACCATGAATCTCAACACCTGCTCTGCCAAGCACTGCAGGGCTCCTCCAGAGTGGTCCAGGCAGCAGAAGCGTTGATTCAGCACGCCAATGGTCTGCTCGGTGATATTTCATGTGGCAGCATGGCTTTCGTTGTATGAATGCTGCCCACGTGTGCGTGGGTTGCACACCGGAGTCATGAGCCATGTTGTTGACGGATAGTCCTTGTCGCCCAGTAGCCACCCTGTGGTTTGTCGTGGTGGCTTAAATGCAGATGGCACAGCGGACTGCCGCAGAATGAAGGCACCATAACTGCTGCCAGGATACCGGATATTCAACCTGCATAATTCGCTGAGTATGGTCACACACCAGCTGGACATCGAGGGAGTGGAATCCCTTTTGGTTGCGGTACATCTCAGAATTGACATGCGGCACCCGCCAAGCAATGAGCGTGCAGTCAATGACACCCTGCACCGAGGGGAAACCTGCAATCCTCGCGAAGCCGCATGCTCGCTCCACCTGCTGCTCTCTGGCCAGAGAGAATGAAATGTATTCAGCTCTCTTGGAATATCGAGCCTCAGTTACCTTCCTTATGCAACAGTGGACGGAAAACTGGGAGATGCTGCAAATATCTCCTGCTCCAGCCTGGAAGGAGCACAACTCATAAAAGTTCATGGCCACCGTGACCTACACAGCCACTGGCAATTCAGTCCTCACCCTGCTCTGAGGTTGCAGTTGTGGCTGCAGCAGGTGGCAGATTTCAGTGAGGACGTCCTTGGTAAAGTGCAGACGTCTGACAAACTGTTCCTCACTGAGATTCAGGTAGGAGTATTGCTCCCTGAACACCCTGGGCAGATATGGCCTCCTGCTGAGAGCCCTTCTCCTTCTCCTTCTCCTCCTCCTCCTCCCTCTTCCAGCAGCTTGTCCTGCTGTATCACCTCTGCTCATTCTCCCTGTCAAGTGGGATGCCTACTAGTGCACCCATGTCTTGGAGCAAGTGGTCTGTGCAGAATCCGTGAAATCAGGATAAAGTCCTTCTGCACCTGCCACAGCACTCCTTGTAGACTTTAGCAACTTGAAATAACTGTACAAAGCAACAATCACTTCTACAAACACAGCAACAACCAGTAGAAATCAATCAGCAACTAACCTGCAAGTAGTTGATGATCCCTTTAAATAGCGCTGGTGTGGGAGTCCTTCCTGTTGCTGAACTGCGAGCTTAAGAGAAGGCGTTAGCTGGAGTGTTGAGCTCCAAAATGGCAGCGCTGGCGTCAAATAACGTCACGATCTGCCTACTCTGCATACTTCCGGCGCACGCTCCCTGCGCCCGCACTAACGACCTGCCCAAGATGGCTTCTGGCGCAGCCCGCACCAGGAGTGTGCGCACGTGCCGCGGACACCATTTTGGAACATAAACGGCACTCCTAGCGGCCCAAACAACGGGCACTACTGAGCCGAATATTGTGGCCTTTATTTTCTATCAGTTTGTGCCTTTGATAATGCCAGTTTATGTACTGGTTAGCTTCACTAGATGGCACAGTAATGATTATAAAACAATGAAAATACTACTAACATTTCAAAACCAGCATTTTTTTTAGAGCATCAAAACAAATGGAAAACAAAAAACCCATAAAAACATAGAATTTACTGGAAATATGCAGCAGGTTAATTAGCATCTGAAAGAGAAAGGCAGGTTTATATTTTGGACTCATGCAAAACATCAACCTTTTCTTTTCAGATGTTGACTAACTTGTTGTGCATTTCCAGCATTTTATTTTTACACCAACAACAACTGGTATTTATATAGTGCCTTAAATTTGGCTTGATAACGCTCCTGTGAAGCGCCGAGTAAAACGTTCCAAGGCGCTTCACAGGAGCGTTATCAAGCCAAATTTGACACCAAGCCACATAAGGAGAAATTAGGGCAGATGATGAAAAGCTTGGTCAAAAAGGTAGGTTTTAAGGAGCATCTTAAAAGGAGGAAAGAGAGGTAGAGAGGCGTAGAGGTTATGGGAGGGCATTTCAGAACTTAGGGCCTTGGCAGCTGAAGGCACGGCCGCCAATGGTGGAGCAATTAAAATCAGGGATGTGCAAGAGGCCAGAATTGGAGGAGCGCAGATATCTCGGAGGGTTGTAGGGCTGGAGGAGGTTGCAGAGATAGGGAGGGGTGAGGCCATGGAGGAATTTGAAAACAAAGATGAGAATTTTAAAATCGAGGGGTTGCTTAACCGGGAGCCAATGTATGTCAGTGAGCACAGGGGTGATGGATGAACGAGACTTGGTGCGAGTTAGGACACGGGCAGCCGAGTTTTAGATGAGCTCAAGTTTGTGGAGGGTGAAAGATGGGAGGCCAGCCAGGAGTGCGTTGGAATAGTCAAGTCTAGAGGTAACAAAGGCATAGACGAGGGTTTCAGCAGCAGATGAGCTGAGGCAGGGGCGGAGTCGGGCGATGTTGGGGAGATGGAATTAGGTGTTCTTAGTGATGGCACGGATATCTGGTCGGAAGCTCATCTCGGGGTCAAATACAACACCAAAGTTGCGAACAGTCTGATTCAGCCTCAGACTGTTGCCAGGGAAAGGGATGGAGTCGGTCGCTAGGGAACGGAGTTTGAGGCGGGGACCGAAGACAATGGCTTCAGTCTTCCCAATATTTAGTTTCTGCTCATCCAGTACTGGATGTCAGACAAGCAGTTCGACAGTTTAGAGACAGTGGCGGGGTCGAGAGAGGTAGTGATGAAGTAGAGCTGGGTGTCGTCAGTGTACATGTGAAAACTGACACTGTGTTTTCAGATAATGTCGCTGAGGGGCAGCATATAGTTGAGAAATAGGAGGGGGCAAAAGAAAGATGCTTGGGGGACATCAGAGGTAATGGTGTGGGGGCGGGAAGAGAAGCCATTACAGGTGATTCTCTGGCTATGACTGGATAGATAAGAATGGAACCAGGCAAGTGCAGTCCCACCCAGTTGGACTACAGAGGAGAGGTGTTGGAGGAGGACGGTGTGGTCAACCATGTCAAAGGCTGCAGACAGGTCGAGAAGGATGAGGAGGGATAGTTTTGCCATTGTCACAATCACATAGGATGTCATTTGTGACTTTGATAAGAGCCGTTTCGATACTATGACAGGGGTGGAAACCTGATTGGAGGGATTTAAACACGGAGTTCCGGGAAAGTTGGGCACGGATTTAGGAGCCAACAGCATGTTCAAGGACTTTGGAGAGGAAAGGGAGGTTGGAGATTGGGCAGTAGTTTGCAAGGACGGAGGGGTCAAGGGCAACGTTCCCTCTAAGCTACAAAGCTGTGCGGCCCGGGACCGGAGTTTTCAATGTTAAATTTCGCACAAACTGTGAATGGGCTGCGTAACCCCTTAAAGGGGCCGCACATTCCAAAAAAAATTAGGGGGAACATTGGTCAAGGTTTTTTTTTGAGGGGCGGGGTGATGACGGCAGATTTGAAGGAGAGGGAGACAGTACATGAGGAGAGAGAACAGTTAACAATATCAGCTTATCAGCTAACATGGAGCCAGGAAGGGAAGTTGAGTGGTCAGCAGTTTAATGGGAATAGGGTTGAAGGAGCAGGAGGTGAGTCTCATGGACAAGATGAGCTCGGAGAGGGCATGGAGGGAGATAGGAGAGAAACTTGAGAAAGATGCAAGTTCATGGGTAGGGCAGGGGGGAAACTTAGAGGACGTTAGGCCCGGTGGGCTCAGGAAAGGGAGGGAAACGGCAGAGGCAGCTGAACAGATGGTCTCAATCTTAGTGACAAAGAAGTCCATGAGCTCCTCTCACTTGTTGTTAGAGGTGAGGATGGAGGAGACAGGGAAGAGGGGGGCTCGCTGACCTACATTGGCTCCCAGTTAAGCAATGCCTCGATTTTAAAATTCTCATCCTCATTTTCAAATCCCTCCATGGACTCGCGCCTCCCTATCTCTGTAATCTACTGCAGCTCTACAAACCTCCGAGATATCTGCGCTTCTCCAATTCTGCCCCCTTGAGCATCCCCGATTTTAACCGCTTAACCATTGGTGGCCGTGCCTTCTGTTGCCTCGGCCCTAAGCTCTGGAATTCCCTCCCTAAACCTCTCCACCTCTCTACCTCTCTTTCCTCCTTTAAGACTCTCCTTAAAACCTACCTCTTTGACCAAGCATCTGCCCTAATATCTCCTTATATGGCTCGGTGTCAAATTTTATTTGATAACAGTCCTGTGAAGTTACTTGGAACGTTTTACTACTTTAAAGGCACTATATAAATACAAGTTCTTGTTCTTGTTTAAGAAGACAGTTTGCAGTAGAGAAAAGAAGTTATCTTTGCATTCCAGGATGATCCTGGAATAGTGAGCAGTTTTGGTAGAGGAGAGCAGGACCCAATAGTGCTTTGTGTGGTCCAGCCAGATCTGGTGTTGAATGGCTGACCAATTGTCCGGCATATACATTCAACTCTGCGTCCCTTGGACTTAAGGGAGCGAAGATGAGGGCCGTACCAGGGGAAATGACCAGGCTGAGAGAGAGTAATGGTTTTAATGGGGACTAGGGCATCAAAGGTGGAGATGAGGGTGTGGTTGAGCAGATTGGTAGCTGCAGAACTGTCGTGGTGAATGGAGGGCCAAAGGCTGGACAGTTGGCATTTTAAAAGTGCAGTTGTAAGTGAATTGGGAGAGAGTTTTTTCCGGGGCGGACACTTAAAGGAGTAGGGTTGGGAAGGGGAAGGGGGATGTGGGTGGAGAGCGATACAAGGAAGCGATCAGAGGTGGCCTTACCTGTGATTGACACAATGGGAGTAGCGAGGCCACATGAGATGGCAAGGTGAAGGGGGTAGCCGTGAATATGAGTAGGGGAGTTTGTATGGAAGGAGAGATTAAGGGCGGATAGGAGGGCAGTGAACTCAGAGGAGAGGAGCATGATGAGTTGAAATGGAGGTTGAAATCACCGAGGATGAGAAGTCGCTTGGTGCAGAGGCTGAGGGAGGAAAGCAGTGAAGATATCTCGATGTGAATATTGTCATGGTACTTGGGTGGGTGGTAGAGAACAAGAATTTTAAATGAGAGGCGAGTGGGGGTGGAACAATGTGAGATGCTCAAAGTAGGAGAAAGTGCCAGAGGAGTAGGGGGACAGACCAAGGTGTGATTTGGTGATAAGAGCCACAACGCTACCTTGACGACCTGGGCGGGGCAAGTGGCGGAAGGTATTGCCAGGCGGGGATTTCCAGCATTTGCAGTTTTTCTCATTATCTCTACTACTTTAAAAAAAAATGCATTTGATTGTGTTGTTAACCTTTTAAATTCTACAGATGTGCTCAAATAAAAAGTGAATACATTACTGCATTTAAAGAATTGCAGGATATGATCCCATAAATAAACATGGACAACTTCTCAAGGAAAGCACGCTTTGCTACTTTTGTGTTAACTCATCCCTGCAATGTAGCTTCACTGGTCCGAGAACACACAGTGAGCTCAGTGCAATCCCACATTACATCAACCATGAGTAGTGGAAGTCATCTGGCGTGGTGCAACATCACTCAAAAAATCCCACAAAATTCTATGCTCACCTTGTGCACTGCGATTTGATGTCCAAGTAGAGCAAAATGCCATTTTCTGAACAGGTCTGAGGAATAACAAATCACTTTCCTTAACGATGAGAGATTAATCCATTTCCTGGCACGAACTTGGATTTAGTTTTATCTTAGACTTTACCCAGAATTGGATGAGCCCACATTTCACTCTCCACTGAATTTCTCACTTAGTCTGTGAAATAATAGTTATACTACAGTTACAGGGTTTAGCCTAGTAGCACTGGTATTTGCTTTCAGAGCAATCTGAACATAATTCACTGAGTTATACTGTCCACTTGCACTGCTCTCCATGGACATAAAAGAGAACTCTGCTCATGTACTTAAACAGATGCACACAGCTCCAATCAGCAGTCTTTAAACCTTAAATTTAAAGATTTAACAAGTTGTATTTGTGCTAGTTGCACTGCAACTGGAGTGAAGCTAAAACAATGGAAAGCTATCCCCTCCAGGTAGTCTCACATCAGATGTGGAATACTGATATTTTCAGCGATAGTTATACAAAAAATCTTGCATCGTTGTGATGCGGAAAGCATTTTTCAGTCAAAATGTGCCACTAGTGGCATTTTTTGAACAACATCCACATAAAACAGATCAGATGCAACTTCCCAAAAGGCTTAGTGTGTAATTATACTGCCTGGTGTGGTACCGTATCACGTAGATCAGGAAGCCTCAGGTTGAATCCTTGTTCTGTTGTGAGTTAGCCGATCTCAGCCACAAGGGCAACAGTGATGCTGCAATTGCCCTCAATGCTACTGAACTAACGAGGGGAAAAGATTAGCCAGGGTTCATACTCCTGATTGCTAAACAGTGAAGACAGGATCGGACTCAGCAACGATGCCCTTTGTGGTACAATAGTCTGCTAACACTCATTCTGTAGGCTCACACATAAATGATAGTCACTTGCACAGGCTAATGGAGGTATGCCAGCACCTGTGAAATGGTACCCCCACATGACTGAGCTCTCAGGAGAGGAGAGGAGAAAAGGGGAGATATTTGAAGAAAAGAAGAAACAGTGTACTATCATGGCAAATTCAGGAATGACCGACAATTGTTTTTCTAACATTAGCAAAGAAGAATATTCAAAGGGAATAGAAGAGTAACCAGAATTTAGTCTCATAATGAGAGACACTGAAGTAGCACAGCTGGCTGGCGAGAGGGTTGACAGCCACCAGCAATACAATGACTTGGCTGCACTTTATAATGAGGGACACTCCGTCTTTATTATTGAATAACCAACAAATCTACTACAAATTTTGACCCACTTATCTGCAGTTTGCAGTGAAATATTTTAATTTTTCATTGTATAATTTGTTGCATATTCTGTTGAATGTAATGGATGGTATATTTTCTGACGTACATGTGGCTTTATGCAGCAGATGTAACTTTAATGTTGCTTATGTTTGGTGAAACATTGAAATAAACTGCAGTTGCACAGAAGCTGGCTGTATGTAATTTGAGCTAATTTCCTGGAAAAACTTGAAATTCATGCACAAGGTAGCATTGGGCCTTAAAAAGGTTCAGCGGACAGGAGTTTACAGCTAAAACTAGTTCCATGCAATTGATTTGTTTTGGAGTAAAATATAACTACAGAAGCCTACTTGCCAAAAATTGTGTTCTAAATACAATTTACTTTTCTGTTTCAGATGCAATTTGCTTCGAAGACATTTTAGTTTTTTTACATTTGGATGGAGATCGAAACTTGCAGAGTTTTAGAGCCGAGCTCTACTACACTTCATCCCAGCTTCTGCCAATCACACAGCTGGTAACTGGGAGTGGAGATCGTCTCCCTGTGCCTGGAAGACAGAGATTTCAATCTCAATTCCACTCACAAAATCAAAAATCCTCAAAAGCACATCAATGTAGGTCAGTGAGCACAAGAGTGATGGATGAGCGGGACTTGGTGCAAGTTAGGGTACGGGCAGCAGAATTTTGGATGAGCTTAAGTTTATGGAGGGTGGAAGGTGGGAGGCCGACCAGGAGAACATTGGAATAGTCAAGTCTGGAGGTAATGACAATATGGGTGAGGCTCTCAGCAGCAGTTGGCTGAGGCAGGGACGGTGATAGATGACATTGTGGAGGTGGAAGTAGGCGGTCTTTGTGATGGACAGGATATGGGGTCAGAAGCTCAGCCCAGGGTCAAATCGGATGCCAAGGCTGTGAACAATCTGGTTCAGCTTGAGACGGTGACCAGGGAGGGGGATGGAATCAATGGCTAGGGAATGGAGTTTGTGGTGAGGACCAAAGACAATGGCTTTGGTCTTCCCAATGTTTAACTGGGGGAAATTTCGGCTCATCTAGCACTTGATGTTAGATGAGCAGTCTAATAACACAGGGGGAGTGGAGGGGTCAAGAAAGTTGGTGGTGAGGCAGAGCTGGGTGTCGTTGGTGTACATGTGAAACCTGACATTGTGTTTTCGGGTGATATCGCCGAGTGGCAGCACGTAGATGAGAAACAGGATTGAGCCAAGGATATATCCTTGCGGGACTCAATTAAGGCGATTCTCTGGCTGCGACGGGATAGATAGGAATGAAACCAGGTGAGGGCAGTTGCAGCTGAACAACGGAAGAGAGGCGCTGGAGGAAGATGGTGTGGTCAACTGCGTCAAAGACTGCAAACAGTTCGAGAAGGATGAGGAGGGATGGTGCACCACAGTCACCGTCACATAGGATGTCATTTGTGACTTTGATTAGGACCGTTTCAGTGCTGGGTGAAAACCTGATTGGGGAGGTTCAAATATGGAGTTGCGGGAAAGATGGGCACGGATTTGGGAGGCGCCAACACGTTCAAGGACTTTGGAGAGGAAAGGGAGTTTGGAAATGGGGCAGTAGTTTACAAGGACAGAGGGTCAAGGGTGGGTTTTTGAGGAGGGGGGTGATGACAGCAGATTTGAAAGGGATGCGGACAGTCCCTGAGGGGAGGGAAGCATTTACAATTACAGTTAGCATGGGGATCAGGAAGGGAAGTTGGGTGGTCAGCAGTTTAGTGGGATTAGGTTCAAGAGAGTTGGAGGTGGATCTCATGGACAAAGTGAGCTAGGAGAGGGCATGAGGGCAGATAGGAGAGAAACTAGAGCAAATATAACCCTGCTATTCAAGAAAGGAGGGAGAGAGAAAAACAGGGAACTACAGGCCAGTTAGCCTGACATCAGTCGCCAGGAAAATGCTGGAATCCATTATTAAGGAAGTGGTGACAGGGCACTTAGAAAATCATAATATAGTTAGGTAGAGTCAGCATGGTTTAATGAAAGGGAAATCGTGTTTGACAAATTTATTAGGGTTTTTTGAGGATGTAACTAGCAGGGTAGATAAAGGGGAACCAGTGGATGTAGTATATTTGGATTTCTAAAATGCATTCGATAAGGTGCCACATAAAAGATAAGGGCTTATGGGATTGGGGGTGATATATTAGCATGGATAGAGGATTGGTTAATGGACAGAAAACAGAGAGTAGGGATAAACGAGTAATTTTCAGGTTGGCAGGCTAGTAACTAGTGGGGTGCCGCAAGGATCAGTGCTTGGGCCTCAGCTATTTACAATCTATATTAATGATTTAGATGAAGGGACAGAGTGTAATGTATCCAAGTTTGCTGATGGTACAAAGCTAGGTGGGAAAGTAAGCTGTGAGGACAGAAAGAGCCTGAAAAAGGATATAGACAGATTAAGTGAGTGGGCAATAATGTGGCAGATGGAGTATAATGTGGGGAAATGTGAGGTTATTCACTTTGGTAGGAAGAATAGAAAAACAGAATATTTTGTAAATGGTGAGAAATTATTAAATGTTGGCATTCAGAGAGATTTAGGTGTCCTCATACAGGAAACACAAAGTTAGCATGCAGGTACAGCGAGCAATTAGGAAGGCAAATGGCATGTTGGCCTTTATTGCAAGGGGGTTGGAGTACAAGACTAAAGAAGTCTTGCTACAGTACAATTGTACAGGGCTTTGGTGAGACCACACCTGGAGTATTGTACAGAGTTTTGGTCTCCTTATCTGAGGAAGGATATACTTGCCTTAGAGGTAGTGCAACGAAGGTTCACTAGATTGATTCCTGGAATAAGAGGGTTGTCCTATGAGGAGAGATTGAGTAGATTGGACCTATACTCTCTAGAGTTTGGAAGAATGAGAGGTGATCTCATTGAAACATAACATTCTGAGGGGGATTGACAGGGTAGATGCTGAGAGGTTGTTTCCCCTGGCTGGAGAGTCTAGAACTAGGGGGCATAGTCGCAGGATAAGGGGTCGGCCTTTTAAGACTGAGATGAGGAGGAATTTCTTCACGCAGAGAATTGTGAATCTCTGGAATTCTCTACCTCAAAGGGCTGTGGATGCTGAGTCATTGATAATATTCAAGGCTAAAATAGATCGGGGGAGAAATTCGGGTCATTTGCGCCTCCCATTGGGCCCCCCGGGGGGCGCTAACGGGGCGCAAACGACTTTGTGACCGGGCGCAGCGCCGCTAATGACTCCCACCATATTCAGCAGGAGTTTAGTTACAGCGTTGCGCCCAATCTCCTGCGCCCGGAAACTGTGACATCATCTCCGGGCGTAGTGCCCTGGACCCTAAATTGGCTATCGCCCCCTGAAGCTGCGCCGGGCGATGACAGCGACAGCGACAGTTTCAGGAGACGCGTACCGAGCAGCCGGCCGCTACCGGGGCGAAAATTAAAGGGGAGGTGGCCGGCTGCTGTGAAAAAAAAGAGTGCCGTTTTCGATGCCGCTCCGGTCGCGGTTTGTTGGTGATTAAGTAGCGGGCTGATCGTGCAGCACCCCGGCTCCCCGCTGGTTCAGGTAGGTGGCTTCTTCCTGGCAGAGTATGCAGCTTGGGCCCTTCGCTTTAATTGAGGGAAAAGCCCCTCGTACGCGGCAGCGCTACGCGTCCCAATGTGTAGCGCTGCTGAGCCGTGCGCCCCGCACCCGTCCCAGGAAGGAAGTGGAGAGCTTGATTTAGCGCTCCACTTTCTTCCGGGGGCGGTAACCCGAATTTAGCGAGCGGGGCGGAACTGCCGCGCCTGGCGTAAAATGTCTCGCCTCCCGGACGTTACCGCCCCCAAATGGGCTGATACGAAATTTCTCCCCAATAGATTTTTGGACTCTAGGGGAATCAAGGAATATGGTGAGGATTGGGTGGGAAAGTGGAGTTGAGGTCGAAGATCAGCCATGATATTGAATGGCAGAGCAGGCTCGAGGGGCTGTATGGCCTACTCCTGCTCCTATTTCTTATGTTCTTAGAAAGATTCGAGTTCCAGGCTGGGGCAGGGATTAGTAACAGTGGGGGAAGTTTGGCTTGATGGCAAGGGGAAGGGAGGGATGCGGCAGAGGCAGCTGAACGGATGGTATCAATCATAGTGACAAAGAAGTCCATGAGCTCCTCGCACTTGTTGTTGGAGGTGAGGGTGGAGGGGGCGGGGGGAGGGGTTTAGGGAGACGGTTGGTAGTGAGGAAAAGATGCCCGGGGTTATCTTTGCATTCCAGATGATTCTGGAGGAGTGAACAGTTTAGGCAGAACACGAAAGGACCAAAGTACAGAACACTGCTAAAATTGAAAAGAGTAAAAGAGATCTGACAAATCGGGAAATAGTGAATAGTGATACCTAGCTTGAGTTTTAAGAGCCTGAAAATTAAAGGAAGAAGGAAAAACTGAGGGTGGGTAATGTGTTCCACAGTTTGGAGGACTTAGGAAAAAACAAGTTAGAGTAGGAGACTTTGGGATGAATCATAACTTTGACAGCGAGGTTGCAGGGTGAAGAGTAGGTTAGTGGATCTCCACTTAGGAGGAACAAAAGAGGAAAGTATAGAGGAGCACTGACAGTAGTAGAATTGAGAAAACAGAGAGACAAGAAAGAATGTGAGAGAGAGGTTGAAACTAGCAGAGAAAGATTGCTTGTCAGGTGACACAGTTTTTCTGGTGTGTTATCTGGGAGTGCAAGAGCGGCATTAAAATGCCTCCCTCGATATGGAAGCAGCATTCAAGTCTTGGACAGAGTACAACGTTTGCTGTAGGGAGGGAAAATGAATCAAATTATGTATACACCAGCTTTAATATAATGGATATAGAAAAAAAGAGTTGTGATTTTCAGTTCCTTTGATGGCTTAAAGGTAAAGACACACTGAAGATTTTCTGGTGCTAACCTGGCAGGATCAAAGTGCTGCAGGTTTTATGCTCATCACTTTGGCTGAATGCCAACTACATGGGATTTCCTGTGATCAACATATATAATATATTCTGTTTTATTCAGGTGAGCTCCCAACCTATATTGGAACTTATTTAAAGTCAAATGGTCGCATAGGTGGGCAGAATTTTTTATAAATATCTAATATTTTAAATTGAATATTTTAAACAGAGTCTATGGGCCAGTGGTTGAACCCCCTGTTTTATGGCTGGCACATTGGAGTGTTGGTGCCTGAAGCGGATAGGAGGAGGGTTGCCCTGTTTGCCACTCTAGGATACATTGCCTCGAGGATAGCAGGGCAGCATACCGAGTAGGAGGTGGTAGTCAAGCTCAATGCTATGTGTACTACCCACAAGACCCAGCAACAGATATGAAACAAGATGTCACATCTTAAGGAAGTTGCCAAGGTAAGCCTATCCAATGGTACCACTTAGAGAAATGCAGAACTTACATTTATATAGCACCTTGCACATCCTCAGGACTTACCAAAGTGCTTCATAGCCAATGAATTACTTTTAAAACATAGGGTTAGAAACTAGTATGCATTGCGCCTGTTTTTTTGGCCGTAAAACAGATGCAAAACATACCAATTTAGAAATGGAACTGTCTGCACCCAATCTACACAGGCATTGTCCCACTGCTAAATTAGTGAGGCCCTTTTAGATGTCCTGAGCGGATGCCTAAAACAGGCGTTAGTCCCCTTAAATTTGGAAATTAGGGGCCTAACACTTGTTGAAAGACCGCGTTAAGATATTTGCCCATGAGCTGGTCAAGCGTCGGGCCTGGCTCAGGATTTTTCAGCTGCCCCCACAGCCACCAACAACAGGTAAATTGAAATCTTTTTCTCTTAAAAGAAACGTTCCTGTGGAGTCAGGAGAGACAGGAGTCCTCCTCTGACTCCAGGAGGAGTTACAATCTCCCCACCACCCTTCCGTAGCCCGCTCCAATCCCCCCTGTACATACCTGTGGGCTACTGCCAGCGTGGCTGGCGACCAGACATTGATCTCTTCGCTCAGGCGAGCTGCCTGTAGAGACGTGACCAGCGGCAACAGCTCACGCGGAGTATGCTGATGAAGCCCGAGGACCAATTTTCATTGATCCTTAGGCCTCCTGGTTCAGGTGTGCGCTGGTCATGGGTGCGACCAAGGTCTATCCCTTAGTCACTGTTGTTATGTAATCAAACACGGTAGGCAATTAGCACACAGCAAGGTCCCACAAACAACAATGAGATAAATGACCAGTTAATCTCTTTTAGTGGAATTGGTTGAGGTATAAATGTTGGCCAGGTCACCAGAGGCAGGCCTCCTTCCTTTTTTTCAAATAATGTCATGGGATCTTTTGCCTCCATTTGAACAAGCGGACAAGACCTTGGTTTAATAACTCATCCAATAGACAGCACCTCTGACAATACAGCACACCCTCAGTACTGCATTGAAGCGTCAGCCTAGATAACATACTCAAGTCCTACAGTGGGGGCTTGAACCGAGGACCCTTTGATTCAGAGGCGGGTTGTGCGCCCTCTGAGCCAAGCTGGCAATATATAATTCCCATACTGGGAGTCAAACACTGGCTGTCTGGGTGAAAATCAGGAATCCTAATCACTAGAGCAGATTGGATATTTACTAGGTATTTATATTTACCAGGTACACAGTACACAGTAAAAGGTTGTCAGAGGAACAGTGGGGCCGATTAAGGACCACAATGGAGATCTATTGGTGGAGGCAGAAGGCGTGGCTGAGGTACTAAATGAGTTCTTTACATCCATGTGATACCTATGTTCCTATGTTAGCCTGGAAGAAAACAGAGACAGAAAAGTTGAGTCACTGGCAATGTTCCCTCTAATTTTTGTTTGGCCCACGCGGCCCCTTTAACGGGCAGCGCGGGCCATTCAAAATTCTGCACACGTGCGGATTTTCTATTTAAAAGCCGGCTCACTGGCTGCACGGGACCTCTAGAGCGCTGCGCGGTCACACGGCCGCACAGCTTAAAGGGAACGTTGGTCACTGGTGGCCTTGACTGCCACTGGTAATGCCAATCCTATGGTGTAGGTTGGCTGCAGGTCTCCTTGCAGTGGGTGGCACTGTTCTACAACTGGTTTTCTTCTGAACCTTAGCCTGTGCAGCTCCCCATGGACATTGCTAAATAGGTGTGCCAGAGTCTGATTGGTGACAGCAGATAGGCTTGGCAAAACTACATATGGTTCCAGCTGATCTCCCTGTAATGCCTTCTTTCATCTTGTAACACTTCAAGTATGAAATGCTGTGTTTGGAATGCTTTCAAAGGCCCCTCCAGCAGTAAAATAACAGCGACTCATCAAAGGGCGCTGCCCTTGGTATATATGTAGTGGCACACTCTGAGGCAGTATAAGCACTGGTATTGTGGAAGACACTTTACAGATACTATCTTCTTTAAGGATCTTACAGTCCTGCAAGACTCTTGGAACAAGTTTTTGTACAGTCGTTTTTTCTGTCATAGCAGTAACTCATTATATAATCATTCCCCCATAGTTTGATCCAGAAAATATAGGGGGAAAAAAATGAAAAGACAAGTTGGACAAATAAAAACAAAACATTAGCTGAAATATATATATATATATATATATTGGGGGAAAAATTCAGTTGGTTGCGCCTCCCGTTAGCACCTTAAGAGGGCGCTAATGGGGCGCAAAGCAACTAGCACCCGGGCGTGGCGATGTTTGCACCACTCGCGAAATTAACGAGACATTTTGCGGCGGCGCTAAACACTACCACCACGATCTCCTGCGCCAGCAGATCGTGACGTCAGTCGAGTGCGCAACGCCCCGGTAGCGCCCCAGAGCGGATATTGAGTGGCGCCCCCTGCCTTACCGCCTGCCGCTAGCAACAACAGGTTGAGGGGAGCGTTTTGCAGTCAGGAAGGGACTGGGGGAGCGCTATTTAAAGGCGACCGCTTCCTGCCTTTTTTTGTTGGTGACATTTTTGAACCACGCATTCTGAGAGAGAGAGAGAGAGAGAGAGAGACTTCCGGAGAGATTCAACGCTGTGTGAAGGAGTTTTGGGTACTGAGCAGCACTTTGCAGGTTCATTTTGATTTGCCCTTCCTTGTATCGATTTAGAAGAGACTGTGGGGGCTGCACTCTGAGCTCTTTCCCTGGTTCTCTCCATTGTTCTTTCCAGCAGATTTGATGTACAGGTCTCTCCAGGCTGAGATTCAAGGCTGCAATGAGCAGGATGTGGATGGAAAGCAAGATCAACCCTCCCCTTTAAGAACTGGCCGGCGCCATTGTGTCTGTGTTCCATTGCTAACTGACATCACATGAGCTTCGCCTGCGCTCTGAGTTAGCGCCTCGCTCCTCGGCCTTTGCACCTTAAGACAGATGTGTAGCGCCTGATTTAGCGCTCCAATCACCTCCAGGGACGATAAAAGTCAAGTTTGCAGTTGGAGGCGATAATTAGCGCCAGGCGCTAATCTTTGCGTCCGGCCGATAATTGCGCCCCAAACGGGGCGATACTGAATTTCTCCCCCATATAGTTTTAAAAATACATTAAAATGGTTTTCTTTTGTTCCTTGGACTTTAACCAGCTTCCCTTTAATGCCTGGTTTTAATGGGCCAAAATACCACTAGGCAGCACTTCTGTCCAAACATTAGAAAAAGTAGCAGGATCTTTCTTAGTGTGCTAGATGTATGTTTAATTAGGCTCCTGCTCAAAATCAACATGAATGAATTATGCACATACAGCCCAAGAGAAAATCGTGGTAGGATGCATTTTCAGTGGGGATTGAATGGAGGTGCGAGCAGCCAAATCTAGTCCCCAATTGCCCAAATTCTGCCAGTGGTAAAGTAATAAAACCTGGGATTTCCCTGGTCTTTGTTGATTGAGTTGATTCTAGCCAGGGCAGCCGAAGGGGTGCTCCAACTGGCTACAGTGGCACTGGGTTAAGGTGAGGATAATTGGCCAGGTTCCCATTCCTGATTGCTATCCAGCAACCCCTCTCAAAGTGCATACATGCATGAACACAAGTATAGAATATGGCCTACACATGATATCCTTCAGTTGAAAAGCATGCCAACGTTCAATGTCAAGGGTAATACATGGACAAGCAACTGGCAGTTATGGAACCATACTGCAGCAAGGAGTCGTCGGCTTGATTCTGTTGTAAAGTCATTGTTTCCCCCATGATTTCAAAATTGTGGAACCCCTCAACTCCCTTAGATTTGAAAAATTGGGGCTATTTTTGTTAGGGGACATTACAGAGTGATTTGATAGAGGTGTTTAAAATTGAAGAGATGGGATAGAGCAGATAGAAACAGACTGTTTTGGGTGGCTGAGGGGTCTATAACAAGAGGGCATAAGATACAAGATATAGGCCAGAAAGCAGGAGAAACATTTTTTCAGAGAGTTGTGAGACTGTGGAATGCACTATCGGAGTAGTGATTGAAGCATATGAATAGGTTAGATAGGTGGATGAAGGAAGGGGAAATAAAGTGATATGGGAACATATACCTAGAGGTAAAGGGAATTAGGGGTTACAGTGAGCGGGCAGGAAATTGGACATGAGGTTGAGTTCGGATCGGTCAGGGCCCTGTGGGTGGCGGAGCGGGCCCAGGGGCTGAGTGGCCGGGTCCTGCTCCTACTTCTTGTGTTCTTTAGATTTGAGGTTAGGATCAGATCAGCCATGATCTTACTGAATGGCGGAGCAGGCTCGAGGGGCCGATTGGCCTACTCCTGCTCCTATTTCTTATGTTCTTATCTTATGTTCTAGAATGGGCACATGGGATTAGGAATACTGCTCGTGTGGAAGATAAACAACCAATTGGAGTGGTTGGGCTGAACAGCTTGTTTCTATGTTGTAATTTCTATGTAATTCCCTTCTTCCTCTAATATTAAAGCTTCTAAAACTGAAGCTTCTTGTTATCTCATCACTGCTTCCCAATTTACATTCAGTTTCTATTCTTTTCAACCTTGCTAGTGCCCTGCACTATGAGCTGTGGCCCTTCACCAAGTTTCTCAATGAAAAAAAGTAAAAAAATATATTGAATTATCTTCTTATGATGGCTATGGGGTCAGCCATGGCTTAGTGGTAGCACGCTCGCCTTTGAGTCAGAATGTTGTGGGTTCAAGTCCCACTCCAGAGAGTTGAGCACATAATCCAAGTTGACACTCCAGTGTAATACTGAGGGAGTGCTGCGCTGTCGGAGGTGCCGTCTTTCGGATGAGGCATTACACCGAAGCCCCGTCTGCTCTCTCAGGTGGACGAAAAAGATCCCATGACACTATTTCGAGGAAGAACACGGGAGTTATCCCCGGTGTCCTGGCCAATTTTTATCCCTCAATCAACATCACTAAGACAGATTATCTGGACATTATCACATTGCTGTTTGTGGGGCCTTGCTATGCGCAAATTGGCTGCTGCGTTTTCTACATTACAACAGTGACTACACTTCAACAGTACTTCACTGGCTGTAAAGCACTTTGGGCCGTTCTGAGGTCATGAAATGCACTATACCAATGCAAGTTCTTGCTTCTTTCTTTCTTCATATAAAATTTCTTTGAAAACTTTAGTAATCTCAATATCTTCTACATAATGTAACAAAGCAGCAGAAAAAATACACTTTTATAAACCAGAAAATGCTGGAAATGCTCAGCAGGTCAGGCAGCATCTGTGGATACAGAAACAGAGTTAGCATTTCTGGTAGAGGTGTTCAAAATCATGAGGGGTCTAGACAGAGTAGATAGAGAGAAATTGTTCCCATTGGCAGAAGGGTCGAGAACCAGAGGACACAGATTTAAGGTGAATGGCAGAAGCACCAAAGACGACATGAGGAAAAACTTTTTTACTCAGTGAGTGGTTAGGATCTGGAATGCAATGCCTGAAAGGGTGGTGGAGGCGGACTCAATCACTGCTTTCAAAAAGGAATTGGATAAGTACTTGAAGGAAAAAAATTGCAGGGCTACGGGGAAAGGGCGGGGGAGTGGGACTAGCTGAAGTGCTCTTGCAGAGAGCCGGCACGGGCTCGACAGGCCGAATGGCCGCCTTCCGTGCTGTAACCATTCTATGATTCAGGTCAATGACCTTTCGTCAGGAGTTCTGACCTGGTGAGTATTTCCAGCTTTTTCTGTTCTTATTTCAGATTTCCCGCATCCGCAGTATTTTGCTTTTGTCTTTTATAAACCAGATTGTTGGTGCCTGTTTTACATTTCAGAATTTTGCAGACAATCCACTCAAAAACCAGACTGTCCTATCTGAAACTGAATGAGTGACATTGATCCCTATAGATCTCCCACCATTTGCTCAGCTGGGTATCCTCCTGTTTAGGGACTGGTTGGGTCCCAGGTAATCGGTCTTGTGCTCCAAGCATTAGGCTGAGACTATGGCTCAGAGGTCTTGGAACACTACCCACTTTTACCGATTTACCCCTCAAAAAAAATCATAATCACCAGATTGAGGAATTTTCCAATTGCCTCAGTTCCAGAGAGCTCTGTAAATTTAACATAACCATTTTGGCTACTTCAAAAAATTTGTACAGGAAACCAATCCATGTTGTTTTCATTTTTTCACCAGGTAGGAAGATTTGTATTGGCAGATGCGAACAGCGATGCAGTGGCATAATTTTAACCAATCACATCAGAGAGGCCTACATAAATAGTGTAAGATGATTTTAATATCTCACAATCGTTTTTTCCCTCGTTAATTTTCCTTTTTTTAAATTTATTTTCCAAATTAAATTCTTGTTTAATTGTTCAATCAGTCTTTGTATGTATATATTGGGACAGTCTGTAGTTCTCTTGCTATTAGAATAGATTATTTGAGGTTCATTTCTCATAATTTCAATCTGATCACAAAGCACACTACACATGTAAGAAACAAAGGGTTATTACATGAGAAATATCAAGCTGCAGCGTTGCACTGTGGAGCTCCAGGCTGCTGTGCCACAGAAAGATATTGGTTCACCCCCTGCAATTCTCGAGGGAGGGAATTCCTGACCTCAGCCTTGCCATCAGGGAAGAGACAGTGAGTGGAGGCCAAGCACTCCCCCATAAGAAAGAGGGAGGAGATGAAAAAAGAAATCTCCAACAATAAAGACTGTCAGTAGTGTGTATGTGTAATAGGAACTTAAAGATGGAACAATTATTAAAAACAAATCAAACCACCATTACAAGTACCACCTACAGACATTTGAAAATCTGCAAGCTCAGGCTTAAGCAATCTGTCTGTGCTTTTAGCCAATTTCTTTAAGAAAAACATTACCCTTATGAGAAAATATTTGAGAACAGCCGTGCATCATTCATTGTCACAATGGCAAAAAGTGGTGATACAATTACATAACTTCATCACAATGTATCAAGTGTTTCTAAAAAAAGGTTTAACAAACATCTTATCATAAGAACAATACTCCTTTAATTTCTTATTCTCCTGTACATCTATCCTTACACAGTAAACTATGAGAGTTAGCAGCCTTCACACCTGTGCTTGATTCCTCCCTCCCCCGACATTTGCTGTTCACTGGCGAGTTACTCTAGACGTACATGAAAAAGGTTCATCACACACCCAAGTCACAGAAACAAAACCCAGCAGTCTGGTTTAATAATGGGCCACTGTCAATGCAAAAAATGTTGAAAATATTTCATGTAAGGCTCTCTTTGAATCTAACAAAGCAACCAGCAGATCTCAGAAGGTTCCCCCTTCGTTCTCAAATGGGAAAGGGGGCGTCACTGACTTTAGAAAAAAAGAAATAACTTGCATTTATATAGCACCTTCAAACCACAGTATGTCCCAAAGTGCTTCACAGTCAATGAAGTGCAGTAGGAAACGTGGCAGCCAAACGGCGCACAGCAAGGTCCCACAAACAGCAGTTAGATAAATGACCAGATAATCTGTTTTAGTGACGTTGGTTGAGGGATAAATATTGGCCAGGACACTAGTGAGAACTCCCCTACTCGTCTTCAAAATAGTGCCACGGGATCTTTTACATCCCCCTGAAAGGATATACAGGGCCTCGGTTTAACATCTCATCCGAAAGACATCACCTCCGACAGTGCAGCACTGCCTCAGTACAGCACTGGAGTGTCAGCCTAGATTTTAAGGTATTGGCCCGAAAATTAGACCTAATACGCGAGAGTACGCATTGTGTACTCTCGCGTTTTAGGTCTCCAATTGCCGGTTTCCTGCATGCACTGCACATGCGCGGGAAACCGGCACTTCGTGAATTCAAAAGGGGGCGGTTCCTAGGTGAACCGCGTGCGCGCTACAGGCTGTGCGCACGCAGCGCACTTAGTTATTTTTGCAGCTTTGAACGCGCAGGTAAGCATGGAAGATTTTACACATGAAGAAAGGAGGCGTAAGACCCTCTTTTAACAAGGTAAGTAGTTAATTAAGTATTATTTTAAATTTTTTTCAACAGGTTTATCTTTTTTAGAGACTTTAAAGAAAGGTAAGTTTATTTTTATAACTTTTAAAAAGATTTTAAATTTTTTCAAAAATTTAATTTTTTGTTTAAAGTGGTTAATTTATTTAACTATACTTATTTTATTAATGTGATGGCTTTTTTTTTAATTTAATTGAGGTTTAGCTGTTCTTTTGGGGGTGTGTAGGATTCATAGCTTTGACAGCTCTTGCTGTGAAAACTATGAATGAAAGATGGTGTGCTGCCATTGGCTCTAACTGAATCACGTGATCCCAGAGCTCGCACGAACTAATTGCGTCTCTGGGTCACGCAAGCACTGCACAGCTGCATGTGGGACTGGCCTTGAAACTAAAGTTCGTGTGGGCCCGGAGGAAAAGGTAGGCGCGGAGTGAGATATCGCGGGGAAGCCTTACCCCCGTGCGAACACTCACTGTTTAATTTCTGGGCCATTATTGTCCACTTAGGTGCAGATAGCAGATATTTGTGCTTCTGGGTGAACTGTGTATATGAAGCAAAATTTTGTAGTGACCGAGATCACAAATCATGAGACTGGGGGAGAAATTCAACTAGCGCTGGACACTGCTGCAAAATGAGCGCGCGATCGAGAGGCACGCGCAAAATTGGAGTGCGTTTCTCATTTGATTATGATTGATGAGCTGCCAGCAATACTCGTGCTGTTTATTGGCAGCTCACTGATTTGGGAGGGACACCATTTAAAGGTAGCCTGCACCTCTTAAAGGGGAGGTACACTTTAGCTGCTGTCATTGGTATTACAGTTCAACACTTGAAATGACTGCTATGGAGGTGGTGACTAGGAGGGGGAGCTGCTTTTTCTAGCTGATGGGAGAAGGGATCCAAGGCAAGTTGCCCATCACCAGCAAGCAGAGGTGGCCTAGCAGGTGAATGAGAGGAGCATAGCGGCCAGGCCCTGGCGACAATGCCAGAAAATGAATAATCTGACTAGAGCTGCTAAGGCAAAGCTCCTACTCACATCTCTCTTACTCTCTGCTTAGCCCGGCACCACCTGTAGCCACAGCACTCACAAGCCTTCCCAGCCCCATTTCCCATCACTTTTCTCCAATCACAGCAGCACTCTTCACACAACCTCTTTCTGCTGCTACTGCCACACTCTGCCCCGGCTGCTGTCCTCACAATTACTCCCCTCACTTCCCCATACCTCTGCTATCTTTCACGCACAAGCAACACTCTTCTACTCTGACAGGCACCTCTTCACACTCTTTTACCAGGCTTCCCGTTGACATAATTCCTTTCTTCTTGCAGGAGCAGTTGGGACACAACAGTAGGGAGCAGACGGGAGGAGGGCCACCAAGCATCCATCTCCTGTCCCCATTAGAAGCGTAGTCTGCTGTACCGAAGGCTGTCACCAGATCTAGCAAGGCAGAGGAACCTCTGTTTCAAGATGCCAATTGTTTGCTCAATCAGAGCTCTGACTGCGGCGTGGCTTTCATTGCAGCGTTCCTCAGCGTCTGTGCTCGGGTTCCTGACAGGAGTCATGACCCAGATGGTCAGGGGATACTCCTTGTCCCCAAGCAGCCAGCCTGTCACCCAATGGTCTGGGTAGAAGAGAAAGGGAGAAGATTGAGGACTGGCGCAGGATAAAGGTATCATGACTATTGTTGGAATACCAGAAATAGACCTGCATGATGCGCTGCCTGTGACCACATATCAATTGGATATTCAAAGAGTGGAAGCCCTTTCTGTTAACAAAGATGTTGGTGTCTTCATATGGAGCACGCAAGATTATGTGGGCATAATCAATGTTGCCCTGCAACTGTGGAGAGTGTAATTCTGACGAAGCCCAGAGCTCTTTCCTCTTGTCTTGCTGCCTCCATTGGAAAGGTAATAAACTGGTTGTGCTTAGCGAAGAGGGCATCTGTGACCTGCCTGATGCAGCAATGGGCTGCAAATTGACTTATGTTGCCGATGCCACCTGTTTTAGTCTGGAATGACCCGGAGGCATAGAACTTCATGGCCACAATCACCTTTATAACCACAGGCAGTGATATGTGTGCCCTGGTGCTGGGCCGTGGTTGGTACATAGTTCAGCGACTGCCTCCCTTGTTAAGTTGAGGTAGGAAGTTTGATTCCGGAAGTCGCGGGTGGTGTAAGACCTCCATAGAGAGTAATGGAAATTTTAAAAACTTCAAATTGTTAACAGTCAACAAGAATTCAGAGTTTGAATACCTAAGACACAAGTCCACTGTTATTATTACTATTCAAATATTTTGACTAGTTCAAAATGGCAGAACTTTTACTAAAAAGCTCTTAAATTTAAACATAACATTCTACATAAGAAATAGGAGCAGGAGTAGGCCATTTGGGCCTTCGAGCCTGCTCCGCCATTCAGCAAGATCATGGCTGATCTTCTACCTCATCTCCACTTTCCTGCACTATCCCCATATCCCTTGATTCCCCTAATATACAGTAGTCCAAAAGCAAATAATAAATATTGTAGCAGACTCACAAGTCTGCCACCATCACACTTACTGCTCTTTACATCCATATATTTCTGACCATCAAGCTAGAACTTCCAGTTGACAATGCCACTCATTACCACTGAGGGAAATGGAAAACAGCCTATGATCCATCTATAAACAGGTCAATTCCTCAACTCTGTTTGTACCAAGCAGATATGTTGCAAGGCAGTCCCTGTACCCCACACCATTCCAACATACCTATTCCTTCAAGGGGAATTAGGAAAAGCTTTAAGCCACCCTTCAGGAAAATAAATAATTTAGCAATAGGGATCTCAACTATGAGTTGGGCAGCACTAACCCAAGTGAGCCCCATGGACCAAGACCAAACAAATTGCTTCAACCCTTAAACAAGCTAACAAGCCAGATGTACCAATATAATCTCCCAGCAAGCATTGTGATATCAAAATATACAATGGGTTACCAAAATATGTATCTGCATTTAACGATTGAAAATTCAATTACTAAAAATGAAGAAAAGCCTATAACTACAATTATTACCACAATTACAGTTTTTTTTTAAAGAGCAATTTCCAGCCAGATATCTAGGGATAAGTACTTACAGTTCTTAGTAGTTACTCCTACATTATAATCCCCTTTAAATAACTGAAAAGCAACTGTCACTCCTAGGCCAGAATTTTGCTGGCGCTCAGAGGGCGGGTTCGGAGGTGGGTCCGCTGTCAAAATCTAAAGGATTGACAGCAGGTTGGGATCCCGCTCTGAACCCGCCTCCGTGTCAGTTTCCCAAGTGCCGGGTCTGCCCGCGCTTTGCAGACAGGCACTAAGTGGCGGGTCAGCCAATTGAAATAGTTAAGAGGGTCTTTAAAGGTAATTGAACAGCATTTTACCACCTTCTAGCCATTTTTCCAACTTTTCCACGAGGTTCCCGTCGCTTGGGGATCACGTCAGGTAAGTGAGTCGGGTTCTCTATGACTCGCCATTGCTGTGAATAGGTGACGGCTCCAAAAGTGGTATAAAAGCTATCATTTCACAGCTGTTCACTTTCCAATGTCAGAGCCTTCAGGATTTGGAAGACACTTTTGAGCTGTATGCAGTTTAGAAGTGTTTGGAGTAAACTCTCTATCCACTGTCACTTCCTTGGAGCAACCTCTCTCACCATTGACAGCTCGCTTCTGTCATCTCTACTTCATCTGCTATCTATTCCAGCAGCATCGGTGCCCTTGAAAAAATCTCACCTTGGTCCTCAGAATCCCACCACAATCAGCCCCAACACCATCATCACCAGGCACACCAGCAGCACCAACAACAACACCAACCTTCTCCGCAATCACCTGATGCTGCACAGGACACACAGCATCAGCACCCGACCACATTGCTGCCTGGGACACCAGCAATGGCCTCACCATGGCCAGATTTACTTCACTTGATTCTGTACACCCTGGCTGCCACATGATGCGCCAGGTTGGCACCACCCCACACCAACACCATAAAGCATCCCTACAATGCCCAAGCCATTCCTTTCACACTCATCACCATTGCAGGGGGTACTGTTACGTCTCACCATTCACTGCAACTCACTAAGCCACTTCCAAAGGTGCACAAAAATCTGTCCAAGAACGCAAAGTGTTGAAAATAAAGATTTCAATGCTTGACAACACATTAACAGACATTTTGGCTAAAGTGTGTAGTTAGTTGGTATGATTGGACTAGGATGAGGGTGAGTGTGAGGGGTGGCTAGTGAGATGGGGAAGTGATAATGTAGATAGAGAGGGATGGGTGGAGGTGCAAGGTAAGTTGGTGTGAGTAAGGATGTGCAGGAGTAGGGTAGGGAAGGCAGAGTGATGGGGATGTGATGAGTGGCACAAGAGGATGAGGTTGAGTGTGGCTTTGCGTAACGTTTCGTGATCTACTGTGATCATTGAAAGGTTCGCGCCACTGCAGCCTGGTCCTCCTGACAACATTCCTGCTTGTGCCCTCCTGTGCAATGTGCAACAAGGCTGCGTTGCTGTCCTGGGGAGGTCTCTTCCGCCCATTGGAAGGGAAGAGAACCTCCCTGCGTGATGTGACTCCCTCCATAAGCATATGGAGGGAATCATGGGAGAGCCTGGGTGCAGCCGTGCACCTTTGTGTAGTGCTTGTCAGTGTTTGCAGCACCTCAATGCTGTAGAACACTGACAGCACAACTGTCAAACTGAATGTGGACATGATCCCTTTGAGGAAACCGGCTGATAACACGTCATCAGATGATGTCATCAGACCAGCTTCCTTTTAATTGGCCGGGAACCTCTCAGGGCGGGCTTAACAAGCCCAATCAGAGCAAAATCATTTGGAGGAGGCAGATGAAGACGGGAGTGGGGTTTGAAGCCGCCACCTACTCCAGCTGCACCGGACTCGCCACGGTTGGCGGAATTGCGGCCCTAGTGTGTCCCTCCACATCCCATTATTCCCCCACTGGCCCACCTTTGTTCCCCTTAACTGACAGCTTGTGTCTAGAGCAGGTGATTTGTAAATGCTGAGATTCACTTAAAAGCTGTCATTTTCACGGTCTCCGGGAACTTTAATCAAAATTGCAATCCTCAGGCAGAAAATCACACTACACGTGGTAAGTGTTGACATTCATGGGATTTGTCACGGGATGTCGCGTTACACCAAATCACTCGTCCTACTCTTGTGACTTTTTTTTAAACTTAAAGGGACAACATCACTTCTGTAAAGGCGTTAGTAAAAACTTTACAATTCAGTTTAAAAATATTCAACGTGATGACATCCTTGCACGCATGTAATTCGTTTCACGTAACCAATATTGAGTCACTTGCACTTGACATTGTCATGTCAATGAAAAAGATGCTCTGCTCTTTCAAAGCTGAGTAATTTCATTTCCCTTCTCAAAACAGCAATGATGCTCCTTTATGTTGTTCACCAAACTACTCCTGCAAAAAAGGGCCAATGGATATTAGAAAACAGCAGCTACTCCCTACGTGACACATATACTGTACATATCAAACAGTATACCTACAAGTACATTTCAATCAATATTTTAGTGTTTTTTATTAAATGTATACCAGTTCTTCTAACAGCAGGCTATTTGACTGACATAGGGAAGACAAGCCTAATGCTATCTGCACCTCACGTTCATTTACACAAACATACTTTTCTACTAAGGATCATTGGACAGTGATCAGGAATGGGAAACCGGTTTGATTTTTCTCCCCTCTGTAGCCCAAGGACACTAAAGCCAATTGTGGTGCCCATTGGTGTGCTGGCTGAGATTTGCTAACTGAGCATAGAGCAGAGATGGAACTAGGGCCTTCCTATGCCCCATACTCAGGAGTAAATTTACACACTGAGTCATAGAATCGTAGAATGATACAGCACAGGAGGTGGTCATTCGACCCATCGTGCCTGTGCCAGCTCTTTGAAAGAGCTATCCAATTAGTTCCACTGACCTGTTCTTTCCCCATAACCCAGCATTTTTTTCCTTTTCAAGTATTTATCCAATTCCCCTTTGAAAGTTATTATTGAATCTGCTTCCACCACCCTTTCAGGCAGTGCATTCCAGATCATAATTCGCTGCATAAAAAAAATTCTCCTCATCTCACCTCAAGTTCTTTTGCAAACGACCTTAAATCTACCCTCTGCTTACCGACCCTTCTGCCACTGGAATCAGTTTTTCCTTATTTACTCTCCCAAAACCATTCATGATTTTGAACACCTCTACTAAATCTCCCCTTAAGCTTCTCTGTTCTAAGGGGAACAACCACAGTTTCTCTAGTCTCTCCACGTAACTGAAACATTTCATCCCTGGTACCATTCTAGTAAATCTCCTCTGCACCCTATCTAAGTCATTTCTAAAGTGTGGTTCCCAGAATTGGCCACAATATTCCAGTTGGGGCCTAACCAGTGTTTTACAGTATAAAGGTTTAGCATCATTTCCTTGCTTTTGTACTCTATCCCTCTATTTATAAAACCAGGGATCCCGTATGCCCTTTTAATAGCCTTCTCAACTTGTCCTGCCACCTTCAAAGATTTGTGTACATACACCCCTAGGTGTCTCTGTTCCTGCACCCCCTTTAAAATTGTACCATTTAGTTTATATTACCTCTTCTCATTCTTCCAACCAAATTGAATCACTTCACATTTCTCTGCATTAATTTCATCTGCCATGTGTCTGCCCAATTTACTAGTCTGTCTGTCTATGTCCTCCTGAAGTCTGTTACTATCCTCCTCACTGTTTACTACATTTACAAATTTCGTGTCATCTGCAAGCTTTGAAATTATGCCCTGTATACCCAAGTCCAGGTCATTAATATATATTAAAAAAAGTGGTCCCAACACTGACCCCTGGGGTACAGCACTTCACACTTTCCTCCAGTCTGAAAAACAACCGTTCACCACTACGCTCTGCTTTCTGTCTCTTAGCCAGTTTCGTATCCACGCAGCTACTGCCTCTTAATCCCACGGACTTCAACTTTCCTAACAAGTCTATTATATGGTACTTTATCAAACGCCTTTTGAAATTCCATATACACATCAACCGAATTGCTCTCATCCACCCTCTCTGTTACTTCATCAAAGAACTCAATCAAGTTAGTCAAACATGATTTTCTTTAACAAATCCGTGCTGGCTTTCATTAGTTAACCCATAAGTGCCAATTAATTTTGTCCCAGATTAACGGGCTGGATTTTACCTGCCGAGAGGAGTTGGGGGCGTGACTGCTGCCTTCCAGGTTCTAGTCCCGCCCCCAGCGACATCCGATGCACAGACGCTATTTTCCCCTGATTGGCCTTGTTAAGCCTACCCTGCGGGCTTGCTGGCCAATTAAGGGAAAGCCAGTGTCAGATGACGTCAGTTGATGACGCTTCATCTGCCAGTTTTCTTAAAGGGACATGAACCATTTATTTTTGACAGATGATTTGACAGTGTTTGACAGCATTGAGGTGCTGTCAAACACTGACAATTACTGTACAAAGGTGAGCCATTGCACCCAGGCTCTCCAATGACTCTCCTTAGGATAAAACAAATGGCAGCTGCAGGTGAGGGTACAGAAGCGATCTGTCACTTCTCCCAATGAGGTGAGGCCACACAAACACTTCAAAGCTTGTCACCTACAGAAAAATCTAAACACATTAAAAATGACTTTCCCAACATTTCCTTACCTCTGATATTCACCAGTGTCGCATTGCATCCTTCACACCACTCCTGCAGCTGTCATCTATACACAAACATAACAACAGACCCACAGCACGCCTCACTTACCCTGGCGGGGTTCATCGATGTCAGGAAGCCAGCAGCAGAAGTCTCAAAATGGGAAAAAGCCTCTTAACTGCCTGTTAACAGGCAGTTAAGTGGCTATAATCCTCTTCCCGCCGCTGGGAGTCGGATCCCTTGCGCAAATTGGGGACCCGACTCCCGGGAAGATTGGTTGGAGGCGGGTTGGGAGCGGGTTCGGGACCCGCTCCCATTCTTTTTGATTTTCCCAGCAGTCCCACCTCCAAACCCGCCTCCTCAGGGTTGGTAAAATCCAGCCCAATGTCTCTAAAAGTTTCCCCACCACTCTCTTTAGGCTGATTGGCCTGTAATTGCCGGGTTTATAGAGTTATAGGGGGCAAAATTGTGTCGCGCCCCCTTTGGGGCGCTAACTTTGCCGGGGCGCTACTTTTAGCGCCCCCAAAAAGTTAGCGCCCCCGCGCCTGAAATTCACTGGTGGCGCACCAAGAGGGAGGCAGGGCATTACTGGAAGCACCCCACCTCCCTCTTGGGGCGTTGCAAGTGAATATCGCGGCGCTACGTACAGCAGCGCCATGCGCTGCAGCACATCACGCTGCGATATTGCAGGCCTTCCTCCCCTTATTAAAGGGGAGCGGCCTAGCACAGTGCGACCCGGGGCCCAGCTGGGCCACCAGGGATCGGAGTGCAGGCAAAAGAGCCCGGCACTCAAGAGAAGTGCCGGGCTCACGGAAGGCAGCCAGCACCCCGTGGGGAGGCTGCACAGGAGGCCGGGGACAGCAACGGGGGCAGGTGCTGGCAGGCGGCCAGCAACAAAAATGGCCGCCCGGCACCTCCCCTTTAATTTGCGCTGCCCCGGCTGCAGGTAGGCCTTCACCCTGTCGGACATAGCGTCTGGCGGTAAGACTGGGGGCGCTACCAAAGATCGCGGAGGGGCGCGAGCGGGCGCTGCGCACGATGATGACATCATCGCCAGAGGCGCAGCGCCACAGGGTGCTAACGGTTACCGCCGCCGCTAACCTCCCGCTGAATTTCGCGGGAGGCGTTAGCGGCTCCGCGGCCAGGCGCTAGTTGCTTTGCGCCCCGTTACTGCCCTCTTAATGGGAGGCGCAAATCAACCGAATTTATCCCCCATAGAGTCATACAGCACAGAAGGAGGCCATTTGGCCCATCGAGTCTGTGCCGGCTCTCTGTAGAGCAATCCAGTCAGTCCCATTCCCCAGCTCTATCCCCGTAGCCCTGCAGGTTTATTTCCCTCAAGTGCCTATCCAGTCTCCACTTGAAAACATTGAGTGTCTCTGCTTCCACCACTTCCATCGGCAGCGAATTCCAGGTCCTCACCACTCGCTGCGTAAAAAAGTTTTTCCTCACGTCTCCCTGTATCTCTTGCCCAAAACCTTAAATCTGTGTCCCCTAGTCCTTGTACCATCAACTAGTGGGAACAGCCTTTCCCCGTCTAGCCTATCCAAACCCGTCATAATTTTGTACACCTCTATCAAATCACCCCTCAACCTCCTTTGCTCTAATAAAAACAAATACAGCTTCTCCAACCAGTCCTTGTAGTTATGATCCCCCATCCCCGGAACCATTCTGGTAAATCTCCTCTGCACTCTCTCAAGGGCCTTCACATCCTTCCTAAAGTGTGGTGACCAGAACTGGACACAATACTCCAGTTGTGGCCTAACCAGTGCTTTATAAAGGTTCAGCATAACTTCTCTACTTTTGTACTTAATACCTCTATTTATGAAGTGGAGATGCCGGCGTTGGACTGGGGTGGACAAAAATGAGAAGTCGCACAACACCAGGTTATAGTCCAACAGATTTATTTAAAATTACAAGCTTTCGGAGCTGTCGCTCCTTCTTCAGGTAGGGTAGCTGTGAGAGAATCTCCCAGAATTCACAATATAAACACAGAAAAAATGTATTCAAATCTTTCCCTGTGCTCTTAGTGTGTCTTTGATGTAGGGAAAGATTTGAATACATTTTTTGAATACATTTTTTCTGTGTTTATATTGTGAATATTGCCTCTCCATTCCTTCTGCCACAATGCATCACCTCACACTTCTCTGTATTAAATTCCATCTGCCACTTGTCTGTCCATTCTGTTAGCCTTTCTATGTCCTGTTGCAGTCGATTGGCATCATCCTCACTGTTTGCCACACCCCCAAGTTTGGTGTCATTGGCAAATTTAGAAATTCTACTCTGTATTCCAATACCCAGGTCATTTATATATATCAAAAAAAGCAGTGGCCCCAGCACTGACCTTTGGGGAACACCATTGTCTACCATCCTCCAGTCTGAAAAACAGCCATTTACCACATAGAAACATAGAATCTAGGAGCAGGAGTAGGCCATTCGGCCCGTCAAGCCTGCTCCACCATTCAATACGATCATGGCTGATCATCCAAATCCAGTACCCTGTCCCTGCTTTCCCACACAGAATCCCCATCGAGCCTGCACCGACACATATCCCACCCTATCCCCGTAACCCCACGTATTTAATTCCCCCTAACATATCCCATCCTATCCCCGTAACCCCACATTAACACTAAGGGTCAATTTATCTTAGCCAAATCAACCTAACCCGCACATTTTTGGACTGTGGGAGGAAACCGGAGCACCCGGAGGAAACCCACGCAGACACGGAGAGAATGTGCAAACTCCACACAGACAATCACCCGAGGCCGGATTCGAACCCGGGTCCCTGGCGCTGTGAGGCACCAGTGCTAACCACTATGCCACCGCTGTTTTCTGTCCTTAAGCCAATTCCTTATCCAAGCTGCCACTGACCCACCTATTCCATGAGCCTCAATTTTGTTAACCAGCCTTCTATGTGGTACTTTGTCAAATGCCTTCCAAAAATCCATGTAGACAACATCCATTGCATTCCCTTCATCAATCCTCTCTGTTACTTCATCAAAAAATTCAATTAGTTTAGTCAAACACGATCTGCCTTTTACAAATCCATGCTGGCTCTCCTTAATTAGCTTAAATCTCTCCAAGTGCCCGTTAATTTTTTCCTTGATTATTGTTTCTAAAACTTTACCCACCACTGATGTTAAACTGACCGGCCTGTAGTTACTAGGATTGTCCTTACACCCTTTTTTGAACAATGGTGTCACATTTGCCACTTTCCAATCCTCAGGCACCTCCCCCTCATCTAGGGAAGATTGAAAAATTATGGCAAGCCCTTCCGCTATCTCCTCCCCCAATTTCCTTAGCAACCTGGGATGCAAGCCATCTGGACCAGGCGACTTGTCCACTCTAAGCATATCCAGCCTTTCTAGTACATCCTGTCTATCAATTTTCACCTCTTCCATTGCTTCTACCTTTTCCACTTCTACCGATATTTTGTCAGCATCCACCTCCTTAGTAAACACCGATACAAAGTACTCATTGAGTATTCTAGCCTTGTTCTGCACCTCTAAGCATATATCACCTTCTTTGTCTCTAATAGGCCCCAACCCACCTCTTACTACCCGCTTACTGTTTACATGCCGGTAGAAGATTTTTGGGTTCCCTTTTATGTTAACTGCCATTCTACTCTCATATTCTCTCTTTGCCAATCTTATTTTCATCTTCACTTCCCCTTTCAACTTATTCACCTGACATGCATCATACACCCTCTTTTTTTGTTTCATCGTCTTCTCTATCTCCCTCGTCATCCAAGGAGCCCTTGCTTTGGTTCCCTTACCCTTCCCTCTTGCTGGAATGTACCTTGCCTGTACTTGGAACATCTCCTCCTTAACGATCACCCATTGTTCCGTTACAGTTTTTCCTGTCAGTCTTTGGTTCCATTTTACCCTGGCTAGATCCTTTCGCATCCCACTGAAGTTAGCCCTATTCCAGTTAAAAGTTCCACTCTAGATTGTTCCTTGCTCCTCTCCATTGCTAATCTAAATCTTATGAAACGATGATCACTCGTACCAAAGTGTTCTCCCACAGACACTTGGTCGACCTGGCCCACCTCATTCCCCAGCACCAGATCCAGCAATGCCTCCTTCCTAGTTGGGCCAAGAACATATTGGTCAAGGAAATTCTCCTGAACACATTTCAGAAATTCCTCCCCCTCCTTTCCCTTTACCCTAGCATTATCCCAATCGATATTTGGATAATTAAAGTCCCCCAATATCACCACTCTACAGCTCTTGCATATCTCTGCGATTTCCCTGCAGATTTGCTCCTCTACCTCCCTCTCACTATTTGGAGGCCTATAGAATACCCCCAATAGTGTGATCATACCCTTTTTGCTCCTCAACTCTAACCAAATGGATTCTGTCCTTGACCCCTCAAGAACATCCTCCCTTTCCAACACTACAATGTCTTCCTTAATCAGCATTGCCACCTCACCTCCCTTTTTTCCTTCCCTATCTTTTCTGAACACCTTGTACCCTTGAATATTGAGTGCCCAGTCCTCACCGTTTTTAAGCCACGTTTCCATTATTGCCACAACATCATATTGCCACACGACTAATTGTGCTTGTAGCTCACCAACCTTATCCACCACACTTAGTGCATTTACATACATGCATTCTAAACCCATTTTATGAATTTTTCGTAGTCTTTCTTAGTCTGCACCTATCTAATATGGTGCTACTTCCACCTCTAGTACTACTTTCTTCTCTAGTACTATCCAACACACTCTCCTATGCACCTTATTCCTCTTTTCTACTCCTATATGCTGGTGCCCATCCCCCTGCCAAGCTAGTTTAAACCCTCCCCAACAACACTAGCAAACCTCCCCGCGAGAATATTGGTCCCAGCTCTGTTGAGGCTTGTACAGGTCCCACCTTCCCCAGAAACGGTCCCAATGCCTTAATAATCTAAAGCCCTCCCTCCTGAATCATCTCTCCAGCCACGCATTCATCTGTTCTATCCTCCTATTCCTGTACTCACTAGCACGTGGCACCAGGAGTAATCCGGAGATTACTACCTTTGAGGTCCTGCTTTTTAATCTCTCTCCTAGCTCCCTAAACTCTGCCTGCAGGAACTCATCCCTCTTTCTGCCTATGTTGTTGGTACCGATATGGACAACGACCTCTGGCTGTTCACCCTCCCCCCCTCAGAGTGTCCTGCAGCCGCTCAGTGACATCCTTGACCCTGGCACCAGGGAGGCAACATACCACCCTGGAATCATGTTTGGACCGCAGAAATGCCTGTCTGCTCCCCTAACTATCGAATCCCCTACCACTATTGCTCTTCCACTCTTTTTCCTCCCCCCCTGTGCAGCTGACCCGTGGTGCTGTGGACTTGACTCTGGCTGCATTCCCCAGAGGAAACATCGCCCTCACCAGTACTCAGAACAGAATACTGGTTGGAGAGCGTGATGCACTCCGGGGACTCCTGCACTACCTGCCTGGTCCTCCTCTTCTGTCTGGTGGATCACCCATTCCCTCTCTGCCTGCATACTCTTAAGCTGCGGGGTGGCCACCTCTAGAAACATGCTATCCACGTAACTCTCAGCCTCGCAGATGCTCCGCAGTGACTCCAGCCGCCGCTCAAGATCCAAAACCCGGAGCTCGAGTTACTGTAGCTGGTGACACTTACTGCACATGTGGTCGTCCAGACTACACGAAGCGTCCAGGACTTCCCACATGGCGCAGGATGTGCACTCCATGGGACTGAGCTGCCCTGCCATGCCTCTAGTTAATAGAACTAATCCAGCAGAAATAAACTTAAAACTTAACAAAAAACACTCCCCAGCTACTCACCAATCAGCTCTTTCCCTCTATTTCATAGGCTATTAACTAACTTAGCAGAAATAAACTTATAAACTTAAAAAAATATATATTAAAAAAGGGTTTATCCCTCTGCCCCTTTTTGATTGGGGGTGTAACATTTGCAATGCTCCAGTCCTCTGGCACCACTCCAATATCTAAGGAGGATTGGAAGATTGTGGCCAGAGCCTCTGCAATTTCCACCCTTACTTCCCTCAGTAACCTAGGATGCACCCATTAGGACTGGCTGATTTTTCTACTTTGAGTGCTGCCGATCTTTTAAGTGCCTCCTCTTTAACTATTTTTATCCTATCCAATTTCTCTACTACCTCCTCCTTTACTGACATTGGCAGCATCCGCTTCTTTAGTGAAGACAGAGCCAAAGTACTCATTTAGTACCTCAGCCATGCCCTCTACCTCCAAAAGATCTCCTTTTTGGTCCCTAATCGAAGCCACCCTTCCTTTGACTACCCTTTTACTATTTAGATGTTTATAAAAGAATTTTGGGTTCTCTTTAATGTTACCCGCAAATCTATTCTTTGCCCTTATTTCCTTTTTCAGTCTCCCCTGTACTTTTTGTATTCAACTTGGTTTGCTACTGAATTATGAACCCAACATTTATCATAAGCCTCCTTTTTCTGTTTAATTTTAATCTCTATATCTTTAGTCATCCTGGGAGCTCTAGCTTTGGATGCCTTCCTTTCCCCCTCATGGGAATGTGTCTAGTCTGTACCCGAGCTATCTCCTCTTTGAAGGCCTCCCATTGTTCATTTACTGTTTTCCTGCCAATCTTTGATGCCAATCCACCTGGGCCAGATCTCTTTTTCAACTACTTTTTGAAATTAGCCCTCCTCTTGTTGAATACTTTCACATTTGATTTTTCCTTGTCCTTTTCCACAACTACTCTAAACGTAATGATATTGTGATCACTGTTTCCCAAATACTCCCCCACTGAAACATGCTCCACTTGCCCCACTTCATTCCTAGAACTAGATCCAGCACTGCTTTCTTCCTCGTTGATCTGGAAACATACTGGTCAAGAAAGTTCTCTTGTACACATTTCAGGAATTCCTCCCCTTCTTTGCCCTTTGTACTGTTATTTTCCCAGTCTACATTAGGAAAATTTAAGTCCCCCATTATCACTACTCTAAAGTTCTTGCAAATTTCTGCAATTTGCCTGCAAAATTGCTCCTATATCTCCTTTCCACTATTTGGTGTCCTACAATATACACCCAGCAGCATAATAGCTCCTCTATTGTTCCTTAATTCTAACCAAATAGTTTCTGTCTTTGAACCCTCAAGTACATCATTCTTTTTTAGTCATTATCTTATTCTTTATGAAATAATTTCAAACCATCTTTATTGCAAGAATTATGATGACTTCACACTTTCTTTTGCCTTCTTTTATATTACTGAATCAGTGTTGGCACCGTTGATTATATCGTGCAGATTCTATTCTTAAGGCAACACTTGCCATTAATTCTGTTCCTTGGTTGCTGCACTTTTTAAGTCACACTGCCCCAGATTAAGAAAACCTTTTTCTTCCGGCTTCTGCTAGGCAGCAGAATAAACAAACCACTGAGGCTGAAATTTCTCTCGACTCTAATTTTAGTGAAAAATCAGTGCGAGTAGAAATAGGATTTCCCACTTCATATTTCTGCCAACTTTTTGCTAAAATTATCATTGACAGGAGTAATTTCATTTCCTTTGAGGTAGTGAATATTCAAGGTAATTGAAGTGAATCACTGAAAGAATTTTCTACCTGTAGAGTTCGTTTTATTCTTTTTGATTGACGTATGCATGCGTTTTATTTTATTATTTTTATTCCTCCCCTCCAATTTCCTTCCCTCTTCTGAAGGTATTGACTTTTGCTGTGGTGTCGTTTCATGGGTGATGGCAGCCCTCCAAGTGGTCATTCTTCATGTCTGAACCTAGTTAGTGAATATAGGCAGCATATTTGACTACGGAGGACATCACAGCTGAACCCCAATTCAGTTCTGACCCAATATTGGCACACACTTTCCAGCGGGAACCTTGGCATTTCCCCCCCCTCAAAATCCTAGAGCACTGAGCTCAATTAACGCCTTTACTCCCGCCCTAAGATCAGGTATCTCAGCATGGACCAGGAACTGATGGTGAATTTTCAAAGTGGTAATGTCCCACTACCTTACACTTACACAAACTCCCATGAGGCTGTCAGATTGTCATAAAACCCAATTGGTTCACTAAAGTCCTGTAGGGAAGGAAACCTGTCATCCTTACCTGGTCTGACCTATATGTGACTCCAGTCCCATAATGTCGTTGACTCTGAGCAGCCCTCTGAAGTGGCCTAGCAAGCCAATCAGTTGTATTAAACCATTACTAGTGGTTCAAGAGGAAGGCCCATCACCATCTTCTCAGGGCAACTAGGGATGGGCAATAAATGCCGGCCTTGCCAGAAATGCCCACATCCCAACAATTCTTTTTAAAACCAGGCCTGATTTCCAGAATAAACCTGGCTTCAACAATTAAAAATTATGCAACCTCTTGTTTTAAATGTGATATTCATAAGTCCTCATTATATATACAGATTATATTCTGTATTTGAAGAACAAATTCAGTCTTTCATCCTATTATTTTTATTGCTTTGTTATTCTGGCTCCTGAAGCTGCTAATTCTTGCTGGGGTACTTTCACATACAGCAGCAGCCTTCTGCCATCTTTTGACATTAACAGGCTTATTGCCCTCCCTGCAATGGGGCTGATTTTGTGTAGTCACCTCTTTTTTGCTCAAGTGTCCATGTTTTAGATATGAGCCTACAGAGTGAGTGTTGGCGGGCTATTCTACGGCAGAGGGCATCACGACTAGGCTCAGGGCTGTACCCAACGTCCACACGCAGAATGGGTATCCTTCCTAACCAAGGAATTCTGAGGTCAATTAAAGCATCTTCACCATCTCCTTGGCTGAGATTGGCAAGCTCAGTATTTGGCAATTGAATCAAATATCCTTGTGCTCTGAATGGCTTTGTGTCATACCATTGGGTGAAATTAACAATCCACTGGCAAAATCACATATCTCAGAAATCAAACTTTACAATGCCACATAATCTGACACTTCCATCAGCGCATCACTGGTTACGAGAAAAACAACCATCCTCCCGTCTTTAGTTAAAAGAGGAATTTCATCCCACAAGTGCTGTGTTTATCTACTGAGTCACTGAGGGAACCAGCTTTTTTTTAAAAATTGTCCTCTTCCACTCCCAACACACATTGATTTAAATTTTGTCCCATCTTTTCAGTTCATCCCCTTCACCATGCAGAAACGTAAGGCTGCTAATATCATTCTTGACCACTAAGCTCTACAGCAGCAGTCTGTGATGATTTATACCCCAATATTCTTCCTTATTCGCTTTCTCTCTCTGCCGGAAAGTCACTGTCATTCACTAGTAGTGAATGGAGAACGTACCATCTCTAAATAATTTGTTTTAAAATAATGTTCTTGAAATCAGTCTCCTGTTTTGTCACTGTGCCAAAACTAATTATCAATTCTACTTTTTGACATGTGCTTAAGAGAATTTTGGAAATAATTACTGTGGAAAGCAGCACAGTTACCAAAAGGGATTCCTCATGCCGCTAGGCATTTTCCACAGTCATGACTGAAACTGTGGACCCAGGTGACACTGCAACTGTTTTTTTCACAGCCAAAACAATGGTCCCACGTGCAAGTCAAAGAGAAAATATTCTGATCACTACCCTCTGTGGGGCAGATATACATACGACTGGAATCCGGAGATCCTTGGACCTACTGAAAAGGGAACCATATTGGTTTACAGATTGGTTATAAACACCAAAACAGAGTGAATCCAGATTGCATTCCAAAGGCTTCATTGTTTGTTTAGCAGAGTTGATTTTTACATATAAAATGATGGTGGGAGGGGGATGGGAGAGAGAGGAGGGGGAATACAGCTTTAAAAATGTCTCAGGTAAAAACAACATGTAGTGCTCTCCGACTCTGAGCTTACCTTATTGGAAGATGCAATACTTTTAAGACACCGACTTTAAATAGCCTTAAAAGGACTATGAATGCTGGAAACCTAAATCTAAAAAAGCAGAAGGTGGACTGGGTGGTGCAGTTAGTTAGGCATTACTGACCTTTTATCTCTGGGGTTCAAACCCAGCCCAGATTGATGGGATGGTGATGGGTTCTATGTCAATGAGTTTGTTCAGGCCAACATTTATCCCTCAACCAGCAACACTAAAAAAACAGATTATCTGCTCATTATCTCATTGCTATTTGTGGGACCTTGATGTGCACAAATTGGCTGCCGCGTTTCATACATTACCACAATGACTTCACTTCAAAAGTACTTCATTGGTTGTGGGAACATTTTGGGATGTCCTGAGCTCATGAAAGGCACTATATAAATGCAAGTTCTTTATTAATCAACTTCCTAGTGGGCATGGGCCCATTGTACAAAACTGCCCCATCGGTAGCTGAAAAGAAAAATATCATTGACTTGTCTTTTCAGGAGTTGACAGATTCCTGTGTATTTCTATCATTTTCTGTTGGGGCACAATAAAGAAAGTTTTACTCTGTATCTAACTATGCCATACCTGAGCTGAAGTGTTTGATGTTGACATTGGGTGCCTGAAACACAAGCACTGACATCTCTAACTTTGATATTCACAAAATTAACAAAAAAATGAAATTTAAACAGACAATGCTGGAAATGCACAGCCATTCAGTACCTGAAAATAAAAGGTGGGTACGATTTTTGTTCAGAACCTTTGTCAGAACTCCTGACAAAGCGGAATCCCACCTGAAATGTTAACCTGTCTTTTCTCTTGCAGATGCTGACTGGTCTGCTGTGCATTTCTGACATTTTCTATTTTTATTTCAGTGCCATGTGAGATTGCAGCTGCGAGGTGAGCCTTGCAATAATCAGTTCCTCTTAATAGGAAAGAATTTTGAATTTACTTTTAAAGCTCTGCCACAACTTTATTGAAAAGGTCAGGTTACCTTGTATCTCAATGCCATCTTTGATGCGACTGATTTTGTTTTCCAAGTAAAAGAGAGAGGCACAAGACAGCACAGCTCAAGGTGGATCTGCGCTGTGTTATATTGAATTCAAGTTCATGCTCAGCAGGCCGCTCAGGAAAAGGTGGGCTTTTGGTTTATATTAATATTTTTGTGGAGCCAGGAGGAGTGCCCTCTCCCCCCGCCAACCTCCCCTCTACCCCCTAACCCCCAACAGCCCCTACCTGCCAGACAGCTTCGTGCAGAAACCGACCAATTTTCAGCCTTCCAAAACTGAGGGGCTGCAGCTGGTTAAATTCAGATGAGGCCCCAACTTCAAAATGGTGAGGCTTCCCGACTGTGGCCTTGATGGGCGCTGGGGGCACACACCGTCGACTTCACGCCCATTTTGAAAAAAAGGAGGTGTAATTTATCGTGTGAAGAGTTAAAGCATTTTGTACAATTGGACTCAGCCCCAATAAAAAAAAAAATCACTTTTGTATGAACATGCATCATTTTGTTTTAAATATAATATATCCCACACACTGTGTCAACAGAATGGGGAAAATTGGAATAACTACAAGGTCACAATATAGAAAGTGATAAGGAATCTCATCTATCCAGTCGAGCTTCATAATCTAATGTACAATTTCCCCCATCACATCACACAGGTATGTGCCCACTACCCCACCCACAAGTCTATTCCCTGCATTGATTATTCTTTACATTAAGAACAAGTTCCTGATATTAGTCCTAAGATTTCCTTGCACTATCTTGAATCTGTACCACCTAGTTCTACAATCACTGTTTAATTTGAGATTGCGTTCCAGATTTATGTTTTCTATGCAATTTTCTCTGTAACATTGGCCCAGAAATTAAACACTGAGCGTTCCTGCGGGGGTAAGGCTTCCCCGCGATATCTCACTGCGCGCCTACCTTTTCCCTCCTGGCCCACACGAACTTTAGTTTCAAGGCTGCAGCTGTGCAGTGCTTGCGTGAGCCAGAGACGCAGTTAGTTCGTGCGAGCTCTGGGATCACGTGATTCAGTTAGAGCCAATGGCAGCACACCATCTTTCATTCATAGTTTTGACAGGAGAACTGTCAAAGCTATGAATACAACTTACCCCCAAAAGAACAGCTAAACCTCAATTAAATTTTTTTTTAAAAACCATCATATTAATAAAATAACTATAGTTAAATAAATTAACCACTTTAAACAAAAATTTAAATTTTTGAAAAAATTTAAAATCTTTTTAAAAGTTATAAAAATAAACTTACCTTTCTTTAAAGTCTCTAAAAAAGATAAACCTGTTGAAAAAAATTTAAAATAATACTTAATTAACTACTTACCTTGTTAAAAGAGGGTCTTACGCCTCCTTTCTTTATGTGTAAAATCTTCCATGCTTACCTGCGCGTTCAAAGCACTAAGTGCACTGCGTGCGCGCAGCCTGTAGTGCGCACGCGGTTCACTTAGGAACCGCCCCCTTTTGAGTTCATGAAGTGCCGGTTTCCCGCGCATGCGCAGTGCATGCTGGAAACCGGCAATTGCAGACCTAAAACGCGAGAGTACACAGTGCGTACTCTCGCGTATTAGGTCTAATTTTCGGGCCAGTACCTCTCAGTTGCATCCTTTCAAGGCTGAAATGCCCAAGTTTATCCAATCTTTCCTCAGTCCCCTGACTCCAGGGATTACTCCTGGTATAAATTGCCCCATCACTAGTCAGATATTTGTCTTCCTCACTTGTGGAATAAACTGGGCACTGCACGATTCCCATTGTATATCCTCAAGTTATAGTATGTGATAAAAATCAAAACCACAGTTGACAATAAAGTAATTATGATTGCTGTTTGCAATCCAGAGTAAGCCACTAGCAAAGGTAAGCTAAATGGATTGGTACTACGGAGACTGGGTTATAGTGGTGTCCCTTCACAGCTTGATCTAGGCTGCAATCCAACATGGACAAATGGGTTAAGAAGTATTCACTCACTGATCACTAAGTGAAAGGAGTGACGGTTGATTTAATCAAACTCTGAAAAAGTTCCCTCCACAATCATAATTTGCCAGTTACTTCAAAAAGGCTTTAATAAGTGCAGAACTGCTTCACTACAACATTTAATGTGGACTGTTCCACCTTTCCACGTAACCTGGTATGCATGGAAAAGTACTATAAATACTACAGAAACTTCTTCCATTCTATAAATGACTCTCTGACTATACTTTGCAAAAATGTGAGACAAACAGGTGCTCAATGTAAACCAGTCAAGATATACCAGAAATTATGGTCCAAGTGCAGTCTCTCGGGGTAATTTTCACCTAACTCGCCGGGCGGGAAACCCACAGGATCAGCTGCAACACTGGTTTCACATCCTGCCCAATAGTACTCTCCACTGACTTCAATGGAGAGTAAAATCAGGGCGGGGTGTGAAACCAGAGTGGCACCCGATCCCATCAGCTTGCCGCCGGGAAGTTTAGGTTAAAATTGCCATCTCATGAATGTGCATGCCACTAAATTAAAATGAAAGCCATCAAAACCTCTCAATATTGTTTTTAATTTGAGCACTGTCCATTAAAATAATTGGCTGCTGAACAGTTAGATAGATTATCAGTTTACTTCTGGGAGGTATATTATTTCAAAATAATGGCCCAGAAATTAAACACGGAGCGTTCCTGCGGGGGTAAGGCTTCCCCGCGATATCTCACTGCGCGCCTACCTTTTCCCTCCGGGTTCACACGAACTTTAGTTTCAAGGCTGCAGCTGTGCAGTGCTTGCGTGAGCCAGAGACGCAGTTAGTTCGTGCGAGCTCTGGGATCACGTGATTCAGTTAGAGCCAATGGCAGCACACCATCTTTCATTCATAGTTTTGACAGGAAGACCTGTCAAAGCTATGAATCTATACCCCCCCAAAAGAACAGCTAAACCTCAATTAATTTTTTTTTAAAAACCATCACATTAATAAAATAACTATAGTTAAATAAATTAACCACTTTAAACAAAAAATTAAATTTTTGAAAAAATTTAAAATCTTTTTAAAAGTTATAAAAATAAACTTACCTTTCTTTAAAGTCTCTAAAAAAGATAAATCTGTTGAAAAAAATTTAAAATAATACTTAATTAACTATTTACCTTGTTAAAAGAGGGTCTTACGCCTCCTTTCTTTATGTGCAAAATCTTCCATGCTTACCTGCGCTTTCAAAGCACTAAGTGCACTGCGTGCGCGCAGCCTGTAGCGCGCACGCGGTTCACTTAGGAACCGCCCCCTTTTGAGTTCACGAAGTGCCGGTTTCCCGCGCATGCGCAGTGCATGCTGGAAACCGGCAATTGGAGACCTAAAACGCGAGAGTACACAGTGCGTACTCTCGCGTATTAGGTCTAATTTTCGGGCCAATATGTATTTTTTTTAAATGGGTCAATTTATCATGTCAAACATAAGAACATAAGAAATAGGAGCAGGAGTAGGCCATTCGGCCCTTCGAGCCTGCTCCGCCATTCAATGAGATCATGGCTGATCTTCTGCCTCAATTCCATTCACCGGCCCTATCGCCATATCCCTTGATGCCCTTACTAGTCAGAAATCTATCGAATTCTGTTTTGAATATACCCAATGACTGAGCCTCCACAGCCCTCTGGGGTAGAGAATTCCAAAGATTCACCACCCTCTGTGTGAAGAAATTTCTTGTCATCTCAGTCCTGAATGGCCTAACCTTTATCCTGAGGCTGTGGCCCCTGGTTCTAGACTCCCCAGCCAAGGGAAACATTCTCCCAGCATCCACCCTATCAAGCCCTGTAATAATTTTGTATGCTTCAATGAGATCCCCTCTCATTCTTCTGAATTTAAGAGAATACAGGCCTAGTTTACTCAATCTCTTCTCATACGACAGACCCGCCATCCCCGGAATCAATCTCGTGAACCTTCATTGCACTCCCTCTATGGCAAGTATATCCTTCCTTAGGTAAGGAGACCAAAATTGTACACAGTACTCCAGGTGTGGTTTCACCAAGGCCCTGTATAATTGGAGTAAGACTTCTTTAATCCTGTACTCAAATCCTCTTGCAATGAAGGCCAGCATACCATTTGTCTTCCTAATGGCTTGCTGCACCTGCACATTCACTTTCAGTGGCTCATGTACAAGGACACCCAGGTCCCTTTGAGCATCTGCATTCCCCAATCTTTCACCATTTAGGAAATACTCTGCCTTTCTGTTTTTTCTACCAAAGTGGATAACTTCACATTTATCTACATTATATTCCATCTGCCATGTTCTCACCCACTCACTGAGCCTGTCGAGATCCCCTTGAAGCCTCTTCACATCCTCTTCGCAACTGACACTGCCACCTAGCTTTGTGTCATCAGCAAATTTGGAAATGTTACATTTAGTCCCCTCATCCAAATCATTGATATAGATTATGAATAGCTGGGGCCCAAACACCGATCCTTGCGTTACCCACTAGTCACAGCCTGCCATCCTGAAAAAGACCCATTTATCCCTACTCTTTGTTTTCTGTCTGTTAACCAATTCTCAATCCATGCTAGTATATTACCCCCAATTCCATGTGCCCTAATTTTGTTCACCAACCTCTTGTGTGGGACCTTATCGAAGGCCTTCTGAAAATCCAGATATACCACATCTACCGGTTCCCCTTTGTCTACTCCACTAGTTACATCTTCAAAGAACTCCAATAGATTTGTCAAACAGGATTTCCCTTTCATAAATCCATGTTGACTCTGCCCAATCTTACTATTAGTTTCTAAGTGCCCAGTTATTGCATCCTTTATAATAGATTCCAGCATTTTCCCAACTACTGATGTGAGGCTAACAGGTCTGTAGTTCCCCGTTTTCTCTCTCCCTCCTTTCTTAAATCGCGGGGTTACATTTGTTATCCTCCAATCTGCAGGAACCGTTCCAGAATCTATAGAATTTTGGAAGATGACAACCAATGCGTCCACTATCCCAATGGCCACCTCTTTCAAAACCCTAGGATGTAGGTCATCCGGTCCTTGGGATTTATCAACTTTTAGTCCCATTAATTTTGCTAGTACTGTTTTTTTACTAATAATAATTTCTTTAAGTTACTCATTCTTGCCACACCCTTGGTTTTCTCCACTTTCAACACAACCGTATATTGGGAATGTGGAAAAGCGTGCTTATGGTGGATTCAAAAACCATTGGAGCAACTCTACTTTATTTTAAATGAAGCAATGACATTTTTCTACTATACCTTCTTTTCTTCACATGCCAATCTTGCCAAACCATGTGCCTCCTATAGGCAGAGCACCTGCACCCAGACATGCACTAACAGTGCTGTTCAACCCTTTTGTATCTCTCTGTTCCCAAAGCGGCACAACTAAATATGCAAGGCAGTAAGGGGCACTAAACTTTGGTTCCGATATTCCACATCACACATTGATTCCAATGCACTAGCCACTTTTAGCAAAAATTGTGCAGAGTTGTGGTAATAAGCCACAATGCTGCAAGGACAAAAAGTAGTTCCCATTCCTTAATTAGCGTTAGTGGAAGCATAACTGATAATTACAATTCTATTGGCAACTAGAACATGAAAAAATCCTGATTTCCAACAAAGTAGGACTCTTACTTATTGGCCAGGGCTGATGATTTTTAATGTGGGTAGACGGATTGTCACTTACCTGCAGTCTGACCCCATTCGCAGGCGATCTATGGGCCAATGTCAGAAACAACCACACTAATGCTCCAGCTGATCTGAAAGGAGGTAGGACCAGTTACATTAGAGATCCACCACAGCAACTCTAACAATGATAAGTGTTCAAGTTCTCTCCAGAGAGATGAAGGTAAAATATAACCTCATTTAAAAATAAACAAAAATAATGAATGCGACTCCTTTAGAAGACCTACTCCAAGCCGCTAAATTGCACAAAGCACACTTAAAAACAAATGTAATATTGTTCTCTGTGCTTTGGGCCAAAGCATGTGACATGCTACAAAAATGTTAAAATACTGCTGGTAGTTTGCCACATGGCAGCTCAACCTCCCTTCCCAGCTCTGCCGATGATTCCGTAATGAAAACTGGAAGAGATGCAAAACGGGCAGCTAATCCAATATCGCCTGTCTTACACTATCGCCTGAAGGCAAAATTACCAACCCCACCACTCCCGCGCGCCCCCCCCCCACCCCACTCTCCCCCCCGCCCCCCCATGTGTGCACATCGGGTGAGGTAATGATTGAGTTCACCTATGTGGTTTTCCCCATGTTGAGGCAGTGTGGTGCCCTTTACACTCCCAGCCTTCACCTGGCCATGTTTTTCACTCACAACTTTCATGCAATCATCCCACTAACAGCCTCCAATTGTTGGTGCATGCATTATGATCTACACACTGACAGCTGGATTTTACTATATTCCTTGGTAACCAAAGTTAATAGTCATTTCTTGTATTTTAAAAAAAAGAAGCAAACAGAGAGAGAGACCTGCGACAGGTGCCAGACCCCTAAATCTTCACTCTCTCACCCGCTATGAAGAAGAAGATCTCCAAATCCTGAGGGGGGAGGACATTGAAGGTGGTAGAGATGGGGAAGTAGGAGGTCAGATGCAAGTCATGATGACATTCTGCGTCTCTTCCTCCTCATCCTAGTACCCACATTACTTGGCAGTAAACAATGATTCAACCATGGCTAACTAAAGAAGTTAAGGATAGCATTAGATTGAAAGCTTATAATGTTGCAAAGAATAATAGTAAGCCTGAGGATTGGGAGAGTTTCAGAAACCAGCAAAGGTTGACCAAAAAATTGATAAAAAGGGAAAAAATAGAATGAGAGAAAACTAGCAAGAAATATACAGGCAGATTGTAAGAGCTTCTACAAGTATGTAAAAAGGAAGAGAGTAGCAAAAGTAAATGTTGGTCCCTTAGAGGCTGAGACAGGAGAAATTATTATGGGGAATAAGGAAATGGCAGAAACGTTAAACAAATATTTTGTATCTGTCTTCACAGTAGAAGATACAAAAAGCATACCAAAAATGGTGGGGAACCAAGGGTCTAATGAGGGTGAGGAACTTAACATAATTAATATAAATAGAGAAAAAGTACTAGAGAAACTAATGGGACTTAAAGCTGACAGATCCCCTGGACCTGACGGCCTACATCTTGGGTTCTTCCAAAATTCCCTAGATTCTAGAATGGTCCCAGCAGATTGGAAGCTTGCAAATGTAACACCGCTATTCAAGAAAGGAGGGAGAGAAAAAATAGGGAACTACAGGCCAGTTAGCCTGACATCAGTCGTCGGGAAAATGCTGGAATCCATTGTTAAGGAAGTGGTTTCTGAGCACTTAGAAAATCATAACATGATTAGGCAGAGTCAACATGGTTTTATGAAAGGGAAATCGTGTCTGACAAATTTATTAAAGTTTTTTGAGGATGTAACTAGCAGGGTAGATAAAGGGGAACCAGTGGATGTAGTATATTTGGATTTCCAAAAGGCATTCGATAAGATGCCACATAAAAGGTTATTACACAAGATTAGGGCTCATGGGGTTAGGGGTAATATCGTAACATGGATAGAGGATTGGTTAACGGACAGAAAACAGATAGTAGGGATAAATGGATCTTTTTCAGGTTGGCAGGCTATAACTAGTGGGGTGCCGCAAGGATCAGTGTTGGGGCCTCAGCTATTTACAATCTATATTAATGACCTAGATGAAGGGACAGAGTGTAATGTATCCAAGTTTGCTGATGATACAAAGCTAGGTGGGACAGTAAGATGTGAGGAGAACACAAAGAGTCTGCAAAAGGATATAGGTAGACTAAGTGAGTTGGCAGTAAGGTGGCAGATGGAGTATAATGTAGGGAAATGTGAGGTTATTCACTTTGGTAAAGAATAGAAAAACAGAATATTTTTTAAATGGTGAGAAACTTTCAAATGTTAGTGTTCAGAGAGATTTGGGTGTCCTCGTGCAAAAAACACAGAAAGCTAGCATGCAGGTACAGCAAGCAATAAGGAAGGCAAATGGCATGTTGGCCTTTATTGCAAGGGGGTTGGAGTATAAGAGTAAGGAAGTCTTGCTACAATTGTACAGGGCCTTAGTGAGACCAAACCTGGAGTACTGTGCACAGTTTTGGTCTCCTTATCTAAGGAAGAATACCTTGGAGGCAGTGCAACAAAGGTTCACCAGATTGATTCCTGGGATGAGAGGGCTGTCCTATGATGAGAATGGGCCTATACTCTCTGGAGTTTAGAAGAATGAGAGGTGATCTCATTGAAGCATACAAGATTCTGAAGGGAATTGACAGGGTAGATGCTGAGAGGTTGTTTCCCCTGGCTGGAGTGTCTAGAACTAGGGGGCGTAGTCTCAGAATAAGGGGTAGGCTATTTAAGACCGAGATAAGGAGGAATTTCTTCACTCAGAGGGTTGTGAATCTTTGGAATTCTCTGCCCCAGAGGGCTGTGAATGCTGAGTCTTTGACTATATTCAAGGCTGAGATAGATAGATTTTTGGACTCTAGGGGAATCAAGGGATATGGAGATCAGGCGGGAAAGTGGAGTTGAGGTCGATGATCAGCCATGATCTTATTGAATGGCAGAGCAGGCTCGAGGGGCCATATGGCCTACTCTTGCTCTTATTTCTTATCCCCCCCCCACACATACACACACACTAACAGCAATGTAATAATGACCATCATCTGTTTTAGTGATGTTGCTTGAGGGATAAATATTGGCTGGAACACTGGGGAGAACTCCCCTGATCTTGTTTGAAATATTGCCATGGGATCTTTTACGTCCACCTGAGAAGGAAGATGGTTTCATGTCTCATCCGAAAGATGGCACCTCCGACAGTGCAGAACTCCCTCAGCACTGCACTGGGGGGTATCAGCCTAGATTTTGTGCTCAAGTCTCTGGAGTGGGAGTTGAAACCACAACCTTCTGACTTAGAGGTGAGAGTGCTGCCAACTGAGCCATGGCTGACACTGCACATTAGTCTGGTGTCTCTCCATTGTTTCTTCTCTTCTAAAAAAAACAAGGAAAAAGGGGATTTCTCAATGGGAATGCCATTGTATACTTTCTGAAATTGGTGGGAAGGCCAACCCTTCAGAAAATGGCACAAAAGTAGATGGCAAACGTTGGCAAGAGCAATAAAAACAAAAATAACACAGTAAAATGGCAGTAATAGGGTTTTAGTAGCACCTATATATGTAGAATCTAGTACCTATAAATTCTATTCCACCTTCAACATAGAACCTAACAATCATGGATGCCAGTTTTATACCAGTTTTATACCGGCATAATTATAAATGTGTGCAAATGAGGTAGAAATAATCAAAAATGGGACAAATGGAATTGCTGTGTCATTACAGCCTCATTTGCATGCAGCTGCTGATAGTTGGTCAGGTGTTTTCACCAGCCACTAGAAACAATTGTGGAAAATGGGACAGGTGGAAACGTGGGTGGAGATGTGGTCCACTTTCTGCTGCTGCCCACCTAATTAGCACTAAAAAATCGGGTGGACAGGGCAGAAACTGTAGGCTTCACTTTCTAGACTCACACATAAAAAGTGGCATTTGGCTAAGCACCAAGAGACAGGCAGCAAACAGTGGAAGGGTATCCCAGTACAAGCCACTGCCTTCAGGAGATAAGAGAGTTGGGGGATGGAAGCAGATTTTTCTGTCTGTGCCACCCTCCGTTTCCTCTCAGTGTCACCTCCATAGCAACAAAAAATCCTGTGTCACTGCTGATGGGAAAGGAAGTAAAAGTTGATTATTTTTGCATAGTTAGCAATGATGAAATAGGAATAAAATATATATTAAATAGTGACAACTCAAACATTTGTCTCATTAACTTCTACTATGTATGAAATTATATGTTCTTATATCAGACTGGGATAGAAATGATTCTGCAATGCAGATAGAAAATTTAATTTTAATTTAAAGAAAGAAAGACTTGCATTTATATAGCATTTTTCACGACCACTGGATGTCCCAAAGCGTTTACAGCCAATGAAGTACTTTTTGAACTGTAGTCACTGTTGTAATGTAGGAAACGCGGCAGCCAATTTGCACACAGCAAGCTCCCACAAACAGCAATGTGATAATGACCAGATAATCTGTTTTAGTGATGTTGATTGAGGGATAAATATTAGCCAGGACACCGGGGATAACTCCCCTGCTCTTCTTCAAAATATTGCCATGGGATCTTTTACATCCAAGAGAGCAGACGGGGCCTTGGTTTAACGTCTCATCGGAAAGACGCCACCTCTAACAGTGAAGCTCTCCCTCAGTACTGCACTGGAGTGTCAGCCTAGATTTTTGTGCTCAAGTCTCTGGAGTGGGACTTTGAACCCACAACCTTGTGACTCAGAGGCGAGAGTGCTATCAACTGAGCCACTGGCTGACACTGCTCAGTTGGGGCAACAGTTGGGGTGCCACAATTGGCCTCAGTTCTTAAGGGCTACAGAGGCGTGAAAATCAGCCAGGGTTCCTACTTTTGACAGCTATCCTATGACTCTTGCTGGAAAGTGTTTGGGGGGAAAATTTGGTTGCTTTGCGCCTCCCGTTAGCGCCCTAAGAGGGCGCTAACGCGGCGCAAAGCAACTAGCGCCCGGGCGCGGCGCTGCCAACGCCTCCTGCGAAATTCAGCGGGAGGTTAGCAGCGGCGGTAGCCATTAGCGCCACGCGGCACTGCGCCGCTGGTGATGACGCCATTGCCGTACGCAGCGCCCCACTCGCGCCCCGGCCGCAATCTTCGGTAGCGCCCCCTGACTTACCACCGGACGCTATGTCCGACTGAGTCAGGGGGCCCTACCTGCGGCCGGGGTGGCGCTATTTAAAGGCGAGGTGCGGGGCGGCCATTTTTGTTGCTGGCCGCCTGCCAGCACCTGCCTCCACTGCCGTCCCTGGCCTCCTGAGGACACCCCCCCCCCCCCCCCCACCACGGAGTGCCGGCTGCGCTCCATGAGCCCAGCACTTCTCTTGAGTGCCAGGCTCTTTTGCCGGCACTCCGATCCTGGTGGCCCAGCTGGGCCCCGGGTCGCGCTGCGCAAGGCCCCTCCCCTTTAAGAAGGGGAGGAAGGCCTGCAATACCATGGCACAACGTGCCGCAGCGCCACATAGCAATATTCCCTCGCAGCGCCCCAAGAGGGAGGCGGGGCGCTTCCAGTAGTGCCCCGCTTCCCTCTTGGGGCGCTACCATTCAATTTTGGCCGCGGGGGTGCCAATTAAATTAGCGCCCCGGCAAAGTTAGCGCCCCAAAGGGGGCGCTACTCAATTTTTCCCCCTTTGAATTTAAATGCCAAAGACAGGAAAGGCTTAGCTGGGATGTCCTCAGTGATTGATTAGCCTCATCCGAAAGACGGCATCTCTAACAGTGAAGCACTCCCTCAGTACTGCACTGAAGTGTCAGCCTAGATTTTTGTGCTCAAGTCTCTGGAGTCGGACTATGAACCCACCACCTTCTGACTCAGAGGCAAGAGTGCTACCCACTGAGCCACAAAAGATATGTTTTGCCTTTTCAACACCTCATTATTTCAATTAATACTCTTGAATGTTTCTTTTAAATATGTGTGACCCAGTTTAAGTGCAAACATACTTAAAATATTTTTGTTTCAAGATCAAAGTGTCCTTGTACCCTTTTGTCCAGCACCTCACATTATTTACCAATTAATGACAAGATGGTAAAACCACAAAACCCTCAGAATGTGCTAAAAAGGTAAGAAATGAGTAAGTTATCTTGCAAAAACAGCTCAAATGGAGATGGTTACTATACGATTTTTAGCGCTGTTAGAACACTTCCTTTAAAAATATACTGGACTGGTAATTGCAATTTACCAAAAGTAACAAATTTTCAATTAGCTAATGATGGAAGAAAAATAAAATTAATGCTTGTATTTGTATAACAGAAAGAAGTTGCATTTATAAAGTACCTTTCACAACCTCAGGGCATCCCAAAGCGCGTAACAGCCAATGAAGTATTTTTGAAGCGTAGTCACTGTTATAATGTAGGTAATGCGGCAGCTAATTTGCGCCCAGCAAGGTAATGACCAGATAATCTGTTTTAGTGAAGGATAAATATTGGCCAGGACACCGAGAGAACTCACCTGCTCTTCGAAATGGTGCCATGGGATCTTTCATGTCCACCTGAGAGGGAAGACGGGGCCTCAGTTTAACGTCTCATCCGAAAGACGGCACCTCCAACAATACAGCACTCCCTCAGTACTGTACTGGAGTGTCAGCCTGGATTTTGTGCTCAGGTCTCTGTAATGAGACTTGAACCAACAACCTTCTGACTCAGAGACGAGAGCGTTACCAGTGAGCCCAGACTGGCACCTCAATTTAGCACTTTATCATGTTATCAAAAGTTCCTAGAACGTTTAACGCAATAAATTACTTTTGAAATGCACTGACTGTTGTTAAATAGGCAAATGCAACAACAAATAACCAAACTGTATTTTGGTGGCGTAAGTCAAGGGAGGAATGTTGCCCTGGCCACCAGGGGAACTTCCTGCTCTTCTTCGAATAGTGCCATGGGATCTTTAACATTCACCTGAACCACTGGAACGGGAAGCCAGGACCTCAGGTTAACATCTCATTTAAAGGGTGACACTGCCAACAATGCAGCACTCCCTTAGTACTGTACTGGAGCGTCAACTAAGATTACCAACTCAAGGTCTAATAAGAGGCGTTAACCTACAAACTTCTGACCCAGAAGTGAAATGCTACCAGCTGAGACAATTTGATAACCTAAGCTCCCATTAGCATCAATTTCTGTTGATAATAAGATGTTTTTCCTGTTATAAACATCTTACCTGCTTTTCAAGTAATTGACCACTCCTTTATTACCTGCTTGTCATTCCAGCAACCATGCAAACCTTCCTCACTTATTAATCATACCCTGTTGGGTTATACCATGGAGTTCTCTTATCACCAACTTCAAGTTTCCAAAGGAAATAAAAACTATCTGAGCTGTGTTAATGGATCTCTGCGAGAGAGGTGGATGGGGAACTACAATTGGCCTTTGTGTCCTGGGCTTGGGAGGGTAAAAAACAACCAGGATTTCCTCCACTGATCACCATCCAGTGGCTCCTGCTGCAAAGTATGGATGTGTAGACATGGAGGGATATATTTTCCTCTTTTTGCTAATTTTAGGTTAGATTAATCAGAGATCAGATATTAGCACAGGCCCTAAATCAAACCTGAGACATTTCTGGCTCATTTTCACATATTACACTGCTTTTACAAACTGAGCCAGTTTGAACATAAACATTTAATGTAAAAACACACAATCTTTGAGTTCACAAGTGGGAATTACTTGAATTTTAACTAATAGATAAAGAAAATATCTTAAATCATTTCCTTAATAATTAGCAGTCTAAAATAGATGCTGGAGAGCTAGAATTCAGGATCATAATTGATTATATGTTGCTAAAATTGTGCTGATCACTTATTAATTTATTTTGCTTTTACCATTATACTTTACCCTGCACAAAGTGTGTACAATAGATAGAGAGTTAGAGAGCTGTTCCTAATGATGATGCGGTTTGTGTTTCACGTTGCTATGGAGATATGATGGGCGATTTTATTTTCCTCCTCCTTATTTTCCCACATTCTCTCCTCATTCTTGTGAAGGCGCTGACTCCCTGCTGGGGTACAGTTCTACAGGCACCAATTGCCCTCCAATTCACTGTTTAAGTGTCTGAACCTAGACAGTGAATGCCAACAGGCAATTCATTCATAGGGAGCATCCCAATCCATGTGCTGTTCTCACTCAACATTTGCACATGTGCAATTCCAGCAGACTTCATTTAAATGAGTGACAGCTGAGGTGTGAACTTTGCAAAATGAATTGTGGAACCCTCAAGTCAAATACCTAGAGTTGCCACTAGGCCTATTTAGGAAATTGATACCAATAAAAAAATTACACTTAAACTAGTATGCTTTAATGTGCCAATATGCTACTTGTGTGATTTTGTTAATTCATCATCTCAAGTTGCTCCCATCACAATCACCACTAGTGACAGGCCTATAATCTCCAGGTCTTCACCCTAATGTTGTATAGCTCTAATTACTCTCTCTAGACACAACCCAAGCTTGGAAGGATAAAATCTGTAATTGTACTGCTGGTGTTTTTCACAGTTCAAGTGGACCTATCCTTTGGCAGGATAGGCGCACCAATGTCAGTGTTCTCGCTCAGGCCAACATCCCCAGCATCGAAGCTTTGACCACGCTCGATCAGCTCCCATGGACAGGTCACATCGTCCGCATGCCCAATACGAGACTCCCAAAACAAGCGCTCTACTCGGAGCTCCGACATGGCAAGAGAGCCCCAGGTGGGCAGAGGAAATGCTTCAATGACACCCACAAAGCCTCCTTGAAAAAGTGCAACATCCCCACTGACACCTGGGAATCCCTGGCCCAAGACCGCACAAAGTGGAGGAGAAGCATCCTGGAAGGTGCCGAACACCTCGAGTCTCTTCGCCGGGAGCAAGCGGAAGCCAAGCGAAAGTAGGACACGTCAAACCCAAGCACACCACCCACCCGCCCCTTCAACCACCGTCTGCCCCACCTGTGACAGAGACTGTAGGTCCCGCATTGGACTCATCAGTAACCTGAGAACTCATTTTTAATGTGGAAGCAAGTCATCCTCGGTTCCGAGGGACTGCCTAAGAGAGAGAGACTGCCTAAGACTCTCTCCAGACACAACCCAAGCTTGGAAGGATAAAATCTGTAATTGTACTGCTGATGTTTTTCACAATTCAAGTGGACACAGCACAAAAATTTCATATGCCCAACATTATGCTTTACTGGAACTCTGGTGACAAATAAAAGCGACGGGGCAACTGCATAAAAAAATGCCTATCATTTCACTATACTGAAATCTTAATGATTACACTGATCTCGGATCTTGACATCACCAATTTAATATTTAGTTGTACATGATCCATTTTGGAGATTACACTAGTGATATGTAACACAATTGATCTATCCTAAATATGAAATGGGGAAATTCTACACTGGTAGGAGCATATCACTTATTTAATGAATACATAATATTGATAATTCATACGGGCCAAATATGCAATAAACCCCATAATGCAGCACTACCAAAGCAATATCTTGTGTGTATTATATATCCATTCATGTGTTCATGTGCAAAAGATGATTGGGAACCATTTAAGTTTTAAATTGTCATGTTATATTGAACTATTTTAATAGTTCCTGTGATGGCACAGTGTGTTACAGAAGCCATACAGGCTAGAAGATCCCAAGTTCATTCCTCAGTCTGTGCTGAGATAGTTGCTCTCAACTAAGACATTAATTGGATGCTACAATTGGCCTGGACAAACCTGGGCTGGGGAAAGCAAAAGTAACTATCCAGAGTGCCACTCCTTATTGCTATCCAGTAACCACTCCTGGAAAGGGTGCATCTGCGGGTGGTCGGTGAGGACTGGATTGTGATGTTCTCCATAGTCAAATAACCTGCCAATACTCACTATGAAGGCTCACACATAAAGAATGGCTACTTGTGCAAAGTGCTAGAGGGTGTCTGGCATCATGGAGCTGTAACCCAACAAGAGTCAGTACTTAGGCTGGGATTGGGGAGGGGTGGGTGGGAATAATGCCATCTTTGGATGTGCTGTGAGAGAATTAGAAGGGCAGAAAGCTTGAGAGACCACAAGGAGATCTGGAATGTATCACCAGCCATGTGGTCCCTTTAACAGCTGCAGCCTAGTTGATGCTGGAAACTATGAATTATATTTTCATACATATATATTGTTTTTATTTTGCACTGGTATGAAATGGACATTGTCAAATTAACTGTAACAGATACACCACATTAGATCCATGTCTGAAAATTGAGCAGTGCCCCTTAACACTGGGTGAAAGAAATTCAGACATAAATCAGTTAGGTCCACAACCTCAATTTCAAGAAAAATTCAAGATGTAAGTACATTGAGCAAGATATGAAGGGCTATTTGAAAAGTAAAGGGATGGCAGGAACACAATTACACCATTTTAATTATTCTGTACTGGGGTTAAATAATAATAATTCTCTTAGGCTGCATGTTGAGTAAATGATTATAATCCCTTTTAACAAAGGCACCCACCCTGACAGAGGCACAGAAGTCGAGGCCTGGATGTTTTTGAACACACTACTTAAGAAGAATGGTGGTTACCAGCTAGGAGGGCAGAGCGACCAACAATAAAGGAATGAGGGTTGGCCAAAGTCCAGTAACAATCCATGTTATGGTAAAAAGATTGCAAATGGCTGAGAATGAGTGCTGTATGGTTGAAAATTGGCTTCCTTGGAAGCTGACAAATTAGGTCTCAGACCACAAGGATGGCCAAAGCTGAGACGATGGAACTGTGTATTGGAAGGCCTAAATGAAAGAGCAACAACTGCCATAGTTCCGCAGGAGCTGACAGAGGGATGACTGCAAAGGAAATGTCTTTGGAAAAGGCAGCACTCAACAGCACAGAAATACCTAGGTGTTCACTGTGATATATCAGTATAATGAAAGATGTTAGCAGAAATATAAGTTCACTGCATTGCTTACACTATTACTTTTAGAGTGTTTTAAAATGTGTTCTGTGTAGAAAACCTTTTATGAAGATTGCACTTTAAAAAGTCAATAGAAATTCAGCTACTCTAAAGATGGGACCTACCTTGCATTTCCACTACCATTTTACTAGATCGAAACATTTTTAAAAACTTTATTCCCTATATTTTCACCCTGCTCTACTGAAAACCTTTGGCCGATAATGCGATACCTGGCACCTCGTATTATCATTATCAGGTGTGAAGGCTTAAGGCCTACCATGCTGCAGAGGCACTCTGCATCCTGCAATGCACGCCCAGAGCTTTACTGGTCTTCAAAGCCTGTGCACAAACTGTGTACAGGCTCATTAACAGCCTGGAATATATTTTAATGAAGCTCAAGTCTCATAAGGCTGGGCACTGAAGGGGAGGTACAAAATATAGGTTTTTTTGTAATTCTTGGGTGGCCCTGATCTTGTATTAAGGCAACTCAGTCTACTTTCTCTGGAGAGGCTGATTGTGATCAGATACCAGCCTCCCTCCCACTCCCCAAAAAGATCCTTCCAAATTGTAGGTGCCAGCAGCTGCTTATCTGCAAAATCCTGACCTCTGGCCTCTTTACACAACCAGCATACAACACACAAGCTCTGGAATTCCCTACCTAAACCTCTCCACCTCTCACAATTTTTATTTCTAACAATCTAGAAATAAAAATCTGGTATCAGTAAAATTGATCATGTAGCTGTCGGATTGTTGTAAAAATGCAACTGGCTCACTTATGTCCTTGACAACAACAACAACAAATTGCATTTATATAGCGTATTTTGTAGTAAAACGTCCCAAGGCGCTTCACAGGAGCGTTATCAAACAAAATTTGACATTGAGGCACATGACGGGTAGTTTTTAAAAAGCATCGTAAAGGAAAAGAAAAGAAAGACTTGCATTTATATAGCACCTTTCACGACCACCGGACATCACAAAGCGCTTTACAGCCAATGAAGTACTTTTGAAGTGGAGTCACTGTTGTAATGTGGGAAATGCAGCAGCCAATTTGCGCACAGCAAGGTCCCACAAACAGTAATGTGATAATGACCAGACAATCTGTTTTTGTTTTGTTGGTTGAGGGATAAATATTGGTCAGGACACCGAGGATAACTCCCCTGCTCGTCTTCGAAATAGTGCCATGGGATCCTTTATATCCACCTGAAAGAGCAGCCGGGGCCTCGGTTTAACATCTCATCTGAAAGACGGCACCTCTGACAGTGCAGCACTCCCTCAGCACTGCACTGGAGTGTCAGCCTAGCTTTATGTGCTCAAGTCCCTGGAGTGGGACTTGAACTCACAACCTTCCAACTCAGAGGCAAGTGTGCTACCAACTGAGCCACAGCTGACACAGGAGGAGAGCTGGAGAGGTTTAGATAGGGAATTCAGAGCTTAGGGCCTTGGCAGCTGAAGGCACGGCCGCCAATGGTGGAGTGATTAAAATCAGGGATGTACAAGAGGCCGGAATTGGTGGAGTGCAGATATCGGAGGGTTGTAGGGCTGTAAGAGGTTACAGAGCTAGGGAGGGGCATGGCCATGAGGGATTTGAAAAAAACGAGAGTTTTAAAATTGAGGCATTGCTTAACCGGGAGCCAATGTAGGTCAGCAAGCACAAGGGTGATTGGTGAACAGGACTTGGTGCTAGTTAGGATACGGGCAGCAGAATTTTGGATGAGCTTAGTTTATGGAGGGTGGAAGATGGGAGGCTGGCCAGGAGTGCACTGGAATAGGCAAGTCTAGAAGTAACAAAGGCATGGATGAGGGTTTCAGCAGCAGATGAGTTGAGGCAGGGGCGGAGTTGGGCGATGTTACAGAGATAGAAATAGGTGATCTTAGTTATGCCGCGGATATGTGGTCAGAAGCTCAGCTCGGGATCAAATACGACACCAAGGTTGCAAACAGTCTGGTTCAGCCTCAGTTGCCAGGGAGAGGGATGGAGTCAGTGGCTAGGGAACGGAGTTTGTGGGGGGGACTGAAGACAATGGCTTCGGTCTTCCCAATATTTAGTTGGAGGAAATTTCTGCTCATCCAGTACTGGATGTCGGACAAGCAGTCTGACAGTTTCGAGACAGTTGAGGGGTATAGAAGTGGTGGTGAGGTAGAGCTGGGTGTCGTCAGTGTACATGTGGAATCTGACACTGTTTTTGGATGATGTCGCCAAGGGCAACATGTAGATGAGAAATAGGAGGGGGCCAAGGATAGATCCTTGGGGGACACCAGGGTGCGGGAGCGGGAAGAGAAATCATTACAGGTGATCCTCTGGCTATGATTATATAGATAAGAATGGAACCAAGTGAGGGCAGTCCCACCCAGCTGGACGACGGAGGAGAGGCCTTGGCGGAGGATGGTGTGGTCAACCGTGTCAAAGGCTGCAGACAGGTCGTGAAGGATGAGCAGGGATAGTTTTGCCACTGTCACAGTTATATAGGATGTCACTTGTGATTTTGATAAGAGCCGTTTTGGTACTGTGGCAGTGGTGGAAACCTGATTGGAGGGATTCAAACATGGAGTTCTAGGAAAGATGGGCACAGATTTGGGAGCCAACAGCACGTTCAAGGACTTTGGAGAGGAAAGGGAGGTTGGAGATGGGATGATAATTTGCAAGGGCAGAGGGGTCAAGGGTTGTATATCAGTTAACATTGGGGCCAGGAAGGGAAGTATGGTGGTCAGCTGTTTCGTGGAAGAGTTTCCATTACCTGATCTGGCCTCTATGTGACTCCAGTCCCACACCAAAGTGATTGACTCTTAACTGCCCTTTGAATTGGCCTAGCAAGCCACTCAATTGTATCCAGGGTTATTAGGATGGGCAATAAATTCTGGCCTTGTCAGCGATGTCCACATTCTAAAAATATATTTTTTAAACTCTACCTGAACTTCATTGGCCTGACAAACTTAAACTGAGGAATAGCTCCATGTGTTGGGTGCACTCTAATAGCTGTCCCAAGTGGTTATTTTTTTTTAATATCTTAGCCTAGACAATGGATGTGGGCACAGTATTCTAACTTTGGGCGGGGGGGGGGACATTGCAGCTGAGCCCCCGCCCTGTTCTCATGTAACAAGCACACTTTCCAGGAGGAATCACTGGATAGTCTTCAAGAGCTGGACCCCTGCCTGGTTTTGCCCCCTCTCTCTCTTCCCCAGTGTCTTTAAGGCTAACTGTAGCACTCCCACCCCCCAAACTGCCAGCTCCACTGGGATCACCCATGTCAGCACAGAGCAGGGATCTAATCCAACTTGAAAACTTTCTCAAAAATTCAACGCAAGGTGCTTGTGCAACAAGGCCACGACACATAAAACACACAATAACTATATCAAAAGACTTGCTGCCTGGATGGGATTGGATTGGATTCCGGGAGAGGTTGGGGGGGCGGGGGGAGAGAACAAATCCCCATGTTCAATGTTCAGAAACATCGTGGATATCTGGTGAGTTTAAAGGCAGGCCACCCCTTGGACATTTTTTGTTTGTTTCGTGTATCCCTTCGAAGCGGAATAACAAGGGTTCAATGGATATTTAAATAGTCCGTCACATCCTTCTTCCACCCAGTGACGGTCGGGCGAGGGTCATCGCGGCTGGACGTTATGCAAACGGCACTCCGGGAACCCGAGACCCACAACTCTTTGGAAAGATTAAGATGTTGCTGGTTTCTTCCAGTATTCATATTTAAAATATAAAAAAACAAATGGGAATTCCTGGGTGGGGGGGGTTGTGCATTGCAAAAATTAGGAATGGCACAAGTGGATATCGGTTTCTGCTTTTTAACTCTTCCACTGGTGAAACATTTATGATCGCTTCGGGAATCCCTGAAAATATCCTCAAGGACGAGCGAGAGACTTGAGACTCAAAAAGAGGTTCTCCAATTTCCCAGCCCCAGCCTGGCAGCAGCTCCCTGGACCGGACAATATTTATATAATTACAGAGTCCGGTATCGCTGATCACCCAGCCCGGTGGGGCCCGGCTCCTCCACAAGTGCAAACGCCAATTCAACCAAAATGAGGCATTTTGGTCGTTTAAACTATAAACTAACTCTACACGAAGCCGTTGTAAAATAACTCTGTGTGGCCAAAAGCCTTTAATGTTTGTAAAAAATGAACAAAATAGCCGCGCAGTATGGGAATAAGTTGCCTCCCGGAAGTTGGGTATTTACCCTTTTAAATGTCTTGCTCGGAGCCTTTAAACTTGTGTTTTCAAAATAACCTGGCCCGATCCTTTCTATTTATCAAATCCTTTGCACGATTTTTTTTAACGCATGTCTGGGATTTGCAATTATCCTCTCCGTCAAACGTTTGCAAATTTTTTTTTAGAAAAGCAAGCTGCCAGTGAAACTGACACGAAATTGGCGAGATCGCCCCCAGAGCAGAAGCGAAGCGTCTCCTTTTGTTAATGTTGAGAGAGCGAGGGGTACATGGTGGCACATCGGCTTCTCGCCACAGACACAGCTCAGCTCAGCTCCACCGAGCTCAGCCTCTTTATTTAAAAAAAAATACCTGGATTGAATTCGGAGCTGCTGCTTTCTCGTTCAAGGCAGGTCCAGGTCCAGGTCCGATCCGATCCGATCAGCTCCGAAGCCGGGGCCCCGGGGGTTGTGAAAGTGCGGGTCCCGACGGTGCAGGAGCGCCGTGCTGGGGGCTGATATAATCGATGTTTTTTTTAAATGTAAATAATAATATGTGAAACGAGGAATGAGTTTACTTTCGCTCCATATCGCTGTCTGCTGCGCACATTTCCACCACTCCTCACTGCAGTCGCGTCCCCAGGGTCCTAGCGCCGCCGCAGCTACTTTATTTGCAGGGTCACATCCAGAAAACTCGCTAGCCCAGTGCAAGCCATCCTTCCTCCTTTCGATGTTCAAGGCTAAATGCTCCACGGAGTTTTTTTTATAAAAAAAAGTGATTTCGTCCGGTTACATCCGCTGTTGTGCTTATGTGTAGGGTGCAATCTTTACTCTTTTGTTTTAACCATTGCACTCTCCACTGACCCATACCTGAGTTTTCTAATGCCACTTCAAACTATCAGATTTTTTTTTAAAAAGCTTGTGCAGTCAGTCACTGTGTGTTCGACGCTGAGACCGGTGTCAGGCAGAGGAAAAGAACACAGCAGCTGATCCTAATCAGAGCACACTGTATGTAACATCTAACAACACATTCCCATCGTATTTCCCAGATTACTACTTACCGAGCCCATCTTGTCTGCACTCTCATGCAAATACAATTCATATCAAGTTCAGTATGAAGGGAGTGGACTTGCATAATTAGCAAATAGGGGATTGGATCTGCATCTGCTAAAGATAACTGCCTAGCAATTGTGTCCGGATCAAGTGCTACCAGTTAAGAAGCTGAGATTTTTGAAATTCGCCCTCTCACTGTCAGAACGACACTTTAAGTTACTATCCTACCTTTATAATCAGAAAACGTGGTCAGGAAAAAGCACTGAACTCTTAATATTCCTCTCTTGTGTGTGTGCCACGTGCTCTTACAGGTCAGTCGGGAGGCTGTGGATGCTCCTCCGTAACCCTATTCCTATCTTCATCTCTATCTCCATCCCCCCTTCAAGTACATGTCCCCCTTAGTGTTATTGCCTTTTGCTCAATTCAAAACTGCACAACAAGGACAAGGTGGGTTCCTGATTTGAGTTATGAAGTTTGGATTGTTGATAAAAGTTTATTGTAAACCTAAATGTGTCTGCATCATAAACATGCAGAAGTAAATGTAAAAAATGTATTTGTTCCTAGTGTATAATCATAGAAATTTGCAGAAGAACCAATCAAAAGCGAGACTGTCCAATCCAACTCTCCCCTAGCATTTACTAGTAATATAATAGTGGCTGTAACCCATTTTCAAATTTAGGAATGTTCTGCTTAATGGTATATTTCTTAATTGTAGCCTCCTTCCCCACAAAATAATCTTAGGTCTCTCCTGTGCGTTGGAATATGGAAAAAATCTCTCACGGCTGATCTGTCAAAAGATTCTCCCTTTGTGGTTTTGTCTTCGTTTATGTTTCTTAAGTTTATAAAATATGGTGACTGAACATTGGAATTTACAAACACATGATGAAGAAAGAAAATATGCAATTAAATAAGTAGAAACTAGACACAAATCCGTGTATGTATACATGGGTGGTGGCTATGCAAGTCTGCTACTGACTTCACAATAATCATGTTTTTGAACAGTTCATCGGGTGTGGGCAATTCATTCTTTGCTTTCTTCTCTCTCCTCTTCTTCTGAAATCACAGATTCTGGCTAAAATATAGTTCCAATGGCGCCAGTCATCCTACAGCATCTCTTCCAAGTCAATATGCTTTATGTGTGATCCTGGATAGTGAGTATTGACAGTCTAATTGACCATAGAGGACAATCAAGTCTGATCCTAGCCTCACCTGATGCACTTTTCCGATGGAGGCCAATGAATAGCAACCAGAAGCAGAATCCTGCCTGATTTTATTGCTCCCTACCCTAGGGTGCTGAAGCCAATTGCAGATCACAACAGACATACTGACTGATATCAGTCAACTCACCAGACAGAAATCAAATCTCAGATCTTCTGATTTGGACGGCTCAATTATATTCTGTTTTTACTAAATGAGCCATCAAAGGAGCCCTTTAAACACATGGTCGCTGTTAAAATTGCAGCAAACTCTCATGACTGCCACGAGTTCTGTTACCCCTCAATTTGTCCCTTTGTATAGTTCAACATTTCTGGACAATCCCCTTTTAAATGTTAATGTTGATCTGCTCATATAACCAAAGCCACTGCACGATTTGAGATATGTTCAGAAAAACTATACAACTATTGTTATATCAATGTTCTGCAATAGATTCTTTGGATCATATTAGGTGGTCTTCATTTCCAGTGTCAAGTGTTTTGAGAATCAAGGCCTAGAAATTTGGTTGGTTTGCACCACCCGTTAGCGCCATGAAATGGTGAAAAAACAGCGGCCTGTGCTCTTCTGCCAGCTGGTGGCGGGTAGCACGATGGCCGCCATTTTCAGCAAGTCATCAGCGCTGCCGTTAACTGCTATCGGCGAGAGTATTTTAATGAGGTGGAGCATGACATCAATCGGCATGCAACGGCGAGCTGATGCCAGCTCATCCATTTTGGAGTTCTCTGCTCGCATTGCCACCCGTGCTAAATCACGCCAGTATTTGCTATCGCTAAAAGGTCTTTCAGCTGCGTTAACGGCCATGAGGAGTCTGGCAGGAATTATGAGGATGGACGCCGGAACTTCAAATGCCTCCTTTGCCAAGGTTCTTCTTTTAAACTTTCATTTTTTGCCCATCAGTGGCGGGGCGGGGGTTGGGGGGCGGGGTTGCATTTTCTGGCAGCTTTCCGGGAGGCCTACTGTGTTTGTGGGTCAGTAAATCAATGGGTGAACTCCATTGCAATGATTGAAAACGATCTGTGAGAAACTCTCTTTTATCTGCATTCATGTCATAAACAAAAAAAATCGATAAACATCAGGTGGCAGCTAATATTTTTGGAGCATGTACGGCAACTGTTCGGGTCGCTCCTTTCTTCCCCACTCCCCTACACTGTGAGCGGAAGACAGAGGCGACCTTTGGCCCCCTTCTGAGATTAGTGCTGCAAAGAGCACGTTGCACTAGCAAATCACCACCACGCTGATGATAATGAGCAGGCAGCACCAAAATGCCGGTACTGCCTGCATTCTCTCAGCCAGCGGCCGTTATCCTTGGCTGCCAATGTTACCGTCAGGTTTCTAGCGTTCCCCAATTTCTAGGCCCAAGAGCTTACTTCATTGAACCCGAGGTTAAAAGTGTTATCACATTTAAACTACATCAAAATGTGTGGGTTACCTTTCTGTAACTTTGGATCTTAGACATCAGACCTCCAGGATAGCATTGTCTGGCATCACACATTGCTATTTTCTACAAATGGCTTAAATGGGAAGTGCCTTTGTACCCTTTGCAGTCAACACATTTGGTAGTTTTTATAAATTGAGATAACTTAACAAAAGCACCTTGTGGTCCCCTGAGAACGCAATTAGTAAAAGCACTGCCCAATGTGAAACTGAACCAGGAAGATCCCAAATTTGATTCCTAATTTGAGCTGAGGTAGCTGACCTCAGCCAAGGTTTCAGTACATGTAAAATCATTAAATAAGAGCTTGAATATGTTACATCTACACCTGTAATTCACTGCTGACTGTTGATTACATATAAGAGACACATAAAAAGATCAGTCATATGTTTTATATTACATAAGGGAAGTTGATCTGGTAACTCATAAGTGACGTACTTCATTGAGTTAAATCATATTACTCATCTGCCCTGGCATTTTTGTTAATTGCTCTTGGGATGTGAGAAATGCTGCTAAGGAAAAATGTATTGCCCGTTCCTGGTTGCCCTGAGGGCATGAAGAGTCAACCACATAGTTTGGGCTAGAGTCACGTGTAGGCCAGACTGGGTAGGGGTGGTGGGTTCCTTTCCCTGAAGGATATTAGTGAACCAATTGGGATTTTAAGATAATCCAGCAGCTTTCATGGTCATTTTTTTCAAGATGATGAATTTTAGTTCTAAAGAATGAAGAATTTCCTACTTCGGGGGATCAAGCACCTCCAGGTGAGGTATAGCATAGCTGGATATAGAGTACAAAAACTCCCCAAATATGCCCTAAAAGTTACAACATGGAAATGCCATAATTGCACATAGTATATCTATAATAAATCCAAATGCTCGACAACAGTTTATAAAAATGCTGACCACGTAAAGTGACATTACTAAATACTCAACTGTTGAATAACAAAAGTACATTCTACATGAGAGATAGGGTTAACTTAGCACAGGGTAGGCGGGAATGTGGAGTAATCAGATCATCCATGATCTTATTGAATGGCGGAGCAGGCTCGAAGGGCCGAGTGGCCTACTCCTGCTCCTAATTCGTATGTTCATATGTTCGTAAAGTGACTGTTATAAAAACAGGATGGAAATGTATAGAGGTCAGTCAGTCTCAAAGAGAAAAGATTAAGTTAATGTTTTGGGTGGAACTTTGTATAAGAATCTCTACAATGACTATTATATCTAATATCTTCAAGGAACTTCAACGATAAAATGCTAAACTTGGTCTTTAGTAATGAATGATTTTAATTAGTTTCCCCCTCAATTTTCTCCCCTCCTCTCCTTAACACATGGACTTTTGCTGGGGTATAGTTCCACAGACACAGCTCTGGTATTTCACCCAAGTGGCCACTGTTCATGTGTGAGCCTAGAGTACTTGGCAGGCTAATTAATCACTGAGGACCTTCTAGCTAAGCCTGTTTCTGTCTTCAGCATTTAAATCCAAACACTTTCCAGCAAGAGTCACGGGATAGCTGTCAAAAGTAGGAACCCTGGCTCATTTTCACCCCTCTGTAGCCCTTGAGTACTGAGGCCAACTGTTGCCCCAACTGAGCAGTGTCAGCCAGTGGCTCAGTTGGTAGCACCCTCGCCCCTGAGTCACAAGGTTGTGGGTCAAGTCTCACTCCAGAGCACGAAAATCTAGGCTGACACTAATCAGTGCAGTACTGAGGGAGTTCTGCACTGTCGGAGGTGCTGTCTTTTGGATGAGACATCAAACCAAGGCTCCGTCTGCTCTCTCAGGTAGACGTAAAAGATCCCATGGCACTATTTCAAAGAAGATCAGGGGAGTTATCCCCGGTGTCCTGGCCAATATTTATCTAAAACAAATTATCTGGTCATTATCACATTGCTGTTTGTGGGAGCTTGCTGTGCACAAATTGGCTGCTGCATTTCCTACATTACAACAGTGACTACACTTCAAAAAGTACTTCATTGGCTGTAAAGTGCTTTGGGACGTCCAGTGGTTGTGAAAGGCGCTATATAAATGCAAGCCTTGCTAACTCAGCACACACTAGGGATCAAACCTGGGACCCAGTGGTTACTAGGCCCTTTTAAATGAGTCTGCTGCCTCCTCTGCCCATACCACAGATCAAGACTCTGCCATGAATTTGATTCTAATTCTTAGTCCACTCAAACCTCCTTGACAAAAATCTGAACCGATCAATGCCAGGGTTATAGGAATTCCAGGTGCTGGCTGTGGCACAGATTCCTGTATTTAAACCAATCATGGTACAAACTCAATAATAAAAAAGAAACACTTTAGTTGGGCCTGAGGTATCTTTCATCTCATGAAAAGTGTAAGTACAAGATGAGCCAGGGAGGGTAGTAAACTGTTAAACTAACATTTTATTTTCACTCAAGGCTGAAGTCAGGGGAGTACAGGACTCGGTATCCAGTGCTTACATGTCATCATGCATCATTCTCAGGTACTACAGACTGTGAAAAAGATCATGGATATGAGACAATGCCCACGATCATCATGATGCATGGAATGGCGTTAAGGTAGAATATTCAGCAGCGTTTTGTCAAGGCCCACAATCTTGCACAGTGACTTACTTGAGGGCCACTTTCACAAAAAGTATCATGAAGCAACTGCATATGTTTATTTTTTAAATAATTTTTCCTGTTTTTGTTAAACATTCTTTCTCCCTTCCATGATTTCCAGCCTCAGCAACATCTCAGAAAATTGAAACCTAGAGACACAGCTGGATCAGCAGGTCTACCAAGGATTGCAGGTGAGGAGAACTGGATCACAGGTGACCTCAGGGTCACATTCTGATCACCGCTGCTTTAAGGGAATTAAAAAGTAAAATGGAGACCACAATGTACAATTATTCTGACAAATTATCGGTGTATTTCTTTAATAAGAAGGATTATCAATATGTGGCTTTATAATTACACTTACTGGACAGAAAGAGTAAAGTTTTACCCTAAATATTTCATAAAATATCTGAGAAAATTATAAAAATAAAACCAATGTGAAAAAAATGTCCAAAAAAATTACACTCACTCTTAGTATGGCAATAAAACATATTGTAAATTTAGAACTGTTATTGGGAAACCTTCTTTGCTCAGACAGAATCTAAATAATAGAGGCAAAAAACAACTGAGTTCTTCAAAATGGGAGAATTAGTAGATCAGAGGGAGGAGATCTGATGGGCTGAATGGCCTTTTCAATCCATGACTGTTCTTATGTTATTCCTTTACTGCATTTTTGTGTGGTATCAGCAGATCCCACACATTTGTACTTTTTGAAATTGTTAAGAAGTGAGTTCATACTCCATAATGGTTGATTTGATAGATCTATTGCCCAGTGCAGCAGAGCCTTCAGCACCACACCCTTACACTTTACAACCCTCTTACTAAACTCCTGTGCCTTGTCACCTTCCTTTCCCAACCTTAAAAAACCTCCTCCAACCCTCCCTTTTCAACCACACTGTCAGTCACCTGCAGTAAGTTCTCTCCCACTTTCTCTATGGTGTCCTCCTGTCTCCAGTGGAGGACGCTGGGAATAGTTGTTATGTGAAGAACACAAGATAAGTGCTAGTTGTTGCTTCTGCTGCTGCAGCAGTGCGCAACTGAGTCAGGTTCAATCCATAGTCTGCATAGAGTTATCTCATCTGGGGCAAAAGTGGAGATGCGACAATTGGCCTCGCTCTTCCTGGTCTGGGGAGAGAAAAATCATCCCGGATTACCAATCCTGATTTCTTTCCAGTGAACCCTGATGAAAAGTGTTTGTGTGGACTATGGATGAAGACATGACTGGGTTCAGTTATGATGCCTCCCATAATTAAATAATCTGCCAATACTGACTGTTTAGACTCACATGTGAAGAATGACAACTTGGGAATGGCAATCGTAGTCCTATTTAGGTCTGATATGGCGGACAACTGGTTTAGCCATTCACCGCCAGATCTGGCTGGACAACATAAAGCATGATCGGGTCCTGCTCTCATCTGCCAAAATTGCTCACTATTGCAGAATCATTCTGGAATGCAAAGATAAATCCCGGCTTCTATTCTCCACTGCTAACCGTCTTCTTAAAGCTCTCTCCCCTGTCTCCTCCACCCTCACCTCCGACAACAAGTGTGAGGAGCTCATGGACTTCTTTGTCTCTAAGATTGAGGCCATCCGTTCAGCTGCCTCTGCCACTTCCCTTCCTTCCCCTAGCCCACCGGGCCAAACTTCCTCTAAGGTTCCTCCCCGCCCTCGCCCTGAACTCGCATCTTTCTCCAGTTTCTCTCCGATCTCCCCTCATGACCTCTCCGCGCTCATCTTGTCCATGAGACCCACTTCCTGCTCCCTCAACCCTATTCCCACCAAACTGCTGACCACTCAACTTCCTTTTCTGGCTCCCACGTTAGCTGACATTTTTAACGGTTTTCTCTCCTCAGGTACTGTCCCCCTCTCCCTCAAATCTGCCGTCATCACTCCTCTCCTCAAAAAACCAACCCTTGACCCGGCTGACCTTGCAAACTACCGCCCCATCTCCAACCTCCCTTTCCTCTCCAAAGTCCTTGAACGTGTTGTCGCCTCCCAAATCCGTGCCCATCTTTCCCGCAACTCCATGTTTGAATCCCTCCAATCAGGTTTCTGTCCCTGCCACAGTACCGAAACGGCTCTCATCAAAGTCACAAATGACATCCTTTGTGACTGTGACAAAGGTAACCTATCCCCCCTCATCCTTCTCGACTTGTCTGCAGCCTTTGACACGGTTGACCACTCCATCTTTCTCCAACGCCTCTCCACCGTCATCCAGCTGGGTGGGACTGCATTCGCCTAATTCCATTCTTATCTATCTAATCGTAGCCAGAGAATCACCTGAAACGGCTTCTCTTCCCACTCCCACATCATTACCTCCGGTGTCCCCCAAGGATCTATCCTTGGCCCCCTCCTATTTCTCATCTACATGTTGGCCCTTGGCGACATCATCCGAAAACACAGCGTCAGTTTCCACATGCACGCTGATGACACCCAGCTCTACCTCACCACCACTTCTCTCGACCCCTCCACGGTCTCTAAATCATCAGACTGTTTGTCCGACATCCAGTTCTGGATGAGCAGAAATTTTCTCCAATTAAATACTGGGAAGACCGAAGCCATTGTTTTTGGTCCCTGCCATAAACTCCATTCCCTAGCCACTGACTCCATCCATCTCCCTAACATCTGTCTGAGGCTGCACCACACTGTTCACAACCTTGGTGTCATATTTGACCCTGAAATGAGCTTCCAACCACATATCCGCAGCATAACTAAGACCGCCTATTTCCACCTCCGCAACATTATCCGTCTTCGCCCTTGCCTCAGCTCATCTGCTGCTGAAACCCTCATCCATGCCTTTATTACCTCTAGACTTGACTATTCCAACGCACTCCTGGCTGGCCTCCCACATTCTACCCTATGTAAATTGAGGTCATCCAAAACTCAGCTGTCCATGTCCTAACTCGCACCAAGTTCCGTTCACCCATCACCCCTGTGCTCGCTGACCTACATTGGCTCCCGGTTAAGCAACACATCGATTTAAAAATTCTCATCCTTGTTTTCAAATCCCTCCATGGCCTCACCCCTCCCTATCTCTCTAATCTTCTCCAGCACCACAACCCCCCGTGATAGCTGCGCTCCTCTAATTCTGCCCTCTTGAGCATCCCAGATTTTAATCGCTCAACCATTGGTGGCCGTGCCTTCTGTTGCCTAGGCCCTAAGCTCTGGAACTCCTTATCTAAACCTCTCCGCCTCTCTACCTCTCTTTCCTCCTTTAAGACGCTCCTTAAAACCTACCTCTTTGACCAAACTTTTGGTCAACTGCCCTAATTTCTCCTTATGTGGCTCGGTGTCAATTTTTTTTGTCTTATAATACTCCTGTGAAGCGCCCTGGGATGTTTTACTATGTTAAAGGCGCTATATAAATACAATTTGTTGTTGTTGTTGTTGTTGATTTCCATCTCGACCCCATCCAAAATTGAGTGGCTGCATCGCCGGTGTTAACGGGGTGGTAACGCTACTGACCCCATTTTTCGGCCATCACCACCCTGTTAACACCAGGCAAAGGGAGTGAAAATCGACCCCCAATGAATTCCTCATAATAGCTATGATAGAAATGAATTTCAGAGAATTGCTACTGGACCGAGATCCCAACCCTCTACAAAGTGACCAGTGACTTCCCTGACCGGCCTAAGTATTCTGCCCATTCAGAAAATCCATTTTACTCTTGTCTCGGCAGCACTGGAGAAACAGATTGTAGAGGTTTGGAGTGTTGTTCATTTGTCATCATTTCAGGTTTTGTTTTACGCTGATCCTGAAGATAGGAAGCAGTACGTATTGTAATATCTACAGATTTGGGTCCTATGCGCGAGTCCCAGGGACAAAAGACCGGGGGGGTGGGGGGAGGGAAAGGAATTGATATGTTGGCATGTGTACAAACGTTAAGTTCTTGGCTACACTCCCGGTTGTACAGGGGGAAGGACCAGGAGTGTAGGAAGACATTACATGAAAGTGGCAGGAAAGAAGAATGAGAAAAGCTATTCAGCACATTAGGTGGCTCCATTGTAGTGCTTCAGCACTTGATTCAACCATTGTGGAGGATGGGGGAGAGTAAAAATATTTTTAAGTTAAATATGGGAAGTAATCTTTCTCTGGGAATTCCAGTTTATGAACTTTAATAAATTAGCTAAGAAATTACTGTGTGTGACATTAGGGTATGAATGCTTACTGTATTTGTATGCTAATATTTCACATGGCAATTCCTGGGCTATGATTACAACAGAACTATTTCACACTTGCGCTGTGCTGCACAAAAAAGTCTCACACACTTGTATGGCATTAAAATGTTTTACAGCAGCATGTATAGTATTGCCTGATGTTAGGTTGGAGGATGCACACTAAGGACCTGTGGTTTATGTAAAGTAGGCCACCAAGGGGCACCAGCCATATAATAAGTACCTTAAATATAGTTCTGTTATGACAACCGTGACATGAGTGATTTGTTTAGCCTAAATTACTGAATCCAATTTGTACCCTACGACATGATACAGTTGATTTTTAATGCTCTTTCTGAGAGTTTAAATTACTTTTTGTGTCTTTTTTCATCAATTTTATTTGGTGTTAACAGTGTAAATTTAGTGAGAATCTGTTGAGTGACATGCATGTTAACATCAAAATCAGCAAAAAAGTTCAAAGAAGATTTCCATTTATATAACAGTGTAATATGTCTCTCAAAAATGTCTCAAAGTGCTTCACATATAGTGAATAGCTATGAAGTGCAACAACTGTTATTATATAAGCAAAGGTGGTGGCCATTTTGAGCACAACAAACAGTAATGATATTTTACTGCCATACACATATTAAAATAAAAGAACAAACCTCATTTTGAAAAATTAAACTGGTCCTGTACTGAGGTCTGGGTAATGCAATGTGTTACACACAGGCCTTTCACTTCTGGAACTGGGTTGAAATCCAGAGCAGACTGCTGGGTTTCATTATTTCTATGTCGGGTGGCTGTAAGGGTTTTACCTGAAATGACTTTTGGCTACCTTGATCCAGTTTCCAGTGAGCATAAGCCTTCAAATCAAAGCTGGCACTAAATTGGCAAACTCACACAGACAGGACACATGATGGCTGGTGTTGGAAACGGAAAAATGTCACACTGGTGCAGCATGCAGTGTTCTTCTGAGGTCGGGACTGAGGCCCACTTCTGGGGCAAAGTCGAAAGAGCTTATCTGTTCATCTAATCAGTTTGTAGCTGATTTAAGAATCAGCTCAAGCCCAAGATGCAAGGGTTCCATTCAGCTGAATGAGCATAAGATTTTCCAGTGTTTGCCACTCTGAAAAATATCAGTCAACCACTACTTACTGTTTGCTGTCCTTTAGCCAACTTCCTCTCCGTGATGATTACTTATGTTTCTTTTTTAAAACTTTTTTTCTTAGTTTTCTCCAACTTTCTCCCCTTTACTCCTGAAGCGGCTGATTCTTGCTGGGGTATAATTCCACATGAGGCAAACTTAATATAAAGAGTTGAGGAGTGCGTCGGACAATTTCAGAACCTGGAGCGGGGAGAAAAAAGGGAGACATAACACATGCCAAAATAAATCTGGAGGGGGCCCCCGATTTCCTCATCAGTGTTTATGCCTGTGATACCACAGGTAATGGACCCCCGCCCCACCTCCACCCCGCCCCGGAACCTCACCTGAGAGCCTGCTCTTCAAGTGTGAGACTAGACAGCAAGCGTCAGCAGACTATTCAATCACTGTGAGTATCACAACCCGTTCCTGTTCGCACCTGATGTTCACCTGTACACTTTCCAGCAGGACAGTGATTGAGAGCAGGAACCTTGGATAATTTTAACAAAAATGCTTCATTTCTTTTCTCTTCTCCTCCCATCTGTGATTCTCGTAGTTTCATAGCAGAGACTCTTTATATTTTTGTTCCCTTTTCCTCCATCCAATCTCACAAAGGTGCTGACATGGTTCTGCGGACACCAGCAGCCCTCAATACTTCACTCAAGTGGCCATTCTTTATGTTTCAACTTAGACAATAAGCATCAGTAATCTATTGGACTGTGGAGTGCAGCAAAGCCAAGGCCAACCTTGTTCTCCCCGAAGTCCACGCAGACACTTATCATCAGGAGTTACTGGAAAGCAATCTAGAGTGGGCTCCTGGATAAATGTTCTCCTCCTTAGCCCAGGAATGCTGTAATGTCCTAACTGACTCAGCATAAACCAGGGATCTTCTGGTCTTTAAGGCTTTGTACCATGTGAGTGGATGTTGGGTCAGAATAGGATCAGACTTGGCTGTGATGCTCTCCCGAGTAAAATACCCTGCTGAGACTCATTGTCCAGCAAAGGATACGGGCCCCGACAACATCCCAGCTGTCGTGCTGAAGACTTGTGCTCCAGAACTATCTGCGCCTCTAGCCAAGCTGTTGCAGTACAGCTACAACACAGGCATCTATCTGACAATGTGGAAAACTGCCCAGATATGTTCTGTCCACAAAAAGCAGGACAAATCCAATCCGGCCAATTACCGCCCCAACAGTCTACTCTCAATCATCAGCAAAGTGATGGAAAGTGTCATCGACAGTGCTATCAAGCGACACTTACTCACCAATAACCTGCTCACTGATGCCCAGTTTGGGTTTCGCCGGGACCACTCGGCTCCAGACCTCATTACAGCCTTGGTCCAAACATGGACAAAAGCGCTGAATTCTAAAGGTGAGGTGAGAGTGACTGCCCTTGACATCAAGGCAGCATTTGACTGAGTGTGGCATCAAGGAGCCCTAGTAAAACTGAAGTCAATGGGAATCAGGGGGAAAACTCTCCACTGGCTGGAGTCATACCTAGCACAAAGGAAGATGGTTGTGGTGTTTGGAGGTCAATCATCACAGCACCAGGACATCGCTGCAGGAGTTCCTCAGGGCAGTATCTTAGGCTCAACCATCTTCAGCTGCTTCATCAATGACCTTCCCTCCATCATAAGTACAGAAGTGGGGATGTTCGCTGATGACTGCACAGTGTTCAGTGCGATTCGCAACTCCTCAGATAATGAAGCAGTCTATGCCAGCATGCAGCAAGACCTGGATGACATTCAGGCTTGGGCTGATAAGTGGCAAGTAACATTCACGCCAGACAAATGCCAGGCAATGACTATCTCCAACAAGCGAGAGTCTAACCACTTTCCCTTGACATTCAGCGGCATTACCATCGCCGAATCCCCCATCATAAACATCCTGGGGGTCACCATTGACCAGAAACTTAACTGGACCAGCCACATAAATACTGTGGCAACAAGAGTAGGTCGGTGGCTGGGTATTCTGCGGCGAGTGTCTCACCTCCTGACTCCCCAACGCCTTTCCACCATCTACAAGGCACAAGTAAGGAGTGTGATGGAATACTCTCCACTTGCCTGGATGAGTGCAGCTCCAACAACACTCAAGAAGCTCGACACCATCCAGGACAAAGCAGCCCGCTTGATAGGCACCCCATCCACCACCTTAAACATTCACTCCCTCCACCACCAGCATACCGTGGCTGCAGTGTGTGCCATCTACAAGATGCACTGCAGCAACTCACCAAGGCTTCTTCAGCAGCACCTCTCAAACCCGCGACCTCTACCACCTAGAAGGACAAGGGCAGCAGGCACATGGGAACACCATCACCTGCAGGTTCCCCTCCAAGTTACTCACCATCCAGACTTGGAAATATATCGCTGTTCCTTCATCATCGCTGGGTCAAAATCCTGGAACTCCCTCCCGAACAGCACTGTGGGAGTACCTTCACCACACGGACTGCAGCGGTCAAGAAGGTGGCCACCACCTTCTCAAGGGCAATTAGGTGTGGGCAATAAATGCTGGCCTTGCCAGCGACGCCGACATCCCATGAACAAATTTTTAAAAACATGTCTTCCCATGCCAGTTTAGAACATAGCATACAACACATTATAAAAAAAAGTTATAGGCTCCTTTATACTTAGTTACATTCATTTTTAAAATCCTTTCCTGAGATCAGTCAGTCTTGATTTCCAGTTGTCACTCAATTTCAGGACCCAGCTCCAAGGGTGCTGATATACTGCCTCTGATCATTACCCATCTGCAGTGGCAAAACACTGTGTTGGATGATTGCAAGGCCCCTCTTCCCATGCGGTAAAATGCTGGGATGGTAGTTTCACAACCATTGCTGTACTTACAGCCCACTGCATGGAACTGGTACAGTAATCATGCATTTTGATTCTGCGCAGCAGCCCAAGCTTAAATTAATGAAAGATAAAATAGATATATTAATATTAAATTCTGGAGTGAAATTCTCTTTCATCTTTTCTAGTCGATGCTTCTTCTTTGGTATGGCAGCTTGAAATGCAACATTAAAGGTCGGCGTCCAAGTTAGTCATCCACTCTATGGCCTCTGGTGACATGGAGTGAATAGAAGCTATTCTACCAAGGCAGAATCTTAGTGAGCAATGGTTCACAAGATGTTCCATCGTTTGGATCGCCTCTCCACAGGCGCACATCGGGCTATCCTTCAACTTCCATTTAAGTAACAGGTGGTTGCAGCGCCCATATGATGTTCTGATGCGGTTCGCAGTAACCCATATTTTATGTGGCACGGTGAAGCCGGTTAGTAAGAACATAAGAATTAGGAGCAGGAGCAGGCCCTTTGAGCCTGCTCCACCATTCAATAGGATCATGGCTGATCTTCAACCTCAACTCCACTTTCCTGTCTTTGAATACAAAATTGTATGCAGCAGGAAAGATGGTGGAGTATAATGACTTCACTTTATTGGAAGATAATTGAGGGCCATGCACAAGACATGAACTTCACTCCTACATCTTCCCACCCCAGCATTTTACTGTATGGGTGTAAAAATCTTGAATAAGGCATTAAAAAACACCAATCTGCTCTCTGAGGTGGACGCAAAAGATCCCATGGCACTATTTTGAAGAAGAGCAGGGGAGTTCTCCTGGCCAATGTTTATCCCTCGATGAACATAACAAAAAAACAGATTATCTGGTCATTTATTTCATTGGTGTTTCATTATGGGAGCTTGCTGTGCGCAAATTGGCTGCCGCATTTCCAACATTACAACAGTTATTACACTTCAAAAGTATGGCATTGGGTGTAGAGCGCTTTGAGACGTCCTGAGAGCATGAAAGGTGCTCTAGAAATGCAAGTTCTTTCTTTCTAGTATAAGCTTAAATTTATTTTACAAATTAAAGGCAAGTGTAGATTGATTTGTAGGATGGTTTTACCTTGTTTATTTGCTGTTAAAGGCCGTCCTCCTGTCAACACATAATTTGACAATGTAAAGGAGCCGAATTCAGTGCCTCTGACAACGCCCAGCAGCTGAATCATTGCGGGTCCGATAACTGCTGTTGGAAGCAGTTCCGCTTTCCCAGAACCCCGACATATAACATCAAAATCAGCTGCAGATGTTGCAGTGAGACAGGACTATCTTTAATCACACAGTTTGATCACAGGTGAGGTAGCTCCGAGTGACGGGAAAACTGAAGAAAAGGCTGTCATTTGAAAGAAAGAATAGGGTGGTGGCATGATGGCTCAGCACATGGGTGCACTACAGAGTGTGGAACACGTGCGCGTGTCTGTAATTTCCCGCATGATGTGTTACCATTCCTAACTTTAGGAAGTGCCGAGCAGGTGATCAGATGCTTCCCCAGGGAAGGGGCACAATTTATTGTGAGGGATCAATTTGGGCCACGGTTTCGCACCTTCAAGCGTCCAACTAAACAGTGGCATTATCAGAGATCTGCAGCTCACCACCTCAGCCTGGCAAAGCACATGGTATGGGAAGATACAGGAGAATTGGGCCGGAAGAAAATTGACAAAATAGAAAATGTACAGCCAAAAATAGCAGAGGCACATCCAGGGATAGAGTTGGGTGGAGGACATGAGAGGCAATTTGCAGTGGAGACAGGAAGACACAGCCATGGTTAAAAAAAAAGAACAAATTAGGGAGCTCGTCCCCCCTCCTCTCCCTATGGTTGCGCCGAAATAAAATAAGAACCCATGTGAAACACACAGCAGCTCCTGGGGGAAAGGGCAGGTTCGCGTTTCGCGCGGACATCCTTAGTTAGGACCTCGACACGGGTTACTGGCCAGAGTGTTAAAAATCACACTCACAGAAAAAATCCAACTTCGTGTTTTACAAGAAAATAAATGATAAGATTCTTCCTGCTTTGTAATGTGGAAAATAAACTGAAGTGACAGTCATCCTAATATGAAACAGCAGCGCCCCATTGCCGGCCAATGACTGAAACCGACACTTTTATTCTCAGTGGCGGCGCTGACCGTATCACCGCTCTTTTTAAACAGCACTCGGAATCCTTCCTCTATTTGGCGGAAGTAAAGCGACACACGGAACCTCCCACACAAGGCAAGAGCGGAAAAAAAGAAAAGTTTACAATAATGACAGACTTGAAACATGCGTTGCAGACGGTCTCAAACCACGGAAGCGGAGTGGGCAGGGTGCGGGGGGAAGGGGGGAAGAGGGTCGGCAGGACCGGGCGGAATCCTCTCAGCCCCTGTGAGCCGGATTCCCACTGCCTCTGTGGTGAGCTCACGATCCCCGACTGAGATCTGACACCGATTCCAGATCGAGATCTGCGGGATTCGTCCAGGAAGAATTCACCCCGTCCTTTTTGTTTAATGCATTTCCCCAATATGTTGTATTTTGTAACCCCTTTTGCACGGACGTCTGTTTGTTAAACAGATTTATTTGTTGGAATATTTCACAGTCGGACGATCATCCAATCCTGCCAACCCAGACACAGGCGATATTGACACCTGACCATCTCAATCTGATCTGCTCAAAGCCGCGGGTTCGTCTCCGGCCCCAGGGTCCTAGTGCCGATCGCAGACCAAAACGAGAAAGCGGCATTAAAGCAATAAACTGAGCGATCATTCCACAAACCCCGACTCATCCTGTGATTTTCTAACACCTGATTCACAATGTTGGATAATTAAAACCCAGTTTCGAAGCCAATTTAAAGCATTTTAAGTTCTTCCAGTACGTATCTCAACACATAAATTTACTAGTCATAATCCGTAACTGACGAAAGGTCACAGACCTGAAACGTTAACTCTGTTTCTCTCTCCACAGATGCTGCCTGACCTGCTGAGTATTTCCAGCATTTGACGTTTACATTTCAGATATCCAGCATCCGCAGTATTTAACCTTCTGTATTAGCAATAATCCGTGATATTTTGGTTTTAAAACACAATAAAATTAGAATTTATGTAAGGAGAATTTATTAACTATAAGCGTTGCCCCAATAAATTTTAATTGTTCTATGCATAGCAGCATCCCACACACAGTGAGATGAATTACTACTTTGTTTGTTTTGGTGGTGTTGGTTGAGAGAAGAATATATCCCAAGAAAACTTCCCTGTACTTCAGAATGTCATTGGGATTTACCTGAATCAAATACAGTTAAAGTCTTAGTTTAATATCTCATCTAAAGAGCAACACTTCCAACAATGTAATACTTCCTCAGTACAGCACCACTGTTAGCCTAGATTGGTGGGAGTAAAGATAATGGAATCCTTACTCAAAGATGTAATAGGAAAACATCTAGAAACTGAAAATATAGTCAGCACAGATTTCAAAAGGGAAGGTCATGCTTGACCAACCTTATTGAATTATTTGAAGAAGTAACAGAAAGGGTAGACAAGGGTAATGTAGTAGATGTAATATATTTGGATTTTCAAAAGGCCTTCAATAAGGTATTGCATAGTAGACTCATGACTAAGGTCATAACATGTGGAGTCAGGGGACAAGTAGCAGAATGGATAGCAAGCTGGCTACAAAACAGAGAATAGGGGTTAAAGGTAGTTACTCAGACTGGCAAAAGGTGGGAAATGGTTTTCCACAAAGATTGTTGCTGAGACCACTTTGTTCACCATTTACATAAATGATTTGGAATCGGAAGTACAATTTCAAAATTTGCGGGTGACACCAAATTGGGGGGTGCAGTTAATACAGAGGAGGACTGACAAAATACAGGAAGACATTAATAAACTTGCAGAATGGGTGTGTAATTGGCAAATGAACTTCAATATAGATAAGTGTGAAGTAGTACATTTTGGTAGGAAGAATAAGGAGACCACATACTCCTAGAAAATAAGTAGGGTAGAGGGAGCAGAGGAATCTACAACATAATAAGCTTGTTAGCAAAATTAAAGGCCATGGAATTAAAGGGACAGTGTCAGCATGGGTACAAAATTGGCTATGAGACAGACAGGAGTAGTGGTGAACAGTTGTTTTTCAGACTGGAGGGAAGTATACAGTGGTGTTCCCAAGGGGTCGGTAGTAGGACCACTGCTCTTTCTGATATATTTCTGACCTGGACATGAGTATACAGAGCATAATTTCAAAGTTTGCAGATGATACAAAACTCAGAAATGTAGAAAATAATGAGGAGGATAGTAACAGACTTCAGGAGGAAATAGACAGACTGGTGAAATGGGCAGCCACATGGCAGATGAAAGTTAATGCAGAGAAGTGTGAAGTGATATATTTTGGTAGGACGAGTGAGGAGAGGCAATATGAACTAAATGGTACAATTTTAAAGGGGGTGCAGGAACAGAGAGATCTGGGGGTGTACGTACACAAGTCTTTGAAGGTGGCAGGACAAGTTGAGAAGGCTGTTAAAAAAGCGTTTGGGATCCTTGGCTTTATTAATAGAGGAATAGAGTACAAAAGCAAGGAAGTTATGCTAAAACTTTATAAAACACTGGTTAGGCCTCAGCTAGAATATTGTGTTGTAACATTATAACAGTGACTACACTCCAAAAGTACTTCATTGGCTGTAAGGCGCTTTGAGACATCCGGTGGTTGTGAAAGGCACTGTATAAATGCAAGTCTTTCTTATTTCTTTCTTTCAATTCTGGGCATCACACTTTAAGAAGGATGTCAAGACCTTGGTGAGGGTGCAGAAGAGATTTACTAGAATGGTACCAGGGATGAGGGACTTCAGTTATGTGGAGGGACTGGAGAAGCTGGGATAAGTCTCCTTAGAGCAGAGAAGGTTAATAGGAGATTTGACAGAAGTATTCAAAATCGTGAATGGTTTTGATAGAGTAAATAAAGAGAAACGTTTCCAGTGGCAGAAGGGTCAGTAACCAGAGGGCACAGATACACAAATCAATAAAAGTAGTGATGCAGGTTAATAAGGCCATAAAAAAATAAACAAAGCACTGGGGTTCATTTCTAGAGGGATAGAATTGAAAACAGAGACGTTATGTTAAACTTGTACAGAATCTTGGTAAGACTACGCTTGGAGTACCGTGAACAGTTCTGGTCTCCATATTATCAAAAGGATATAGAGGCACTGGAGAGGGTGCAAAAACAATTTACTAGAATGATACCAGAACTGAGAGGTTATACCTATCAGGAAAGATTGAACAGGGTGGGGATCTTTTCTCTAGAAACGTGAAGACTGAAGGGTGACCTGATAGAGGTCTTTAAGATTATGAAAGGGTTTGCTAGGGTAGACGGAAGGGGACACTAGAACTAGGGGCCATGAATATAAGTTAGTCATTAATAAATCCAATCGGGAATTCAGGAGAAATGTCTTTACCAGAGAGTGGTTAGAATGTGGAACTTGCTACCACAAGGATTGGTTGAGGCGACTAGCATAGATGCATTTAAGGGAAGTTAGATAAACGCATGAGGGAGAAAGGAATAGGGGTTGGATGAAGAAGGGTGGGAGGCGGCTCATGTGGAGCATAAACACCGGCATGGACCTGTTGGGCTGAATGGCCTGTTTCTGTGCTATAAATACTATGCAACTATGTAATAGATTGAAAACTCAAACAGTGAGATAGGTTGAACTAATGACCTTCTAAGCCACAGACAGGAGTGCTACCAACTTAGCCAAGCTGATACTGACTCAATGATGCTGATTTTATAGTAAATATTAAAAGCTGATACAGTATATATTTTCGATGTAAGAAATGTAATGGGCCAGAAATTCAGCTTTCAGGCTTCCTGCGGGTGCAAGCATCGTGCGCGTACTTGCCTACCACGCCTGCAGTTGTGCTTTGGCCCCACGAGGACTTCGGCTCCTGGGCCTCCTGCAGCTGCCGGCGCGCAGTGCTTGCGTATCCCAGGGGCGCAGTTAGTTCGAAGCGTCCCCTGGGATCATGTGGGCCATGGAGAGCCAATCCTAGCAGGGCATTTTCATTCATAGATTTGACAGGAAGACCTGTCAAATCTATGAATAGAGATCGGCCCCAAAACCACACTGAAACTTCAAATAAATTAAAAATAAAACATCACATTTTTAAAATAACTATAAGTTAAATAAATTAACTACTTTAAACAAAAATTAAATTTTTGAAAAAGTTAATTATACTGTACTTTATAACAGTGCTAAAAATAAACTTACCTTTCTTTAAAATATCTAAAAAAGATAAAGCTGTTGAAAATTTTTTTAAATTGTAATTAATTAACCACTTACCTTGTTAAAAACAGGCCTTGCGCCTCCTTTTTAAAAGCGCAGCTTCTTCATACTTACCTTCCCGGAGAAACCTGAAAAAAAAATCGAAGTTCGCTGCGTGCGCGCAGCCTCTCCCGCGCACGTGTTCGACTTCTGAACCCCTCCCTTCAGGGAAACGGAAGTTCCGGTTTCCCTGCGCACTGCGCAGTGCATGCAGGAAACCGGCACTTCAGGTGGCCTTACGGGTGAGTACACAGCGCGTACTCACCCGACAAGAGCCGAATTTCTGGCCCATTATTGAAATCCATTCTGGATAAATCTGTTCCTGTATTTATACTATAGATGTAGTGTGATACAATGCTACAACACTATACTGCATCTTTTACCTCTTATTGTGCTGCAAACAAAGAATGAAAATGGGATATACCGTCAGAATTGTTAAAATGGGCAAATCTTGGACATGAGATTTTCAGTCACGAATCAACCATCACTTCAGGCCAAAAACATAAACAGTACGAATCAGCAAGCTGCATCCATCACACATGTTACAAGGAATGGCCTGCCCATGCTTTAATCCGAGTTTACTGCACTGTTACCACTGCTGCAGCTGCTTCAAGTCACTGATTTTCATCAGTTATTACTGGGCTGACCCTGTCACATAACTGGTAACTGTTGCAGCCAATTACTCGTTAGAAGTCACCTGAAAAGGCTGGTCTCACCTCAGGAATGCTGGGTACTGGTGGTAATGTAAAAACAGCTGTTGCAAATCCCCCCCCAAAAGAAAAGCTTTTATATTTAAAACAAAGTCTGGTGATGCACAACACCTCCACTAACATTTTGACCATTCAAAAGTACCGACTAATTCACCAGCTAGTTTCAATCATTAAAAATCACACTGGTGGAGGGAGGCCAATGAAAAACTCTCCCTGCGTATATTAGGGTACTTACTATGGAGTACTTACTGTGTGTGAGGCCAGTGATGGACTCTCTATGCACACACTAGAATGCGAGGTGTGGAACCCTGCCTTCTCCAGTGATGTGAGCTGACAGTGAAAAAGTGGCTCCTGATTGCACCACGAAGCATTCTACAGTGCAGTATAAAAATGGCATTAATAGCTTTAGTTGCTTCTCTCACTTTCTTTTTTTCTTATTTGTTTATCCCTTTTTATTAATAAATATAGATGTAGAATAATGGAGAAGTGGAAGGGTTTTTTTATTTGTGCTCAGGATGTGGGTAATACTAGCAAGGCAACATTTATTGCCCATCCCTAGTTGTCCTGACAACTGTGTGGTTTTCTACAGCTCTTCAGAGGGCATTCTGCGTCAATCACATAGTGTGGGACTGGAGTCATGTGTAGGCCAGACTGGGTGGGGGAGGAGCAGGTTGCCTTCCCTGAAGGACATTAGTGAATCATTTGGGTTTTTATGATAATCTGGAAGCTTTTGTCACTGTTTTTCCTTATGATAGCACAAAAATTAACAGATTTATTAATTCAATTCACAACTTGCTATGGCAGGATTTGAATTTATGATCTCTGGGTTTCTAGTCTAGTAAAAGAAAGAAAGACTAAAAGAAAGAAAGACATTTATATAGTGCCTTTCATGACCTCAGGACATCCCAAAGCACTTTACAGCCAAAGTACTTTTGAAGTGTTGTAATGTATTGGCAGCCAATTTGCACACAGCAAGGCCCCACAAATAGCAGTGTAATAATGATCAGATAATCTGTTTTCGTGATGTTGGTTGAAGGATAAATACTGGCCAGGACACCAGTGAGAACTCCCATGCTCTTCTTTGAAATAGTGCTATGAGATCTTTTACATCTATCTGAGAGGGGCGAGAGGGCCTCGGTTTAATGTCTTGTCCAAAAGACGGCACTCAGACAGTGCAGCACTTGCTCGGCACAGCACTGGAGTGTCAGTCTATATTTTGTGCTCAAGTCTCTCGAGTGGGACTTAAAACCACAACCTTGACTCAGAAGCGAAAGTGCTACAATTGAGCCACAGCTGATACAGAACATAACCAGTAACGTAATTCTTATGTACTTATGTAACCACTGCACTATGATATGCAGATGAGGGGTCAGTGCTGGAGGGCACTAGCGGGTGCGATCCAAGCACTTACACCAAAATCACACCCCGTGGATTTCTGTGGCCATTATATTTAGCCACTAAGCTGTCAAAAGAGCCTGTGAAGTATTCATTGTGAAACAGGTAGTGAATGAGGCTGTAACCATTCCTGGCTATGGTCTCTTCACTATGACTGGAATACAGATATTCAAAGCATGGGTTGGCACTCTCTAATAGGCAAAATATAGATGATGCACCTTTGTCAAACACCAGATCCAGTTTTGAAGAAGACATTGGTATCATTGCCTATGCACACACAACTGGTTGTCCCTTTGTATAGGAGTCGAATAAGTGGGGCCAATTTATCCGGATCCCTACTCCGCCTCTCCACCTTCATTTCGTCCTTTAAGACCCTCCTTAAAACCCACCCTCAAGCGTTTGCTCACCTCTCCTACTATCTCCTTCTTTGTCATTGTTACCTCTAAACTTGACTGTTCCAACGCACTCCTGGCTGGCTTTCCACATTCTACCCTACGTAAACTTGAGGTCATCCAAAACTCGGCTGCCCGTGTCCTAACTCGCACCAAGTCCCGTTTACCCATCACCCCTGTGCTTGCTGACCTACATTGGCTCCGGGTTCAGCAACGCCTCGATTTCAAAATTCTCATCCTTGTTTTCAAATCCCTCCATGGCCTCGCCCCTCCCTATCTCTGTAATCTCCTTCAGCCCCACAAACACCGAGATATCCGCGCTCCTCTAATTCTGCCCTCTTGAGCATCCCTAATTATAATCGCACAACCATTGGTGGCCGTGCCTTCAGCTGCCTAGGCCCTAAGCTCTGGAACTCCCTCCCTAAACCTCTCTGCCTCTCTACCTCTCTTTCCTCCTTTAAGATGCTCCTTAAAACCTACCTCTTTGACCAAGCTTTTGGTCATCTGCCCTAATTTCTTATGTGGCTTGGTGTCAATTTTTTGTCTTTTAACACTCCTGTGAAGCGCCTTGGGATGTTTTAATACATTAAAGGTGCTATATAAATACAAGTTGTTGTTGTTTGGCTCAGCATGCATCTTTTTTGATGACACCTCTGTGAAGCACCTTAGATGGTTTTCCTATCTTAAAGGTGCTATATAAATGCAAGTTGTTGTTGATAACTCTGAGCAACCATCCATCCAGCCCTCTTGGCCCTTTAAACAATGGTGATGCCATTGATTGCCGTGAAATAAAAGAATCGCGACTGTGACCAGGATAGTGAGTATTCATCTGTACATATAGTCACAGACCAGCTGCACATTAATGGAGTGAAACTTCTTTCTGTTCATGAAAGGGGTGAGATATGAGTCAGGGCTTGTATGGCCACAGATGCATGATCAATAATGCCCTACACTTTGGGGAAACCTGCCTCATGGTAAATGTTAGGGTTCTAATGTTGCTTGTGCGTTTGTATGGGGAAATTTGTGAAGGGATTTGGATTGGTAAACAAGGCATCGGTCACCTGCTTATTGCATTGGTGCACTGTTGGTTGTAAGGTTTAGCAGATATCCCCTGCATTGGTTGGAAAGGACCACTGGCATACTGATCAATGCAATGGTCACTTTTACAGCCATTGGCAGAGCTGCAATGGAGGCGGGTTGGAGGCGGGTTTCGGTTTGGGTGGGTTCCAAACCCGCCTCCACTGAGAGGTGGGAAAAATTAGCGATTTTCCCCTAATTGGCCAGTTGATTTCAGAGGTGTGGGTTCCCCTGGGCCAATTAGTCTTTTGGGACTGAAACTCGCCTCTGCTGACGTCACTTATCCAGCTTCATTTAAGGGCTGCTTGCTGCCTTGGCTCATTCCACTGGATTTTTGTCGATGCTGCACCACCTCCAACATTTTTTTCAGCTTCTACAACGGCCAACTCCAAGGCAAGGACCTCCCCGAGGTTCTCAGATGAGGCGCTGGGAATGTTGGTTGAGGGGGCGAGAGCCAGCAAGGAGGTGCTTTTCCCCTCATCTGGGAGGAAGAGGCCTCCCAAAGAAACCAAGGCTGTCTGGGTACAGCTGGCAAGGGAGATCTCCTCCTGATTGGTGTGCAGCAGAACATGGATGCAGTGCCGTAAAATGACTTTGTAAGATCAGGCAAAGTGAGTGTTCCTTCAGCTTGACCCTCCTTCTGCTCCCCTTCTCCTCTCATCACCAGCACTCTGCATTGTCAACCTCCTCCTCCACATCCCACTTTACCCTTACAATCCTTGCACCCTTCACCATCCCTCTCACTCTATGAACCCAATCACTTGACTATTCGACTATGCTACCCTCACACTCCCTTTCAATGTTATGCAATGACAACGACTAACAATGCACTGGGAGGGCCCTTGGACATGGAACCTCACTCCATCTTTGTCTACTTCTAAGCATCTATGCTCTGGACTCTCTACACTCACTCCATCATTCTCACTCCAACTTACTTGTCTCCCTCACTGCAGGAAAAGAGAGCCCACAATAGAAGGGAAAGGGCGAAGACAGGAGGAGGGCCACCTTCCCTAGCCCATCTCACCCAGGTTGAAGAGGCGGCCCTGGACATCGCCGGCGCAGAGGTGGAGGTGGAAGTGGGGGACGGACAGACGGGCGATGCAGACCAAGCTGGTGACAGAATAGTTTTGCGTCTCTCTCATTTACACTGCTTGAGTGACTGAAATGGCTGCTGGTGTACATTATTAGAATGCCACTTGAGCATCTGCACTATTGCATCTGCATGCCACACTTCCGTCAAATATCTAACCCATGCCTTTACTCCCCACAGGACCATCCACAGAGCCCCCCCCCCTCTCCCCACTGTCCAGGAGGAAGAGGCTGAGCAGCAAGACTCCTCAGGGGAACCTGCAACCTCTAAGGATGCAGCGTCAGCAGAATTAAGCGCACCCAGCACCAACGCAGATACGCACAACTCGGTGAGACCTTCGGGACATAGATTAGTGTTGTCACCGTGTGTATCACATCTGACAGGTGAGCATCAGCAGGTGGTGGAGACAGGGACAGCAGTGGAGAGTCCTCGGCGGAGGGCGGAGGGCGCAGGACTCTCCTAGCTCTGCTCCGCTGCATGTGGACCCTGTGCCTCTGGGTCCATCCAGAAATAGAGCGGTGCTGGAACTCCAGGAGCAGGTGTAGGAGTCTCTGTCAGGTCTTGTCTCCAGGGTCACTGCAAGTGTGGAGAGGATGGAGGAGTCCAGCTCTAACCTGAGCAGTGCCGTTGGGGATGCAATGGCGCATATACGCAGCACCACGGAAAGGATGGCAACCTCCGTGGAAAGGCTGGCTACGGCCATGGAAGCAATAAGTCGCCGGAGTGAGGAAAACATGGTGATTGTTCAGAATAGACTGACATCTCTGGAGGAGCGATGGGCAGCTGTTGAACAGAGAAACCAGAGCTTCATGGAAGTCCTTTTGAGTAGGACTGCCAGTGCAGAGACGGGTCCCCATGACCCCCCTGATGTGCAGCAAGGTGCTCTCAAGCCACTTGCAAGCGCTGAGGTGGACCTGACCCATGAGAGGGAAGTTGGTGGCAGAGAACAAGGAAGTGGGGGCTCCTCTCCAAGCGCTCACACGACCATGCCACTGTGTAGCCCTCGGTCAGAGCCCCACCAGAGTCTGCACCCAACTGAGATGGACGTCTCAGCCCCTGCACTGCCGCAAGAGGAGCAGACGTTTGGCGAGCCCGCACAGGCTCATAAACCCAGAGGACGCCCGCCAAAGGTGTCAAAGCAGGAGCAGCATCAAAGTGAGCAAGGGGCCTCCACATCTGCTGAAGCCACAGGGGGAGCACCACGTAGGAGCATGCGTAAGAGAAAAATAAAGCACCATTAGTCACAGGGGTAGCCACTTGGGTGAATGTTTATGTGTATTGATGAAATGCCAGCCCTGTTTGAAAGTATAAAAATGATTTGATGGCAAACTGTTGGCGTGATGGCATCTGTTATTTAGCCTTAGGCAGCTCCACATTGCGGGCTCCGTGACACTTGCGTGGTCAGGTTGGTGGCCAGAGTGAAAGGAGGCCAGAGAGTCATGTCCATTGTCTATCATGTCTTAAGATGGAGCCAAGGACATGTGCCAACATGGGCAACCTATGCAAATCTGGCCAGGATAAGTGCATGCCTTGCATCACGGGCAGCCATGTGCTCGCATGCTGCCACGGATGCTGGTCGATAGGCCGGCGCTCGGTCTTCCTCCTGCTCCTGCTCCTCCTCCTCTTCATCCTGATCTGAGGAGGCTATGAACTGAGCCACTTGCTCATCAGGAATCTGCAAGCCACGACGCTGTGCCATGTTGTGCAGTGCACAGCAGACCACAACCATTCTGGAGACCTTGGCTGCTGAATACTGCAGGGCTCCACCTGATCTGTCAAGGCATCGGAATCGCATCTTCAACAAGCCAATGGTTTGCCCGATGATGGACCTGGTCGAAGTGTAGCTGGCTTTGTAGCGCTCTTCAGCCTCGTTAGCTGGCCTCCTGATCGGTGTCATTAGCCACTTCTTCAGGGGGTAGCTCTTGTCACCAAGGAGCCATCCGTTAAGTTGGTTTGGCGGATTGAAGAGCGGAGGAACACTAGAGTTCCGCAGGATGAAAGAGTCATAGCAACTACCACAGAACTTGGCGAAAACATGCAAAATCTCCTTCCTGTGGTTACACACCAGCTGTACGTTAAGGGAGTGGAAGCCCTTGTGATTGACAAAGATAGCTGGGTTTTGATGGGGTGCCCTAAGGGCCACATGTGTGCAGTCTATGACGCCCTGCACCATTGGCAAGCCTGCCATATTTGCAAAGCCAACTGAACGCGCGGTGACACTTGCTTGATCCCTTGAGAAGTGGATGTAATTGTGGGCCCTTGCGAAAAGGGCATCTGTAACCTGCGTGATGCAACTGTGGGTGGCCGACTGGGAGATGCTGCTGATGTCTGCTGATGATCCCTGGAAGGAGCCTGAGGCAAAAAAGTTGAGTGCGGTGGTGACTTTGACAGCCACTGGTAAGGGGTGTCCACCCGCTCTCTGGGCTCCAGGTGTTGGTGCAGCAGTGCGCAGATGTCTTCGACAACCTCTCGCGATAGTCTCAGCCTCCTTTGGCACTGCTGCTCACTCATGTTGAGGTAGCTCATCCTCTGTCTGTAAACCCTGTGTTGGGGGTATCTCCTGCAGCGAGGTGCTTCGATGAGCTGGCGCCTTCTGCCCTGTGCAGCTTCAGGTGGGTGAGCTGGAGGTTGGTGCTCCTGCTGCTGTTGCTGCTGAGCTGCCTGGTTCTGCTGCTGCCATGGCTGCTCCTCATCCGAATCTGAGGTCCATGGTGAAAGAAAATAAATGGTTCCCATGCTGCTGGCAGATACCTCCGTTGGGGAAGCGCTCAGTCCAAGCGGGGAGAGGGTCTTCCAAGGAGGTCCCACAATTGAGAGATAGAAGCTGCAGCACCTCCGACTTTGGTAGGCCTGCTAAAAGTGCTGAAAGACCTGTGGAACAAAAGTTCTGCCACCTGCAACTGCTCCCTGATGAAAGCTCCGTTTTAATGGTGGAGCTGCAGCTGTGATGAGGCCACCCACTTGTCAACCCGCCAGGTTTAGCTGGCGTGGTTTAGGAGGGTCGTGGAACACGCTGAAAATGTGGAAAAATAACGAGGGCCTGTCAAAATAGGATTATAGAGACCCTTAACTACTATTTAAGGGTCTACCTCTCTGGACTGCTGGAGGCGGGACCAAGTCACACCCATTAAAACCGCCTCCGGCAAAATTGCGCGGAGGCAGGTTGGAGGCGGGTTCCGAACCCGCACTCAGTTTTTGTAATTTTGCCAGCTGTCCCGCCTCCAAACCCGCCTCCTCGGGGCTGGGAAAATCGCCCCCAAGGCCACAAAAACAAGGCAAAAACTAACTATAAGGACTAGTATCGACAGAAAACCAGAGTAATCACCTGAAAAACACATTCCCCTTTAAGAGCAAGCTCCAAAGTAGTTGAAGGGGCCTTCCAGGCAGTACCCACTTTATATGGGTGACGGAGAACATCAGTGCATTCCCGACACTGATCAAGTGCTACGGGACAAGTAGCTCATTAATTTTTTTAAAACTCCTAACTGAGGAAGTGCTTGCCAGGTGCGCTCACCCACTGTTCCCATGACACTGCTTGGCCACAGGTTGATGTGCTCTCATAGCTTCAGGTGACCTACAGGCCTAAAAACATAGAAACATAGAAAAATAGGAGCAGGAGTAGGCCATTCGGCCCTTCGAGCCTGCTCCGCCATTCAATATGATCATGGCTGATCCCCTATCTCAATAACCTATTCCTGCTCTCTCCCTATACCCCTTGATGCCTTTTGTGTCTAGGCCTAAGGCCTGTGCACTCAAACATCACGCATCTGATTGGCGCTGGCACTACACATGACAGAATAAGCACCTTGATTCTATCACGTCCAGCTGTTGTGCATCCACAGCACAGCATACTGCAGGTGAACATCTGCTTCCCCTCGAGCTCTCAAAATACCTCTGTGCCACCCTTACTTGAAGGGAAAGGGAGAGTGGAAGGATGGCTGCTGGGAGACTTAGGCTGCCCTCTGCAGGCCTGCCTCATGACAGCTTTGTGCCAGACATTAACAGAAGCAGTGGTCTTTGTCGAGGTTCATCCCGAGCAGCTCCGTAACGCACGACTCTGTGCTCTACGGACTATTCCCAGGGACGCACACCGAGACAAACATCAACTGCTGCTGGAAGGCCATCAACTCGGTGAAAGATGCCCTTTGGTCCGCCCGAAACTTGCTGGTCTTCCAGAGTAAGGAGTTGTCCATGACCAAGTGTTGCAGACTGGCACATTCCAAGGTTCAGGAGTACGTGCTGAGGGACGCACTAAAGGTTGGTGCCGCCGCCGCAAAGGCACGATGGGGAAGGGCCACAGTTTAAGGCTCTCCTGCCAGTGTACACCGAGGGGCTGGAACCAGTATACAGGAAACTTTCGTTTATCCGGCACCGACGGGACCGGCGTGGTGCCGGTTGATCGAAAGTGCCGGATTACAGAGAGCTATACTTACCAAGGTACGAGAGCCCCGTACACGGCCACAGGCTTAACAATTGGGACCCGGAGAGGGAAAGTAAACGAGACTCCGGCTTTTTCCTTCGTGGCCGTGACAGGTCCGAGTCGGAAGAACGTTGACCCCCCTTTCGTGGGGGCGAAAGGTCAGAATCGGGGTCTTGTCTGTACAATAAAACTTACCTGATTTTTGCCGGTTAAGCGAGAATTCCGGATATTTGGGTGCCGGATAAACGAAAGTTTCCTGTAAAAAAAACCCTCGGGTCATATGTACCCAACTGTTGAAATGTAAATGTACATAACATTTGAAATGTAACTGGTATGAAACGAAAGTGAGTGCCATGTAAAGTATTGAACATGGACTGTAAGATGTAAAATATGATCTATGGATTGTACTGTAATGTATTTGAACAATTTTTTTTATGTAACTGGCATGAAGCGAACAAGACTGCCATGTAATGTTTTGAACCTGGACTGTACAATATAAAATAGGATCTGTGGATTGTACTGTAATGTATTTGAACAAATTTTTATGAATAAAGTATATTTTTGAAACAAAAAATTAACAGAAGCAGTGCAGAGGTACAATGAAGCTCAAGTTACAATCAGAATGTGTATTGAACATGCAATTAGAATCTTAAAGCAAAACTTCAGGTGTCTGAAACAATTAGGGAGCGTATTACATTACAATCCTCCAGACTGTCACAAGTAATTGTTCTCTAATACATGCTCCATAGGTCCGTTATGCAAAGAAGCTTCATTATGGAGGGTGAAAAATAGGATGCCAAAGTTATGACAGAGTAAGAAGGTGAAAGTGACAATGAAGCATTAGCTGCCAAACCAGCAATTCAGTAAGGAAGACTAATGCACCAAGAATTAATTCAAAATGCCTTTGTAACCTCGACACTCGACTAGTCCAATGCACTCCTGGCCGCCTCCCACTTTGCACCCTCCATAAACTTGAGCTCATCCAAAATTCTGCTGCCCATATCCTAACTCGCACCAAGTCCTGTTCGCCCATCACCCCTGTGCTCATTGACCTACATTGGCTCCTGGTCTGGCAACACCTCAATTTTAAAATTCTCATCCTTGTTCTCAAATCCCTCCATGGCCACGCCCCTCCCTATCTCTGTAACCTCCTCCAACCTACAACCCTCCGAGATCTCTGCGCTCTTCCAATTCTGGCCTCTTGCGCATCCACGATTTTAATCACTCCACAATTGGCGGCCGTGCTTTCAGCTGCCTAGGCCCTTAGCTCTGGAATTCACTCCCTAAACTTCTCCACCTCTCTCTCCTCCTTTAAGACGCTCCTTAAAACCTACCTCTTTGATCAAGCTTTTGGTCATCTGTCCTAATATCTTCTTATGTGGCTCGGTGTCAAAATTTGATTGATAACACACCTGTGAAGCACCTTGGAACATTTTACTATGTTGAAGGCGCTATATAAATGCAAGTTGTTGCTGTTGTTGTTGTTGTAAGGAAGACTGAATGATTTCAAAATGCCTTCCAATGAGTGCAGAGTTGCTCCATTTCTTAAAAGCTGTAAGCCACTTCTGCAAATTAATCTTTCCAAAATACCTCCTGCGCTGTTCCTCAGATACCACCTATTCTCATCCATTGTTGTGCTCCTGCATTATTCTAACCAATGACACATAATTACTCAGCATATGTTTAAATTAAGTTCAGTGCATTTATTTGATTAATTGTATGTTGTGTGACCGTGGTTATTGTATTTTGTGAAGGTGCGTCCTCTTTGTCGTATTGGCTTGTCTAAAACCTAACCTATTACTTCTTTGAAGTGATTCTCCAGTGGAAGAAGTAAATTTGCTGGCTGACTGCAATGTTTCATTGACAACCTGCTGGGATTCTGGAAGTCCTTGACCTCGTTTTGGTATGTATTATGATGGGCTTACATCTGTCACAGCCACATCTAGTGCTATTGTGCCAGCCTGGTCGTGCCTGCTTTCAGATACCTCGAATGTTATTTGAGCATGAACGCTTGATAGTCCAGATAAGCTGTTGGTTTAAGAACCCGAGCCCTTTCCCTTATAGGCATACTGCTGCTCAGCACTTTTTCAACACCAATCTGTCTGAGTGCAGAATAGTTATGGTCTGTGAACCTCTGCTTCATGGTGCCTCTAACTAGTCTCCCAACATGTTAAAGCTGGCCAAGAGCCAAAGGCAGTTTCAGGGGTAGAAGTTGGGCCATCAGTTCCAGAAAATCTGAATCTAGTGGCACGGGTGCCAATCCAGTCAGTTGCTCTTCCAGTGCATTTTGCAAGAACACATGTAGACGGTCCTGTCCAGACAGCAATCTTTGTTTTTAAAGATGACATGCAAGGTCTTATTCCCTAAGGCAGGAATCATCTGCACCTCCACATGCAGGTGTCTGGGCTTTAGTAGCCAACACCACTTCTCGCCCATATATTGTGACTCACCCTGTGTTTCCTCCTCAACCTCACTGTCTGCTTGCCCTTCTGGTGTGTTTAGCTATCCTGATATTTGGCAGAGATGGTGATTGTGATGGATGGAGCTGTGAGATGCAGATTTCCTGGAGCACTGGCTGTGGCTCAACTAATTTTTCCATTCCTGAGAATATAGATGAGAACGAAATGCTGCCTTACATGACCATCTCCATGTACTCTTTCCATTGCATTATATTCTCTGTGCTCGTACTCAAGCTCAGTGTGTGCCTGTGTGACAGTAACTCAGTAGGACAACATTACATGACATGACATTGTGGTACAAGCCAGGAGCTCAGGGGAAGCCTCCAGCTTCACCATCCCCCCCACTCCTTCGCAGCTCTCCGAGCAAATTCTGCCAAGGGTGTCTCTTCAAGACAGGTTAAAGGTTTGAATGGTTTTGGGATACCACGTGCACAGATTTCTTTTCTTGCCGAATACATGCTATCTTGTCCTGCAAGTAGAATAGTGCAGAATATTGAAAGTAGAGAAGTGACAATGTCATACATTGGCACAGTCTCAGGGGTGTACTGCAAGCTACAAATTGAAGATGCATATTCCTTGTGTGAAGCTCTTTTAAAAATTGTTGGTGTGCACTCAGGTTGCCTTATGCAGCACCTAATTATAACTATACCATACATCCCAAGTCTCCTCCTTCTTGGCAAAGCATTTCTTCAAAGTCCCATAAAGTCTGTACCTCCTCTCCTCACTTCTAGCAGGGCATCCAGCATCTAGTCAGTGAATCATGCTTTCCTCCATTGTTCAGGAAAATTGCTATGTTAACAGTTGCTCTTCACTTCCCTGCGCTATTTCAGGGTTTAAAGTCCTGCTTATTGCACTCAACGGGGTCGATTTTCACTGCCTTCGCCTGGCGTTAACAGGGTGGTAGCAGCCTCAAAATTGGGTCAGTAGTCTTATTGCCCCATTAACACCGGTGATGCGGCCAGCACAATTTTGAAAGGGGCCGACCACTGAGAGTCCCAAATGCTTGTCTGTTTCAGGCAATAGGCCTCTTTTAATATGGAAATCGGGGTCCTATGATGTAAATAGGACCCCAGTTGCCATTTTGGGTCAGAAAAGTCAGAGACTGCGTGGCGCTGGCTCTGACCAGTTCTACCAGCGATGGAACCAAAGAGACGCACCAAAGGCAAGTGTTGAATTATTTTTATGGGTTCCGGAGGCCTCTTTGCCGCTGAACAGTTGGCTGGCCAGCGCTCCATCGGTTAGTTGTCCAAAAGTCAAAATTGACCCCAACAAGTGTTTGTCAATATAATTGATTCTGCCACTTCATTGGATGGTCCACTGTGCAGGATTTGAACTGCACGCTTTACTGCATCTCCATAAACCAGGAAAATCATGGCTTAACAAATGTGTTTTGTAACACTCAAAAAGATTTAGCAATGCTCAATTAACCCTTACAACACCAGGTTATAGTCCAACAGATTTATTTAAAATTACAAGCTTTCGGAGCTGTTGCCCCTTCGTCAGGTAGAGTTACATTAACCCTTGGTTAAGTGCATCAGCATTCATTTTTAAACTTATCGATCTACATTACATACAGGAGTTACATCATGCTTAAGCCTAACATCCATGTTTGTATCAAGAATACAAGAACTACCTCAACATTCTGCATCAAACTAAGAACTGAACAGATGCTGGCTGTGAAGCTGCACACACTGGGGTGATACTGCCAGCCTGAGCTCTCAGCAAAGAAGCCATAGAGTGGCTCCAATTCTCCGACCTGCGCTCGCTGTGAGTGCAGCTTCCTGCTGGGAGCACTGGATTTTGGAATCACCCTACTGCTATTTCCTTCTGTGGAGCTTTTCTCAGGCCATGTCATCATCTGACATTAGTCTACTGTATGTAGGAGTTCAAATGTAGGATTAAGCATTGTTTGTTGAAATAAGAATAAAAGGAAAAAACACAGCTGCTGGCTCCTCCAGTGGTTCAGTTGTAAGTGCACTGCACGATATGGAATTGAGCCAAACATACCAGGAAGCTCATGGGTTCAATCCCCAGTCTGTGTGAATTAGCTGGTATCAGCCAGGGTGATGGTAGGAGTCACATTGCTGCTGGAAATTGTGTCAGGACAGGATGAGACTTGGTTGTGATGTGCTCCATAGCTGACGCTCACTGTTTAGGCTCACACATTAAAAATGGCCACTTGGGTGAGGTACCAGAGGATCATTGGTGCTCACAGAACTGTAACCCAACAAAAGTCAGTGCCTTCAGGAGAGATGGAGAGAAAATTTGGGGCGGAGGGGGTAATGAAAATTCTAAAATCTGAAATGAACGTAGAAAATGCCGTAAATACACAAATCAGTCAGCTTCTGAGAAAACAGGCTAAAACTATGGTTGCTGAGTTTCCTGCAGCGTGAATTAGGCTATGTGAAACCTATGCCTTGCTCATTGGTACCCCAAACTATATTGCTTAACATGCAAAACAAAACAATTATTTGTAGATGATTACTGGGCATTTATGCTCAATGTATTAAGAATAATGAGTACCAAGTGAACCAGGAGTGATTACAAAGCAGTAACCTCATAATGAGTGAAGCATGAACATTTTTTGCCCATCATATGAATCCCAAGATGAGATTGCTACCTTGAAGTCACTCCCATCAATCCATTTTATAATAAAATTACTAGCAGTTGTCAATCAATTAACAAAGACTGAGTTATCCTTCAGAATTATTCTGATTTGCAGCTCTCAGGTCAATTCATGAGTAACAAACATGACCATAGCCCATTGACAGGACTTGCTGTGTTGACTGATCAGTCTGGCTTATGTTGTGTTCTTTCTGAGTTTTCTCTTTTCCTCACCTAGCCAGCTGCATGTTGCTTCAATTTTAGATGTGCCTTGCCATATATTCCTGTGCCACTGACTTATCTTTTGGAACACTTGCCCAAGAGCCGGTGAGGATATTGTAAATCCTTAGACGCTGTTTTAAGATTTTTCTTATATCTCATATGCGATGATCAAACTCCCAACTGCCTAGCATTTGGTCCTCCATCCACCATGAAAACTCTGCAGCTGTTGATTTGCTTAACCACTCCATCACCTCCACCTTCAATGCCCTTGTCCCCAAGCAAAACCTTTGTTAACTCCTATCCCTGCCATTCCCCCTTGGATAGTCTCCACCTTTGCTTCTTCAAGTCCAAGGGGTGGATACTTGAGAGTACTACCACTACTCCAGGACCATCCTGGAGGGCAAATACATCCCCTGGTTCCTTTTCCGCACTACTAACCACCTCCTTAAACCCCTCCCCTGTACTCTGCACCCTCACCTCTAACAAGGTTTGAGGAGTTCATGAATATCTTCGTCACCAAAATAGAAACCGTCCATTTAGCTGCTTCTGCTGCTTCCCCCTTTCCTCGCCCTACCAAGCCAACCTCTTCCCAGTCTCTACTCTATCCTAGCTCTGAACTCCCTCCAAGCTTATCTCATCCAGGAGACCCACCATCTGCTCCCTCAATCCCATTCCCATTAAACTGCTGACTACCTAACTTCCTTTCCTGACCCTCATGCTAGCGAATATTTGAAATGGTTCCCTCTCTTCAAGGACTGGCCCCCCTCCCTTTCAAAACCACTATAATCACCCCCTGCCTCAAAAAATCCACCCTCAACCCCTCTGTCCTTGCAAACTACTGCCTCACCTCCAACCTCTCTTTCCTCTCCAAAGTCATTGAACATGTTATTGCTTCCCAAATTTGTTGTAATCTTTCAATCAATTCTCTGTTTGAATCCTTGCAATTAGGTTTCCATCTCCCGCAGCACCAAATAGCCCTAAACAAAGTCATGAACGGCATTCTCAGTGACTGTGGTGCATTATCCCTCATTGTTCTCCTCGACCACTCTGCGCCTCTCCCTGCCATTCTCTCTGGCTGAATCAAACTGTTCGTGACCTCAGTGATGTATTCAACCCCAAGCTGAGATTCCAACCTCATATCCTCCCCATTACAAAGACTGTTGACGTCCACTTCTAACATTGCCCGCCTCTGCGGCTACCTCAGCTCCTCTGCTGCTGAAACTCTGAAGTCTTTTTCACCTGAAGTCTTAATTACTCCAAAGTTCTCCTGGCTGGACTCCTTACCTTCACCCTCTGTAAACTTCAGCTCATTCAAAACACGGCTGCCAGTATCGTATCCCAGACCAAGTCCCACTTGTCCCTCACCACTGTTCATGTTGACCTACATTGGCTCCTGGTTCCCCAGCACCTCAAATTTAAAATTTTCATCTTTGTGTCTAAATTCCTCCATGGATTCACCCCTCCTCATCTCTATAGCCATCAGTGGGCTACAATTCCCCCCAACCACATTTCCTCTGACTGCGGCTTCTTGTGTGTCACCTCCTCCCTTTGCCCCACCACTGGCAGCCATGCCTTCAGCTGCCTAGGCCCCACACTCTGCAATTCCCTCCCTAAACCCTCCACCTTCCTCCCTGCTTTGAAGACCCTCCTTAAAACCAACCTCTTTGCCTAAGCTATTGGTCACCCCCTTCTAATATTTCCTTCTTTTGCTTGGAGTCCATGTTTTCCTTACTCCTCTGTGAAGCACCCTGGGACATTATTCATGTTGAAGGTGCTATATAAATGCAAGTCGTTATTATTGATTAGTGAGTGTTTCTGCACATACTGGGGAGTTGATAGGGCGAGTCTTATTTTGTTTTTGCTGATGGCAGCTGTCACAGCAAACACTGAGCACTAGAACACTTTATGAAGTTTGATGTAGGGTGACAGCCTCATGAGAATTTATTGAGTGAAGATCGCCAGAAAACAACAGGGTCATTTTACCTTAAATAGAGAATAATGGGACACTTGCGAGTGATTGCAAGATTGTGATTTGTTGAAGGGGTTCAGATGGTATCTCAAAGTAGTCAATGCCTTGAAATTACACTGTGCGATGGCAGCATATGAATATTTAACACGTTTATCTGAAATCCTTCTGTTTGCTATTTTAGCCGAAGTATTAGCCCATTATTATATGTGGGTTAACATTTCCGCTAAAATAGTAAAGGAAGGAATTTCAGATCAACATGTTAAGGTTTGCACGCTAGTATCCACAGAATAATTTGGGGCCATCAGATTATCGTCTGACTGACCTCCAATGAAGTGTGAGCCCTGGGCAAAGGCATTACTCCACGAATTTTTAGGACACAATTTAAATTTCAAAGCTGTACTATGAACATTGAGGATGAACCATTAATGCCTAGAGCAAATGACTTGTCAGTTCTATGGTTGAATACAGGAGCTTGAGTTAACTGATTGGACTGTGTCATTTTTCCAGGGAGGAATAAGGTGAGCGATTATGGTGACATCTTAGAACAGCCTACATTGTTGTTCATGTTCAGCACTCAACATGTCTGAACATTTGTTTCCAAGATGGCAATGGTCTACAAATCTACTCCATTCTTTTTCAGCAATGTTATTTTTGAAGAGCTGAAGCAACCCAAGCTTAACTCTTTGTACAGAATCTTCCATGAAAGTTTGCACCATTAAATATTCTTCAAAAGTGGTATGATCTGCAGCTACTATATATGGTGTGGAATGGACATTTACATTCCGTATTTATTTACATCAGGAAATTCTGGTGATATAACCCTTATCACATTGTCTCAACTCTATCAACTCTGTTTTCTTTTCAAGTATCAAGACATTACTGACTGGTGACACTAAAGATGGTAATGTAAGCAAAGATCCAATTTGTTTGGGTTATATATTTTGTGTATATTAGGCATGTTAGCACTGGGGAATGAAACAGTTTTCATTTGAGGCACCCAGTGTCAGCATCAAGCACTTCCAAGTCAGGTATAACAGAGCTAGAGACAGAGTAAAGCTCACCCTGCCTTTTCCATATATGATAATATCTATGTGCACATGGTCCCTATGTGCATATATGTTACCTCCTTACCATGTCTTCCTGGTGTGCTTACCAGTACCTGTGAGTCATTACTTCCATGTGCGGTTGAGTATACTGTCACTTGTTGTGATTTGTATGCTGTTTTAGGTAAGGGGCCAGAAGCTGAGACTGTTGCTCTTGAGATTATGTTTTTTTCTCTGACTGGACTGGCAACTACCTTGATGTCCCTTATTAATGTCAGGAGGCTCCTGTCCTTCAGATACCCCTAGAAACCACTTGTATAGTGCCTGGTGTTGTTAAGAACTAATGTTGACATATATGCCATCTGGCTGCCCCAGTATCTGTGCTCGATGGATGTTGCTGGCTTGCCTCTCTTAAGAGGTACACTCATCAACCAGAGTGTAATAAGGAATGTAGAAGAGCATGCCAGGAGCAGCACCAGGCATACCTAAAAATAAGGTGCCAACCTGGGGAAGCTGTAACACAGGACTACATGCATGCTAAAAAGTGGAAGCAGCATGCTATAGACAGAGCTAAGCAATCCCACAATCAACGGATCAGATCAAAGCTCTGCAGTCCTGCCACATCCAGGTGTAAAAAAACCCTCACTGTGACATCTTTGGAGTTTTACTGCACCAATACAATACTATGTATGGCTTCCGATGACAACATTTGAGCTATCGGATTAAAATTTGTGAATACAGTGCTTAGTAAAGGCTGTAGTGTTTGCAATTCATTTCCATATTACCTCCTTGGCTATCCTCAAGTCCTGGTATAATCTCCACATGTTCCATACACGGCCTTGGGGTTCCTCAGCTGCATTGATTTACTCAGCAATTCATGTCCACGCAGCCTGGACCTGAATTTGGTTAGTGAACTGTCCTCTGGTCTAAAAAAGTTCATCTCATTTCTCATACTAAAGTTCCTCCTTTAGAACTTCACGCATTTCTTTTTATGCCAGTGCCACCTGTCAATCAAACTGGTTGCTGCACCTGGGTTTCCTCCTGTTGGACTCGTGCTAAAGCTATGAAGAAGGATGGTAAACTCAGTCAGAAAACTGAGGTTTTTGAATGTTCCAAAGAACCATTGACTGTGCATTCTGATTTCCTCACCGCACAGCTGTATTTACAGTCTGTTCAGAAATACTGGTAAATAAGCAGCTTGAGGAAAGTGAAAATGGGCATCAATGTAGATACTCAGTGCGATTATTGAATTTATGTGGCATGAACCCAGCAGAAGGAAACCCAGGTGCAGCAACTAGTTTGATTGACAGGTGGCAGTCATAAAAAGAAATACGTGATGTTCTAAAGAAGGAAAATGTGACAGATTGTGTGGTAGTATTTAGATGCTGACTAATGGGTTCATCTTTATACCTATTGTGGGATATTAAGTTACAAGATCAATGAGTGCTTAAAGTAGATTTGCGACCTGAATATTCAAGAATTGTTGGAATGGCCAAAGTCTGTTCAGATACAGCAGTTTTGGCCTGATTGCTGGAGAGCATTATCACTGGCACATTTTCCATATTGATACCAACAGACTACCGAGAAAATTCCAGTTACGGCAATACACTTTAATATTGTGCAAAATTCTTAACGCATCACCTCAAACTGCTTCCATTACAACCACTACCAGTGACAGACCTGTAGCCGCCAGTGCTTCACCCTAGTATTATATAGCTCAAATTCATCTCTCCAAACACAACACAAGTTTGGAAGTGCAAAACCTGTAATTATACTGCTGGGTGTACAATTCAAGTGGGCACAGTATGAGAAGTTTACACGCCCACCATTACATTTGTCTGAAATCTCAGCGACAACTCTGTGTAATCAACAGGGTGCTACAGTTGGCTACTGTGGCTACCACTGTTCTTGCTTTTCAATGGCCCCAGTTCAGCACTCTGGATAACGTTATGCAGTTGCCATCACTATGGTAACTGCTAAGGCTGTTATAATCTGGTACGAACAGTATGCAGCCTCTTCCTCTAAGTTCTGTGTATTACCTATTCATTACATTGTCTTTCACTGGAGAGTGATAAACATGACAGAAGCTGAGGCTCCCTTTTAATTTGGAGTTTATTTTTATGCCCTTTAACTGTGATTTATCCAACACATAAAATGGGGGTGTAGTTTACAGAGTTGTGACTTACACATATGATTTCACGCATGTTTTTATCCTTTGGAAGGCTGTTTTAGCATTTCTGAAACAATGTAAAAGATATTGGCCAAATTTTCTTTCATTGGAAAACACAATACCCGTTTTTCACTATAATCTACAACTGCCAGCGAAATTGCACCAAACATTTTAATATGTCACTCAAAGGGGTAAATTTCCTTTATGTGTGTTACAGGTAGTGCACACAATAAATGAGCAATATCAATTGTATGTTAGGGTTAGCCTCTTGATTTGTGAAATAACTTATTGGTGCTGGTAAGCACACTAGGTAAACAATGTTTACATTAAGGAAGGAACGTGTATGCACTTAAGGGTTTAGTGCATCTAGATGCTACCATATACAGAAAATACAGAGGGAGCTTTACTCTGCGTCTAACTGTGCAATGCATAACGTAGGAGTGCTTGATGAGAACACTTTTCCCACCTTAATGCCTCTCAAGAAAGTGCCTACAATGAAGTAAGTTTGCAAGGCAGAAATACAATACAGTATACATTTGTGCTCTTGAAACATTGGACCACTCGAAAATGCCTTACAGTATGAACTGGCAGACTAATTGTAGTATCTTGCACACTGCACAATACTGCAAATGAAAGTATGCTTACAGAAGAGGTGCAGTAACAAGTTAAGACAAAGGCACAGTTCAAAGGTTAACATGACCACCTGCAGCAGAGGATTTAGTGATAAAGCAGGACAGGTCAATTGGTCATTATAAGAAAAGTGTTGCCTGTGCTGGGGCAAGTAGGAATGGAACCGAGCTAGAGCAGTAACACAGAGATGGACCAATGAAGAGAGATGGTGGAGAAGGAAGGGTTGAAATTGTCTAATGCTGCAGAGGTCAAGAATGACAAGGAGTGATAGGTCACATTCACAAAGGATGTCCTTGGTGACGTCGACGAGAAAGAAAGAAAGAGAGAAAGAAAGAACTGTCATTTATATAGCACCTTTCACAGCCTTAGGATGTCCCAAATCGTTTCACAGCCAATGTAGAACTTTTTGAAATGTAGTCACTGCTGTAATGTAGGAAATGTGGTAGGCAATTTTGTACACAGCAAGCTCCCGCAAACAACAATTAAATAAATAACCAGATCATCTGCTTTAGGTGTTGGCTGAGGGATAAATGTTGGCCAGGACATCAGGAGAACTCCACTGCTCTTCTTTGAATATTGTCTTGGGATCTTTTATATCTACCTGAGAGGGCAGATGGGGGGACTCAGTTTAACGTCTCATCTGAAAGCCAGTACCTCTGAAGTGTCGCATTCCCTCAGTACTGTACTGAAGTGTCAGCCCAGATTATATGCTTAAATCTCTGGAGTGGGGCTTGAACCCACAACCTTTAACTCAGAGGCAAGAGCACTACCACTGAGCCAAGGGCATTTTTCTGTGCTGTAAGCAAAGCAGAAACCAGATTGAAGGATTGAGAGAGACTGATACGAGAGGTCTGTATAGAGCTGAGTGGCAACAGCATGTTCGAGGGCTTTAGACAAGGGAGGCTCGAGATAGGTGGTGGTTGAAGTGGATAAAGGGATGAAAGAAAAAGAGATTAGAATGACGTTGAGGAGGAAGCTAAGAATGAGTCAATAAGCACTCGTGATGAAGAGGCCTGAGGCTGCAATGAGGAGCTCCAGCATGCTGAGTACCCCTCCTGAGTTGTATGGGTGTGCAGACCTTAACAAGTGTAACTTGGCTTTTTTTTCCTCACTTTTCATCAATGTTTGCTACGACATTTTTGGAGGGGTAGCAACTCTCAGAGCATGGACAAATAATCCAAATAATAGAAACATAGAATCTAGGAGCAGGAGTAGGCCATTCGGCCCGTCGAGCCTGCTCCACCATTCAATACGATCATGGCTGATCATCCAAGTCCAGTACCCTGTCCCTGCTTTAATCCCCACAGTACACATATCCCACCCTACCCCCGTAACCCCACGTATTTAATTCCCCCTAACATATCCCATCCTATCCCCATAACCCCACATATTTAATCCCCCCCTAACACTAAGGGTCAATTTATCATAGCCAAATCAACCTAACCCGCACATTTTTGGACTGTGGGAGGAAACCGGAGCACCCGGAGGAAACCCACGCAGACACGGGGAGAATGTGCAAACTCCACACAGACAGTCACCCGAGGTCAGATTCGAACCCGGGTCCCTGGCGCTGTGAGGCACCAGTGCTAACCACTATGCCACCGTAATTCCACATATTACATCGCCACTTTTCATTTTTCACTACAATTAGTGAAGGCAGGAATGCCTACCCATTATGTTAGTTCAGAACTAACTCTAGCCTGAGTTGAGAGGGGAAACAAAAATGAGAAAGAGGCAAATATTTTAGTTTTCTCCTAATTTCTGTCTTGGTATTTTATATCCCTCCAATGTTAGTTCCTCCAGTTTTCACTCTCCTGTTCTGAAGGTGTTGATTCTTGCAGAGGTGCAGTTACTGGGTGCTGAGCACTCTTGATAAATGAGTGTCAGCAGATTAGTCAACTGTGGAGGGCATCACAGCCCAGCTGATCTTGTCCTGAGCCAACATCCACACACATGCACATTTTAACAGAGATCACTGGACAGCAATCAGAAGCAGAAACCTTGGCTAGATTTCCCCCCTTCCTAGCCCACAAATACTTAGGCAAATTATCACACCCCAACACACAGGCACATGCATGCATACTTGCACATCCACATACAAACACGCACACATTTAGCAGTGCCACTATTGTACTTTGTTAAGACACAATTGTCTCTGAGAAAGCTGATTGTCCGATTGTTTTCCTACTTTATAGTACTGCATTGAGCATTGAAAGTTTACAGAAAAGCATTTAATGCAGCACTAGACTTTCCAAACTGAGTGGTCTTTTGTTCCGGACTGCTCAAGGCTTAGGAACAATGTGGTATTCTATGGAACGAGTGAGTACATGGAAGGATCGCCAGTGACAAGCTGAGGTCATACATTCCATTTCAACGCACTTGCAGCATGCTCCGCATTTAAATATTGGGGTCTGCACCAGGCAGATTACCCACCAGTTCCTGCCTTGGCAATTCCTTTGATTTAGCCAGCAGAAAATGTGGCTTTATGCCAGCACTAACAGATGGAAATAGTTGTTTAGAAAAAAATACTATGCTAAAAGTAAAAGTAATCACAAATAGGGGGCAATATAAATACAGTGTCTCACAGAACTGCCAGGGTTGGCAAGTTACTTTATGAATAACCTTATTTGGAAATGAGAGGACAATTCTACAACCTGTATTATTTCACCACGAGATGCAAGTAGTGAAGAAGCAGAAATTTCACATACAGAGCTTCCTATCCTGTATATCCTTCCCAGGTCAAAGGTTCAAAATAGAACCAGGTCTTCTCATGATACAGTTCCACTTAATGAATACATTTGTTCACTATTTAACCCTCTCCACAACTCCCCAAACATTAAGCCTTTTTAATTACTCAAAAGTCAAAATACAAGGAGCAGCAGGCACAGGTTCAGTTGGGCCTATCAGGAGGCAGACTGGGTAGAATTTCCTGGGGAAGACTAGGAGCTCGCCCAGCCATGTTGCCTTGTGCACAGTTCCTCACAAGTGATTCAAGAGAGGCACTGAAGAAGCTCTGGGAATAGTTGCCTTCTCGGCCTTGATTGATGCATGGCCTGGAGATTTCGCTGAACAGAAATCAGAGAGATTTTGACCTCTCAAAACTGGGAGATTAAAGAGAAATTAAACCTTTCAAAACTGGGAGATTAAAGAGAAAGTAAACCTTTCAAAAATGAGTTGCTAATAATTTTTAATTTCTTTACACCAGTAAAATAGTAGGACAATAGCCTCTTATCAAAAAGTATTCAAATAAAAACAAAGTAATGAGGCCAGTTTTCTTTTAGCTATGCACTGTGAAGATGCAAATTTGTAGGCAAATTATGCAATTGTGTACTAAAGCTCCAAAATATGAAAGTCTTAAAAAACATTCTTCCTGCTCCCCTGATGTCTTAGTGGAGAAATGCACTGTGTAGTGTTAGTGAGGTACTGAGCCATGTTTGATTCTCAGTCTGTGCTGTGTTAACTGATCTTGGCCAGCACACCAATGACCATGATAGAATCCATTGGGCTGCAAAGATGAAAAATCAGTCATGGTTTCCAATCCTGACTGCTATCTAGTGACCCTTGCTGGAAATTGCATGTGTGTGACATTGGGTGAAATAGGATTGGCTCCGATGCAATGCACTGCACAGTCAAATAGCCTATTTTAGCTCACATATTAAGAATGGCTATTTAGGCATGGTACCAGAGGGTGCCCAATACCTGTGAAAACGTACTGCTGCAAAACTCAGTCCCTTCAGAAGAAAGGAGAAAAGGAAAACTGGAATAAAAAACCTGCTCAATGAGCACTTTACAAAGCCATAATTCAAACAGTCATATTTTCAGGGATGGTTCATCTAAATCACAAACAGTGGCTGAATCTTCACATGAAAGACCCATCAGCTTGTAAGAGGAGATGGAAGATTAATCCCGAGGTTTGGCAGGAATTGAGGGGATTCAATTGGCTGACATTAGAGGGAAAATGCCAAGAGGCATAGCAGTCAGGAGAAAATGCAAACAGAATCCAATCTCAATTTCAGGATTCCATGCAAAGCTATCTCATATAAAGTAAGAAATCACTTCAAATATGTGAAGAGATACTATAGTGACAGGTATCAGGAGTTTTCCCGAGCTATATTCCACATTTAGAGCCAGTAGAAGATACAAGCATCCCAAGGTCTCAGGGCACAGGAGAAGCATTGTAATTGCTCTTCAATGGCACAACATCCTTGCATCAGGAAAGGTAGTCAAGTAAATTGGTTCTGCGGTCAATTTGCTGATTGCATTGCTTCATAATCAGTCATGTTCCTCTGCACAGTTGAGGAATGCTTCCAGTCTTAGCTCCTTAGTCTAATGGCTATTCCTGCAAGATTGAGTGGTTGAGACACGTTGCTCTGAAGTACGCCTCGTGAAGGTTGCTAATAAGATTTCAAGCTTGTAAATACTCTGGGCTGGTGATATGTTATTTCATCAGATGCATGGAGCCCACCATGATGGATTGCAAAAAAAAGTCATAACTTTGACCGAGTCTTCGATGTGAAAGTCAAACTTCAATGTTCAACTTCTCTGTGGACAACCAATCCAGCTTTTAGACTTTTTCACAAGATAGGTATGGCTGAGGAAGGTCATTTAGCCCATAAAAGCTCATCCAATTAGAAAGAACCTCCAGTCCTTCACCACAGAGTCCAGCAGTGCCTTAAATGATTCCTGAGTTTTTGCCTCCCCTATCTTACCTGGAAATCTACTCTGGTTGAAGAGCGTGACATTAGTTCTCATTCTGCCTTTCACTGGTTGATTTTGAGATATTCAAAATGCAAATGTTAATTAATGCGTAAACCCACAGATTGACAGTTAACAAGTGTCCCAGCTCCAGTCCAGAATGGACGAAGGAACACTGAAGATACCAAAGAACAAGAAGGTTTTTTTTAAAGTAATAAAAATGTAAACTGAAAGTTATAGAGCATGTAGGAGAGAATATGGAAGGAATAAAGCACAGGGAAGAACAAGGAAATATAGTATAGAAATAACGTTTTAAAACTTGTTTTTACATTTGATTTGTTCACTGTTCAGTGGGTCTCGGCCTGGAAGTCCCCACCCAGGTTGTGCTGCCTATGCTAGTTGCCTTGTTTGGGGTAGGTGGATAATCCGCACTCAATAAGGCCCATTGAATATTGCCAGGGAAAGCAGAGGCCGATGTATCTGGGCTGTGGCATTATTTGCGGCACTTCTGCCAGCATTATAGCAGGAGCACACAAGATCTGTGGATTTTTAGCCCCATTAAATCTAAGCTACTAAAATTAAACACAATCCTTACCTACTCCTATATTTTTAAATGTAGCTTTACTTTTACTTTTTAAAAAACGAATATTCTCAATTCTTCCTATTCCAATCTATATTTATTATTTTAAAACTTTCAATGACCTTTATTATTCTGCCTCTCTGCTCCAACCATCCATTTTGGAGGTAGGTTCCAAAAAGCTTTTCATTGGCTGAAAAGTACTTTAATGGCCAATTTCTGAGCCAATTAAAAGCCAAGATTCAGAAGACTATGATGCGACCAGATCCATCTTAGATGGTGCTTTAAAGACTAAGCATTAGTTTACTGTTGTGGTGACCTGTGGTAAACATGCAGCAACATTACTCCATACCGCTCACTGCAGTCATTTTAACCGACCTCTGCTAGATCACAGCGGGCGGTTATTGGAAAATCTCCCGGGTTGCTCATAGCAGTGCCCGGGAGAATAATCTTCAATTGCTGAAGGCTCCAGGACAGCCGGGGGTTGGCAACCCTATCAAGTTGCAATGTTATTGTGACATGTGACTCATCAGCAGGGCTGGAGACTTTCTTTTAAAATTTGCTTTTCCTTCATCTCCACTCTGCAAATTAGTTGTACTCGTTGGCCTGGCCAAGTCAAGGATTGAATGAATACTGAGTTCACGCTGATCATTGGCCACCTCCGTGCCCGACAGGTCTTTATTGCACATGCACCGCCCCCCGAGCAAGCTGGATTCTGCATGCGTGCACAAAGCAGAGTTTAGACGCTGCTCGGAGCTGTTTTATCGGCAGAGACTTTTCTTTGCCGCTCTGCCCCCTCCACAGCCGTGAGATGGCCAGCTCAGGTGTCACAGGCTCGCTGACTGTCCAAGGCACAGCGCCCATTCTCTCCAGCCCAGCAGTTTATAAAGTGTCTCTCTAGCTATGTCTTGGTTGATAATTGCCCATGAAGAAAGGAGTGGAAAATGGTACGATCAAATCCCTCCCTTTTATAAGCCGCACTGAAGCAGCAAGTGACCGTAAATGCCGGCTGCTGGAAGTCACGCGATGCAACCTTCCGGAATACGGCCATCCAGAGTTGGTAACCCCAGTTGTAGGTGCTGGCAATCCAGAAATCTATTCTTCAATTCTGATTTATCAGGCTCCGTTGGATTTGAGCCTAGCTCCCAAAGGTGAAAGACTAGTATCTAATATGTACTAGTACTTTCTTCACAAAGCTATGTTTATTTGTGAACAATGTAAAATAGTAAATACCATTGGAGGTAATGTTCTGCATTAGGATTAAATGTACAGTAAAATTCCAACAGTTAAGGGTATAGCAGTAAGTTGTATACTTCTATGATTCTATGAAGTATTTTACAAGCATGTTCCAAACCTTGGTTTCAAATTCTTTTAATTCTCTAATAAATAAGCTATTTGTAACAATCATGTCTGCACCAATGTCATTCATGGCAGCTTTACATTAATACTGTGTCATTGGTGGTATGTGTGTAGTCCTCCCTCCCCCAATAGCACCCTCTAGTGTAAAGGAGCCAAAGTCTGCAGCTCAGATGGTGTGCAGGATGTGACTTGTAAAATCTAAAGTCAGAGGCAGTGCGAAGCATTGGCCTCCAACCTATTGGCTGTCCAGTGACCCCGTGGAGATCAGTGGTACACGGTCATAGAAAAATGGGAAGAGTAGCACTCATGGGCCATGGGTCTCCACTTCTGCACTTTTTTGTTGATGTCCTACTATTAATAAAAAAGTACTTTTAGGGTGGCGTGGTTATTTTGGTTCTAATCCTACGCAATTACTGCAAATCTGCATTTTGTAATTTAATTACTTCATCAATTCTCTACACTATTTCCCTAAAGGTACTAATTCAGTTCCAAGGCACTGACAGCCAGTGGTGAAAATGGAATATGTCACCCCGCTGAGAAACATAGAAAAACAGGAGCAGGAGTAGGCCATTCGGCCCTTCGAGCCTGCTCCGCCATTCAATATGATCATGGCTGATCTTCTATCTCAATACCATATTCCCACTCTCTCCCCATACCCCTTGATGCCTTTTGTGGCTAGAAATCTATCTATCTCCTTCTTAAATATATTCAGTGACTTGGCCTCCACAGCCTTCTGTGGTAGAGAATTCCACAGGTTCACCACTCTCTGGGTGAAGAAATTTCTCCTCATCTCAGTCCTAAATGTCCTACCCCGTATCCTGAGACTGACCCCTCGTTCTAGATCCCCCCAGCCAGGGGAAACATCCTCCCTGCATCCAGTCTGTCTAGCCCTGTCAGAATTTTATACGTTTCAATGAAATCCCCTCTCATTCTTCTCAACTCTAGTGAATACAGGCCTAGTCGACCCAATCTCTCCTCATACGACAGTCCTGCCATCCCAGGAATCAGTCTGGTGAACCTTTGCTGCACTCCCTCTATGGCAAGTATATCCTTTCTTAGGTAAGGAGACCAAAACTGCACACAGTACTCCAGGTGTGGTCTCACCAAGGCCCTGTACAACTGTAGTAAGACATCCTTGCTCCTGTACTCAAATCCTCTTGCAATGAAGGCCAACATACCATTTGCCTTCCTAACTGCTTGCTGCACCTGCATGTTTGCTTTCAGTGACTGGTATACAAGGACACCCAGGTCCCTTTGTACATCAGCATTTCCCAATCTATCACCATTTAAATAATACTCTACCTTTCCGGTTTTCCTACCGAAGTGGATAACTTCACATTTATCCACGTTATACTGCATCTGCCATGTATTTGCCCACTCACTCAACTTGTCTAAGTCGCCTTGAAGCCTCTTTGCATCCTCCTCACAACTCACAATCCCACCTAGTTTTGTGTCGTCAGCAAACTTGGAAATATTACATTTGGTTCCCTCATCCAAATCATTGATATATATTGTGAATAGCTGGGGCCCAAGCACTGATCCCTGCGGTACCCCACTAGTCACCGCCTGCCACCCCGAAAAAGACCCATTTATTCCTACTCTCTGTTTCCTGTCTGTTAACCAATTTTCAATCCATGCCAGTATATTACCTCCAATCCCATGTGCTTTAATTTTGCACACTAACCTCTTATGTGGGACTTTATCAAAGGCCTTCTGAAAATCCAAATACACCACATCCACTGGTTCTCCCTTATCTATTCTACCAGTTACATCCTCAAAAAACTCCAGTAGGTTTGTCAAACATGATTTCCCTTTCATAAATCCATGTTGACTTTGTCTAATCCCATTGATATTTCTAAGTGTCCTGTTATCACATCCTTTATAATAGACTCTAGTACTTTCCCTACTACTGATGTTAGGTCTGTAGTTCCCCGTTTTATCTCTCCCTCCTTTTTTAAATAGTGGGGTTACATTTGCCACCCTCCAATCTGCCAGAACTGTTCCATAATCCATAGAATTTTGGAAGATGACAACCAATGCATCCACTATTTCCATGGCTACCTCGTTTAGTACTCTGGGATGCGGATTATCAGGCCCTGGGGATTTATCAGCTTTCAGTCCCATTAATTTCTCCAGCACTATTTTTTTATTAATGCTAATTTCCTTTAATTCCTCCTTCTCCCTAGACCCTTGGTTCCCTCGCATTTCTGGGAAGTTATTTGTGTCCTCTTCCGTGAAGACAGAACCAAAGTATTTGTTTAATTGCTCTGCCATTTCCTTGTTCCCCAATATAAATTTTCCCGTTTCTGACTGTAAGGGACCTACATTTGTCTTCACTAATCTTTTTCTTTTTACATACTTGTAGAAGCTTTTACAGTCCACTTTTATGTTCCTTGCAAGTTTACTCTCATACTCTATTTTTCCCCTCTTGATCAATCTCTTGGTCCTATGCCAAGAGACCGATGCAACCTTTCACTGTCACTCTGTAACCCTCAGTACTGTCACATTTCAATATGGGATGTTTTATATAAATAAAAGTGAGAAGTCGCAAAACACCAGGTTATAGTCCAACAGCTTTATTTGAAATAAATAAGGAGAATGTCATGATGCTTTTTTTTTAAAGCCAAAGGGAGAACTTAAGTGAATTTTCTCATTGTTGACAAAACAGGCTTACCAACTCTGTCAAATTCAGTGCAGAGAATTTGCAATAAAGTTTGTTAACAAAAAACTTTAATTGCAACTTTTCTTAGCTAACTGTTCAACACAAATGTTCTCTTCATTTCTTTCTGTTTCACTTTGCTTCCATTTTAACCCAGTCATTCTACATTTTCACAATTTTAAGATTATGAGTTTTAGGTAAAATTCAGCAATGAACTTATTGCTGGAAGTCAAAATTTGAACTTATTTTGGAGGACTTGCTTTGTAGTACAAAGATGTAGAATTTCTTTTATTTTTTATATTTTCCTTGGTTTTGACCTCCTCCACTTCACAGGTGCAGTCTGACTCTAACAGACACAAGCTGTGTCCCAGTTGGTATTGCTCCTTGTCTTTGTCTTACTTATGTCTTTAAAGAAAATGTACCCACTTTGCTCAAGCTGAATGAAGTCAGCAATGATGACAGGAAAGAGTTAGGACTTGGCAGCAGTATCAGGCTGAAGCAGGAGCTTGACAGACAAATGCTAAACTGCAGATAGCATTAAGGGAAACACTAAAAGACTCAAATGCTCAGATCACATACTTGTGTCTTCCTTCCGCGACCGGTGGGCACCACAGTACATAGTCGACACGGGTGGCAACATTATTATTTTAAAATAAGTAGAATAGGTTATGTTGGTCAGGAATACAAATTAAAGTTAAAATTGAAAAGGGATGAGTCAGAATATAGAGATGTAGAGAGAATCAGAGGGAAAGGAACAGTTGGGTAAACACAAATAGAGATTTTCAACAGGAGTTACAACTGTGTTTTTAGTATTTAAAATTTACTTGAGTAATTTAGGGTTACTAATACAGTACATCTGACGTTTAGAGTATCTTTATTATTGAATTTTTTTTTTCATGTCACAGTGCAGAGATGAAAAGTTTCAAAAATAGTTGGCCTATGGAGTTAGAAATTTCTCTGGACTTGACTGCGGCTTAAAGCACCCTGTTGGAGTCCTACTTAGTAACAAAACTCCCACATGTAATGTGTTAATATACATAGCTCAGAGTTACAAATGGAATTCTAAATACATTTTTGAATTTTAAAGTATGTATGATATTTAGAAACTGCCTATAATACTTCTATCCATAATATATTACAAATGGTGAGTGGGCTTAGAATGCTGAAGGAATTGCACTTGTAGGTAGTGCTATCAACGTAAAGTTAGGTGGAAACAAAATGCACCAGCATCCCATTCCACTGAGCACCACCACCAGGAAATTTCAGGCTTCCATTTCTCCTTTGCCGGTGAGTAAGTTTCAGTCCATCGCAAGCAGCAAAATAAGGAAAAAGAGCCATCAAAGATTTGTGGTAGATGATGGTTGGAAGACAGCAAGTCCAAGTAGGCAGGAATTATATTAGACACTGAAACCCTGAAAAAGCAACAGAATTTCCAGTATTTAATTGAAACTAGCAGCAAATAAAACCCTCCCACCCAATACCTGCACCTCCCCCTCTGAGCTGGAGTCCCCCACCCCTCAGCTGAGCAGGAATCATGAAGCCCAATCCAATTAGCAGTAAGTCATGGATTGCACACAATACTTCCGTTCCCTCCCCCCAGCTCATTCACTGCTGGCTACATTTCCCCTAGTAACCCCCTTGTCCCTCCCCACTGGCTGAATTCCCATTCTCCTCCCAACCCCCCCCCCCCCCACCCCAAAGTGGCTGCAGTTCCTCCTCAGAAGTTACCCCTACCATTTTATTACCCCTCTGATTGTATTTTCCACCAAATGCATCCATTTTGCCCCCTCACTGACTAAATTTTCTGCGCCCCCCCCCCCACCCCCCCACCGATGGCTGTCTGTCCAATGCCTCATTCCCCCTAACCCTGATGATCTAAATTTACATCTCCAGCACACACCCCTCCCCACTGGCTAAATTTTATGGTATTGAGAGGATTTCCAAAACACAGATGCAGTCAGGTGAACAGCACACTCTCCTGTGACCCCCACCCCCTTTTCCATTACCCCTCTCCTCTCCAATTCCCCTTACCTCCTGTACCTTCCCCTCCTGCCCCCCCCTCCACCTCTTCCCATCCCCTCCCGACTCCTTCTCCATTTTCTCCTCTATTTCTTATCTCTTTCTCCTGCCTCTCTCTTCTGACCCTGCCTCCCTCCCCCACTCTCTTTTGCCTTCCCCTCTCACTCTTTCCCATCTTCTCCTTCTCCCTCCCTTTCCTCCTCCTCCTTCTCTCCATCCTTCTCCCTTCCTTCTTCCACTTCCCTTCCCTCCTCCCTTCTTCCCACCCTCCTCCTTCTCCCGCACTCTATCACATCCACTCCTTTACCTCTCAAAAATGCAAATTGGTCTTGACTACTTGTGTGCAACACCATGTGATGTGAGAGCAACTATTTATAGTATAAAGGTGACTCAAAGGTTCAGTGCCATTATGACATCAGTATCCAGCTAGATTTAAGATTTACCTGGCACAAGGTAAGCTACTGTCTCTTGTATACACAGTGACGTAGAAGGATGTAGCATAGCACATGTACCAGAACCAGAAAGTAAAAATACAGGGCAAAGGGTAAACTATCAGCAGGTGAACCTCTCATTTTTAGTTGAAATGGAAATGCTTTTGCAGGATCCAAGAAGTGATATCACATTTTATTTGACATATCTTCAATAAAAAAGATTATTTGAAAATATTGTTTTTTTCCCTCTTTTTTTATTTGCCAAGTCCTTACTGAGCTACAGCTCCATAGGCACAGACCACCCTCAAGCACAATGCCCAAGTGGCCATTCTTTATGTGTGAGTCTAGACATGCCAGCAGGCTACCTGACAGTAAAAGAGATCACAGCCAAGCCAGTCACATTCTCACTGGACGCCCACACACACACACGCACTTTCCAGCAGGGATCACTGGACATGAACCAGGAGCAGGGGAACCCTGGTTGAATTTTCCCTCTCTTGTCTAGGATACTGAGCCTAATTGTAGCACCTCAACTGAAGCCCATCTGAGACCAGTTAACTCAGCACAGACCATATGTTAAAAAAATATCCTAGTAAGTAAAAATGATATATTTTCTCCTTATCCCTTTCCTAGGTTTCCACATGCCACACATGATACCCTGGCTGGGAGGACAGGCTGGCAACATTTTCTCAGACCTCTGCCACAGTTCCTGGCTGTGAGGAATTGTGCAAAAGAACCGTGAATCACCCTTCAAATTTCTCTCCTTCCCTTCCTATGGGTCACCTTTATGTCTGCCGTTTTATTACGTGTTTTTATGTATTATTTGTCTTGATGTGTTTGTGTTTCTGTCTTGTTTCTATTCAAGGGACTACTTCATGTCCAGGCACAGCATATTGGGCAGGTGTGCTCTTGTGTAAGTCAGCATGCCTGTAAATGATGCATCTGAATATTTAGTGCGTTTCTGGGCATGACTTAACTCACTTGTAAACTTGATTTATTTCAGTCTCAGTTCTGTCAAATGATTAGTCTGTTTGGCACTAAATTTTATTCATTAAGAAACAAGAAGTCCCTTTGAAATATGATTACAGGTGTTCTGGAGGCACAGTACATTGATGCCGATAGGCTGTCCAATGGTATGCTACGATATAGCATCTGCAATTACCCAGTGGGGTTGGTCAGATTCAGTACAGGCTGGGAAAATTGAGAAGCAAATCTGCCTGCGATGCTTTTATGTGTCTGGCTGATGGGTACCACAGGCAGAGTTTAGGAACAGGCTCCCGGCCTACTCCATCTGGGCTGGAGAATGATGTGTGATACAGGGGAACGTGTGGGGAAAATATATAAATAATAGCTGGAAAGTATATTTAAAATAGGAAGGAAAGAGAGGCAAAAATTTGAGGACATCAAAAGTGAGACAACCTATTCACCATAATCCCATCCACCTCAGGCAGTTCATTCATTCCATCAGGAAAGAAAGCATAAATGACCTTAATGAGACATTGGGAACATCTTTTTGTATTTTGGTTGGACATTCAAAAACTTGCAGCAGACCAAAGTTTAATGTAGGGTTACTCACTAACCTTTTGTGAAGTAAGTCCATCTATCTTACTTATGTAATTAACATGACAGGAACAGACAAAAAAGAAGCGACATGAAAAGATACTCTTCCAATACCAGCTTTTACAGGAGCTCAGGGAGTCACAAGGCTTTTAAAGGGCTGCTGCTTGCAATTAAAGCTTAGCTGCACACTTTCAAATTTAAAGATTTCCCGATAGCACCTCATTATGGCAGCAGGAGTGAGAGGAACAGTTCTGCCCCCTTCACGCATGCAGCTCTGGACGTGTTACTCTAGGAGGTGCTTCAAAGAAGAATTGCCCTCTTTGGAGCGAAGGGGTATCCTTCAACCAGGAACACAGCTCAAAAGGCCTGGGTGGATGAAAATAAATTTTCCGTATTCAGTAAGATTGCCAAGGTACACATACTTGGCAAAATACTGCGGATGCTGGAAATCTGAAATCAAAACAGAAAATGCTGGAAATACTCAGCGGGTCAGGTAGCATCTGTGGAGAGAAAAACAGAGTTAACGTTTCAGGTCGATGACCTTTCATCAGAACTGGAAAATGTTACAGACGTGAGAGATTTTAAGCAAGTGCAGAGGCAGGGAAAGGCGGGGGCGGGGGAATGGGAGGAAAGAACAAAAGGGAAGGTCTGTGATAGGGTGGAAGGCAGGAGAGATTAAATGACAAAAGGGATGATGGTGCACGCTCAACTCCCTCTCTGTCCTTGGCCTCCTACACTGTTCCAATGAAGCTCAATGTAAGCTCAAGGAACAGGACCTCATCTTTCAATTACATCCTTCCGGACTCAACATTGAGTTCAACAATTTCAGATCATAACCTCTGCCCTCATTTTTTTGGACAGCAGCAGTTGATGATTCTGCTATTCCCATTTACGCCTCCTCTAGACCCATCTTTTGTTTCTTTACTTGTCCCATTACCACCCCCTTTTGCCTTGCACTATCATCCCTTTTGTCATTCAATCACTCCTGCCTTCCATCCTATCACAGACCTTCCCTTTGGTTCTTTCCTCCCCTCCCCCTTTCCCTGCCTCTTCACTTGCTTAAAAACCTGTTACATCGCCAACTTTTTCCAGGTCTGAAATGTTAACCTGAAACGTTAACTCTGTTTCTCTCTCCATAGATGCTGCCTGACCTGCTGAGTATTTCTAGGATTTTCTGTTTTTATTACACAAGCTTTGCCTATTTTTATTATTAGTTAATTCTCACCTTGGTGCTGCGTCACTGAAGCAGTGTGCCAACCAATCACAACCTTTCAGTATTTACATATCCATGTTGCTGCGGTCACATTTCATTACTGGTGCGGAAATATTCTTCTAATGTTGTACATGAACCTTGCAAGTTCAGATTGACAAACATGCTGTGTGTTTGTGGACTCACGTGGGGGGTGGGGGCACTGTCTGCATTCTTTCAATTCTAACATCGGTAATTTTGTAGCTGCTGTCAGGACAAGGCTACATGTAACTAGTGGGAACAAAAGAAGACCAGAGGGGCAGTCCGTTGCTATTGCCTGTTGGTTCCCAATGAGAAGCAAACCTTCCAATTTCTCTAGAATGGAGCTTGAACCTACAACCTTCTGACCCAGTGGCAAGAGTGCTACAACTTAGCCAAGGCTGACATATAATAAGAATTTTAAGGAACAGGACATGCCTAACATTCTTGCCCCTTTTTCAGTGATTAACCCAAACTGTTTCTCACCATTTTCCTCAGTCCCAGAAATGCATCTATTTGCCTGTTCATATTTTCTAATTCAGTGAATTTCCCAGATAACTTATTTTACAACTCTTATCACCTTTTAGGTCAAAAATGAGAAGTCGCACAACACCAGGTTATAGTCCAACAGTTTTATTTAAAATTACGAGCTTTCGGAGCTCCGCTCCTTCTTCAGGTACAGGTACAGTGAGGGAATCGATTACACAGTATATATACACAGAGAATAATTTGTCTGCAGAGATACAATCTGTTAGGGAGGCATTACATCAAAGACACATCAGAGTACAGCTAAGACAATGAGGTGGGTCACAGGGGGTCCAACGTGTCAAATGCTGCCGTCTGCAGTTAAGCTTTTAACTTTTTTTTTAAAAAACTGGAAAAACAGACAACGATGTCGAGTCACATTCTGTAGCGTGACATGAACCCGAGATCCCTATTGAGGCCGTCCTCATGGGTGCGGAACTTGGCTATCAGTTTCTGCTCGATGATTTTGCGTTGTCGTGTGTCTCGAAGGCCGCCTTGGAGAACGCTAACCCGCAGATCCGAGGCTGAATGTCCTTGACTGCTGAAGTGTTCCCCGACTGGGAGGTAACAATCCTGCCTGGCGATTGTTGCGCGGTGTCCGTTCATACGTTGTCTCAGTGTCTGCATGGTCTCGCCGATGTACCATGCCGCGGTGCATTCTTTCCTGCAACGTATGAGGTAGACAATGTTGGCCGAGTCACATGAGTATGTATCATGTACCTGGTGGGTAGTGTCCTCACGTGTGATGATGGTATCTGTGTTGATAATCTGGCATGTCTTGCAGAGGTTGCCGTGGCAGGGTTGTGTGGTGTCGTGGTCGCTGTTCTCCTGACAGCTGGGTAATTTGCTGCGAACGATGGTACTTTTGAGGTTAGGCGGCTGCTTGAAGGCGAGTAATGGAGGCGTGGGGATGGCCTTAGCAAGGTGTTTGTCGTCATCGATGACATGTTGAAGGCTGCGAAGAACATGGCGTAGTTTCTCCGCTCCGGGGAAGTACTGGACGACGTAGGGTACTCTGTTGGTTGTGTCCCGTGTTCGCCTTCTGAGGAGGTCTATGTGGTTTTTCGCTGTGGCCCGTCGGACCTTTTAGGTGACAAAGTTCCACCTGGTTTCTCTTCTCACTCAAAATGGACTTAACATCAGAAGATACTACCTGATTATGCAAGCATAAGTTTTCCATTTCCAACTCTAGCCTTCTTTATACGCTCTCTGAGTGAGTACCAATTTAGTGTAATTACGGTCAAATTATGGCCATTTTTGTGTTGTAGACATTTACCCATTCAGAACAGGATTGAGACTGCTCAAACTGATTTCACCGAGAACCCATAATTTGCATTAAGAAGATCTTTCAGCTCATTCGTTTCGACTAGATTTAAATCTTGCTTTCAGAGGTGAAAGAGCAATGTTGTAATCTACTGTTACAGCCAGTCACTGGTCTCTATTTCTCAAAATAGGACAAATGTGTTCAACACAGTTAGGGAAATATTGTGCTGAAACATTTCCATTAACCACCTTAGTCTTAAAGAAGATGCTGATAAGATTATTCTAGAAGACTTACAGTCTGGTTTTTAGTTCTCCCAGTGTTGAGGCCAACCACTACTCCATCAGATATGTAGGCAAATCTCAGAGAAGTGTAGAAATAATAGGGTAATAATAGTAGGGGATTTCAACTTCCCCAATATTAACTGGGATAGTCAGAGTGTGAAAGGCTTAGAGAGTGTGGAATTCTTAAAGTGCATCCAGGAGAGCTTTCTGAGCCAGCATGTAGAAAGTCCTACAAGAGAGGGGGCGGTACTGGACCTAATTCTAGGGAATGTAACCGGGCAAGTGGTAGAAGTGTCAGTAGGAGAGCATTTTGGTGACAGTGACCATAATTCGGTGAGATTTAAGGTAGTCATGTAAAAGGACAAAGATGGACCGGAAATAAAGGTTCTAAATTGGGGGGAGGCCGATTTTAATATGATAAGGCAGGATCTGGCCAAAATGGACTGGGATCAGCTACTTGTAGGAAAATCCACATCAGAGCAATGGGAGTCTTTCAGAAAGGAAATAGAGAGAGTACAACGCCAACATGTTCCCGTAAAGGTCAAGGGTGGGACCAACAAGCCCAGGGAACCCTGGATGTCAAGGGACATACAAGAATGGATTAGGAAAAAAAGGGAGGCTTTTGGCAGATACAAAGGACTAAAAACAGTGGAAGCCCTAGAGGAGTATAGAAAGTGCAGGGGGGTACTTAAAAAAGAAATGAGGAGAGCGAAGAGGGGGCATGAAAAAACACTGGTGGGCAAAATAAAGGAAAATCCCAAGGTGTTTTATAAGTATATTAAGGACAAGAGGATAACCAGGGAAAGAGTAGGGCCCATTAGGGACCAAAGTGGCAATCTGTGTGTAGAGCCGGAAGATGTAGCTGAGGTTTTAAATGAATATTTTGCATCTGTGTTCACTATGGAGAAGGGTGATGTAGGCATAGAAATCAGGCAGGGGGATTGTGATATACTTGAACAAATTAGTATTGAGAGGAAGGAGTTACTTGCGGTTTTAGCGGGCTTAAAAGTGGATAAATCCCCAGGCCCTGACGGGATGTATCCCAGGCTGCTGTGTGAGGCAAGGGAGGAGATTTCAGGGGCTCTGACAGAAATTTTCAGAACCTCTCTGACCACAGGGGAGGTGCCAGAGGACTGGAGAACAGCTAATGTAGTACCATTGTTCAAGAAGGGTAGTAGGGATAAACCAGGGAATTACAGGCCAGTGAGCCTAACATCAGTGGTAGGGAAATTATTGGAAAAAATTCTGAGGGACAGAATTAGTCTCCACTTGGAGAGGCAGGGATTAACCAGGGATAGTCATCATGGCTTTGTCAGGGGGAGATCATGTCTGACCAATTTGATTGAATTTTTCAAGGGGGTGACTAGGTGTGTGGATGAGGGTAGTGCAGTTGATGTAGTCTACATGGACTTCAGTAAGGCTTTTGACAAAGTCCCACATGGGAGACTGGTCAAGAAGGTAAGAGCCCATGGGATCCAGGGCAATTTGGCACATTGGATCCAAAATTGGCTTAGTGGCAGGAGGCAGAGGGTGATGGTCGAAGGTTGTTTTTGTGACTGGAAGCCTGTGTCCAGTGGTGTACCGCAGGGATCGGTGCTGGGTCCTTTGCTGTTTGTAGTGTACATTAATGATTTAGATATGAATATCGGAGGTATGATCAGTAAGTTCGCAGATGACACGAAAATTGGTGGAGTGGTAAATAGCGAGGAGGGAAGCCTCAGGCTACAGGACGATATAGACGAGATGGTTAGATGGGCAGAACAGTGGCAAATGGAATTTAACCCTGAAAAGTGTGAGGTGATGCATTTTGGGAGGACTAACAAGGCAAGGGAATACACAATGAATGGTAGGATCCTAGGAAGGACAGAGGGTAAGAGGGACCTTGGTGTGCATGTACATAGATCCCTGAAGGCAGCAGGACAGGTAGATAAGGTGGTTAAAACGGCATATGAGATACTTGCCTTCATTAGCCGAGGCATAGAATATAAGAGCAGGGAGGTTATGATGGAGCTGTACAAAACGTCAGTTAGGCCACAGCTGGAATACTGTGTGCAGTTCTGGTCACCACACTATCGGAGTGATGTGATTGCATTGGAGAGGGTGCAGAGGAGATTCACCAGGATGTTACCTGGGCTGGAGCGCTTCAGCTATGAAGAGAGGCTGGACAGGCTGGGGTTGTTTTCCTTAGAGCAGAGAAGGCTGAGGGGGGACCTGATTGAGGTGTACAAAATGATGAGGGGCATAGATAGGGTAGATAGAAAGGAACTTTTCCCCTTAGTAGAGGGGTCAATAACCAGGGGCATAGTTTCAAGGTAAGGGGCAGGAGGTTTAGTGGGGATTTGAGGAAAGACTTTTTCACCCAGAGGGTGGTTGGAATCTGGAACTCACTGCCTGAAAGGGTGGTAGAGGCAGGAACCCTCACAACATTCAAGAAGCATTTAGATGAGCACTTGAAACGCCATAGCATACAAGGCTACGGACCAAGTGCTGGAAAATGGGATTAGAATAGACAGGGCTTGATGTCCGGCGCGGACACGATGGGCCGAAGGGCCTCTTTCTGTGCTGTATAACACTATGACTATGACTATGACTCCATCCTACAACCAAAGGATGCAAGTGCTCTGAGAGGTAACTATAAATACAATGCCCCCTTTGTTATTTTCAAGGAATCTGCCAAAAATTGATCTGACTTTCCAAGCCAAGTTGACTTTTAGTTTTGTGCCCTGTGATCTTTTTTTCTTCTGGTTGAGAGTTAGCTCATGTTTTATTAGCCTTGAGAATCTATTTGTTAACATTGGAGGTGGAGACTTGCTGTTGATTCTCTGCTCAGGGCAGTGCTTCAGTCAGGAAGGAGACTTAGTGATTTTGCTTTGTGGGGGTAGTATAATAAGCTTCTTTTACCTTTCATTTATGTGTCATTTTCTGTCTTGGTTTGTTGCCGTAAAAGTAATTTTATAACCCATTTTATTTGGTGTGTCGCCCGGTTATCATTCTCATCAGTCCTTCCATTTTCAATCAGGCATGTATAAAGGGCCACACTCTCTTCTATAACGTTCTTTGTTTCACTAATACAACTGGCTCCAGAGTATCCACCTAGAAATTTACATGTACAATTCCCTTCTATTTCAACTGTCAATGCATCTTTCAATTTTTTTCTACATTTTCTTTCCTTATCTTCTGAAGTCACTAACTCTTGCCCAAATACAGTTCCATGGTTAACAGAGACCTCAGGTACTTTGCCCAAGTAACCATTCTTTGTGCATCAACCTAGACAGTGAGTGTTGGCAGACTATTTGGCCATGTGAAGCAACAAAATAAAGCCCAATCTTGTCCTCCTCCAACATAATACACACATACTTTCCAGCAAAGATCCTGATAGTGATCAAGAACAGGAACTCTGGCTGATTTATTTTCCTCCTTAAGAGGCACTAAAGCCAATTGTAGCACCTCTATCACCAAACCAACTGAAATCCGCCAATTCAGCACAGACTGGGAATCAAACCTGGAACCTTCTGTAAGGGTTAGTTCCGTACTGGGTATTGGCTTTGCAACTTGAGCTGCTTGAGGAGCTCTGCAGCTTATAGTTTTTACAGGGGCATTCATATTTTGTGCTTTCACTATGCTCAATAATACCACATTTCTACCTACCTATCTCACTAACACTTACATATGCAGGACTAAGAGTGGTGTGTCAAGGTGGAGGACAGAAAATCAGTAGCATGAACAGCTGTGGCTATAGATGGCACGGTCAAAGGTCTGCCATGTGGAGTTACTGCAGGTTACTTTATTTTTCTTTCACTCTCACCTCAGCATATTTTCCACATTGCAGCTCTTGAAGAATTCTAAACTTACTTTTTCAAATGGGCAGTTGTAATCATTATTTATTTTTTGAAATGCTGACTTGCACTGCATGGTTTGAAAAACTGCCGGCTTCCCCACATCAATGTCTATACGTATGGGGTGTGGAATGATATCTGCAATTTGTCCTAATTTGGTACTTGTACGCTACAAGGAGAAGAAACCATTGGTTCGAAATTGTGCTGCGTGATATTAATAACAAACACAGCCAGCAGCAACACAAAAGTAACACAAACATGTTTGTCTAATATTCCTACTTACTATTTTAATACAAAGGCTTAATTCCTGTGTTAAAATAGCATGCAATGGAATTTGCTTTTGTTGTTAATATCAAGAATGCAATTTTACTCCACAAATGTCTATCATTTGCAACATATTTGGCAGGTCATTTCAGAGAAGGGATGTTACATTGTCATCTTGTTGAGTGTTGGTCACTGCTGTGTAACATTGCATTTATACAGCCAGCAGCAACACAAAAGTAAAATTGCCAGATTTACTGAAGCTAGTGGCTGGGAAGACCAGTTCTTTAATGGGTCTTCCTAGCAACATACCTTAGTGAATCTGGCAAGTTTACTTTGAGGATGCTGCCAGGTGCAGAAGACCCACTGTTGGGAGCCAACAGCACAAGCACTGATCTCACGCAATATGAAAGTCGCTTGTGATGATCTTGGCTCCCAGTACTCTGGAATCTATGTCCACAGTTGTTGGTCAATGGAAGCCAACAAATGGGAATCAACATTGCTGGCGCATACAGATAGACAGTGTTAAATGCAGCCATTTATATGCTGCACTGCAAACACCAGGGATAATGACGTTAGACAAGCAATGGCTAGCATTTAAAGAATTAATACATAATTTACAACAAATATACATTCCTTTAATGCACAAAAACCCCACAGGAAAAGTGGTCCAACCGTGGCTAACGAGAGAAGTTAAAGATAGTATTAGATCAAAGGAAGAGGCTTATAATCTTGCCAAAAAGAGTAATAAGCCTGAGGCTTGGGAGGATTTTAGAATTCAGCAAAGGAGGACCAAGATGTTGATAAGGAAAGAGAAAAAAGAATATGAGAGTAAATTAGCAAGAGACATAAAAACAGATTGCAAACGTTTCTATAGGTAAGTAAATAGGAAGAGATTAGTGAAAGTAAATGTGGGCCCATTAGAGGCAGAGACAGGAGAAATTATAATGGGCAATAAGGAAATGGCAGAGACATTAAACAAATACTTTGTATCTGTCTTCACAGTAAAAGACACAAAAAACATTCCGGAAATAATGGGGAACCAAGGGTCCAGAGAGAATGAGGAACTAAAGAAATCAGTATAAGTAAAGACATAATACTAGAGAAATGAATGGGACTAAGTGGCGACAAATCCCCTGGACCTGGCCACCTGCATCCTAGGGTTTTAAAAGAGGTAGCTGCAGAGATAATGGATGCATTGGTATTAATCTTCCAGAATTCCCTAGATTCTAGAACAGTCCGCAAGGATTGGAAGGTAGCAAACATAGCCCCGCTATTTAAGAAAGGAGGAAGAGAAAAAATGAGGAACTATAGGCCAGTTAGCCTGACATCAGTAGTAGGCAAAATGCTAGAATCTATTATTAGGGAAATGGTAACAAGGCACTTAAAAAATCATAATATGATTAGACAGAGTCAGCATGGTTTTATGAAAGGGAAATCGTGTTTGACAAATCTGTTAGAGCTTTTTGAAGATGTAACTAGTAGGGTGGATAAGGGGGAACCAGTGGATGTAGTGTATTGGATTTTCAAAAAGCATTTGATAAGGTGCCAGAGAAGAGGTTATTACACAAAATTAGGACTCATGGGATTGGGGGTAATCTATTAGCATGGATTGAGGATTGGTTAATGGACAGAAAACAGAGAGTAGGAATAAACAGGACTTTTTCAGGTTGGCAGGCTGTAACTAGCGGGGTACCGCAAGGATCAATGCTTGGGCCTCAGCTATTTACAATCTATATTAATGACTTAGATGAAGGGACTGAGTGTAACATATCCAAGTTTTCGATGATACCAAGTTAGGTGGGAAAGTAAGCTGTGAGGAGGATGCAAAGAGGCTGCAGAGAGATATAGACAGGTTGAGTGAGTGGGTAAGAACATGGCAAATGGAATACAATGTGCGGAACTGAGAAGTTATCCACTTTGGTAGGAAAAACAAAAAAGCAGAATATTTTTTGAATGGTGAGAGACTGGGAAATGTTTGCACTCAGAGGGACCTGGGTGTCCTTGTACATGAATCACAGAAAGTTAACATGTAGGTACAGCAAGCAATTAGGAAAGCAAATTGTATGTTAGCTTTTGTTACATAGGGATTAGAGTATAGAGTAAAGAAGTCTTACTACAATTATACAGGGCATTGGTGAGGCCACACCTGGAGTACTGTGTACAGTTCTGGTCTCCTTACCTAAGGAAAGACATACTTACCTTAGAGGGAGTGCAGCGAAGCTTCACTAGACTGGTTCCTGGGATGGGAGGATTGCCCTATTAAGAGAGATTGAGCAGACTAGGCCTATATTCCTTAGAGTTTAGAAGAATGAGAGGTGATCTAATTGAAACATACAAAATTCTTAAGGGGTTTGACAGGGTTAATGCTGGGAAACTGTTTCCCCTGGCTGGGGAATCTAGAACATGGGGTAACAGCCACAGAATAAGGGGTCGGCCATTTAGGACTGAGATGAGGAGAAATTTCTTCACTCAAAGGGTTGTGAATCTTTGGAATTCTCTACCCCAAAGAGCTGTGGATGCTCAGGCATTGAGTATATTCAAGACAGAGGTTGATAAATTTTGGAGAACGAAGGGAATTAAGGGATATGGGGATAGTGCGGGCAGGTGGAGTTGAGGTAGAAGATCAGCCATGATCTTATTGAATGGCGGAGAAGGCTCGAAGGGCCAAATGGCCGACTCCTGCTCCTATTTCTTATATTCTTTAGGTAGATCATTTATCTCCAGAGACAGCAGCATTGCCTCATTTACTTCATTTATCTTACAATGGTGCGGCCAAAGCTGGGTCACCAACAACATCATTGTAAGTCAAATGCACCATCACTATGTATTCTCGAGTCATAGAATCATATAGCACAGAAGGAGGCCATTCAGCCCATTATGCCTGAACCGGCTCATTGAAAGAGCTATCCAATTAGTCCCACTCCCCTGCTCTTTCCCCATAGCCCTGCAAATTTTTCCACTTCAAGTATTTATCCAATTCACTTTTGAAAGTTATTATTGAATCTGCTTCCTCCACCCTTTTAGGCAGTGCATTCCAGATCATAACAACTTGCTGCTTAAAATAATATTTCCTCATGTCTGGTTCTTTTGCCAATTACCTTAAATCTGTGTCCTCTGGTTACCGACCCTTCTGCCACTGGAAACTGTTTTTCCTTATTTACTCTATCAAAACCATTCATGATTTTGAACAGCTCTATCAAATCTCTCCTTAACCTGCATTGCTCTAAGAAGAACAACCCCTGTTTCTCTAGTCTCTCCACGTAACTGAAGTCCCGCATCCCTGGTACCATTCTGGTAAATCTCCTTTGTACACTCTCTAAGCCCTTGACATCCTTCTTAATGTGTGGTGCACATAATTAGACACAATACTCGAGCTGGGCCCTAACTAGTGTTTTATAAAGGTTTAACATAACTTCCTTGCTTTTGTACTTTATGCCTTTATTTATAAAACCAAGGATTCCATAGCCTTTTTTAACAGCCTTCTCAACTTGTCCTGCCACCTTCAAAGACTTTTGTACGTACACCCCCAGATCTCTCTGTTCCAGCACCCCCTTTAAAATTATACCATTTAGTTTATATTGCCTCTCCTCATTCTTCCGACAAAAATGAATCACTTCACACTTCTCTGCGTTAAATTTTATCTGTCATATGTCTGCCCATTTTACCAGTCTGTCTCTGTCCTTCTGAATTATGTTACTGTCCTCCTCATTGTTTACTATATTTCCAAGTTTCATGTCATCTTTGTCAAACTTTGAAATTATGTCCTATATACCCAAGTCCAGGTCATTAATATATATCAAAAAGAGCAATGGTCCCAACACCAACCCCTGGGGGAACACCACTGTATACTTCCCTCCAGTTTGAAAAACAACCATTCACCAATACTCTCTGCTGTCTGTCCCTTAGCCAATTTCATATTCATGTAGCCACTGACCCTTTAATCCTATGGGCTACTTTATTAAACGTCTTTTGAAAGTCCATATACACAACATCAACGGCATTACCCTCATCAACACTCTCCATTATTTCATGCAAGAACTCAATCAAGTTAGTCGAACACGATTGGCCTTTATCAAATCTGTGCTGGCTTTCATTTATTCACCCATATTTTTCTAAGTGCAAATTAATTTTGTCCCGGATTAATGACTCTAATAGTTTCCCCACCACCGATGTTAGGCTGACTGGCCTGTATTGGCAGGTTTATTCCTCTCCCTTTTTTTGAACAGGGGTGTAACATTTGCATTGCTCCAGTCCTCTGGCTCCATTCCCATATCTAAGGAGGATTGGAAGATTGTGGCCTGAGCCTCCGCAATGTCCACCCTGCTTCCCTTAGCAACCTAGGATGCATCCCATCCGGACCGGGTGACTTACTACTTTGAGCACTGCCAACCTTTTTAGGATTTGTTCTTTATCTATTTTTATCCTATCCAATTTCTCTACTACCTGCTCCTCTCCTGTGACATTTGGCAGCATCCTCTTTAGTGAAGACAGATGCAAAGTACTCATTTAATACCTCAACCATGCCCTCTGCCTCCACAAGACAATTTCTTTTTGGTCCCTAATTGGCTCTACCCTTCCTTTGACTATCCTTTTACTGTTTATATGTTTATAAAAGACTTGGGTTCCCTTTTATGTTACCTGCTAATCTATTCTCATACACGCTCTTTACCCTTCTTATTTCTTTTTTCAGTTCTTCCCTGTACTTTTTGTATTCAGTTTGGTTCTCTACTGAATTATGAACCCAACATTTAACATAAGCCTCCTTTTTCTATTTCATTTTAATCTCTATGGGGGAAAAATTCGGTATTGACCATTTTGGGGTGCTAAAATTGCATGGCGCTAACTTTAGTGCCCGGCGCTTATTAGTGCTGGTGACCGCAAAATTGAGTTTTAGCACCCGAGAGGGAGGTGGAGCACTAAATCAAGCATCCACTTCCTTCTTAGGGCGCTAACGGCGGAGAGCAGGACGGAGACTTCAGCAGTGCTGCACACTGGGCCGTGCAGCGCTGCCGCGTTCAAAGACTCCTTCCCTCCCTTAAAGGGAAGAGCCATCACTGCAGGCTCTGCAATTTAAAAAGTACCTACCTGGACCACCAAGGCAGCCGCGATCCCGCGCGATCAGCCCGGCACCCGCGAAAAAAACTAGAACAGGAAAGGTAAGGTTTTTTTCCACTTACCTCGGCCACCTCGCCTTTAATCATCGCCCCCGAAACGGCCGGCCGCCCGAGGCTCACCTCCTGCAGCTGTCGGTATTTTCGACCGACGCTGCTGCAGAGGGCAGAAGTCAATTTCGGGTCCGGGGCACTACCAGGGCGATGCACACAGCGATGACGTCACGATCCCCGAGGTCACTAACGGAAGGCGCAAAGGCACCCAATTTCACCCCCAACATCTTTAGTCACCCTGGGAAGCTTTGGATGCCCTTCCTTTCTCCCTCGTGGGATTGTGTCTATTCTGTACCCGAACCACCTCCTCTTTGAAGATCTCTCATTGCTCATTTGCTGTTTTACCTGCCAATCTTTGATTCCAATCCACCTGGGCCAGATCCCTTTTCAACTCACTGACATTAGCCCTCCTCCGGTTGAGTATTTTCAAGTTGGATTTTTCCTTGTCCTTTTCCATAACTACTCTAAACCTAATGATATTGTGATCACTGTTTCCCACATGCTCTCTGACTGAAACATGCTCCACTTGCCCCACTTCATTCCCCAGAATTAGATCCAGCACTGCTTCCTTCCTCATTGGGCTGGAAACATACTGATCAAGAAAGTTCTCTTGTACACATTTCAGGAAATCCTCCCCCTCTTTGCCCTTTACACTGTTATTTCCCAGCCTATATTAGGATAATTGAAGTCGCTCATTGTCACTACTCTAAATTTGTGTAATTTGCCTGAAAATATCTCCTTCCCACTATTTGGTGGCCTATAATATACACCCAGCAGCATAATAACTCATCTACTGTTAATTCTAACCAAATAGATTCTGTCTTTGAACCCTCAAGTGCATCACCCCTTTCTAGTGCTGTAACAGTATATTTGATCAATACCACCACCCCATTCCCATTTTGCCTCTCCTATTTTTACTGAAGACGTTGTAGCCAGGTATATTAAATCCCCATTCCTCCCTTTGTTTGAGCCAGGTCTCTGTTATTTCCACTATATCGTAATCCCATGTGGCTAGTTGTGCCTGCAGTTCACCAACCTTATTTACCACAGTCCATCCATTTACGCACATGCACTCTAAACCCATCTTAGCCTGCCTTGCATTTCCCCCCTGTCTGATCCCTCCTGTTTCTGAACTATTACATAAGAACATAAGAAATAGGAGCAGGTGTAGGCCATTTAGCCATTCAGCCCTTCGAGCCTGCTCCACTATTCAATAAGATCATGGCTGATCTTCTACCTCAACTCCACCTTCCCATACTATCCCCATATCCCATGGTTCCCTTAGTATCCAAAAATCTATCGATCTCTGTCTTGGATATACTCAATGACTGAGCATCCACAGCCCTCTGGGTTAGAGAATTCCAAAGATTCACCACCCTCTGAGTGAAGAAATTTCTCCTCATCTCAGTCCTAAATGGCAAACCACTTATTCTGAGACTGTGACCCCTGGTTCTTGACTCTCCAGCCAGGGGAAACATCCTCCCAGCATCTACCCTGTCAAGCCCTGTAAGAATTTTATACATTTCAATGAGATTACCTCTCATTCTTCTAAATTCTAGGGAATATAGGGCTAGTCTACTCAATCTCTCCTCATAGGACAATCCCCCAACTCAGGAATCAGTCTAGTGAACCTTTGTTGCACTCCTTCTAAGGCAAATATATCCTTCCTTAGGTAAGGAGAGCAAAACTGTACACAGTACTCCAGGTGTGGTCTCACCAAGGCCCTATATAATTGCAGTACGACTTCTTAAGGGCTAGAAATTCGTTATAGCCAAGAAATGGGCAGTGTTTAGACTAAAAAAGGTTAAGCTGCGCCACCTGAAAATTGTCTAGGATGCACGCAAAATTCGGGCTCACTCCAAATTAAAATGATTGTAGTCATGATTCTAGTCTAAAAACTCAAGCTCATTGGCATTACACTGAAAAGCTGAGGGGAGCGGGCAGATCGGGGGACCTCCTCGTGGGACTGCTCCTGGCCATTAACTGGTCTAGGCAGCGGGCGGTCGAGGGGGTCGTTCGGCCCGACTGCCTGCCTCTCTTCCGCGGCCACGTTCGCGCCCGGGTGGCATTGGAGATGGAGCTCGCGGTGTCCACCGGCACGCTCGAGGCCTTCACAACCGGTGGGCACCGCAGGGACTGGAGTGCATTATCACCACCGGCAATGGAATTTTAATTTAACTTATTAAGTTTCCTTTAATGTTTTAAGTTACAGTTAAGTTGTTTACTGCAACACCAAAAGAGTACACTGAAAAGCTGGACCAATATTGGGGGCAGTCTAATTGCAAGTAATGATTGTCACAGGCTTTTTACACTACTTACAGGGGAGGTTCATTGATGCTACAGCACCTCATTTTCAGGATTGTTGGGTGTACAGCTGCCCCAACAACCATAAAGAGTTCTTTACAAATCCTGATGGCAGATTGTCGCCCCAGGGAGAGAGCCCGGAGGTTCTCCGATGAAGCTCTGGAGGCATTGGTTTTCGCAGTGGAGAGAAGGCGGGCAGTCTTGTACCTGTCAACTGGCAGGAGGTCTTTGCCACAAGTCTGCCGCATTATGTGAAGGGAGGTAGCACACCACGTCATGGGCAACACTGTGGTTCCCAGGACCCACAACCAGTGCAGGAAGAAGTTTAGCGACCTCACACGGGTGGTCAGGGTGAGTGAAGGCGTCAACAAATGCTACATACCACCATCGGTACCACAAGGTTCACACACTGCTCAATGCACCACACCCCCAGCACTCACCCACCAACAATCTCTACCTATCAACACTCACACCCACATCTCACACCTTGCACACAATGACAGCTATTCAACTAGGGCAGGCACATCACCCAAACACAAAGCACCACACTCATTCACACACTTCCCTTTCTCTTGTAGGCCAAGATGACGCATGATCGCCGGGAGCAGGAGCGGATGGGGGGGACCAAGCCCACATTGAATAGCTGAGCCAGCTGGAGACGAGAGTGCTGCAGATCATTGGGCACCAGGTCGTCGGCACCGTGGCTAGCGGCAACGTTGACCACCTTGGGGACAACAACGGTATGTTCATTCCTAATCCTTCATCTCACATCCCACTTCCCCCTCAGCCCACAATCTTTTCTCACTTTCATGCTACTCATGCTGTATGTATGCATTTCTGCCTTCCTGTCCCCCTCCCCTCACCATAACCTGACTCTTGTGCCTTTCTGCTTTCAGAAAATCAGCAAGCACCCGAGCAGCCTGTCCCCTAGGGCACATAGAAACATAGAATCTAGGAGCAGGAGTAGGCCATTCGGCCCGTCGAGCCTGCTCCGCCCGCAGAAAGCGAGGGGGAAGAGGAGGAGGAAGAAGACACCGCGTCACTGCATCTCTCACTCGCAGACACCAGCTCAGAAACTGGCTCTACACGTTGTTTAGAGGATAGTGTAGTAGCACAGGGTGAGGCAACGGGCACGAGTGAGCTGCAGCAAGACCAGGGGGAAAGGGTAGCTCGGGGTCCAGCTCCCCAGAGGGCAAGTTCACGCATGAGTTCTGCTGCACAGGACTCAGATGAGGACCTCGATGGGCAGGCCTTCAGAAGAAGGGTGATAGGCATGCACACGGAAACGATAGGTGCAATGGCAAGGCTGCCAGAGAGCCTCTCGGCAAAGGCAAGGAGCGTGGAGGAGTCTGCCTAACATTGCACGGGGCTCTGCACGGAGCATGGAGCCCAGAATTTCCAGTCTGGAAATGACGATGCACTCCCAGAGAGACTGTGGTGATCCAGACGTGATGGCGTGCATGATGGGCGATGTCGCAGCTTCCATTGCAGCACAGGCGGAAGCAACCCAACGTCTTAGTGCTGCAGCGGAAACTCAGACTGCTCTCATGCAGTCTCAGCGTGATGCCACCCAAGCACTGACTGCTGCCATCATGGTTGAGTCTACCACCGTCAACCAGGGCTATCACGGTGTCGCAGCAGGGCAGTAATCTGTGCTGCAACAGATTGCTAGGAATGCTGAGGCGCCGCCCCAGGGGAGCGGCAGCGGGTTTGTGGAGCAGGATCCTGCTGTCCTCTCGCTGGATGACAACATTCCTACTGCCACCCTGCCATTGCCCTTGTCGCTGCCTGTCAGCCAGCCAGCCCAGACTGCTGCCGCACATGCCGAGGTGGTGCAGTCTACAGCCTGGCTTTCTAGGTCCACAGCTGGTCGAGGTCGTCCTGCAAGGCCATCTGAAGCCTCCCACACAGAAACTCAGCAGCCTTCCACCAGCCATGCTGCAGCCACTAGAGTAGGAAAAGGCATATGAATGACAGGCACTAAGGGATTGCACAAGGGTGATTAGTTAATAGTATTCATGTAATATGTGTGATATGTTTATAGATAAATTTATTAATTGTGTTTGGAATCTTTCGTGGTGTCTCTCATTTCAGCTTTGCGCCGAGGAGGACGCTGTGAAATGGCATGAGACAGGGATGGTATGATGGGCATATGGTGAGCTATGGGGATCTGGGGTTTAAGTCATGCAAATCGGAGTCTGATGAGCCGGTCACGGACAGCCCGTCCGGAAGGCCGATTGTCTTGCTGCCTCCGACCTCCCTCCTGTTCCTCCTCCACCTCGTCCTCCTCTCCCTCGTCCTCCTCCTGAGGTGGTCCCACAATCCCTGGTGACAAGGGCTGTGCCCTCATGATGGCCAAGTTGTGGAGTATGCAGCAGACCACCACGAAATGGGACACCCGCTCAGCCGAGTACCGGAGGGCTCCTCCCGAACAGTCAAGGCAGCGGAACCGTTGCTTCAGTAGTCTGATGTTCTGCTCAATTATGTTCCTGGTGGCAGCATGGCTCTCATTATATGAGTGCTGAGCACGAGTGTTGAGGTTGCGGAGGGGAGTCGTGAGCCAGGTGGAGAGTGGATAGTCCTTGTCTCCGAGCAGCCACTATAAGATCTCCCAGAGAGACACTGGTTCCAAATGATTCGAGGTTGACCCATACTGGGGACAGTGATTTAACTTTATTCAGCACAAGCAAGACTGAATACATTACAGTATTCGAGCAGCAGTTTACAGAGTATAATTGAGACTTATATTACCACTTATACTCTGGGTAGATGCCGCAACCATGAGTAGGCTGCACCCTGTGTCTCTTGTCTCTCTCTCCATCTCCCAGGTGCCTCCTTGATTCATCCTGTAATCTTCTACAGTGTCCCTGAAATCTTCTACTCCTGAAATCTTCTACTCCTGAAATTTTCTACCATTTGTGCCTGTTAAGACTCCCTTCTTATACTCTTACTCTCATTCAAAACCTATGGAGTCTCCTGAACCAATCACTGGCTGACACCCAAACCCAAAATCCAATCATAAAGATGCCACGTTCGTAGCACCCTGGCATACGCAGGTTTTTAGTCTGATGACACTCTTACATCATCTGTTTTTGACCATCAAGACTCATATCGAGGCAGTTATGGCAATACAAAAGGAATATGCCTCCATAGGTTGAAACACGGCCCCTGCTGTTGGCCTTGGTTTATATAATTCACTGCGGATGTTATAACATTCCAGCACAATGGTAACTACAGCTAACCTTGGATCGCAGGCTAACAGCAGTCTATTCGACCATGGCAATCTCTTTCTCACCCCAGGTTGTCTGGTTACAGCTTACTCACAGACTTTTAAGCATAAGAAAAAGGGTTACATGTTATACATAATTCAGGTTATACTTGCATGCAATTGATGATTACAAACTTTTATATTTAACCCTTACACACAATTATAGATCTATTACTGATGATTATAAGATATTAATGGTTATAAGATAGTAAAGCAAGTATTCTAAAAACCAACTAACATGTCATTCATAACAATCTTATGGTCCCTGCCTCTTATCTCAGTCTCTGGAATTCCATTAATTCTCTCAACTTTTCTCACAAACTGACTGTCGCTTTGCTAATGAGGCTTGTTGGAGTCTGCATCAGTTAATATTCAGTCACGCAGGCCTCTTTCTTCCATTTTAAAATCTAACCGGGTTTACCCAAGACATATTACACTAGTTTAAAAGCATGATTATTCAAAAATCGGTGTGCATTGACTAACAGTTACATAATACAAACTTAAACCTACAACTAATAATGCTTATTTCATTTCGTCCATGTTAGTTAGTGGGAATCTGAAACAGAAATTTCTCAGGATTCTTACACCACCCTCGAGTTTGCTGTGGTGGCTGTAAGAGTGCTGGCACACTGGTCTGGCGCAGGATGAAGGCATCGTGGCTGCTGCCAGGATAGCGGGCATTGACATTAAGGATTCGCTGTCTGTGATCGCACACCAACTGCACATTAAGTGAGTGGTAGCCTTTGCGTTTATGGAAGATCTCAGGATTGATATACGGTGCCCGTAGAGCCACGTGGGTGCAGTCGATGGCGCCCTGCACCATGGGGAAGCCCGCTATCCTGGCAAAGCCATATGCACACTCGTCCTGCTTCTCTCTGGTGATCGGGAAGCCAATGTAGTCCCTTCTCCTCCTGTAGAGAGCCTCAGTGACCTCCCAGATGCAGCGATGGATGGCGAACTGTGAGATGTTAGCTATGTCTCCTGCTGCAGACTGGAAGGATCCGCTCGCGAAGAAATTGAGGGCCACGGTGACCCTCCTCCGCCTGGCTGAACTTGTTCTCACATTGAACAACTTCTCCTTTGACTCCACTCATTTCCTCCAAATCAAAGGTGTTGCTATGGGTACCCGCATGGGTCCTAGCTATGCCTGCCTTTTCGTGGGATATGTGGAACACTCTTTGTTCCAGTCCTACTCGGGTCCCCTCCCTCACCTCTTTTTCCGGTACATTGATGACTGTATCTGTGCCGTCTCCTGCTCTCGCCCTGAACTAGAAAATTTCATTCACTATGCTTCCAATTTCCACCCTTCCCTCACCTTCACATGGTCCATCTCCGACTCTTCCCTTCCCTTCCTCGATTTCTCTGTCTCAATCTCTGGGGATAGGTTATTGACAAACATTCACTACAAGCCCACTGACTCCCCCAGCTACCTGGACTACACTTCCTCCCACCCCGCTTCCTGTAAGGAGTCTATTCCATTCTCCCAGTTTCTCCGTCTCCGCTGCATCTGCTCTGACGATGCCACCTTCCATACCACTGCTTCCGACATGTCTTCCTTTTTCCTCAACCGAGGATTCCCCTCTACTGTGGTGGACACAGCCCTCGACCGTGCCCGTTCTATCTCCCGCACTTCTGCCCTCACCCCTGCCCCTCCCTCCCGGAACCACGATAGAGTTCCCCTTGTCCTCACCTTTCACCCCACCAGCCTCCACATTCAACGGATCATCCTCCGCCATTTCCGCCACCTCCAGCGTGATCCCACCACCAAACGCATCTTCCCCTCACCTCCCCTTTCAGCATTCCGCAGGGACCGCTCCCTCTGCGACACCCTAGTCCACTCCTCTACCACCCCCAGCACCCCTTCCCCTTCGCCCGGCACCTTCCTGTGCAAGCGCAGGAGATGCAACACATGCCCTTATACCTCCCCCCTTCCCACTGTCCAGGGCCCCAAACACCCCTTCCAGGTGAAACAGCGATTTACTTGTACTTCCTGCAATTTAGTCTACTGTATTCGCTGCTCACGATGTGGTCTCCTCTACATTGGGGAGACCAAACGCAGATTGGGTGACCGCTTTGCGGAACACCTCCATTCAGTCCGTAAGGGGGACCCCGAGCTCCCGGTGGCCTGTCACTTTAATTCACCGCTCCACTCCCACTCAGATCTCACCGTCCTCGGCCTCTTGCATTGTTCCACGGAAGCTCAGTGTAAGCTCGAGGAACAGCACCTCATCTTTCGATTAGGCACCCTACAGCCCTCTGGACTCAACATAGAGTTCAACAATTTCAGATCATAACCCCGGCCTCTATCACATATATATATTTTTTTATTTTATTTATTTTTATCCACACTTTTGTTTGGCCTTTTTTTCTTCCCTCCCACATGGCAGCTGTCCTTCATTCTGCCAGCGCAATTCACACTTCATCTAGAGCCATCCTTTGTTCCTCAACCTGTCCCATTTCCATCTCCTCTTGCCTTGAATATCTCTTAATGTCTCTCAATGTCTCTTAATCTCTCCTGCTTTCTATCCTATCACTGACCTTCCCTTTTGTTCTTTCATCCCCTCCCCCTTTTCCCAGCCCTAAACTTGCTTAAAAATCTATTTCATTTCCTGCTTTTTTCCAGTTCTGACGAAGGGTCACAGACCTGAAACGTTAACTCTGTTTCTCTCTGCACGGATGCTGCCTGGCCTGCTGAGTTTTTCCAGCGTTTTCTGTTGTTATTGCGGATTTCCAGCAGCCGCAGTATTTTGCTATCGCCACGGTGACCTTGACTGCCACTGGGAGAACCATGGTCGCCCTGGTCTGATGCTGGAGGTCTGGTTGCAGGAGGTGGCAGAGTTCTGTGACCACATCCTTGCTGAAGCGGAGCCTCCTAATACACTGCTCCTCGCTTAATTGGAGGTAGAAGAAGTGATGTTGGAAGACCCTCGGAGGGTAAGTCCTCCTGCTGAGAGCCCTAATGGCCCTCCTCCTCCCTTTGCGCACATGTTCCCGTCTTTCTCGCTGTCTCTGCTCCCTCCACCGTAGATCCTGGAGGGCGAGGGCGACTGCCAATACAGCCCCCATGACTTTTAGCAAGTGTTGTAGTTTGAAGCGTCTCAAAAATAATGAGGGAGTTTTTTACTTGCCAAAACACTCCCTGATACCAACTAACTTTTTTTTAATTAGTTTATGGGATGTGAGCGTCGCTGGCAAGGCCAGCATTTATTGCCCATCCCTAATTGCCCTTCAGAAGGTGGTGGTGAGCCACCTTCTTGAACCGCTGCAGTCCGTGTGGTGAAGGTACTCCCACAGTGCTATTAGGTAGGGGGTTCCAGGATTTTGACCCAGCGACGATGAAGGAACAGCGATATACTTCTAAGTCAGGATGGTGTGTGACTTGGAGGGGAACTTGGAGGTGTAGGTGTTCCCATGCGCCTGCTGCCCTTGTCCTTCTAGGTGGAAGAGGTCACGGTTTTGGAGGTGCTGCCGAAGAAGCCTTGGCGAGTTGCTGTAGTGCATCTTGTAGATGGTACACACTGCAGCCACGGTACGTCGGTGGTGGAGGGAGTGAATGTTTAAGGTGGTGGATGGGGTGTCAATCAAGCGGGCTGCTTTGTCCTGGATGCTGTCGAGCTTCTTGAGTGTTGTTGGAGCTGCACTCATCCAGGCAAGTGGAGAGTATTCCATCACACTCCGTACTTGTGCCTTGTAGATGGTGGAAAGGCTTTGGGGAGTCAGGAGGTGAGACACTCGCCGCAGAATACCTAGTCTCTGACCTGCTCTTGTTGCCACAGTATTTATGTGGCTGGTCCAGTTAAGCTTCTGGTCAATGGTGACCCCCAGGATGTTGATGGTGGGGGATTCAGCGATAGCTAATGCTGTTGAATATCAAGGGGCAGTGGTTAGACTCTCGCTTGTTGGAGATAGTCATTGCCTGGCACTTCTGTGGCGCGAATGTTACCTGCCACTTATCAGTCCAAGCCTGAACGTCGTCCATGTCTTGTTGCATGCGGGCATGGACTGCTTCATTATCTGAGGAGTTGTGAATGACGCTGAACACTGTGCAGTCATCAGCGAACATCCCCATTTCTGACCTTATGTTGAAGGGAAGGTCATTGATAAAGCAGCTGAAGTTGGTTGGGTCTAGGACACTGCCCTGAGGAACTCCTGCAGCGATGTCCTGGGGCTGTGATAATTGACCTTCAACCATCACAACCATCTTCCTTTGTGCTAGGTATGACTCCAGCCAGTGGAGAGTTTCCCCCCCGATTCCCATTGACTTCAGTTTTACTAGGGCTCCTTGATGCCACACTCGGTCAAATGCTGCCTTGATGTCAAGGGCAGTCACCCTCACCTCACCTCTGGAATTCAGCTCCTTTGTCCATGTTCGGACCAAAGCTGTAATGAGGTCGGGAGCCGAGTGGTCTTGGCGGAACCCAAACTGGGCATCAGTGAGCAGGTTATTGGTAAGTGCCGCTTGATAGCACTGTGGATGATACCTTCCATCACTTTGCTGATGATTGAGAGTAGACTGATGGGGCGGTAATTGGCCGGATTGGATTTGTCCTGCTTTTTGTGGACAGGACATACCTGGGCAGTTTTCCACATTGTCGGATAGATGCCAGTGTTGTAGCTGTACTGGAACAGCTTGGCTAGAGGGGCAGCTAGTTCTGGAGCACAAGTCTTCAGCACGACGACCAGGATGTTGTCGGGGCCCATAGCCTTTGCTGTATCCAGTGCGTTCAGCCATTTCTTGGTATCATGTGGAGTGAATTGAATTGGCTGAAGACTGGCTTCAGTGATGGTGGGGACCTCAGGAGGAGGCCGATATGGATCATCCACTCGGCACTTCTGGCTGAAGATGGTTGAACTAACTAAAGAAAACTCTTGCAGTTGCAGGAATTAGCACACAGCCACTCAAACTTCAAAACCCTGTCAGGTGCGAGTGATTGGTGATGTTCCCTTTAAATATCATTGCCGGAGCCAGCTTCCTGCTGCTGCACGCCACCTCAACCTGTCATTGCTTTTTCCAGCCGGTAACTTCAATGGCCAAAAGGAAGTTGGGAAATCGGGCATCAAGTGAGCATTGCACAGTCACTGACGTCATGATCTCCATGATTGCGATGTCCCCGACGATCGAGTTTAGTGGCAGCGATACTGGCAAGACTGATATGGCATGCGCCGCTGGAACCTCCATCAGCTGGCGGTAGAGCGCTAAATGGCATTTTAGCGCCATCTTGTGGCGCTAACATGTGGCGCTAAACACATGAATTTCTCCCCCTTTTACACCAATCCTGTTGTAATAAAGGCTAACATACCATTTGCTTTCCTAATTGCTTGCTATACCTGCATGTTACCCTTCTGTGATTTGTGTACAAGGACAACCAGGTTCCTCTGAACACCAACATTTCCCAATCTCTCACCACTTAAAAAATATTCTGCTTTTCTATTTTTCCTACCAAAGTGGATAACTTCACATTTCTCTTTATTCTAATGCTGTTTGTCTCTCCCAGGCCTCCGTGCTCCTTTTATCTCCTCTCTAATGCTCTATTCTGGTGCCACTCCCCCATAAAAATTAAATTAAACCGTTCCCTACAGCGCTACTAAACGAGGACATTGGTCCCAGGTAACAAGTAATTTAAGGAAAGCTGATGGTAGATGTTGGAAGCCACACAAGTTTTTCACTGGTCTGTTTCTTGTGTTTGTCTTGAGGGATATGGTAAGTATACAAAGGGATTACATAGAAATTGCAACATGGAAACAGGCTGTTTGGACCAACCAGTCTGTGTTGGTGTTTATCCTCCACATGAGCAATAATTCCAATGCCCGGCTCCTATATCTCTTTATCCTACTTTCCTTCAACCACCCACCTAACCTATTCTCGAATGTTGACATGGTCTCTGCTTCATTCACCAACATCGATAGGACATTCCACAGCCTCACAACCCTCTGTTTAAAAATAATTCTTCTCCTGTCTGTCCTATATCTATGTCCCCTTTTCTGGACCCCTCAATCACTGGAAACAGTCTGTTTCCATCTACTCTGTCCCATCCCTTCATAATTTTAACCACCTCTTTTAAATCACTCCATTATCTTCTCTATTCTAATGAAAACAGCTCCAATTTTTCAAGTCTATCTTTGTATTTGTATTTTCTCATACCAGGCCACATACTAAAAAACCATCGGAACTGGCAAGCCTGCCAAAAACTAAACAATTGGACTAAGCAAGGTTCATTTACAATCAAAAGGAATTCGTTTTAGTAAGGGTTTTTTGGACGTGAAAAAGAAACAGTATAATTTGAGAGCGTGTGCCATAATCTCTCTCTCTCTCTTTCGGACTGGCTGACGACGCGGACACAGCTCTCTCCCTGCTCCAGCAACACCTACCACAAGCCACGAGGAAGAAGGCCAGCACGCAAGAAGAAACCAGAGCGACTACCTCAGTGACCATCAGACACCTCACAGCAACAAGGGCCTTACGGAGTCCTTTTAAACAAAAGACTCTAATATCCTGTCAAGGATTCGTTCGTGAGCATTATCCCTGATCTCCTGAAACCAAAAACCTAGCCAGATAGTGGGATCTTTGGGAGGGATAAGGTTTTGTTTGATATATTGTCATTTCCCTCGCTTGTACCGTGTGTTCCCCGTATCTGTGTTTAAGTAATAAGTGTGTTTCAAGTTTGTTACCTTTTTCTTTTAATAAAGTAAAATTCTTTCATCAGAACCTGTTTACTGCAATTTTGTTCACAACCCCTAAATAAGCCCAAAGTCTAGGAACCGGAGGGGTGTGGGAGCGATTCGAACCGCTCACTGTGTCAGAAAGCGAAGGCTGACCCCATTAAGATACCCTTACATAAATTACCCCTCACATACTAGTTAGTTTGCATTGTACACTTTTTATTGCTTTACATCCTTCCTATAGCATGTATCCCAAAACTGCACACAGTACTCCAACTGTAGCCTCACTAAAGTTTTATATAGATTCACCATTACTTCTCAAAATTTATATTCTATACCTCTTGCCATAACACTTAGCTTTTTTATGGTCGAGTAATGACTTGAAGTAATGCTTTTTATGTCTGGTGAACCTGAACAACCAAATCCCTCTGCTCTGCCACATCATTCAACCTTCCCCATTCAATTTATAATTATTACTTTTATTTTTTTCATGCAAATATTCCACCTCACATTGAATTCCATTTGCCACTTTTTTTACCCATTCCCCTTGCAGCTTCCTCTGGTCCTCAGAGTGGAAGCACTCTCACTTCTGAGTCAGAAGGTTGTGAGTTCAAGCCCCACTGCAGAGACTTGAGCAGTGCTGCACTGTCAGAGGTGCTGTTTTTCGGATGAGACATTAAATCGAGAACCCGCCTGCCCTCTTTGGTGGCTGTAAAAGATCCCACGGTAATATTCAAGGAAGAGCAGGGGAGCTCCCCCCGGTGTCCTGGCCAACATTTATCCCTCAACCAACATTTATCTTATTGCTGTTTGTGGGACCTCGCTATGTGCGAATTGGCTGCCGCGTTTCCTACATTACAACAGTGACTACACTTCAAAAAGTACTTTATTGGCTGTAAAGTGCTTTGGGACGTACTAAAGTCGTGAAAGACATTATAAAAATGTAAGTCTGTCTGCCTATCATCTGCAAATTTGGAAACAAAGTAAACAATATTTCTGATGCTGTTACAGAACCCTCTACTTTCACTGTATAACCAACAACATCCCCTTACATAACCCAGCAAAAGAGACAGGTGCCAATCTACCTGCTTCTGGTAATTCACAAATCTACAGCAACACAGCCACAAAAGATTCAACAGACATCGGTATTGCTGCCACAGCCAGCCACAAAAGTAAAAGTAATACCACTCACCAGAACCAACCTCTTGTCTGTCCATAAGTCACTATGTTAAACTCATTCTCTATCATTGGATATCTCTGTTTTATGTACAGTAAAGCACATCTATGATATACTATGTTAACAATGTACAAACGTGTAACTACCAGAAAGGATATCTCTAATTAGTATTTCTAGCTAAATTGTAAACACATTCTTTAGAAATGCATTCGGATTTTTCTGCAAATACTGAACAGAGGAGATCTTCGCCACTCTATACTATGATAATAAAACATAAACAAACACTCAGGAAGCCTATGACATGATCCATCATGTAGGGTTATGGGTAAAGAGCAAGGGAGTGGGACTAATTGGATAGCTCTTTCAAAGAGCTGGTACAGGCACAGGCACGGTGGGCCGAATGGCCTCCTTCTGTGCTGTATCATTCTATGATCCCGTACTCATTACATTCAATTTGGTATGTAAATTAACTTTAAACTCAAGTAAATCAGATTCTCTGAACCTAGTTACTAAACTGCAGTTTAGAAATATTTTAAATCTACCAAATATTCACACCTGAGCATTCACACATGCACAATGTAGATTGATCCCAGGGACTTGTTAACTTTTCTGGGTCAGAAGCAACAGGATTGTGCTGAGGGCAGTTCTAGGTCTGTTCTTTGTGGCCACAACTGTTGGAAAAAAACCATACTGTATTCCAAGGCATTCAAAGTGTAATCAGTTTTATTGAAATCTTCTTTTAGGTTTGCAAATGCATTGTCCCCAAACCTAACTTAACCTACTCCTGGAGCTCTTGCTGGCTAGAACCATATTGGTAGCAACAGTTCACAGATTCAGACACAAGTCAGATTTATCCAAATTGTGTTGGCTTCTCAGGTAGAATTATGAGCAGATAGTCTTTAAATTTAATCCTAAATTCTTGGTGACCTCAACTGCTCCCAAAACACAAATAAAATGTCAATCTTTCAGTACGTTAGAATGGACTAGCAGGTAAATGTCTCTTGCCCAGGTTGGTATCCTCAGTCAGCATCTCTGTCTTTTCCTTTGTTCTCCTTCCAAATGGGCTCCAGTACCATTCCTAATCCAATCCTCACTTTTTCATTTGTCCCATAGAGTAGAACTCATTGATTTGAGTGTTGGTTCAGTTTTGTAGTCACTCAGGATCTGATTCCTGTTCCTGGATACTATCCCCAAGTTCGATGGTTTTCCACATTATTTTTGAGAACTAGTTGTTTCCTGGTTCCACTCATGGCCACGATTTGTCTGGCATTTTCCATTTTATTTGTAGGACCCTAATGTTCTTCCTGGATCTTGGGTTTTGTTGCCATGTATCCACTCTCTGTGGTGGAGAGGGTTCCATGGCCCAACCTTCAGAATGTAGATTCTAATGCAGTAACTTGCCTTGACTCTTCACCCTCTGCTTGTTCCTATGATGGATCATGTCCCATTTTGATGTAACACCATAAGGAGATGGAAAATAGTCTTGGCAGAAAAACCTGACCTAGGAATGTTAGCTGAGGTCAGCAGGCGGAACTCCTGCCCCACCACATTTCCACTGGTGAGTGGAAAATCTAGGTCAATGCTTTGAGGAGAACACAGAAAACTGAGGGGCTGTGGGGAAGGCTACCCAGACCTTCATTGAATTTGGCCTAGTGCAGTGTGTGCTGCAAATATACACAGCCCTGTTTGGGTAGGTTGTTGGTTGTTCCTTTGTAGCCTGATGGTGTATTCTGGTGGAGTGATACTCCGGATAAACAAAAGTCTCAAAATAAAATAGATTGATGTATCCTTTTTAATAGCTGTCACTTTTCATGTATCTTGATTGTGCTCTGTACAAATAATCTGGTTATACTTTTCAGATTTTATTGATATTTTAATATTATGCGTGCTTGTTTATGCAGCATGTGTAATGGTATCACCAGGGGATTTGACTATAGGTAGTTCCTAATTTATTTAACATTTCATTTGCAAGACTTCATATGTATTTCATGCTGACAGACAGCAGGGCAGGATCAGGCTTGGTTGTGATGCCTTCAAAGTCAAATAGCCTGTCAAATACACATGTATAATCCTAGTACCCCAGTACATTTCTGGAGGGATTGTGGTGAGGGAGGTATGCCTGTCCATTCATGCACATTTGAAATCGGTAAACACTACAAACAAAAAACACAGACTAGCAAGACCACAGGATTGGTCACACCGAATATTCAAAACTTTGTGGGAGATTCCCCATCAGGTACTTTTTATGGCAAAGTCAAGAGTGGCTCTTTGTGATCTGGCCATCGATATGGCAGAGATATCAACAACCAGTAGCACCTGGAGCTCTTGGAGCCCCAACAGCAGTTCCTTCATATTAGATATTAAGTAGTAAGAGTGGAGAACGAATGAGACACTGATTTCCTGATGACTTGGAGAGGGTTGAGCATAATGGTATGGGGAAGAAAGTTCTCAACCAGCAGTAGAGACACTACAATTGACCAGAGTGCTCCTGGGCGAGAGAAGAGAAAATCAGCTCGAGTTTCCTCTCTTGTTTGCTGTCTTATGATCCCTCTTGGAATATGTGTTGGATCAGAGCAGGAGAAGGTTCAGCTGTAGTGCCTTCTATGGTAGAGTAGCTTGCTGCACTTGGGCCTGGACATTCCTCTTTTATAGCGGTGGAAAATATGGGAAAATATAGTTGTCAGTCTACCACTGCACCCTTGCCCCAGCCTAGTTTTTCCTCCACCCAGCCCCAGCAGCAAAGACCTCCGGCTGCCCTTTCACCACTCTACCCCATGTAAATGATGATGAGAAGATGTACCCGGCAACCCACCTGATTTCCCTGTCTTCTACTGCTGATTTGACCAACCCCAGGGACTACCAGAACTGGAGTTGCAGTAGTCCCTGGAGCAGGAGCAGAAGCTCCACTGAACTTCCTTTTGGAGGGAGAGGATCCAGTAGTAGACACTTCTCCCTCTCCTCTGGTGCCAACAACTTACTTTTTTAGGCTTCAGCCCAGTCTGAGGGCTAAAACAAAAATCACTCAGCATCTTCATGTGTTGTTCTGCCCCCTTTAAATGGTCCCCACCTCTTCTGATGCTGCATCGGCCGCATTCCCTCTTCGGCATCAGTGGGCAAACTCTGTCTGGCGATGATCCTGCTGGGAACTTGCTCTGCATCAGTAATGTAGCCTCGACCGAGGAAACTGCAGCAGAATCGGGGTGGTGAGTGGAAGTCCCACACTGACCCTCCCCCAGCAGGAGAACAATCCAGGCTACAATGTCTAAGTACAACCATGAAGAATGGTCTCTTGGGCAGGGTACTGAAGAGTGGGCGATCCCTGTGGAATTGCACTACAACAGACAAGCAGCACCTTCAGAAGAGGAGGCAAGAAAATTGTAAAAAAAATTGTATCTGCCCTAATAGTCTCTGTACAAATAATCCCTCCATGGCCTCGCTCCTCCCTATCTCTGTAACCTCCTCCAGCCCTACAACCCTTTAAGATCTCTGCGCTCCTCCAATTCTGGCCTCTTGCGCATCCCCAATTTGCTCCCCCATTGGCAGCTGTGCATTCAGCTGCCTAGGGCTGAAGCTCTGGAATTTCCTCCCTAAACCTCTCCGCCTCTCTACCTCTCTTTCCTCCTTTAAGATGCTCCTTAAAACTTACCTCTTTGACCAAGCTTTTGCTCACTTGCCCTAACATCTCATGTGGCTTGGTGCCAAATTTTGTCTGATAACGCTCCTGTGAAGCACCTTGGGATGTTTTACTATGTTAAAGGTGCTGTATAAATGCAAGTTGTTGTTGTTAACACATTTCAGTCATTTTTTCATATTTTACATGTTTGGTTAAGCAATGTGTGCTTGTGATGATATCACCAGAGAGTTCACTTGGAAGTTAGACTGAGGGAGCCAAATTAATCATCAGTAGATATCACTTACGCAAGATCTTTCATTCAGCTTGTTACTTCAACTGTGTTTGTGTGTAGTGTGTTAGTTCAGCTCCCTCTCACTGATAGGCAGTCAAATTCCTTCAATCCAGTTTTCCTCAGTGACATTATTCAATATTTAAATAAGCAAGAACAATTTTTTTTTTTGCCCTGATTGGATTTCCCCCAGTCTTCTTCCTCCTTTCCTGAAAGTATTTACTCTTGCTGCTGTACAATTTCACTGGTGCTGGTAGCCTTCCTCGCCCAAGTATCCATTCTTAATGTGTCTGTAAGTTAGTGAGATGGAGCCCGAAGGAAGTCAGTCTAAAACACCCCACCTTTATTTTCATTTCCTCTCCCAAAGATCAGCAATTAAGAAAACATGCTGCTCTTGAAAGTCCTGGTAGTTGAACAGGTAGGTGGTTAGGACCCTGCAGGCAGTCGCTGAGAATTAAACGGGCAGTGTCAGAAGCCGACTCAGCCTCCGTTCACTGAAGTTATTTTTTCTGCACTCAAGACCGATGATGGCAGTTAAACCGTAAGAAAGCGAAAGTCATTCCATAAGGGGATGTGAAACTGAAACCTGAGATCTATTTTTTCATACACTCTTTAAAAGACTAAGGCCTGCATAAAGAAACCAGTGCCTGCTTAAAGGGATCCCTGTGATGACCATGTCGTTGCAGTGCCAGGCGGAAGGGATTCCCGACGTGGAGTCATCGAGTCCAAATCCCCAGCTTGGCAAATGTGTTTAATGGTGTGAGGCGAGGTCCATCTGCACAGCAATCCCAGTGGTGCTTCAGTGATCCAGTCGCCCGCTGCTGCTGAAGTCTTCACAGCAAATGTCAACAACAAAAAATTCTAACAACAAAACCATTGTGGACAAACCGTCTTTTTCTTCCTGCCCTAAGCAGCTGGAATGAAGCAGCCTAATTAACCCTTTGAACACACTGATGCACATTTCATTTATTCACTGCAGAGTCACCAGTGAGGTAACACAACTGGACTCGGGTGTCCTTGGCGTAGGGAGTAAAAAGATTAGCCGGGTCTCCCATTCCTGATTGCTATCCAGTGACCCCTGCTGGAAAGTGCGTCTATATGGACAGCGGATCAGGACAGGGTCAGGCTCAGCTGCCATGCCTCCTGTGGTCAAATAGCCTGCTGACACCCACTTTCCAGGCTTATACCAAAAGAATATACATTTGGGTGAATTACTGGCGGGCTGCTAGTGCTTGTGGAAGGAGAAAATTAGCGAAAGAAAACTCAAGCTGCTTAATCTTAGAACTAAAATATGGAAACAGATATGTGTCAGTTTTTATACAAAATATAAAATTCAAATCTCAAGCTATTATTGATTAAACATTTCACTGTGATTTCTAAAGGATAAACTAGGAGAGGCTTCTCCACCAGAGACTTGAGCACATAACCTAGGCTGACACTTCAGTGCAGGACTGAGGGAGTGTTGCACTGTTGGAGGTGCCGTCTTTCAGATAAGACCGAGATGCTGCCTGTTTTCTCAGGTGGACGCAAACGATCCCATGGCACTATTCAAAAAGGAGCAGGGGAGTTCTCCTGGGTCTGTAATTTCCTCAGAGCCGCTCCCGCTTTGTCACCGTTACCCTGTTTACTTCTGTAAACAGCGTTGCTGGCAAAGTTACAGCAGTGGAGCAGGAACAGCTCTGAGGAAATGCCCAGCCATGGCGACCTGGCCAGCATTTATCCCTCAACCAACATCATTGTAATCTCATTGCTGTTTGTGAGGCCTTATTGTGTGTAAATTGGCTGCCACGTTTTCCTACATTACAACACTTCCTTGGCTGTGAAGCACTTTGGGACATCCTGAGGTTGTGAAAGGTGCTGTATAAATGCAAGTTCTTTCTATATGTGAAGAAATATTTCCTTGATTCACTTTTAACTGGATTAGTTTCAAATTTAAGTTAATGTCACCTTGTCCTGAATTCTCATACGAAAGAAGAGTAATTGCTTATCTACTTATCAAATCCATGGCACAACTGAACAGCAACAACTATTTATATAGTGCCTTTAACGTAGTAAAATGTCTTAAGGAGTATTATAAGACAAAAAATTTGACACCGAGCCACATAAGGAGAAATTAGGGCAGGTGACCAAAAGCTTGGTCAAAGAGGTAGGTTTTAAGGAGCGTCTTAAAGGAGGAAAGAGAGATAGAGAGGCAGACAGGTTTAGGCAGGGAATTCCAGAGCTTAGGGCCTAGGCAACAGAAGGCACGGCCACCAATGGTTGAGCGATTATAATCAAGGATGCTCAAGAGGGCAGAATTAGAGGAGCGCAGATATCTCGGGGTGTTGTGGGGCTGGAGGAGATTACAGAGATAGGGAGGGCCGAGGCCATGGAGGGATTTGAAAACAAGGATGAGAATTTTGAATCGAGGCGTTGCTTAAATGAAAGGACTCTATAGGGCTTGAAACTTATAAGGTGGTAAGTAGAAGGGGGGTGATTTTCTGCAGGGTTCCTCCTGCTCGTCCACCATAACTTCGATGTAAGAGCCAGGAAAACTCCACACGCATAAATGGTTTTTCCGGGTTTCCGTGGCTCTTCTGCCAAAGTTACAGCAAATGAGCAGGAAATCCACCTCAGAAAATCACTCCTGGGCTATTTATATTTTAAAATGTAGCCAATGTTGCAAGAACCAGGCTTCACTTTAGTAAAGGAAGAGCTCCTTGACTCAAATTAGCAGGGAGTTTAGTATCTCCCCCTGTCTAGCACTGACAATTATCTGATATTACATTATTATTTTGCCTAAATGGGAATCTGAGAGGTAACTCCATAATATCATTGTTGTAGCCTTATCTCTAACCCGCGCTTCCTGTGTATGTGACTTCCCATTGGGAGTTCTGGATTGTGGAATTATACCTCTGATTTAAGTTGTTCACTGCAAGATTACACTATCCCTCTCTATGATGCATTCTAGTTACTTTTTCCATTTTTCGTCCTGCCTTTCCTGAAAACAATGATTCATGCTGCAGTATGATTCCACGGGCACTGCCAGCCAGCCAGTACCTTACACAAGTGACAACTCTCCGTCTGTGCCCGAGACATGGAGTGCTAGCTGACATTACACCACGGTGAAACATCATAGTCAAGTCCAATTCTGTTCTCATTTAGTCTTCGCACACAAACTTCACAGTGGGAAACGCTGGATAATGATTAGGAAAGGGAACCCTGGCTGACTTTTATCTTCTTAGCCTTTAGATGCAGAGGTCAATGGCAACACTACCCTAGCAGGGATCGGCTAACTCAACACAAACCAGGGATCAAACTTAGCGAGGGGGAAAAGTAATCAGACAGTGTTCCTGATCACTAGCAAGTGGCCATGTGACCATCTGCAGAGAAGTGAGTGTGTTTGTGTACATCAGGTAAGGACACAACTGGGCTGAGGTGAAATGCCGCATGGCCAAATAGGAGGCAAGAAAATTGGAAGTAATAACAATTCAAAGACATATCTCTCTTACCTTCTGGAGACTCTTCCCAAATGCACACGTACAATAGCCAATAGAGATGCGCTTGTATGCCATGTCCTTATAAAAGAATAACTCATGAATAAACAGCATGGGGGTGGGGGGGGGGGGGTGGCGGGGGTGGTGAAGGGAAGAGTGTTTAGCCATGATGGTCAAGCCATCATGGTGTGGGGTAGGCTTGATGGACCAGCTGGTCTTTTCCTGCCTGTCATTTTCATATGTTTGTATGTTCAGGTCTTGATGTTTTGCATCCAATAAGAAAATGCTGTTTTTGCACAGGGATAAAAGTTAGATGTCACGGTGCCTGCCTTTGTGCCCATGGGGCTTCGACCCCCACAGAGGGGAATACTAGGGATTTCATGGCATCAATTAACTGCATTTAATTATAAACCAGCTGCTCACCTCTGCAGTCTACTCAGCTACATTTAAGAAACAAGGTAATGAAGGGAGTACACTGTGTATTATACGAAGGAACAGATGGTCAGGGATGCATTGCTAAGGTGTACGTGGTCCCTTTTTAGCTGACAACCAGCTCGGGACCACATTCCCAACTCTAATGCATCCCCTGCCATCTGCTAAATATTTGAGATTAAAAATCTAGACAGTTAACACCCAAACACCAGAAAATATAATGCAATTTATATATAATATAACATGCAATATGATTAGAAAAGCGTACTCATATGCAGTGAGGGTTATGTTTGGGAACAGATTAGGTCATCAGGTTTTGTAGATTGATGATCAGTTCTACTTTTCCTACACTAACAGGTTAATGCTTGCAAAAGTACAGGTGGCAGCAACTGTATCTGCTATACATTTCTGAATAGGTACTCGAGTCCATCTACGGAGTATGGTGCATGTATTTATCACAGGCCACAAACAGCTATGAGGTTCCCTTTTTGGGTTTTATTACATGTCCTTACCAATGATATTTCACCATTGTAACATTACATAAAAGCAGCAATTCATTGTAATAAGAATGCAAGAAATCATGGGACAAGAAAAGGCCATTTGGCCAATAATCCCATTACTTCCACAGACCATGTAGCCTATCTATAATCCACTTTATCATGAACTCGGTCCAATTCATTTAATTTCCCGTTGAAATGTCTGCGAGCTCCCTACTTCGCCAAGTGAAAAATTACGCAAAACTGCAGAGTTCCTATCTAATCATCTCACATTGTTCATCCTTGACTGGTTACCTTCCTTGAACTGGAGTAAGCCCCTCTGATCTTGTACCAATTCTGATTGCACCACAAATCTAACCTTTTAGTGAGGACTCACACTGTGCATCTGAGCTGTCAGTGTCTGCCAGGATACCTACTGCCAACTAAAAAATACTACCTTAAGCAACACTATGGTATATATCATACTATAAGAATATAAGAACATAAGGAATAGGTCACTTGGCCCCTCGAGCCTGCTCCGCCATTCAATAAGATCATGGCTGATCTTGGGCTCAAAGCCACTTCCCCGCCCGCTCCCCATAACCCTTCACTCCCTTATCTTGCAAAAAACTATCTAACTCCACCTTAAATATATTCAATGATCCAGCCTCCACGGCTCTCTGGGGCAGAGAATTCCACAGATTTACGACCCTCAGAGAAGAAATTCCTCCTCATCTCAGTTCTAAAAGGGCGACCCTTTATTCTGAAACTATGCCCCCGAGTTCTAGATTTCCCCACGAGGGGAAACATCCTCTCTGCATCTACCTTGTCAAGCCCCCTCAGTATCTTACATGTTTCAATAAGATCACCTCTCATTCTTCTAAATTCCAATGAGTATAAGCCCAACCTGCTCAACCTTTCCTCATAAGTCAACCCCCTCATCTCTGGAATTAACCTAGTGAATTGTCTCTGAACTGCCTGGGGGCAATTTTCAGGCTTGAGGTTATGACATTATCTGAACCTCTTGATAGGATTAGTGCATTTAATCATTCCCGACTATCCATTATTTTATTGCCTGCCAATAACTTACAACTATCTACTGTAAAGAGGGTAATTTTTGTAGGACTACACTTTCAAGAGAGAAAACGTAATGATAATTTGGATTTAATTTTACCCCCCACCCCCCAGCCATTTTCATGCCAATTTGCAACAAAAAAAATCATAGAAATGTTTGCAATGCTTTAATTTTTGTGACAGACATAATGGCCCGGATTTTGTGGTCAGTGGTGAAGGCTGTTCATCACGCTTACAGCTGCCCACAGACTTTTCGCAGGCTATTTTCGCGGTTACTAGAGATCCTTTCCAGCGTGGCGCACTCGACAGGGGATCTGTGGCGTGTGTGAGCAGGACAAGCATCAGCGTGGCTCTTCAACCAATCAGATTGGTTGCAAAACAAAGAGAGGGAAAGAAAGATGGGATTAAGAGAGATAAAAGAGATAGAAAGAAAAAGAAAAAAACATTTTTATTTTAATTTAAAAAAATGTTTGAATCTCAAACAATAATTAAATTCTGAAGGAATGAGACTCCACACTTGCAAAATCAAATTTTCAGGACTAGAGATGTTGTTTGGTAAGACTTATCACGCCATTAAAAATTCACTTACATCTGAATGCATCAGCCCCAAATTTTTCTGGCATATTTAGTAGGTAACTAGTGGGTAAGTACCCCAACTTAATGCCCTTCATGTATTTTAATGCCGAATCTATTATAGAGTCATAGAGTCATAGAGTTATACAGCACAGAAAGAGGCCCTTCGGCCCATCGTGTCCGCACCGGCCATCAAGCCCTATCTATTCTAATCCCATTTTCCAGCACTTGGTCCGTAGCCTTGTATGCTATGGCATTTCAAGTGCTCATCTAAATGTTTCTTGAATGTTGTGAGGGTTCCTGCCTCTACCACCCTTTCAGGCAGTGAGTTCCAGATTCCAATCACCCTCTGGGCGAAAAAGTTTTTCATCAAATACCCTCTAAACCTCCTGCCCCTTACCTTGAAACTATGCCCCCTGGTTATTGACCCCTCTACTAAAGGGAAAAGTTCCTTTCTATCTACCCTATCTATGCCCCTCATAATTTTGTACACCTCAATCAGGTCCCCCCTCAGCCTTCTCTGCTCTAAGGAAAACAACCCCAGCCTGTCCAGTCTCTCTTCATAGCTGAAGCGCTGCAGCCCAGGTAACATCCTGGTGAATCTCCTCTGCACCCTCTCCAATGCAATCACATCCTTCCTATAGTGTGGCGACCAGAACTGCACACAGTATTCCAGCTGTGTCCTAACTAGCGTTTTGTACAGCTCCATCATAACCTCCCTGCTCTTATATTCTATGCCTTGGCTAATGAAGGCAAGTATCCCATATGCCTTTTTAACCACCTTATCTACCTGTCCTGCTGCCTTCAGGGATCTATGTACATGCACACCAAGGTCCCTCTGATCCTCTGTCCTTCCTAGGGTCCTACCATTCATTGTCCTACCAGTACCTTGCCTTGTTAGTCCTCCCAAAATGCATCACCTCACACTTTTCAGGGTTAAATTCCATTTGCCACTGTTCTGCCCATCTGACCAAACCGTCTATATCATCCTGTAGCCTGAGGCTTCCCTCCTCACTATTTACCACTCCACCAATTTTCGTGTCATCTGCGAACTTACTGATCATACCTCCTACATTCATATCTAAATCATTAATGTACACTACAAACAGCAAAGGACCCAGCACTGATCCCTGCGGTACACCACTGGACACAGGCTTCCAGTCACAAAAACAACCTTCGACCATCACCCTCTGCCTCCTGCCACTAAGCCAATTTTGGATCCAATGTGCCAAATTGCCCTGGATCCCATGGGCTCTTACCTTCTTGACCAGTCTCCCATGTGGGACTTTGTCAAAAGCCTTACTGAAGTCCATGTAGACTACATCAACTGCACTACCCTCATCCACGCACCTAGTCACCCCCTCTCAAAATTCAATCAAATTGGTTAGACATGATCTCCCCCTGACAAAGCCATGCTGACTATTCTTGTTTAATCCTTGCCTCTCCGAGTGGAGACTATTGGCAAGGTACTGGTGCAGCGATGCTTGTGGAGGAGCAGGGCAAACTGAACAGTAACTTCTGGATTTCCGCGTTTAACTGCGCATGTGTGGATGCCGGAAGTTGCTGTTTGATTTACTCCATAATAACGGTGAGCGCTGATAGCCTCACCGTTTTTTCTATCTCAAAATTCGGCCCTATAATGGGCTTCCCAAATGCTATCAGCCCATTTTGCACTATTAGCGTTTAGCAATTTCACCCTGCAAATCTTTTATGATCCAGTACCAGTGACTTTATTCTCTACTTTATCATCAATAAATAGAGGATTCTCAGTGGCTAACCACAGAACCACCATTTGACATGTATTATTGAGGACTACCGCATAAATGATGTTGAGATAAAAATGGATTTTGCTGATGGCCCAGCTAGCAGGCTAAAATACTAGCTTAAGGAACAGTTACCAATTTTTGAATTGTTGACCAGGCTTGTACAAAAATAAGGACTCCCTCGCCTTTAAATAAAATAAAACAGGCCCAGAAGCTCTGTGAACCAATCCCTCCACCATTACCCAACCCACAACAAGTCGCATGCCTCTGCATTCAACAACCTTGGGACCTCACGGAATAACTATGCTCGCCCCACACCCAGCTCTACCAGAAGGAGGGGAAGAGTGTTTATCCCTCTAGTGACTGACCATTGCTGGCAAAAGACCAGGGATTGTGCCTGCAGCTAACCTGCAAGCCCCCAGCTGCTCTCCATGCTTCTCTGCCACAGCCCACCAAAACTAGACAAGAACGCTGCCTCCCACTTCTGGTATGAACTCCCCATTGACCACTTTAAACATCCCACTGGCATTAAAGCAAACATTAAAGCAAACAGCTGACTTGCTGGTTGGGGAAGAAGAGGAGGCACTAAACTTTAAATCTGAGCTGCCTCCTAATACTGATCCAGACTCAACGGTAGGTACTGTGAACAAGCAGTGTTCAAATGTCAATGTATAGCTGGCAAATTCAACATTGAAGGAAACAGCTGATTTGTCATTGAGGTTATGGTGGAGAGGATTGCAGAGAACACCAGTGGCTGCAGTGGGGTTACACATGGTGAATCTGAAGCCTGCAGCAGTCTTCCTACTTGCCTAAGTTGCAACCAGTGGACAAGTTACAGAACATGCAGAGTCCACACTCAATAGCAACTTTTCCTCCTAGATCAGTCTCTTAAATTTCAGAAACTTCTGACAGTAGCTCCCTTCTGAAGTCCACCAACTATCGTGGTGCAACACCATCAAGCGCCAGGGCAGTCTGACTCCCAATCGGTTACCAGAGCCCAACAGAGTACCAGAAACCCTCAGAAGGAAACACGATGCATGACCTTCTAACAAAATATCATCAGAGTGATTAGACCAACTGCACAGTTAGTAAGAAACATATTTGACTAAAATGCCGATCTCCAGAATCTTCGATCCTTATATAGGGAAATTCTTCACAGGTCCCTGTAATATGCAAATGTTCCCCATCACCTGGCACCACTCTATCTGCAAACAACCCAAATAGCCATACAGGAAACAAGGAAGTTTCAAAAGCTCAATTAGAGCTTCACAACTGCAATCAGAAATGTGCAAATGGAAATCCATGAACAATTAAAGCATCACAGAAATGATCATGAGACCCTTGTCCATGAAATGCAAGTCATAAGAAAACTGACCGCTTAGATAACCTATCGCATGAACGGGATCAAGAAACAGCCACTAAAAACATGACCTTGACAACGGGGATAACGTAACAACATATGCATTCTCGGAATTCTCAAAGGCGTTAAAATAGGTAGATCAATTGCCTTCATCCAGAATATCTTTGGATGTCTCCTGGACCTGTACATTAAGGTGGACCTGACACCGGACAAGGTTCATGGACCCAATTGCCCAAGACACATTATGGTTCAGGTACATAACATTTAGACCAGAGATCATAATAGCCAGCATCAGAGCTAAGGGAGGACTGAAGCTTCAGGGGTACGACATATTAATACATGCAGACCTTTCTGCTGAGCTTCTGAAAAGATGTAAGACCTGTGAAAAGGTTCACCTTCACCAAGCTAGAGGTAGTCAGGAACTACTTGCAGAACAAGATTATACCTGTCCATACTCCCCAAGAGGCACCGCCCATACATTCCTCCACAGCATAGCCGTGCCTGCAGTCAGACGGAGGACAAGAACCATGTGATATCCCACCATATGTCAGTCAAAGACAACATCATCCTGCTAATGTTACTACACACTCACAGATGCTGCCTGCCCACCCAACCATTGAGGTAACCAACCCTTTTACAATGGTACACTACCCCAAGGATTAAGGGGCTCCACCATTTAGACAAGGACAATTTTAGACATTTACAGGTATGAAGGGGGAAGTTAGGAGATGAAGGATTGTGAGGGTCCAGATATCTAAACACAAAGTAGGTAACCAAGGGGTTCAAATCAAACTGCACACAGTCTACAGCGAGTGTAGATACAATATAATGAGGGAATATCATCCAATAAGTGCAGAGTCTGAGTGAACAAAGGCAAAGTGAGGGCTCCTTTCTTCCATCCAGATGCCCCCACTAAGGGCAGCGACTGTGGCTCCCCCCTCCCTTTGACTGGGCACATCAATGATGTTCCCACTCAAACTCTAAACTGGACCAAGTCCATTATGGACCTAGTGCCATGGAAGGCGGCAGCGCAGTTGTGAAAAAACTGCTCCTCATTCCATACCACCTTGGATGGGCACCTTATCATACTTAGAACCTTTTTGTATCCAGTTTTGTTCAAAATTGGAATACATTCATCAAAATAATGGACCAAGCCTGAGGACTCTTACTGCACAGACCATGAATGTTACTGTGACCTTGTTTAACCATCATCAGTTCCCCAATTGTTTAACTACAATATATAATTATCTAGGCTGAAGATGCATGTTGCCAATGCTACACAATCTCAAAGGAGATTGTGAGAGACAGAAGTCAGCAGATAGGAACCTGCAGCCCATTGGTTGCCACAGCACTCTTTGTGAAGCAGGCTCACCTGTCTAGATTCCATAGTTGAGAAATAAGACTGATAGCCATTCAGACCATGTCCCAATCAATTTGACATTCACTCTGGCCCGCCTCCTTCTCCAACCCCATTGCTGACTCCTTAATTCTGCCTCTCTTGGTACCCCAGCATTCCTAACTTTGCTCTGGGCAGAGCTTGCTTAGTGCATGTTAGAGAACAATGGTACAAAAGCAAAATAGTGTGGATGCTGGAAATCTGAAATAAAAACAGAAAATGCTGGAAATACTCAGCAGGTCAGTCAGCATCTGTGGAGAGAGAAACAGGCGACCGGAAGCTCTGGGTCACCCTTACGGACTGAATGGAGGTGTTCCGCAAAGCACTCACCCAATCTGTGTTTGGTCTCCCCAAAGTAGAGGAGACCGCTTCTTCCTTGAACAGAGACCCAACCAGTCCCCATCCACCACCACCCTCCTTCGCCTGGCTGAACTTGTTCTCACATTGAACAACTTCTCCTTTGACTCCACTCACTTCCTCCAAATTAAAGGTGTTGCTATGGGAACCCACATGGGCTCTAGCTATGCCTGCCTTTTTGTGGGGTATGTGGAACATTCTTTGTTCCAGTCCTACTCAGGTCCCCGCCCTCACCTCTTTTTCCGGTACATTGATGACTGTATCGGTGCCGTTTCCTGCTATCACCCTGAACTAGAAAATTTCATTCACTATGCTTCCAATTTCCACCCTTCCCTCACATTCACATGGTCCATCTCCGACTCTTCCCTTCCCTTCCTCGACTTCCCTGTCTCAATCTCTGGGGAAAGGTTATTGACAAACATTCACTATAAGCCCACTGACTCCCACAGCTACCTGGACTACACTTCCTCCCACCGCTTCCTGTAAGGACTCTATTCCATTCTCCCAGTTTCTCTGTCTCCGCCACATCTGCTCTGACAATGCCACCTTCCATACTAGTGCTTCTGACATGTCTTCCTTTTTCCTCAACCGAGGATTCCCCTCTACTGTGGTTGACACAGCCCTTGAACGTGTCCATTCTATTTCTCGCACTTCTGTTCTCACCCCTTACCCTCTCTCCCGGAACCACGATAGGGTTCCCCTTGTTCTCACCTTTCACCCCACCAGCCTCCACATTCAACGGATCATCCTCCGCCATTTCCGCCACCTCCAGCGTGATCCCACCACCAAACACATCTTCCCCTCACCTCCCCTTTCAGCATTCCAAAGGGACCGCTCCCTCTGCGGCACCTTGGTCCACTCCTCTATCACCCCCAACACCCCTTCCCCTTCACCCGGCACCTTCACGTGCAAGCGCAGGAGATGCAACACATGCCCTTTTGCGTCCTCCCTTCCCACTGTCCAGGGCCCCAAACACTCCTTCCAGGTGAAACAGCGATTTACTTGTACTTCTTGCAATTTAGTATACTGTATTCGCTGCTCACGATGCGGTCTCCTCTACACTGGGGAGACCAAATGCAGATTGGGTGACTGCTTTGCGGAACACCTCCGTTCAGTCCGTAAGGGGGACCCCGAGCTTCCGGTCGCCTGTCACTTTAATTCTCCGCTCCACTCCCACTCTGACCTCACCGTCCTCGGCCTCTTACACTGTTCCAATGAAGCTCAACGTAAGCTCGAGGAACAGCACCTCATCTTTCGATTAGGCACTTTACAGCCTTCTGGACTCAACATCGAGTTCAACAATTTCAGACCATAACCTCTGCCCCTATCTTGTTTTTCTCTCTCTCACACATGGCAGCTGTCGATCATTCTGCCATTCACACTTCATCTAGAGTCATCTTTTGTTTCTTAACTTGTCCCATTACCATCTCCTTTTGCCCTGCACCATCATCCCTTTTGTCTCTTAATCTCTCCTGCCTTCCACCCTAACACAGACCTTCCCTTCTGTTCTTTCCTCCCCTCCTCCCTTTCCCTGCCTCTGCACTTGCTTAAAAACCTGTTCCATCTCCAACTTTTTCCAGTTCTGACGAAGGGTCATCGACCTGAAACGTTAACTCTGTTTCTCTCTCCACAGATGCTGACTGACCTGCTGAGTATTTCCAGCATTTTCTGTTTTTATTTTATATTAGAGAACAATGGACCTGGACTGTTCTCAATGCTTCTGTGGGAAAACATTAAGGCAGTCCTCAATGGGTTAGATAATCAGCTACACCATGGGCAAACAGAACCAAAAGAATCTTGGGGGTAATTTTAATTTTAACTTTTATTGCCGGGCAATAGCAAACTACCCGCCCGTTTTACACCCTGTCCAATTTTCGTTTCCATTAACTTCAGGTGAAAATCAGGCTGGGGTAAAATGGATTTACTACCGCCTGTTCTTTGCCCGGTGATAAAAAATAGAATTACCCATCTTGAGTACAAATTAATAGATCTAGAGACCCAACACAAAAAGAAAAGATAATTTAGCACAGAATGGCCTTGAATTCAGACTAGAGTG